>CM046881.1:327938762-329138762 GCA_025667525.1 Glebionis coronaria | reverse complement strand
ACTAGTAAACAAAAGGACTGAAAATGTAAATATCCAAAAGTCTAGGGTTTAATAAATACTATCCGTGGTAAATTAAACCCTATGGACCATTTTGGGAAGTTTCTAAAAGTTATTTTGACATTTTATAACCCTAAGGACCATTATTGTAAATTGCCGAAACTTAAAGAAGCCCAAGGGGCTGTTAAAGAAGCACTAGGGGACTAAATCTGCCATAAGCCGAAACTTTAACAAGCCCTAGGTACTAAATATGTAAAATCCGAAAGTTATACTTGTTTAAAAATATAGAGGGACTAGTTTTGCCATATTTCGAAACATTAACAAGCCCTAACCCTAAAACCTAGTTTAATTATAATAAAACATAATTAAAATACTTAGACTATAAGAATTAAAGTATAAATTCTTAAGTTTAATTTATTTTATTTTAAATAATTTATTAAAACTTTAAAGTTAAATAAAATATTATATTTTATTTTTCAAAATAAAATATTTATATTTACTTTAGGAAATAATTGTATAAACAATTATGAATATGTATTACTCATACATAAACTCATATACTTTTAGAAAATAAAATTTATATGAACTTTGGATAAATTGAATGTCAATATTTAAGTAGAACATCTTACATCCTACTTAAAATATGAAACTTAATATTGAAGTTTAAATGAATGAGTATAATACATGAACTACGAACGTGAACTAATATTAAGTATAATTTTTATGTTTACTTAATAATGAAACTTAATAGTAAATGAGTGATTATGATACTTGAACAGAGAACGTAAATTAATATTTTAAGTAAGACATTATATGTCCACTTAAATAAGAAATTTAATTGTAAGTTGAATGATTATTATAAATACATGTATGCTAACTGATATTAATAGTTAAATATGTTTACTTGGAAATGAAATTTACATAGATAAGTTAAATGAATATTGATGATACTTGAACTACGGTTATTTAGATAAATACCGTAGCATAAATGAAATGACTAAAATCTGTATAAGCATACATATATGTTCTTTGTACTATCTATTAAGACTGTACTATCTGATTAGGCATATGTGACAACCCTGGTTTTGAGGTTCGTCACTTAGTTTTATTTTGTGCTAGTTGCGTGTCTTTACATGTGTATGTGCTTATTGGTGTGTATAGATTGTGGTTTGGATATCGTTTCCGGTACGGGGTACCTTGTGAATGAAACGATGTGTGATGATTTCATGTTCATGAGTTCACATGGTAGTGACTATGAAGTGAAATGGTGTTATTTAGTGGTTTTACGTATACGTATATGTATTATAGAAAATCGTATTTTTACGATTTACGGTTTAGCATTTAGAGGTCTAGGAAGAGGTAATTAGTCATATGAATATTTTTTGGGATGGTTTTAAGTCATTTAGGACTTAGTTATAAAGTTTATTTCAAAATTTGAGATTTTTTTATAAAAGTGTATATTTTACGTCTTTTACGGTAAAACGCGTAAAAACTGACTAGTTTTACGGTTTTGGGGTTTTGGAGGCTTTAGGAGCTGAAATAAATTAAGGAAAATTAAGATAATATTATTAATACATATATTAATAATAAAAAGAAAAAAAACGAAAATTAAGGGGGTGTTAGTCGGTTTGGAAAAGAAAAAAAAGGGAAAAAGGGAAAAAAGGAAAGTGGACAATTATACTTGGACATGGATTGTTTTACTATATAAGGGACATTATACACATAGACCAAATGAATTTTCCTTCTCCCTGGAGGTTTAAGTCGACAAAAAAAAGAGAGAAGAATTAGGGTTCTTCAAAAATTGGGTTTTTCTCATCTTTCATTAATTTTAAAGTAAAAACCTTTAATCCCTTTTTAATTAAATTGTTTTTATGTTTAATTAATCATTCTTATGATGGAATTAGGTTAGGGTTAATATAAAAACAGTAAATTAATGTTGAATTAATCATTATATGATGATCACATAAATTAGGGCTTGTAATTAGAGGGATTAGGGTTAATTAATGTGGTTGATTTTGTTAAACCCGTTTTTAAAAACTGGGCAGAATTTTGGGTCAATTGTTTTGATCATATCGGGAGTTCTAGGAACATTCAAGATGCGATCCAAGTATCCCTAAAAATTTAAATGAAGTGGCTTTCTAATGCAAGAAACTAGAACTAAATTGGAGGTCAGGAAGTGGGTCAAAAACAGGTTACAACAGTCGGAGGTCAAAACAGTTTTATAATCAGCCTGTTTTCTTTTTAAGTTTTTGGTTGTTTGGGGTACTTAGGGTTGTATTGGGATATTCTCACGTACATGAGAGATGGTTTATATATTTTAGCAAGTATCTGCACTTGGTCTAAAATTGTGGTTTAGGGTAAGACCCTCTAATGGTAATGAAATTTTCATACGTTTAAAATCAGTGAATTCTAGATAGGTAGCAATATATACACATATATCTGGGCCTTAACAGTAGCTTTAAGGTTAGGGCAAGTGGGAGGTTTTAGCTAAAATGTATAAAAGTGTGAATATTCCTTTTACAAAAATTATGGGTATATTTCAGTGGACGTTTGACTTAAAGTTTTGAGACCTAAAAACTGGGACTGTTTTGTGTAAAATATGAACGGGATAGTTATTAAACTTAACCAAGTTAAGGACTTGTTAAGGAAGGGTAATGGGATGGTTAGAGATTATCAATGAAGTTTTTATATGGGAATAGACTAGATGTCCATCATAGGTTGACGAGCCATCTTAGTGATAGGTTCATGTATTGATTTCGTGTTTTTGGTTTGTTAGCTTGTTGCTAGTGCGAGGACTTGTGAAGAAGCTATCAGGTGAGTTTCATAGTCCCATGTTTATTATTGATTTTGACTTCCAGATGGGATGGAAGAGACATTGTGTTGAGTTATTTTCAAAATTGATGCTGTGAATGTGTTTGTGATTTGAGATGGACTTGTGTGTACATTATGTGATTAACTGCTATGTGATGTTTGATTGTGTATGATTTGGATCGGGGGACACGTGTCGTCTCAGTTATTGTGGTTTACAAGGTAGTGGCCTTGAGGTTTGACAAGGTAGTGGCCTTGAGGTTTGACAAGGTAGTGGCCTTGTGGTTTGCCAAGGTAGTGGCCTTGGGATAGGTACATAGTGTGATCATCTATGGTACCATGATGTTGTTTGGCAAGGTAGGAGCCTTGGATTGGATTGGTTTGGTTTGATTAATCTTGATTGATAGTTGTTAATGCATATTTGGAGCACATTGTCCATATGTTACTGTGTTGATGGTTGTTATTCACATCTTATAACTGATTTAGCGTTAGAGTCTAAACCTATGACTCTCACCAACTTTATGTTGACGTGTTTTAGTGTCTCTTTCAGGTGATACTATGGTTAAGCATGAGAACATAAGTGGCTAGGATTGGAGAAGCTTAGGATTGCATGTAGAAGGAGAATCCCCGTTTCCTTCTTAGTTTTGTTTGTCTGTTCATTTTAATAAGTGATACTGTGGCACACATATATTTGTTTGGTTATGTTATTTGTTTGTCTTGGGTAAGCGGTAGGACTGTTTGCTACTTACCTAGACTCCTGAGTCTGATGAGATATTGTCATGACTTTGTGTCTCCATTTTATGACATTTCTTATTTCATATAGTTATCTCTATAGACACGCCATGTTGTGATGATATCCATACGTCGCGCCCCATATTCCGCCATGGTGGGATGTGACAGAATGGTATCAGAGACAATGGTTATAGAGAATTAGGTTGCCTAGTCGGGTAGCCTAGTCTATAGCTTAAGGGTCCCTGCATATAGGCGTCGTAGGAGTATGTGTGCATTTTATATTAATTGATGTGTTTGGATGTTATTTATTACGATGTTTTGACTAGTATGAATTGAACCATAGTAAGTTCATACTTAGCCACATGTTATTTTTATTTTAGGGATGTGACTAGTGCTGGTTGAACCATAATCGTCCATGCTAGTCATTGTTGTATTTTGCTTAAATTGTACATTATAGTACATAATTTAGTACAAGGTATTTTCTATCTTTTATCGAGTTATTTTACATACATGAGGTATGTTATTTTTCTTTGATGTTTAAGTCATGTTCCCTAAGAATCGTATGGTGGTTCGAGTTACTAGGAGTACATGGGTAGGAAGGATTTTAAGCTGTTTCCACTCTTATGGGCGACATGACTTATAACTGATTATGTTTTCGTTTCGGATTTAGTCTAGGCTGTTTTAGCTAGACTATGGATTTCTGTATTCCAAGAGTTTTATTATGTTATTTTTATAGATGGAGTTTTAGACCTTATTGGTTATGTGGTTATGTGCTTAGGTGAGTTGGTGGATTTATGTGTTATTTGTTGTATTGATTCTTATAAGTGTCATCATAGGAGGGAGTGCATTGGGGAAAGGGTAATTGTATAAGTATGGTGGCCAACATAGTTATACAAGTACCACAACTTCAATGGGTTCTCAAGTATGATTGCATGAAAGAGGGTTAGTACATGCTTGTATATAATGAGATGTAGAATTTGGGCATACGTATTATATATGGGTTTATGTAATGGCTGCCTATGATATGGCTATTGTTCTTTTTGTACTATATGTTTTGGGTTATAGTTGTGTTGTGTGATTATGGGGTCACACGATATGGTTTGGTTTTGGAGGTGGGCATTATGCCTTGTTGTGGCACGGTGAGATGGTGATTACTCGTGTGGAAAAACGAGTGTATGACGTGATTGGTTGATCCGACATGTATGGTAACGAGTATGTTTTGGGTGATTTAATAGGTATATATATGCGGATGTATATACTACTATGTGTTAAGTTATGGTATATGGTCGTTCACTAGTTATTATAACTTGAACGTACCTTGTGTTTGTTAGTGTTTTATGGTACTGGAGTTTGGTGGAGTTTCAACGACGTTTTGAATCTTTTGAAGTGTGTCTTGTGGCGTATTCTTTGAGTTTCGTATTTCACATGTACGTTTTAAAATGGTGTTTTTGGATTCAAGTCTATTGAAATAACTTGGGATTTCTTTCGAGATAATGAAATCTTTTGGGTTGAGTCTTACATTTCTTTTGGTTGGTATATGGAAAAAGGGGGACTTGGAAATCTACTATAGAGTTAGATAGTTGGTGGTATTCGGTAAAATAAGGGTAAGGTGTTGGGGTCATGTTTGAAACAAGATGTAACATAAGTTTCTTTTTAATCAACACTTATCTATTTTAAATTCTAAAAGACTTTCTTTAAAACGAAGCGAAGTAAAATTTCTTTCTACTTACATAGGTTATATAATTGGGTTTAACTGATTAACGTTATTTATAATTATTAATACAAGGTTAAATGGAGTTTATGAATATTTCACACACAATTATATCTTTCATTTAAAAGGATTGCGTTGATCACTAAGTCTATTCTTTAGTTTTTAAAACAACTAGCATAATATTGTTTTGGTCATAACTTGTTCGTCTTTAAAACTTTTCGGGTGATTCAAAAGCCTAAAATTATGTACTCGGAACGTACTTTTCAAATATTCAGAATGTATAGTCATGGGAGGTCAGTGGACTGGTCGGAATTGTTGTACAAATGTCGGGTCCAAGGTTGAGTTTTGAATAGTAGTTTATTTTTATGATTTGGGATGCACGGGATGCCTAGTCTTTGAGTTGAGTTTAGAGTTCGTCAAGAGGGTTGTTTGTAGATTGTTTGAGTCACATAGATGTGGGGAGGTAAAAAAAAGTAAATAAAATAAATAAAAATATATTCTTTTGGAAAAGCCGATCTTTTGCACGGTTTAAATAATATGTCGCGGGGCATAATATGTTTGGTTGCCATTGGGTGTTTCTTGGATTATTTTTCGTTTTCATGGGTCATTTTGAATTGATACACGTTTTGGGTTTGAGTTTTCTTTCGAGTCTCATGGTTTTGACTTGTTTTAATTGGTGCACGTGAAATGTCGTTAAGTTATCCGTGGGTTTGATTCGTTGATCGTATCTGGTGGATTCAGGATGTAGTTTTGGTTACGTATTGTTCGGGAGCGTTGAGGTAGTCGTATGAAAGACTTGGTCGCGCCTACACGCTTAAGTAGGTGACCATGAGAGAACGGTCGGAATGCCCTTAGTGGGGAGGAAAGAAGTTCGTAGATGAACTAATGTGGTCATGAGGTCTCTTAGGAGTGTCAAGGGAGATGAATAGAGGTTTGCAGAATGTATGGTTATTGGCACAAGTAACGCGCCATAGAGAGTGTTGGGAGGGGATATTGTTCGTAAGGCATGTATGCTTTCTGAAAATTTCCTGAAACTTAGTAGGTTTGCCTATTACTTTGAGGTAGAACCATGAATAGAGCAAGTAGGAGAGGTGAGAAGAGTTGCAGTTAGTGCCTTTCCAAGGTAAATCGTTGATGGAGTGATTTAAAAACAAGAGCTGTTAAAAATTGCAAGGAATGCCGGATAGAAGTTGAGTTGCTTAGTAGTAGATTGGATGAGGAAAGAGGTTGAGTGGTCCGATGAGAGGAAGTACCGATCTTAAAAATGCATGTAGAATTTTGAAGGTAGAACGAGGTAGGAATTTATTCTTATTGCCTCTAAGAGAGGGTGCAAGGAGGACATAGTTGAAACTACTAAGGATGTTGTATGAACGCTTTTGGTTTACGGTTATGCATTTGGTTTCGCCATAGCGATTTTCATGGAGTCAATGAACCGATTGTGCATGAACGTGTATAAACGAGTTGTCATCGGGAGCATCGACGACATCTTAGTCTACTCAAAGTTTAAGAAGGAGAGTGAGGCGAAGTATGTGTTGGTTTTGGAGTGGAATTATACGTGAGATTTTCATGTGTGAGTCTTAGTATTAAGTCTACCATGATGAGTAGTTAGAGATGATGGCATATCATGGAACCAGCAAGGGGCGAAGTGAACAACGATGAGGAAGCATTTTGGAGGCTGAAGAGGTGGATTGGATAGTGAGCCGATCTTGGCATTATCGGAAGGACTAGATGAATTCGCGAAGCATGACGATACGTGGAGCAAGGACTTGGACGCGTACGAGGACGACAAAGAAAGGCGATCGCATATACGTTGCAGGAACTGAAGATTTGGAAGAACTGGATAGACTTAGTTAGTGGAGTTGGACTGTTATATCTGCCTAGAATGCTAGAGGCATTTGGTGTACGAGACGTGGAGAATGATCTATACGGATCATGATCGTCTCCAACACATATTTAATCATCTTGATTGAACATTTGGCAAAGGTGATGGGTGGAGTTAATTGATGGAAGAAAATTGCAAGGCCAAGTACCATCTGGGAAAGGCAAGCATAGTTGATGAGACATAGAATAAGAAGAATGTAGTGAAGCTGAGACGAACTTGAACTATATGGATGACGTATTAGGGTGGTTTGGATAAAGGATATAGGTTGCACGAGTTGAGTTGTCTAAAGCCGAGAACGCGTCAACGTGTATGTTGTGTGGCTTGGACAATCGTATGGAGAAAAGGGACGTAGACTATACTTTCTACGTAGATAGGAGTAACTTAGAAAGATTGATGTAAGGACGAAGTTGGTGAAAGGGATACATAATGGGGTGGAGGCATAAGTACGACGAGAGTTGGGTGATAGTCGATAGACTGACTAATTCATCTCATAATTCAAGAGGAATGGGAAGTCACATAGTTGAGAAGTTGGAAGGATTGCGTACATATGCGATGGAATAGGAGGTTTTGTGTAAAAGTTAACCTAATATGTATGGAATGCCTTATGAAGGATTATGGCAAGGGAATAACTAATGGATATGTGAAAGACCGTCATAGGTCACTTTTTAAGGAAATTGGAATTTTTAAGTAGTTTGGGGTACGGAATGAAGGGAGTTGATGAACATGATTGGATATGGGTGATTGATTTAGAGGTAGTTCGAAAACTCGTTAGCGATGGCTGAGTTTTTCATATAATGATAGTTATCATACTAGAAGTCGATAAATGCCATTTGAGGCACTATATGAAAGGATAGGGTGAGTTGTCCCCATTGTGGACTAGAATTGGTAAAAGAGGCTACTAATGTGGTAATGGTGTTTGTGGAAAGGATGAGAGCAACATGGGATGCTATGTAGAAAAGGAGGAAACCACTAGATTTAGTGACAAGGTTATGTAGGGGTTTCGCCCATAGTAACGGGTGGTATGTTTTGGTAAAATGAAAGAGTTGATGTAGAGTTTTGTAAGTCCATTTATGATCTTTGGAAAGATCGGACCAGTAGCTTATGAGTATAGAATTACCTGGGGAAAATGAATGGTATACAAGTTATATTTCATGTATTGAGATTGGTAAATGTTGTTTGAGAATGTATATTTGCATGTACGGTTATTTGGGACTTGTGTTAATAAGAGTCTTTGTTTTATCAAAGATCATTTGTGAGATTTATTGACTGAGAGGTCAATAGTTTGGCAATGAGTTTAATTATTTTTGGTTTGTATATGTGGTATTTTGGAAACTTTAACTAAAGTTCACATGGAAATGAGAGGAGTTCGTTTAGAACAAGTATCCTCATGTGATTGTTGTTTATGTGGTTGATCCTAAGGAGTAAATCTCGGGACGAGATTTCTATTAGGAGGGAGTGATGTGACAACCCTGGTTTTGAGGTTCGTCACTTAGTTTTATTTTGTGCTAGTTGCGTGTCTTTACATGTGTATGTGCTTATTGGTGTGTATAGATTGTGGTTTGGATATCGTTTCCGGTACGGGGTACCTTGTGAATGAAACGATGTGTGATGATTTCATGTTCATGATTTCACATGGTAGTGACTATGAAGTGAAATGGTGTTATTTAGTGGTTTTACGTATACGTATATGTATTATAGAAAATCGTATTTTTACGATTTACGGTTTAGCATTTAGAGGTCTCGGAAGAGGTAATTAGTCATATGAATATTTTTTGGGATGGTTTTAAGTCATTTAGGACTTAGTTATAAAGTTTATTTCAAAATATGAGATTTTTTATAAAAGTGTATATTTTACGTCTTTTACGGTAAATCGCGTAAAAACTGACTAGTTTTACGGTTTTGGGGTTTGGAGGCTTTAGGGGCTGAAATAAATTAAGGAAAATTTAGGTAATATTATTAATACATATATTAATAATAAAAAGGAAAAAAATCGAAAATTAAGGGGGTGTTAGTCGGTTTGGAAAAGAAAAAAAAGGGAAAAAAAGGGAAAAAAGGAAAGTGGACAATTATACTTGGACATGGATTGTTTTACTATATAAGGGACATTATACACATAGACAAAACGAATTTTCCTTCTCCTGGAGGTTTAAGTCGACAAAAAAAAAAGAGAGAAGAATTAGGGTTCTTCAAAAATTGGGTTTTTCTCATCTTTCATTAATTTTAAGGTAAAAACCTTTAATCCCTTTTTAATTAAATTGTTTTTATGTTTAATTAATCATTCTTATGATGGAATTAGGTTAGGGTTAATATAAAAACAGTAAATTAATGTTGAATTAATCATTATATGATGATCACATAAATTAGGGCTTGTAATTAGAGGGATTAGGGTTAATTAATGTGGTTGATTTTGTTAAATCCGTTTTTAAAAACTGGGCAGAATTTTGGGTCAATTATTTTGATCATATCGGGAGTTATAGGAACATTCAAGATGCGATCCAAGTATCCCTGAAAATGTAATTGAAGTGGCATTCTAATGCAAGAAACTAGAACTATATTGGAGGTCGGGAAGTGGGTCAAAAACATGTTACAACAGTCGGAGGTCAAAACAGTTTTGTAATCAGCCTGTTTTCTTTTTAAGTTTTGGTTGTTGTTTGGGGTACTTAGGGTTGTATTGGGATCTTCTCACATACATGAGAGATTGTTTATATATTGTAGCAAGTATCTGCACTTGGACTAAAATTGTGGTTTAGGGTAAGACCCTCTAATGGTAATGAACTTTTCATACGTTTAAAATCAGTGAATTCTGGATAGGTAGCAATATATACACATATATCTGGGCCTTAATAGTAGCTTTAAGGTTAGGGCAAGTGGGAGGTTTTAGCTAACATGTATAAAAGTGTGAATATTCCTTTTACAGAAACCATGGGTATATTTAAGTGGACGTTTGATTTAAAGTTTTGAGACCTAAAAACTGGGACTGTTTTATGTAAAATATGAACGGGATAGTTATTAAACTTAACCAAGTTAAGGACTTGTTAAGGAAGGGTAATGGGATGGTTAGAGCTTATCAATAAAGTTTTTATATGGGAATAGACTAGATGTCCATCATACGTTGACGAGCCATCTTAGTGATAGGTTCATGTATTGATTTCGTGTTTTTGATTTGTTAGCTTGTTGCTAGTGCGAGGACTTGTGAAGAAGCTATCAGGTGAGTTTCATAGTCCCATGTTTATTATTGATTTTGACTTCCAGATGGGATGGAAGAGACACTGTGTTGAGTTATTTTCTAAATTGATGTTGTGAATGTGTTTGTGATTTGAGATGGACTTGTGTGTACCTTATGTGATTAACTGCTATGTGATGTTTGATTGTGTATGATTTGGATCGGGGGACACGTGTCGTCTCAGTTATTGTGGTTTACACGGTAGTGGCCTTGAGGTTTGACAAGGTAGTGGCCTTGAGGTTTGACAAGGTAGTGGCCTTGTGGTTTGCCAAGGTAGTGGCCTTGGGATAGGTACATAGTGTGATCATCTATGGTACCATGATGTTGTTTGGCAAGGTAGGAGCCTTGGATTGGATTGGTTTGATATGATTAATCTTGATTGATAGTTGTTGATGCATATTTGTAGCACATTGTCCATATGTTATTGTGTTGATGGTTGTTATTCACATCTTATAACTGATTTAGCGTTAGAGTCTAAACCTATGACTCTCACCAACTTTATGTTGACGTGTTTTAGTGTCTCTTTCAGGTGATACTATGGTTAAGCATGAGAACATAAGTGGCTAGGATTGGAGAAGCTTAGGATTGCATGTAGAAGGAGAATCCCCGTTTCCTTCTTAGTTTTGTTTGTCTGTTCATTTTAATAAGTGATACTGTGGCACACATATATTTATTTGGTTATGTTATTTGTTTGTCTTGGGTAAGCGGTAGGACTGTTACCTACTTACCTAGACTCCTGAGTCTGATGAGATATTGTCATGACTTTGTGTCTCCATTTTATGACATTTCTTATTTCATATAGTTATCTCTATAGACACGCCATGTTGTGATGATATCCATACGTCTCGCCCTATATTCCGCCATGGTGGGGTGTGACAGCATAACTTTGGCGTGAGCTTTAATTGGATATTCGTATTAAACAGCTATTGCCTAATCCCAAGTGAGTTTACATCCCCATATAAACTTTTGATAAAACTTTCCCCTTTTGGGAAAGAAAATATGCAAACATATAATGGACATAACCAGATTGTATAAACTTGACTATGATTTATTATTATTGGAATTGTTAAATTGGTGTAAATCGCCCGAATGTTATAAATAGATCTATTAGGGATTGACCATCCCCGTCTGGGTGATTCATGCTCACTGTGCCTTGGCCGGGACAAAAGACGTATACCATGTTGGAACTAGAATGGGTGTCTTTTTGTAAGACACTATGTCCTCATCTGTTGAGGACTATAGAGGTTAAGCTTCAGTTTCTAATAATAAACAAATGTAATCTACATGTTAGTAAGAATGCTTTGTGCATTGTTACTTCTATGATTAATGTATGTCAAAACTAATTAATTGTTAAAATCTGTAAATTCACCAACTTTATGTTGACCCCTTTAGTATGTTTTACACAGGAATATGAAGTTAGTATGTAGTGTGTGCATGGTCTACAGCATCTTAGTAATCTGCATCATAGGGCTCGTCAGGGGTTCTATTTGGGAAACACAAACAATCACCTTTCCTCATGTCTAAGACAATTTTTATTTATTTGTTTAAAGAAACATGTAATTTGATTTAAATAACTCTTTATCTTATGCTCTATGGACTATATGCTATCGATCCACCCTACTGACATCTCCGTGGATATGTCCGCATATTTTGACCCTACCCGGGGTGTCACATTAGTAATCTCTACAAATCTTCAAATGACAAATGGGAATGACCTCTCATTGGGGGAGATTGTTAGCCTCAAAATATTGAGTCAAACAAGAATGATCGGTCATAGGTTAATTATGTATTGTTTATTAGAACGTTGTAATAGGTAGTATAATAGTCGTGACATTACAGGCTTGATGGCTAGCTTAAAAGGCCTCTTCCAAAGTACTAAGCTTTGATTCAAGACCGGCCCAAACTATATAGTCCATCAACAAGCCCACATGTAGGGGGACTATAAATACCCTTCCTAGCATGTTATGAAGGGTGTTGGCTGTTCATTTTTTCTTAATCTAATACTCCCTAAATTTCACCATTCTCTGTCCTTTCTCTCTCTACTTTCTCTCTCTAGAATTCTTCTACTTTCATCTCTTTAGTTCTTTAATTCGTTTTATCATTAATAGGTGTGAAAACACCCATCCTTTTACCACTTAATTATAATAATAACCAAGCCAAAACGTGTATTTTATGTCGTAAATGTCGGAATTATGCCTGGTTTGTGTTTTTATTGTGTTTTAGGACCAAACGATGAAAAAGGAAGAAAACACGGGCTTTCACGGGCTTTTATCGAAAAAAACGAGAAAAGACGAAGTCAAAAGATCAAGAGTGCAAAAAGAACGGAAGTCCAAGGCCTATTCTAAAGATTTATCGAAGAAAAAGTCTAACGACGGAAGTTTAATGAAGTCGAAGAACCAAGTCTAATTAAAGAAGAAAATAATAAGACGAGTTCAAATTATATCTACAAATCCCGAGACGACGTCGAGAAAGACAAAGAATTTAAATCGAGTCGAGACAAGAAGAAAGAACGAAGAAAGCACCAACATTTTACTCCTCCTATAAATACCCTCCTAATGTGTCATTAGGAGGTGGTTAGTTAGCTTAGATTAGGAGTAGTGTAGATTTACTTTCTCTCTCTAGTTTTCACTTTCTCTCTCTAGATTAATATGTAGAATGTTTAATCTTTATGTTTTAATTGTTGAATCATATACCTTTAATCAAGCTTTTCAATTAATTATTCTCATTCTTCCTTTCTTTATTATTTATCTTGTGTTGATTTAGATGATCATGTAGTTGCTTAATCTTGATGTTTATTGATTTATTGATGCGTTTGGTTGATTATGTTTATGGGTTTTTATTTGTTTGATTTTGATAGCTTATGTTGTTTGATGCTTATTGTTTGATTTTGCTTATTTTTAATTAAGTGTTTTTATTAGTTTATTTTATAAAAAGTTGATTTTTAATTTTTAGTTTTATTAGTGTTTTTCAAGTTTTTAATTCGTGGTTTAATTATTCTCTCTTAAAAGTGTTTTAGATTAAGTTTTAGTTAATTTCTTATTTGATTTGTGCTTATTTTTTGCTTATTTTCTAATTTTTAGTATTACTGTATCTCTTTTTAATATCTTCGCAAAAGGTTTTCACATTCCGAAGCAGTTATTTTCCAATTTTTCCCATTTTCCCACTTTTCCCATTTTTCCCATTTTTCCAACTTTTCCCATTTTTCCAACTTTTCCCATTTTTCTAACTTTTCCCATTTTTCCCACTTTTCCCATTTTTCCAACTTTTCCCATTTTTCCAACTTTTTCCATTTTTCCAACTTTTCCCATTTTTCCAACTTTTCCTATTTTTCCCACTTTTCCAACTTTTCCCATTTTTCCAACTTTTCCCATTTTCCCCACTTTTCCCATTTTCCCAACTTTTCCCATTTTTCCAACTTTCCCCATTTTTCCAACTTTTCCTATTTTTCCCACTTTTCCCATTTTTCCAACTTTTCCCATTTTTCAAACTTTTCCCATTTTTCCAACTCTTCCCATTTTTCCCACTTTTCCCATTTTTCCAACTTTTCCCATTTTTCCAACTTTTCCCATTTTCCAACTTTTCCCATTTTTCAAACTTTTCCATTTTTCCAATGTAAAACCTGCATGCTTTTTACCATGAATAGTACCCTTTAGATCGTACGCACAAGATTAGAACTTTCCTTTTATAGCATGTTTACGTTTCACGTATAAGAATTTTAAGTATTACGTACGTGGTAGAACACGATAAGTATTTATTACGTATGAACACACGATAATTATTCCAATAATAATTATAATCACGAACATGCGATCATGAAATCATGAACGTACTTTAATCACGAGCTAATATTAGTTAAGTATATATATTTATCACGAACACGAATAAATATATTAAGTCACGATCAATAATTATTTAGAACACGTAAATCACGAACACGATAAAACACGAGAACGCACTAGAATATCTAGACTCGAGAAAAGTACGGGTTACCCCCATGTGGGGCCCCTACCAGCGGCATACACAAGGACACGGGCTTAGCCCATGCAAAATTAACTAACAAGGGGGTTAAGGTAAAAACTTATTTTATTATTTACAAATCTAGAAAATAACTAAAACCCTAAAAGTTTTCTTCCTTCTTCCTTGTCCTCTTTGGCCGCCAGATATACAACACCACAAGGGTGTTTCGGGTTGATTTTGATCTTGGATATTTTGCAAGGATTCACGTGTGTTCATCCTCATTTGTTTCATGTAATCGGTATAACCTTTTTAACCTTTTCTTTTATGTTTTGATTTAATGAATCACATAAAATCATGATGTTTTTAAAAACTAATTAAAAACAATTATTAAAACATGTTAATGATCTTGGGGTAAATCAAATCTATGGTTTAGGGGTGTTTGTGGTCTAGCCAACGCCTAACCGAGCCTCATAGGGGTCTCGGCTTGGCTTATGTAACACCACCGAGACCATATGGCCACGGAAGCAGCAAAACCAAGGGGAAACCCGACGTGGTTCCGTTTATGATGTTAGTTACAGGTCCAGTTCATGGTTTTTAGTCACGGGTCCGGTTCATAAATTATTTTTAAGGTTTATGATTTTACTAGTTATGTTTTAAAATTAAATTAATAAAACATGACATGATTAATTTAATGTACATGACTTAGGTTATAAAGTTAATTATTAGATCATGAATTTTAACCTAAGTATTTATATTTTATTAGACTTTATAATTAATTAATTATTAAAAACATGACTATAATTAATTAATTAACATGACTTAGGTTATATTATTAATAGTTAATAATACATGTTTTAACCTAAGTATTTTACCTTTATTTAATTAAAATCATGATATATCTAATTAAATACTTTTAACCTATAGTTTATTTAATTTACATGTAATAATTAATAAACTATACTTTATAACTACATGACTTAGAATAATAACCAGAATACACTTAAGCTTATATAGTTAGCTTATTTAACCAGCTTATATCTATTTATGGAAACTTTCTATTTTTAGAAACTTATTTAATTAAGGCTGCTAATCTATTTATGGAAACTTTCTATATTTAGAAACATATCTATTTTAAGCAGTAATTCTATTTTTGGAAACTTTCTGTTTTTGGAAACTTTCTATTTTTGGAAACTTTCTATTTTTGGAAACTTTGTATTTTTGGTAACTTTCTATTTTTGGAAACTTTCTATTTTAGGAAACCTGCTATTTTTAGAAAGTTACTTATTATTACACAACAAGTATAATAATACATGAAATACAAGTAATACTTAATCAGAATAGACAGAATATAAGATAAACACAGTATAAAGCTTAAAAATAGTAGAACATGACATGAACATATAAAACAAGCTAAGACATGATATAAAACCAGTTACTTATTTAGTAATCAGATACTTATACACGTATGTATTTATGTAGCATTAGTGATACCGAAGTAGGACTCTCTTCCGTTCGTCTTCTTCGTTCACTGGACATAAGGTATGGATTCCCGTCCTTTTAGTATGGACATTCTTTCCTTATTAGGATTCCCCGTATGCAGCCAACTGTTTTCCCATAGTATAAGTTTATATGTTTGATTGCTTATGTTTAATTTAGAATACCTGAAGCCATATACATGCATGACCAGTTTCACCTAGTTATGGAGGTACCATTTTTCCAACTTTTCCCATTTTTCCAACTTTTCCCATTTTTCCAACTTTTCCCATTTTTCTAACTTTTCCCATTTTTCCCACTTTTCCCATTTTTCCAACTTTTCCCATTTTTCCAACTTTTTCCATTTTTCCAACTTTTCCCATTTTTCCAACTTTTCCTATTTTTCCCACTTTTCCAACTTTTCCCATTTTTCCAACTTTTCCCATTTTCCCCACTTTTCCCATTTTCCCAACTTTTCCCATTTTTCCAACTTTCCCCATTTTTCCAACTTTTCCTATTTTTCCCACTTTTCCCATTTTTCCAACTTTTCCCATTTTTCAAACTTTTCCCATTTTTCCAACTCTTCCCATTTTTCCCACTTTTCCCATTTTTCCAACTTTTCCCATTTTTCCAACTTTTCCCATTTTCCAACTTTTCCCATTTTTCAAACTTTTCCATTTTTCCAATGTAAAACCTGCATGCTTTTTACCATGAATAGTACCCTTTAGATCGTACGCACAAGATTAGAACTTTCCTTTTATAGCATGTTTACGTTTCACGTATAAGAATTTTAAGTATTACGTACGTGGTAGAACACGATAAGTATTTATTACGTATGAACACACGATAATTATTCCAATAATAATTATAATCACGAACATGCGATCATGAAATCATGAACGTACTTTAATCACGAGCTAATATTAGTTAAGTATATATATTTATCACGAACACGAATAAATATATTAAGTCACGATCAATAATTATTTAGAACACGTAAATCACGAACACGATAAAACACGAGAACGCACTAGAATATCTAGACTCGAGAAAAGTACGGGTTACCCCCATGTGGGGCCCCTACCAGCGGCATACACAAGGACACGGGCTTAGCCCATGCAAAATTAACTAACAAGGGGGTTAAGGTAAAAACTTATTTTATTATTTACAAATCTAGAAAATAACTAAAACCCTAAAAGTTTTCTTCCTTCTTCCTTGTCCTCTTTGGCCGCCAGATATACAACACCACAAGGGTGTTTCGGGTTGATTTTGATCTTGGATATTTTGCAAGGATTCACGTGTGTTCATCCTCATTTGTTTCATGTAATCGGTATAACCTTTTTAACCTTTTCTTTTATGTTTTGATTTAATGAATCACATAAAATCATGATGTTTTTAAAAACTAATTAAAAACAATTATTAAAGCATGTTAATGATCTTGGGGTAAATCAAATCTATGGTTTAGGGGTGTTTGTGGTCTAGCCAACGCCTAACCGAGCCTCATAGGGGTCTCGGCTTGGCTTATGTAACACCACCGAGACCATATGGCCACGGAAGCAGCAAAACCAAGGGGAAACCCGACGTGGTTCCGTTTATGATGTTAGTTACAGGTCCAGTTCATGGTTTTTAGTCACGGGTCCGGTTCATAAATTATTTTTAAGGTTTATGATTTTACTAGTTATGTTTTAAAATTAAATTAATAAAACATGACATGATTAATTTAATGTACATGACTTAGGTTATAAAGTTAATTATTAGATCATGAATTTTAACCTAAGTATTTATATTTTATTAGACTTTATAATTAATTAATTATTAAAAACATGACTATAATTAATTAATTAACATGACTTAGGTTATATTATTAATAGTTAATAATACATGTTTTAACCTAAGTATTTTACCTTTATTTAATTAAAATCATGATATATCTAATTAAATACTTTTAACCTATAGTTTATTTAATTTACATGTAATAATTAATAAACTATACTTTATAACTACATGACTTAGAATAATAACCAGAATACACTTAAGCTTATATAGTTAGCTTATTTAACCAGCTTATATCTATTTATGGAAACTTTCTATTTTTAGAAACTTATTTAATTAAGGCTGCTAATCTATTTATGGAAACTTTCTATATTTAGAAACATATCTATTTTAAGCAGTAATTCTATTTTTGGAAACTTTCTGTTTTTGGAAACTTTCTATTTTTGGAAACTTTCTATTTTTGGAAACTTTGTATTTTTGGTAACTTTCTATTTTTGGAAACTTTCTATTTTAGGAAACCTGCTATTTTTAGAAAGTTACTTATTATTACACAACAAGTATAATAATACATGAAATACAAGTAATACTTAATCAGAATAGACAGAATATAAGATAAACACAGTATAAAGCTTAAAAATAGTAGAACATGACATGAACATATAAAACAAGCTAAGACATGATATAAAACCAGTTACTTATTTAGTAATCAGATACTTATACACGTATGTATTTATGTAGCATTAGTGATACCGAAGTAGGACTCTCTTCCGTTCGTCTTCTTCGTTCACTGGACATAAGGTATGGATTCCCGTCCTTTTAGTATGGACATTCTTTCCTTATTAGGATTCCCCGTATGCAGCCAACTGTTTTCCCATAGTATAAGTTTATATGTTTGATTGCTTATGTTTAATTTAGAATACCTGAAGCCATATACATGCATGACCAGTTTCACCTAGTTATGGAGGTACCATTTTTCCAACTTTTCCCATTTTTCCAACTTTTCCCATTTTTCCCACTTTTCCCATTTTTCCAACTTTTCCCATTTTTCCAACTTTTCCCATTTTTCCAACTTTTCCCATTTTTCCAACTTTTCTTATTTTTCCAACTTTTCCCATTTTTCCAACTTTTCTCATTTTTCCAACTTTTCCCATTTTTCCCACTTTTCCCATTTTTTCCACTTTTCCCATTTTTATTAATTCACGTTTTATTATTTTCGGGTAAACTTTATTAATTAAACTTTATTAACATTTTCATTGAGTAAACTTTATTTTCGAGTCGATAGTTAATTTCATCTTTTAGTTTTATTTTTATTAATTGTTTCGCTTTAATTCACGTTTTATTATTTGTTTTATTAATTGTTTCTATACAAGTCTTTTTATTTGTTCTTTTATTTTGTTAGCGTTAGGCTTGCATTTACTTTTTACTTAGAAATAGATAACCATATTTTCTTATATTAACCAAAAATAACCGAGTCGAACTTTCAACTGGTAATCAATTCGAATTGAATCGAGACGAACAAATTTTTATACTTAGCAAAAACCTTGTAATAATCATCATCATAAAATATGGGCATTGCAATTGTCAAGTGTAGGGGATTTGATATGTGTGAAAACACCCATCCTTTTACCACTTAATTTAATAATAACCAAGCCAAAACGTGTATTTTATGTCGTAAATATCGGAATTATGCGTGGTTTATGTTTTTATTGTGTTTTAGGACCAAAAGATGAAAAAAGAAGAAAACACGGGCTTTCACGGGCTTTTATCGAAGAAAACGAGAAAAGACGAAGTCAAAAGATCAAGAGTGCAAAAAGAACGGAAGTCCAAGGCCTATTCTGAAGATTTATCGAAGAAAAAGTCTAAAGACGGAAGTTTAATGAAGTCGAAGAACTAAGTTTAATTAAAGAAGAAAATTATAAGACGAGTTCAAATTATATCGACAAATCCCGAGTCGATGTCGAGAAAGACAAAGAATTTAAATCGAGTCGAGACAAGAAGAAAGAAGGAAGAAAGCACCAACATTTTACTCCTCCTATAAATACCCTCCTAATGTGTCATTAGGAGGTGGTTAGTTAGTTTAGATTAAGAGTAGTGTAGATTTACTTTCTCTCTCTAGTTTTCACTTTCTCTCTCTAGATTAATATGTAGAATCTTTAATCTTTATGTTTTAATTGTTGAATCATATACTTTTAATCAAGGTTTTCAATTAATCATTCTCATTCTTCATTTCTTTATTATTTATCTTGTGTTGATTTAGATGATCATGTAGTTGCTTAATCTTGATGTTTATTGATTTATTGATGCGTTTGGTTGATTATGTTTATGGGTTTTTATTTGTTTGATTTTGATAGTTTATGGTGTTTGATGCTTATTGTTTGATTTTGCTTATTTTTAATTAAGTGTTTTTATTAGTTTATTTTATAAAAAGTTGATTTTTAATTTTTAGTTTTATTAGTGTTTTTCAAGTTTTTAATTTGTGGTTTAATTAGTTTTTCTTAAAAGTGTTTTAGATTAAGTTTTAGTTAATTGCTTGTTAGATTTGTGCTTATTTTTGGCTTATTTTCGGATTTTTAGTATTACTGTATCTCTTTTTCATATCTTCGCAAAAGGGTTTTCACATTCTGAAGTAGTTATTTTCCAATGTTTCCAACTTTTCCCACTTTTCCAACTTTTCCCATTTTTCTAACTTTTCCCATTTTTCCAACTTTTCCCATTTTTCCCACTTTTCCCATTTTTCCAACTTTTCTCATTTTTCCAACTTTTCCCATTTTTCCCACTTTTCCCATTTTTCCAACTTTTCCCATTTTTCCCACTTTTCCCATTTTTCCAACTTTTCCCGTTATTCCAACTTTTCCCATTTTTCCCACTTTTCCCATTTTTCCAACTTTTCCCATTTTTCCAACTTTTCCCATTTTTCCCACTTTTCCCATTTTCCAACTTTTCCCATTTTTCCAACTTTTCCCATTTTTCCAACTTTTCCTATTTTTCCAACTTTTCCTATTTTTCCAACTTTTCCCATTTTTCCAACTTTTTCCATTTTTCCAACTTTTCCTATTTTTCCAACTTTTCCCATTTTTCCAACTTTTCCCATTTTTCCAACTTTTCCCATTTTTTCCACTTTTCCCATTTTTATTAATTCACGTTTTATTATTTTCGGGTAAACTTTATTAATTAAACTTTATTAACATTTTCATTAAGTAAACTTTATTTTCGGGTCGATAGTTAATTTCATCTTTTAGTTTTATTTTTATTAATTGTTTCGCTTTAATTCACGTTTTGTTATTTGTTTTATTAATTGTTTCTATACAAGTCTTTTTATTTGTTCTTTTATTTTATTAGCGTTAGGCTTGCATTTACTTTTTACTTAGAAATAGATAACCATATTTTCTTATATTAACCAAAAATAACCGAGTCGAACTTTCAACTGGTAATCAATTCGAATTGAATCGAGACGAACAAATTTTTATACTTAGCAAAAACCTTGTAATAATCATCATCATAAAATATGGGCATTGCAATTGTCAAGTGTAGGGGATTTGATATGTGTGAAAACACCCATCCTTTTACCACTTAATTTAATAATAACCAAGCCAAAACGTGTATTTTATGTCGTAAATATCGGAATTATGCGTGGTTTATGTTTTTATTGTGTTTTAGGACCAAAAGATGAAAATAGAAGAAAACACGGGCTTTCACGGGCTTTTATCGAAGAAAACGAGAAAAGACGAAGTCAAAAGATCAAGAGTGCAAAAAGAACGGAAGTCCAAGGCCTATTCTGAAGATTTATCGAAGAAAAAGTCTAAAGACGGAAGTTTAATGAAGTCGAAGAACTAAGTTTAATTAAAGAAGAAAATTATAAGACGAGTTCAAATTATATCGACAAATCCCGAGTCGATGTCGAGAAAGACAAAGAATTTAAATCGAGTCGAGACAAGAAGAAAGAAGGAAGAAAGCACCAACATTTTACTCCTCCTATAAATACCCTCCTAATGTGTCATTAGGAGGTGGTTAGTTAGTTTAGATTAGGAGTAGTGTAGATTTACTTTCTCTCTCTAGTTTTCACTTTCTCTCTCTAGATTAATATGTAGAATCTTTAATCTTTATGTTTTAATTGTTGAATCATATACTTTTAATCAAGCTTTTCAATTAATCATTCTCATTCTTCATTTCTTTATTATTTATCGTGTGTTGATTTAGATGATCATGTAGTTGCTTAATCTTGATGTTTATTGATTTATTGATGCGTTTGGTTGATTATGTTTATGGGTTTTTATTTGTTTGATTTTGATAGTTTATGGTGTTTGATGCTTATTGTTTGATTTTGCTTATTTTTAATTAAGTGTTTTTATTAGTTTATTTTATAAAAAGTTGATTTTTAATTTTTAGTTTTATTAGTGTTTTTCAAGTTTTTAATTTATGGTTTAATTAGTTTTTCTTAAAAGTGTTTTAGATTAAGTTTTAGTTAATTGCTTGTTAGATTTGTGCTTATTTTTTGCTTATTTTCGGATTTTTAGTATTACTGTATCTCTTTTTCATATCTTCGCAAAAGGGTTTTCACATTCTGAAGTAGTTATTTTCCAATTTTTCCCATTTTCCCACTTTTCCCATTTTTCCCATTTTTCCAACTTTTCTTATTTTTCCAACTTTTCCCATTTTTCTAACTTTTCCAATTTTTCCCACTTTTCCCATTTTTCCAACTTTTCCCATTTTTCCAACTTTTCCCATTTTTCCAACTTTTCCCATTTTTCCAACTTTTCTCATTTTTCCAACTTTTCCCATTTTTCCCACTTTTCCCATTTTTCCAAGTTTTCCCATTATTCCAACTTTTCCCATTTTTCCCACTTTTCTTATTTTTCCAACTTTTCCCATTTTTCCAACTTTTCTTATTTTTCCAACTTTTCTCATTTTTCCAACTTTTCCCATTTTTCCAACTTTTCCCATTTTTCAAACTTTTCCCATTTTTCCAACTTTTCCCATTTTTCCAACTTTTCCTATTTTTCCAACTTTTCCCATTTTTCCAACTTTTCTCATTTTTCCAACTTTTCTCATTTTTCCCATTTTTCCCACTTTTCCCATTTTTTCCACTTTTCCCATTTTTATTAATTCACGTTTTATTATTTTCGGGTAAACTTTATTAATAAAACTTTATTAACATTTTCATTAAGTAAACTTTATTTTCAGGTCGATAGTTAATTTCATCTTTTAGTTTTATTTTTATTAATTGTTTCGCTTTAATTCACGTTTTATTATTTGTTTTATTAATTGTTTCTATACAAGTCTTTTTATTTGTTCTTTTATTTTATTAGCGTTAGGCTTGCATTTACTTTTTATTTAGAAATAGATAACCATCTTATATTAACCAAAAATAACCGAGTCGCACTTTCAACTGGTAATCAATTCGAATTGAATCGAGACGAACAAATTTTTATACTTGGCAAAAACCTTGTAATAATCATCATCATAAAATATGGGCATTGCAATTGTCAAGTGTAGGGGATTTGATATGTGTGAAAACACCCATCCTTTTACCACTTAATTTAATAATAACCAAGCTAAAACGTGTATTTTATGTCGTAAATATCGGAATTATGCGTGGTTTGTGTTTTTATTGTGTTTTAGGACCAAAAGATGAAAAAAGAAGAAAACACGGGCTTTCACGGGCTTTTATCGAAGAAAACGAGAAAAGACGAAGTCAAAAGATCAAGAGTGCAAAAAGAACGGAAGTCCAAGGCCTATTCTGAAGATTTATCGAAGAAAAAGTCTAAAGACGGAAGTTTAATGAAGTCGAAGAACTAAGTTTAATTAAAGAAGAAAATTATAAGACGAGTTCAAATTATATCGACAAATCCCGAGTCGATGTCGAGAAAGACAAAGAATTTAAATCGAGTCGAGACAAGAAGAAAGAAGGAAGAAAGCACCAACATTTTACTCCTCCTATAAATACCCTCCTAATGTGTCATTAGGAGGTGGTTAGTTAGTTTAGATTAGGAGTAGTGTAGATTTACTTTCTCTCTCTAGTTTTCACTTTCTCTCTCTAGATTAATATGTAGAATCTTTAATCTCTATGTTTTAATTGTTTAATCATATACTTTTAATCAAGCTTTTCAATTAATCATTCTCATTCTTCATTTCTTTATTATTTATCTTGTGTTGATTTAGATGATCATGTAGTTGCTTAATCTTGATGTTTATTGATTTATTGATGTGTTTGGTTGATTATGTTTATGGGTTTTTATTTGTTTGATTTTAATAGTTTATGGTGTTTGATGCTTATTGTTTGATTTTGCTTATTTTTAATCAAGTTTTTTTATTAGTTTATTTTATAAAAAGTTGATTTTTAATTTTTAGTTTTATTAGTGTTTTTCAAGTTTTTAATTTGTGGTTTAATTAGCTTTTTTTAAAAGTGTTTTAGACTAAGTTTTAGTTAATTGCTTGTTAGATTTGTGCTTATTTTTGGCTTATTTTCGGATTTTTAGTATTACTGTATCTCTATTTTCGGATTTTTATTTTCCGAAGTAGTTATTTTCCAATTTTTCCCATTTTCCCATTTTTCCAACTTTTCCCATTTTTCCAACTTTTCCCATTTTTCCCACTTTTCCCATTTTTCCCACTTTTCCCATTTTTCCAACTTTTCCCATTTTTCCAACTTTTCCCATTTTTCCAACTTTTCCCATTTTTCCAACTTTTCTCATTTTTCCAACTTTTCCCATTTTTCCCACTTTTCCCATTTTTCCAACTTTTCCCATTATTCCAACTTTTCCCATTTTTCCCACTTTTCTTATTTTTCCAACTTTTCCCATTTTTCCAACTTTTCTTATTTTTCCAACTTTTCCCATTTTTCCAACTTTTCCCATTTTTCCAACTTTTCCCATTTTTCCAACTTTTCCTATTTTTCCAACTTTTCCCATTTTTCCAACTTTTCTCATTTTTCCAACTTTTCCCATTTTTCCCACTTTTCCCATTTTTTCCACTTTTCCCATTTTTATTAATTCACGTTTTATTATTGATGACGTATAGTCCCCAGCCGGGTCATGAACCCCGCCCAAGGGTACTACCCGTATCCGGCCCATCACATATGGGTGGGATAAATGTCAGTCAGGCTTATGGGCTTGAATGAACAGTAACCGCACACACGTGTGCGGCCCACGGCCCGGTACGGCCGACACGGCCGACATAGGGTTAGACAGAATAATATTCTGTCTAGGAATATCTTTACCCCAATAAGAGAGGATATTCACTACCAGAATTAGAAGATAACAATCATTCTAATTCTGGTGCTTATCTCTTCCTTGGGGCCGAAGGATCAGTGAAAGCCCACTAGGGTTTCACTGCCTATAAAAGGAACCCCCAAGGGTTCCACAAAGGTAACACAATTCACTCTAAACTCACATATAACCCTAAATCGATTACTTACTCTCACGCCGGAGTCTAATCGTGGGAAACCTTCCCACGGTAAGCTTAACGCGTGTTGTTTAGTGTGCAGGATCCCAACCAGAAGATTCACTTGGTGTAGGAGCCAGTACCCA
Source organism: Glebionis coronaria (assembly GCA_025667525.1). Taxonomy (NCBI): domain Eukaryota; kingdom Viridiplantae; phylum Streptophyta; class Magnoliopsida; order Asterales; family Asteraceae; genus Glebionis; species Glebionis coronaria. The sequence continues at coordinate 329,113,680 of CM046881.1, read as the reverse complement.
GCCAACCCGAATTAAGCCTAATTCGGGTCTAGCAAGGATCAACCAACTTTTGCATCAACAAGTTGGCGCCATCCGTGGGACCCAGTAACACTAAGCTAGAGCAAAATCTCATCTTAAGTCTCCAATGACGAAGGGACACCCGCCGACTAACCCCAGGAATGTGAATCCTGGAAATCGGAAGTCCCAAGGGGAAGGGATTCTCATCCCCAATCAGTCACCTAACCGCCCTACGGGCGGGATGGGCAACCGTAGCGGTTTTCAACCCGCGGGGGTGACGAGCACGATCTCGGTTACACCCCCACCCACTTCAACCTTGGACAACCCTGATCCAGGGAGTGCGCCAGATCCTCCTAACAAGGAACCACGCAGACCCTCGACGGAGGAAGAAGTGGAGGCCCTACCACTCAGTGAGGAGGATCTCACTCGAGTTCTCACTCAGAATTTTGAAAGGATCGTCCCAGGGATCGCATCAAGATTGAGTCTGGGGAGGAACCTCCAAGCCCGACTCAACTTTGGCGACAGTGGACCATCCACCCCTTCCCAAAACCGGAGAAAAAGGAGGACTCGGCCTCAAGAGCAGGGAACCTTCGAGGAAAACCCTCAACCCCGGAATGTGTTTGAACGCATAGGGGATCGCATCATACAAGAGTTAACGCAGTCTCAAGATGGAGAAAGGTCGGATGGCTCACCCGAGCGGCAAGATCGAGAGCTGACCAAAACCACACGCCGCCCAAGCGTGTGGGATAGAATGAACACAGGGAGGAAGGCTCCCGGTTCGTCTCAAAAAAGTGGTCCCTATTCAAAAAGCGGGGCACCACCGCCATCCCCAGATTCGTCTGGGGAGGACTCAGATGACCACCCGCCCAAGCGCCGCCGGCCTAGGCGCACGCCTCCACCACCAAACAATGATGAGTATTATGGTGGCCCCTACTATCGGGATACGGAAGCAGAGGACCTCTCGCGTCCGTGGTGCGAACCATGGGATGACCCTAGGCTCACACGGCCATGGGCTGATCCCAGGGAAGATCCGTTTACCCTCCGCATACGGAACTATTCTGAGGACACCAAACGTCGCATGCCGGCATGTATCAAGACGTATGATGGGTCCGGTGATCCTGTCGATCACCTCAAAATATTCGATACTCAGGCTAAGATTGAGCGATGGCCCATGCCTATATGGTGCCAAATGTTTAATTCGACCCTGATTGGAAACGCTCGTAACTGGTTCGAGGCACTCCCACCACGGAGCATTGATAGTTTCACGGAACTACGCACTGCATTCGAGAACAATTATACTCAAAGGAAGAAGTATAATAGGGATCCGGTTTCATTGGCAACTGTCAAGCAACGGCCGGGGGAGTCCACAGAAGCCTTCACTGAGCGCTTCAACGATGAGTGCACACGCACGAGAACCATGCCAGAGCTCCTGAAAATCTCTGACTATATGCACGCCATAACAGACAGAGAACTGATTAGGCGTCTCAACGACAAGCGTCCAGAAAGATATGATGACCTCATGGAAAGAGTTAGGAATTTCATAGAGGGAGAGACAGCCGTTGCCGCAGCCTACCCATCCCGAGGAAATGGGTACCGCTCAAATGACCAGTCCCGGAGATAGTCGGGCGGTCAAGGCAACCAGAACAATAACAAGGGCTCGGACTATAAGAGCCAGAGCAAAGGCGGACGGTCGGACGACAAGTTCACCCCCCTAAAGATGTCCTACCGGGAGATCTTGTTGACTGAAGGGGCGAATTTTCCAAGGCCTCCCCCAATGACCACACCCCCGGAACGTCGGCAGGGAAGTCGCTTCTGCGAATTCCATAATGACAAAGGACACGGCACGGAGGAGTGTATCCAGCTGAAGAAGCATATTGAGTCGCTAATCAAATCAGGCAAACTCAAGCACCTGGTTAAGGATTGGAAAGACGGAAAGGACAACAACAAGAAGTATGATAAGAAGGATCCCCAAAAGGACAAGCCTTCTACCATATACATGATCCAATCCAGACAGCGCCGCACGAGACAGAAAATTGGCCAAAAATTTTCCCGCGGCAAGGAAATCTCATTCCCTCTCATCACAGCAAGTGACGTGGTTGATGCGCCTCTCACCATTGAGATAAGCATTGGAACACACAATGTCCGCCGCATGTATGTGGATGGAGGGTCGTCAGCAGAGGTATTATATGAACACTGCTTTGTGCAGTTATGCCCAGAAATAAGAAGCCAATTAGTACCGGCCACGTCGCCGCTTACTGGCTTTAGTGGAGATACTATCTGGCCAATAGGGCAGTTGCGTTTGCTTGTCACCATTGGGAATGAGGAACATTCCACTACAACGTGGATGAACTTCATGGTGATACGTTCACACTCTCCTTATAATGGAATCATAGGCAGACCAGGCATTTTGGCTATCCGGGCAGTACCCTCTACGGCACACGGAATGATTAAATTCCCCGTTGATGGGGGAATCGTTACTATTTATAACACAGCCGTGCCAACATCCGAGTGTCACACTGTGACAACACCGGCACCACCTGCTCCACCCAAGGATGGAGCACCACCACCCAATTGGAAGGTGGCTATTCACCCTGACTACCCGGAACAGGAGGTATCCATAGGAGGGGCGCTCTCAGATAGCGGCAAAAGGGCCATGTGTTATCTTCTAAGTGCAAACCTGGACATATTCGCATGGGAGCCAAAACATATGACGGGCGTGCCACGCGCGATAGCAGAACATAAACTCCAGATCCGCCAAGGGTACCAACCCATCAAGCAAAAGAAGCGCGGCCAGGCGCCCGAGCGAAGTCAAGTTATACTGGAAGAAGTGCGGAAGCTGGTGGACGCAGGCATCATGCGCGAGGTATACTACCATGAGTGGTTATCCAATCCGGTCATGGTCAAGAAGCATGACGGAAGTTGGCGCATGTGCGTGGATTTCACGGATCTGAACAAGGCCTGCCCACAAGACTGTTACCCGCTACCAGAAATCGACTGGAAAGTAGAGTCCTTATGTGGATATCCTTTCAAATGCTTCTTAGATGCATATAAAGGGTATCACCAAATCCAAATGGCGGAGGAAGATGAAGAAAAAACGGCGTTCCACACAAGCCAGGGCGTATATTGCTATACGAAAATGCCGTTCGGATTAAAGAACGCCGGCGCTACGTATCAGCGGTTGGTCGATAAAGCCTTCGAATCACAAATAGGACGCAACTTGGAAGTATATGTTGATGACTTGGTGATAAAAAGCCACACGGAGGAGGCACTTCTCCGGGATGTCCAGGAGACATTCGACACGCTGAGAAGGATTAACATGAAGTTAAATCCAAAGAAATGTACGTTTGGTGCAACAGAAGGAATGTTCTTGGGATATTTGATTGACCCAAACGGCATCAGACCTTGTCCAGAGAAGACGGACGCAGTGATACGGCTACCGTCCCCGCAGACACGAAAGGAGGTGCAGTCCCTGAATGGGAAGTTAGCCGGGCTGAATAGATTTCTATCTAAATCCGCAGAGAAGTCCTTACCCCTATTTAAGACACTCAAGAAGTGTATTAGAAAGGGAGACTTCCGTTGGACGAAGGAAGCTGAGGAAGCTTTTGGCCAACTCAAGCAGCATCTTGCATCTCTCCCCATGTTGGTAGCCCCCCGGCCAAAGGAGGAACTCGTTATGTATCTCTCAGCTACTCATGGCGCAATAAGCGCGGTACTGATGACAGATAGAGACACAATACAGACCCCGGTCTACTTTATAAGTAGAACATTACAAGGGGCGGAGCTGAATTATTCCCCCATGGAAAAATTGGTACTAGCACTAGTATTTGCCACAAAGCGGCTGCGCCGGTACTTTCAGGCGCACCCGATTGTTGTGATCACGGATCAGCCAATTAAGCAGGTTATATCTAGACCAGACGTGGTAGGGAGACTAGAGAAGTGGAGCATCCTATTGGGAGGGCATAATATATCTTACAGACCAAGGACGGCTGTTAAAGGCCAGATCTTGGCAGATTTCCTGATCGAGAAGCCGGATGAGGAAGAACCAATCATTAAGCAAGAGGAGGTCCCAGTGCAACCTTGGGTGCTATTCACGGACGGATCCTCATGCACAGACGGGTCTGGGGCAGGCCTCATCCTCACAAATCCAGAAGGAATGGAATTCACGTACGCCCTCCGTTTCGAGTTCACGGCCACCAACAACGAAGCGGAATATGAAGCACTAATTGCGGGTTTAAAAATCGCCGCTAGAATGGGAGTCCGCAACCTTGAGGCCTACGTGGACTCACGGCTTGTCGCGAACCATATTCTAGGTGGGTATGTGGCTAAAGAGGACAACATGGTCAGATATTTGGAAAAAGTCAAGACGTTAATCGCGACTTTCAGTAAGTTTTCCATCAAGCAGGTGCCAAGGGGCGAGAACAAGAAAGCGGACGCTCTCAGTAAGATCGCATCCACGAGCTTCGCCCACTTGTCTAAACAGGTTTTGGTGGAAATACTCAAGGAAAAGTCTATCACGGAAGGGGAAGTGGCTGCTATAGTTGAAGAGGAGGGACCTACGTGGATGACCCCAATCATCAACTATTTGACTAATGAAACCCTTCCAGACGAGGAAAAAGCAGCAAGGAGCGTTAAAAGGAAGTCACAACATTTCGAACTCCGGGAAGGCATCCTTTACAAACGCTCTTTCTTTCAGCCGTGGCTGCGCTGTGTTGGACCACGCCAGGCGGCCTACGTTATCAGTGACATACACGAAGGGTTGTGCGGCATGCATGCAGGCCCACGATCCGTGGTAGCCCGAGCCTTACGAACAGGATACTATTGGCCCACTATGCACAGAGACGCGCGAGATATGATTCGCAGGTGCAATGATTGCCAAGTGCATAGGCCAGTACCGCGGCACCCGCAGCAGGAGCTTACACCTATCACGTCCCCGTGGCCATTTTACAAATGGGGAATTGACATTGCAGGACCATTTCCTGTAGCTGCGGGAGGGGTTAAATTCTTGATTGTTGCAATGGATTACTTTACACGATGGATAGAAGCCAAGGCAGTAAAATCTATCACGGGTAAGCAGGTCAAGAAGTTTGTGTGGGAACACATCGTATGCCGTTTCGGTCTACCTGGAGAAATTATATCGGACAACGGCAAACAGTTCACGGATAACCCATTCAAAGACTGGTGTGCATCATTGAACATCAAGCGGCGCTTCGCGTCTGTTAAGCATCCACAAACGAACGGCCTTGTCGAACGAGCAAATAGGAGCTTGGGGAATGGAATCAAGGCGCGGTTGGATGAACGACAGGGCAAATGGGTCGATGAATTGTCGCACGTGCTATGGGCACATAGAACCATGATAAAAACAGCCAATGGAGATACTCCGTTTGCATTGGCTTACGGCACTGAAGCCGTTATACCAGCAGAAATAGGGATGCCTACTATCCGCACGGCGGAGGTTAATGCCGTCATAAACGATGAACAACTGCGAATCAACCTGGATCTGTTGGAAGAAAAAAGGGAAATAGCAGCCATCAATGAAGCTAAGTCCAAGGCTAAGATGAAGGCTTATTACGACGCCAAGGTCAAGGGTGTTTCTTTTCGACCGGGAGACTACGTCTATCGTGCTAACGAAGCAAGTCGAGTGGAAAATACAGGAAAACTGGGCCCTAAATCGGAAGGACCGTATGAAGTCATTGAATCCTTGGGACGAGGCGCGTACAAGTTACGCGACATGGATGGCCGCGACCTAGAGCGCACATGGAACATCGCCAATCTAAAAAGGTGCTATCTTTGAAAGCTACGGCTCCCGCATGGATACTTCGCTATAGGCGGTCTCAATAAAGACCATGCGGGTTATTTGTCTTACTTGTTTTTCTTATGTTTGTTTTAGTTTCCTTTATGGACCTTTTTTAGGACTTGTCGTCATTATTCAAACAAAAATGTAAACGTTCTAATAAAATGCCGTGGTGCCTAGCTAGTTCCACGGCCTGTTTCGTGCAAATTATTTTCCTCTTTGTTAGATTCTTTGTTAGCCGTATGAATTTTACTTGTGATATAATATGCCATGTTTCTTTCGTATGCGTTCTCTCAAATTACCGTACATGTACTATACGCCTCCAGGTGGGGTAAGAGGATTAAGTGAACCTACTAATTTAACTTGCCGCGTAAGAGGGATGCAACCCCAGCCGCACGGATCACGTATCCTTACTAGACACCTTACTCACAAGACGTTGGGGTAAGTTTCATATGCTATAGCCATACCGTGCTCCGCATAGTAAAGACGCACGTCGCACGTCTAGTAAATTATAGACTTGTATGTATTTTCTTTGTGAGTAAGACGTGGTATCATGCAGTATTGAACTACAATATTTCGAACACAAGCACAAATACACAGGTTTCCAAACAAATCAAAATTGTCGTGGTTACCCACGGACTTATATACAAAACATAAAAATTGTTAGCCGTGTACATACACGGACGAATCGAAACAATACATATTCATAGATTACAAAACAAGTGTTTGATTGTGGACAAAGGAGCATCCTAAATTGAGGGGAGAAACCTACCCATCTCTGCTTGTTCTTCCACCAAACGCGGCAACCATTCATCACGCTCTCCCCGCTTCTGGGCTTGGGCCGCGGTTCTTTCCAACACCACATCTAGGGGTTCCTCGTCAAGTACGACCCTGGTTACGTCCTCATATACAGGAAGGGTTAGAGGAAAGGAAGCAGTGGAAGGCGTGCTAGGACTGAGCTTCTCCATGATTTCAGTGTTTGGGGCATCTTTGGTGGCCTCTAGCTCATCCAGGAATGGGTAATGCAGATCTTGCATCGCGGCCATGGAGGCAGTCATCTTGCTGGCGGCTTTGGGCTTAAAGAAGGTATGACGGGCGATGTCCCCACCTTTAGTGATCAGTTCAGCAGCCTCAACCATTCCTTCGTGCCATCCATGGTCGATACCATCAGATACAAGGTTGGCAAATTGTTGTACAAAGGATGGGGCCTCTAGCACCTTCATCACGGCCAGGCGTGCTCCATGCCCAACCATCCACCTACGGCTCGCAATGGCTGTTAGCAGTTGGGGGCACAGTACATTGTCACGCTCAGCGGTCAGGGCATCAATCACCAATTCTTTTTGGGCAACTGCCTCTTTCAGCTCTTGGGTGATGGCCCTCTCCTCAGCAAGGTCTGTCTGCATTTTTTCCATGTTTTGGACGGCCAAATGCGCGTCCTCTAGCTTCTGGTTCAGAACATCTACTTGGCTGGCGTAAGAATGGGCAGAAGCTTCGGCCGTGGTTACCTATAGTAAAAGACGTGTTTATACATTCATTGTTTGGTATATATGGGTGGTGCGGCACGGATATGTACCTTGGTGTTTGCAGCATCTAGTTGAGACTCAAGGTGGGCTACTTGCTGATCGTGTTCACTCGCACGGGCCGATTGTGTCTTGATGGTTGTCTCAGCATTCGCTAGTTTGGATTGGAGGTCAGCAATCATGGCTTCATTATCTTCAATCATTTTTTCTCTCCGTCCAACTTTCCTCTTGAGAGAGTCCACATGCCCAAGCGCAGCTTCAAACCTGACCCTCATCGAGGTTCCCATCGCCATCTGATGTACTAGCGTCCCATTATACTCATCTGCCAAATCCGCATGACTGAGCGAGTTTACCTCTTGCACCAAGCTTGGTGGTATGCAGTTATTGAGGTACTCCCGGCACTCGTCAGCACTCCTCAATGGCGACGCCGTGGTAATAGTCCAAATAGGGTTGAAAGGTTGAGGAGCGCCGGATGAAGGGAAGTCTTGGGAAACCAGAGGTGAACCATCTTCAAAAACAGGGCCGGACTTTGTGGGGGCCGCGGGGTCTTCTTCGACAGCTTTTCCTTTCTCCTTATCCACTTGGGTGTCAGAAGGAGGCGCGGCACCAGCTTGGTTGTCCCTGCGACATGAGTATTACGAAATATCTTAAGTATGGCTTAAAAAAAAAAGAAGAGAGGAAGCGGAAATTCTTGCATATTGAGATGGTTTCTTACATATTGCTTCTTGCTCCTTCGGAGGCGGTTGGGGCAATTTGTGTGACGGGATCGACATGAGCGGCCCGGTTAGCCTCGGAACCCTGCGTGGCACTCCCAACAGATTGATACATGGGGTGATCCTCTCGAAGCCTCTTGGCTGGAGCATTGTGTTCACCAATCTCCACCGATGCAGTCCCTCTCGCACGGTTTCCTCTTTTCCGGGTGCGCCTGGTGAGGGGCTGCGTTGTGAGTTCAGCAACTTCCTCTTCGGCTTCCTCCTCTTCGTCCAAGTTGACATGTTGTTGCACTTCATCATCATCATCATCGCCCATCAGTCGGCGGATGCTGGAGTCGGTTTGTTCAATGTTGTCTCCCTGTTGTTCTCTATGAAGTGAGGAGGGCCCGGCACCTCCTTGGTTCATCTGGTTGTTACCATCATCATGGTCTCCATGTTCTTCGTCAGAATGGGGATCAGGCACGGCTTCCAAGGCAACCGTCACTGGTCGGGTGTGCTCGAGGAGGGGTTGTTCATTTTCACGAAGAGGACGGAGACCTTCTGGCACAAGCCTTGGATCGCCCTGGCGCAACAGTCCAAAAAAGTTCATCTCTGTCCAGCACAAAACAATAGATGTTAGTTATTATACACATGTATACATTCTTATTGACGTACGGATGATTAGCCTACCTTCGCCCTGCCTTCTCCAAAAAACAGGATACCTATTGGAGGGACCAAAGTAATTGCGGCTAATTCCTAGCAAGCATAAGAATGATTCGGGTAGGTTTCTGTGGAACCCAGTCCTATTTAGGTCTAACTCTTGAGAGTGAAGGGGATTGTATGTACTGGTGTGCGGCTTGGGGTCGTGCGGGAGTCTGGTCCTAATGACGTAATCACCCGGCCATACCACTGCGTCAATGAAAAAGTAATGATCATACCAATTTTTCAGTGAATCCATTGGTTTGTTGTGTGATTGTGGGCTGTTGGAGGCTCGTTTTTTGAAAGATACCCAACCGTTCACTAAGTTGGGGGTGTAAAACAACCTAAATAACTCTACGGTTGGGGGGATTCTCCTAGCACGGCAAAGAATCTCGAATTGGCTAATTTTACAGGCGCCTATGCAGTGGAGTTGACTAATGTGTACATTGTAATATCCTAACAAATCTACGAGAAAGTGGGTGAAAGGGATGCGGTAATTAGCCGCATCAAACAGGCGAGTATAGAGGCCTATCTTACCTGCTGGAGCCTCAGTTATAAGGTCTCCGACGCCAGGAAGTGAGGGGTGTAGGTTGGAAGGGATGAAGTAATTTGTACAAAAATGGTTTAACTGGTCTTGGGTCATGACATTCAGCACGGATCCGATGGTAGGGCTGTTTCTATTAGCCATTACTAAAAAAGAGTGTAAGGACGTGGTATTCTAACCTGCGTGTGAAGGGATCCGTGCGTACTTGGTTCAAGATGAGAGGAAAGCTTTAATGGCAGAAATGGAGGTTATGAACTGTGTGTTTCACACAGCCGTAGAGGTGGCTTATTTATAGGGTTACCTTGAGGGTCACAGCCTGTTGGATATGTGACACGTGTTGGCCACTATTCTTAATCGTGTGGCTAGGGGGCAAGTGGCAAGTGAAACGTCAGATGGGACCCACGGGTCATATCTGACCCACACGTTTGCACTGCTCAATGTTCTGACTGTCTGCACTTTTGTCAGTCAAACAAGTCAGATGAACAGTTGTTCATGTCGGGTTATGCGGCTCTAACGTAAGACTTGACATTTAATGATATATTTAATTTGTCTCGGCTATTATGTATCGAGCATCTTTGTCCTTTATTATGATTTCCTTGGTACGTCCGGGAGCATCTTTGTAGTCTAGAGGTTCCACCTGCGGTTGTAACAACTAGACTGGGGGGACATGATGACGTATAGTCCCCAGCCGGGTCATGAACCCGGCCCAAGGGTACTACCCGTATCCGGCCCATCACATATGGGTGGGATAAATGTCAGTCAGGCTTATGGGCTTGAATGAACAGTAACCGCACACACGTGTGCGGCCCACGGCCCGGTACGACCGACACGGCCGACATAGGGTTAGACAGAATAATATTCTGTCTAGGAATATCTTTACCCCAATAAGAGAGGATATTCACTACCAGAATTAGAAGATAACAATCATTCTAATTCTGGTGCTTATCTCTTCCTTGGGGCCGAAGGATCAGTGAAAGCCCACTAGGGTTTCACTGCCTATAAAAGGAACCCCCAAGGGTTCCACAAAGGTAACACAATTCACTCTAAACTCACATATAACCCTAAATCGATTACTTACTCTCACGCCGGAGTCTAATCGTGGGAAACCTTCCCACGGTAAGCTTAACGCGTGTTGTTTAGTGTGCAGGATCCCAACCAGAAGATTCACTTGGTGCAGGAGCCAGTACCCAGCCAACCCGAATTAAGCCTAATTCGGGTCTAGCAAGGATCAACCAACTTTTGCATCAACAATTATTTCCGGGTAAACTTTATTAATTAAACTTTATTAACATTTTCATTAAGTAAACTTTATTTTCGGGTCGATAGTTAACTTCATCTTTTAGTTTTATTTTTATTAATTGTTTCGCTTTAATTCACGTTTTATTATTTGTTTTATTAATTGTTTCTATACAAGTCTTTTTATTTGTTCTTTTATTTTATTAGCGTTAGGCTTGCATTTACTTTTTACTTAGAAATAGATAACCATATTTTCTTTTATTAACCAAAAACAACTGAGTCGCACTTTCAACTGGTAATCAATTCGAATTGAATCGAGACGAACAAATTTTTATACTTGGCAAAAACCTTGTAATAATCATCATCATAAAATATGGGACAACAAAAAAATGAGAAAATCTTTCAAAAATACTAAAAATTTTCTTCTTCGACATGTCTCTTAGCATCGATAAAATGGACGTACTTAGAATTGGCGCTCAATAACGACACGGTTATGTACATAAAGTTCGAATGGGAGTTTCAGATGTTTTCAAAACATGTCATTTTTATTTTTCTCACAATGGCTCGCAGTCATATGTCAGACTATGACCAGACTTCAAATAAAAGAAAGTTGATCACGGATGATAACTTATCCTCAACAACAAAAAATTAATTTTTTCAGTCATGAGCTTTTATAAAATATTCAAAATTTTAAAGTTCATGTACAATGGCTTCTAGTCACATGTCATAGTATAACCCGGTCGCCAAAGAAAGGAAAGTCTTTGACTTATCCTCAACAACGGGAAATTAATTTTTCTCGGTCAGGGGCTTATTTCAAAACATTCATAGTTTTAAGCTCATGAAGACAAGTAAAATGTTCATTTATGTACATTTTTCCTCAACAACAGGAAATTACGTTTTCTCGGAGTTTGGGCACAAATTTTCAAGATATTTTCAAAAGAAATATTCAAAATTCTATTATCATATTGTAGGACCTTTACATACGAACCAAACACGTAAAGTCTTGAACTTTATGCAACGAAATGTATAGATGACGAACTTGATGATAAAACGAGTATGGTGATGATGAAGAACTAATAAAGATGATAAAATAGATGAAGATTAAACGAAGAATAAAATAAAAAAGAAAGATTGGATTAAGAAAAGAAAAAGAAAACAAAGATGGTGATTTTCCTAGTGAGAGAAACAAACACTCATTCTCTCTCTAAAACCATAAAATGAAAAACCACACACAAAAATGAGGTGGAATGGCCTGTTGATCCCAAACTTAAATCGATTTAGCTTGTGTAAACGAGATTAAATCAAGTTAAACACGTAGAGAAACTTTGTTGTATATGTAACAATTCAAGTATTATGAGGAATTAATACTTAAACAAGAACACACAAACAAGATAAACCAAACTTTCACTTTGATTGATAAATCGACCTTGCGTACAATGAAAGTGTAAAACGTATATCAAACTAAAACCTAAAGGCCTCCTTTTATAGATTAAGGAACCTTGTACAAGAGTCTACGTATCAGCTATTCTTGGTAAAGATAAACATAGAAAATACATTGTCAAACATATCTTTACTAGAAACATACTAGAAACATAAAACATGTAGACTAAGTCTTCTATCAGTGCTTGACTTCTTTTTATCAACGCTTGACTTCTTCCTGTCAACGCTTGTCCTATCAATGCTTGATTTCTTCTTATCAACGTCCAGATGGCTCTTGTCAGCGTCCAAGTGTATTGGCTACATTTTATTCTCAACAATCCTCCCCTAAACTTGATATCTAATCTAGTAATCAGTTTTCTGAATAAGAACTAAGAACTAGGAGGATTCTTACAAATCTTATCAAATTGGAAATAAATATATCTAATCAAATCTTTGGCCACGTCACTTGAGTAGTCTATCTCCAGCTATGTTGTCATCATTTTCTTCAAAACTTCTTTGGACATAGGATACTCAACATCCACAAGAAGATACTTAGAAAACTTTGTAGAACTCAAATGATACACACCAGCTGCTGAATATAGACGCCATTGAAGTCCACTGATATCCTCATCAAGATCCTTCCAAACAGGATCTTCTTCATCTGGTGCACACATCCTTTTGAATGTTGACCAAATCTTTATTCCATTAACTGAAGTAGGTGCTTCGGTCTCATACTTGGCCTGCAGTAACCTCCAAAGGTCTGCCAAGTCTTCCCTATCCAAGCTTGCAAACAAAGACATAAGAGTAGTAAAAGTATGTACCTCTTTCCCATATCTACCAATCATCCAGAATCCACTTTCATCTTCTTCATAGCTAACTATAGGGTTTCTGGAATCATGAGGTAATACTTCCACCATATGTGAAACTTCCAAGGATGATAGCTTAATGCTCCTTCTAATAATAGCTTCACCAGGATTCAATCTATCCATATTTTCTGGGAACTCAAGTGGAACTCCCTTCTTCTTAGGTCTTGGTACAATTAAAGCATGTTGAATCTGCATCTCTTCTGCAAGCTCTTCCTTTCTTTCATCACTTGAATTAAACATATGCTAACTGGAAAGCAACAGTGGTTTGATTCTTAATTGATTCAAATCCGTTCCAGGTCTCTACGCAATATCTTTATGATCTTGCCAGAACATTCAAAGTAATACTTATTAGTATTTACAGTGACGAATGGAAATCCTTCCAGTGTCATCATCAAACAACACTGTGGTAGGTAACTTGTGAGATTCTATATGAATCAAACTTGTGTCAACTGGAAAGCAACGATGGTTTGATTCTTAATTAACTCAAAATTGTTCCAGGAAATTGAATTGACGACTTAATCAGCAGAATGGAATTTCTTGATTCACTCCTTACTATGAACAATCTTTTGATATATTCAAGTATTGAGAACGGCTACCACAGCCGGAAACCCTGTCAAGGAAGTTCTTTGAACTTACCTAATTACAGGTACAGTATTCGTGTTGTATAACGGGAAACCGGAGGAATGTAAACGGTGGCGTAATCTCAAGAGTCGTGATTCAAGACCACATACTCAAGTAAATGAATAAAGCTCAACAACAACTAAAAACAAAGACTTCCGCTACTCTGATAATAAAGGGAGGTTGTTAACAAGCTTTCAAGACAACGCAAAATATGAGTATGTGGGGAAAGACACAAGAACACAAGTTGGCAAAGTTTCAAGATCAAGTCAAGGCAAAGATCAAAGATCCAAGATCACAAGTCATAAAAGGAACTATGAAAGAAGACAACAAGCCTCAAATGTCACACCCCACCATGGCGGAATATGGAGCGCGATGTATGGATATCATCACAACATGGCGTGTCTATAGAGATAACTAAATGGAATAAGAAATCTCATAAAATGGTGACATAAATGTCATGACAATATCTCAACAATGCAGGAGTCTAGGTAAGTAGGTAACGGTCCTACCACTTACCCGAGACAAACAATAACATAAACAAAGCAAACATATAGGTGTCAACAGTATCAGTTATTAAACAAACAAAAGAAACTAAGAAGGAACGGGGATCTCCTTCTAAATGCAATCCTAATGCCTCCGAAACTAGCCACTTCTATTCTCAAGCTTAACCACACTCTCACATGAAAGAGACACTAAAACACGTCAACATAAAGTTGGTGAGAGTCATAGGTTTAGACTCCAACGCCAAAATCAAACCATAATCTGTGAACAACAACCACTAACAAATGAACATATGGACAATGTGATACAAACATGCATTAACAACTAATATTCAAGATTTAACAACCAAACCAAATCCAAGGCTCTCAGCCTTACCAAAAACCATGGTACCATAGGCGCCCATACACCTATGTACCAATCCCAAGGACCCGCCTTGTCATTATCCATTGGTCCCATAGATGCTCACACATCTATGTACCTCCCCAAGGCCCCGCCTTGTCAACATCCCCTTGGTACCAAGTCAAAACGTAAAACAATCATGAATCAACTAGCAGTTAATCAAATAAGTATGCACAAGTCCATCACCAAACACAAAACAATCACAACATAATTTATAAAAACAAGACAGTGTCTCTTCCATTCCATCTGGAAGTCAAAATCATTAGTAGACATGGGACTATGAAACTCACCTGATTGAGCTTCTCCAAAAGTCCGCGCACTAGCAAAAAGCTAACAAACAAAAGCACACAATCAACATGAACCAAACACTAAGATATCTCATCAACCTATGATGGACATCTAACCTTCTCCCATATATATGCCTCATTTATATGCTCTAAGCATCTCATTACACCCCTCTATAAAGCCCTTAACTCAGTTTACTTCATAACCCGTCCCGTTAACATTTTACCCAAAATAGTCCCGGTTTTTAGGTCTCCAAACGATAAGCCAAACTCCCATTTAACCATACACATGCTCTCTGTAAAGGAAACCCTATGCCCTTACATATGTTAGCTAACGCCTTCCTTTTGCCCCAACCTTAAAGCTACTGTTAAGGCCCCGATATATATATATATATATATATATATATATATATATATATATATATATATATATATATATATATATATATATATATATATATATATATATATATATATATATATATATATATATATATATATATATATATATATATATATATATATATATATATATATATATATATATATATATATATATATATATATATATATATATATATATATATATATGTATATATATATATATGTATATATATATATATATGTATATATATATATATATGTATATATATATATATATATATATATATATATATATATATATATATATATATATATATACTTTTGTCTATCCGGATTTTACTGATTTTGAACATACAAAATTTTTTTTATGATTAGGGGGTCTTACCCTAACCCATTTGCTTATCCCTCCTCCAGACCTCTTATTTAATATATAAACCAACTCCCATGCTCATTAGAGGGCTCAAGTGTACTCCTAAGTACCCCAATCACCCTAAAACATTAATTAAAAACCCGCTGATTTCAAAACTGTTTTGACCTCCGACTGTTGTAACCTGTTTTTGACCCACTTCCCGACCTTCAATTTAGTTCTCGTTTCTTGCATTTGAAAGCCAACTCAATTACCTTTCCAGGATACTTGGATCGTAAAATAAGAGTTTGTATAACTCTATATATGGTCAAAACAATTGACCTAAAATTCTGCCCAGTTTTAAAAACGAATTCAATTAAATTAACCTAATTAATTACCCATAAGTCCACTAATTACATACCCTAATTCACCTAATCATTATAATATCATTAATATATAGATTTTAATTCAAACCCTAACCTTAATCCATCATATAATGATGTACACATGATTAAAAACAAATTAAATGAAAAGCGTTTATATGTTTTACCTTAAATTTGTGAAAACCCTAATTTTGATGAAGAACCCTAAAAATACTTCGTGAGTTTATGATTGATCTCCAGGGGATGATGTTTTTTTATGTGTTTGATAAATAAAAAAAATCTTATATAGATAACTAAACAAGTCCTAGCCCAATACAACTTACCATAATTAAGTTTCTTTTCCTTTTTTCCTTGCGTTTAACCACCGCCTATAATATTTTTTTTCTTTTTTTTTACTTATTATTATGTTATTAATAATACCTTAATTTACCTTAATTTATTTCAGCTCCTAAAGCCTTCAAAACCTCAAAACCGTAAAACTAGTCAAATTTACGCGTATACTGTAAAAAACGTAAAATATACAGTTTTAAAAAAAATCTTAAAATTTGAAATAAACTTTATAACTAAGTCCTAAATGACTTAAAACCATCCCGAAAAATACTCACATGACTAAACACCTTACCCGAGACCTCTAAATGCTAAACCCCAAATCGTAAAAAATATACGATTTACTATAATACATATACGTATACGTAAAACACCAAAATAACACCATTTCATTTCATAGTCACTAATTTGTGAGCTCATGAACATGAAATAACTGTTCCTCGATTTACTTATGAGTACCATATACCCATAAACGATGTCCACACCAACTTCGTTCACGCAAAATAAACATGTAAACACACAAAACACATAGTCTCAAATAAAATAACCTAAAAATAAGACCGAGTGACGAACCTCAAAACCACGGTTGTCACAGCACTCCCTCCTAATAGAAATCTCGTCCCGAGATTTACTCCTTAGGATCGTCATTATCAAATAGCTGAGGATACTTGCTCCTCATAAATCCTTCCCGTTCCTACGTGAACTCTAGTCCACGTTCCAAATTCCATCTTACCATAACTGCGGTATATTACCCTTTTTTCCAACGTCTTAGCTTCACGACCCAAAATCTCTACCGGCTCTTCGATGAAACGAAGACTTGTATAGATACTAATATCATCTAACGGTACTTGCAAGTCGGTTCTTGCTAAGCATTTCCTCAAGTTTGATACATGAAATACATCATGCACACTACTCAATTCCTCCGGTAATCTCAACCTATACGCCACTAGCCCAACCCTTTCGAGGATTTTGAATGGACCCACAAATCTAGGTGCTAACTTCCCTTTCTTTCCAAACCACATCACTCCTTTCCATGGTGAAACCTCTAGCATAACTTTATCTCAAATCTCAACGGCTTACGCCTCTTATCCGCATAGCTCTCTTGTCGGTTCTTTGCCATTTTCAACCTCTACTTACGCACTTCCACCACCTCCATATTTTCCCGATCCACCTCCGGTCCAATACGTTGACCGCTTCTAACTTCATCCCACTATAACGCTGATCCACCTCATCTCCTATGAATTAACTCCAACAGTTTCTACTACAATTCCTATCACCAGACCTTACGGCTTCTATCCTCTACAGATTTTCCATCATTCAGAAGTACTCCCAACCTTTATCACATCCAATGGTATATGCATGATTGCATAACCAAAAGCTTCCCATAACATTCACATGAAACATGTCATAACCACCACCTCATCCGTGCTTTCCCATGCTCGGAACCAAGTAACTAACCATCCTTCATACTAACATGTGTTACACCTTTTCTCTAGGTGGACGTTCCATTGTTCGTGACTACTAACCTCTTGCTCTAACGGTTTATCTTCAATATCACCCCACTATCTTCACAACCTCTTGCTCCCTCGAATCATTCTTCCTCCATACTACTTTTCGCTTGTCTCTCCACAATCTTAATTTCCATACCATCTTATATCCCGTCTTCAGCCTATAATTTAAGTGTTTCCTCCTTTATTCCTTACATCCTCATCAATGGGGAATATGCCCCTCTCACTGGTGACTCTCTTTGTAGGAGAATTCTTCCTAATATAATGCCTTCTTCAACTATCTCCAAATCTCACGCCAATGCTCTAGGCGTCTTTCTCAATTACCCCTATAGTATGCTCATACCAAACATTAGGCTATCAACGGTATACTACGCTTGCTTCCCAACGTTTCTTCCCTTGCCATAATCCTTTATAAGGCATTCCATACATATTAGGCTAACTTTTACGCAAAACCCTCTATTCCATCACATCCGTACATAATCCTTCCAACTTCTCAACTACGTGACTTCTAATTCCTCTTGAAATATGAGATGAATTAGTCAGTCTATCGACTATCACCCAACTCTCGTCGTACTTATTCCTCCACCCCATTATGTATCCCTTTCACCAACTTCGTCCTTACATAGCCCTTTCTAAGCTACTCCTATCTATGTAGGAAGTATAGTCTACGTCCCTTTTCTCCATATGATTGTCCAAGCCACGCAACATACATGTTGACGCGTTCTCTGCTTTAGACATCTCAACTCGTACAACCTACATCCTTCATCCAAAACACCCTAATACGTCATCCATATAGTTCAAGTTCGTCTCAGCTTCACTTCATTCTTCTTATTCCATGTCTCATCAACCATGCTTGCCTTTCCCAGATGGTACTTGGCCTTGAAATTTTCTTTCATCACTTAACTCCACCCATCACCTTTTCCAAATGTTCAATCAAGATGTTTAAATAGGTGTTGGAGACGTTCATGATCTGTATAGATCATTCTCTACGTCTCGTACCCCAAATGCCTCTAGCATTCTAGGCAAATATAACAATCCAGCTCCACTAACTAAGTCTATTTAGTTCTTCCAATTCTTTAGTTCCCACAACGTATAAACAACCGCCTTTCTTTGTCGTTCTCGTATACATCCAAACCCTTGCTCCACGTATCGTCATGCTTCGCGAATTCATCCAGTCCTTCCGATAATTCCAAGATCTGCTCATTATCCAATCCACCTCTTCAGCCTCCAAAACGCATCCTCACCCTTCTTCACTTTGCCCCTTGCTGGTTCCACGATATGCCATCATCTCTGACTACTCTTCCTGGCCAACTTAATCCTAAAACTCACACTTTAAAATCTCACGTATAATTCCCTTTCCTAACAACTCCAAAACCAACTCATAATTCGTCTCACTCTCCTTCTTAGATTTGAGTAGATTAAGATGTCGTCGATGCTCCCGATGACAACTCGTTTATATATTGTCATGCACCCCCGATTCATTGACTCCATGAAAACTGCTAGCGCCTCGGCGAAGCCAAAATCATAACTGTAAACCCAAAGCGTTCATACAACATCCTTAGTAGTTTCAACTACGTCCTCCTTGCACCCTCTCTTAGAAGCAATACGAATAAATTTCTACATCGTTCTACTCGCGAAAATCTACACGTATTCTAAAAGACCAATACTTCCTCTTATCAGACCACTCAAACGCTTTTCACAGCCAATCTACTACTAAGCAACTCAAATTTTACCTTTCATCCGTTGCAATTTCTAACAACTCTTGCTCTTAAAATCATTCCATCAACAATTTCCTTGGAAAGGCACTAACTACAACTCCTCTCACTTCTCCTACTTGCTCTATTTATGGTTCTACCTCACAGTAATAGGCAAACCTACTAAATCTCAGGAAATTTTCAGAAAATTTACATGCCTTACGAACAATTATAAATACCTTTGAGGTATTATATCCCCTTCCAACACTCTCTATGGCGCGTTACTTGTGCCAATATCCATACATTATACAAATCTCTATTCATCTCCCTTGGCACTCCTAAGAGACCTCATGACCACATTAGTTCGTCTACGAGCTTTTAACTCTTTCATCCCTACTAAGGGCATTCCGACCATTCTCTCAAGGCCACCTAGTTAATCGTGTAGGCGCGACCAAGTCTTTCATATGTCTACCTCAATGCTCCCAATCAATACGAACCCAAAACTACATCCTGAATCCACTAGATACGATCAACGAATCAAACCCACGGATAACTAACGACATTTCACGTGCACGAGTTAAAACAGACCAAAACCACGAAAACTCAAAAGGAAAACTCAAACATGTACCAATTCAAATGACTCATGACAACGAAAAATGATCCAAGAAACACTTAATGGCAACCAAAACATTTTATGCCCCGCGACATATTATTTAAACCGTGCACAAGATCGACTTTTCCAAAAGAATATTTTTTTTTCTTTCCTCACCACATCTATGTGACTCAAACAATCTACAAACAACCTTCTAGACGATCTCAAAACTCAACTCAAAGACTAGGTATCCCGTGCATCCCAAATCATAAAAAAACTACTATTCAAAACTCAACCTTGAACCCGTCACTTGTACCAAAATTTCGATCAAGCTACTGACACCCAATGACTATACATCCCAAATATTTGAAAAGTACATTCCGAGTACATAATTTTAGGCTTTTGAATCACCTAAAAAGCTTTAAAAACGAACAAGTTATGACCAAAATAGTTTTATACTAGTTGTTTTTTAAAAAAAACTAAAGAATCCTCTTAGTAATTAACGCAATCCTTTTTAAATGAAAAGAGATAAATGTATGTGAAATTTTCATGAACTTTGTTTAGTCTTGCATAAATAATTATAAATGACGTATATTGATTAGGCTCACTTATATAAACTATTTAAGTAGAAAGAAATTTTATTTCGCTTTATTTTAAAGAAAGTCTTTTAGAATTTGAAATAAATAAGTGTTGAAAAAAATCTTATGTTACATCTTGTTTCAAACACGACTCCAACACCTTACCCTTATTTTACCGAATACAACCAACTATCTAACTCTATAGTAGATTTCCAAGTCCCTTTTTTCTAGTATATACTGACCAAAAGAAATGTAAGACTCAACACAAAAGATTTCAATATCCCAAAAGAAATCTCAATTTATTTCAATATACTTAACACCAAGGACACCATTTTAAAACGGACACTTGAAATAGGAAACTCGAAGAATACGCCACAACGGAGGTTGAATATCTAAAAATAAGCGAGCTAGCCACCCTCCTAAGGATACAATCGATAATTATAGGGGATCATACATATATAGTCATATCGGGATACATATACTTAAATCCGTCTAACATCTACTAAACAAGCATGTATTAACCCTCTTTCATGCAATCATACTTAGGAATCCATTGTAGTTATGGTACTTGTATAACTATGTTGGCCACCATACTTATACAATTACCCTTTCCCCAATGCACTCCCTCCTATGATGACACTTATAAGAATTAATACAACACATAACACATATATCCATCTACTCACATAAGCTCATAACCACATAAACAATAAAGTCCAAAACTCCATCCATTAAAAAAATATAATCAAACTATTGGAATACATAAATCCATAGTCTAGCTAAAACAGCATAGACTAAATCCAAAACGAAAACATAATCAGTTATAAGTCATGTCGCCCATAAGAGTGGAAACAGCTTAAACTCCTTCTTATCCACCTACCCTAATAACTCGAACCACCACATGATTCTTAAGGAACATGACTTAAACATCAAAAGAAAAATACTATACCTCAGGTACATAAAATAATCCAACAAAAGATAGAAACTACCATGTACCAAATTATGTACTATAATGTACAATTTAAGCAAAATACGACAATGACTAGCGTGGATGATTATGGTTCAACCTGCACTAGTCACACCCGGAAAAGAAAATAACATGTGGCTAAGTATGAACTACTAGTTCAACCAATACTAGTCAAAACTTAACAAACATCACAAGTAAAAACCAATAACATTCAGAAGACTTTAATTAATATAAAATGCACACATACTCCTATGACGCCTATATGCAGGGACCCTTAAGCTATAGACTAGGCTACTAGACTAGGCAACCTAGTTCTCTATAACCATTGTCTCTAATACCATTCTGTCACACCCCACCATGGCGGAATATGGAGCGCGACGTATGGAGATCATCACAACATGGCGTGTCTATAGAGATAACTAAATGGAATAAGAAATGTCATAAAATGGTGTCACAAATGTCATGACAATATCTCAATAATGCATGAGTCTATGTAAGTAGGTAACGGTCCTACCACTTACCCCGAGACAAACAATAACATAAACAAAGCAAACATATAGGTGTCAACAGTATCACTTATTAAACAAACAAAAGAAACTAAGAAGGAACGGGGATCTCCTTCTAAATGCAATCCTAATGCCTCCGAAACTAGCCACTTTTATTCTCAAGCTTAACCACACTCTCACCTGAAAGAGACACTAAAACACGTCAACATAAAGTTGGTGAGAGTTATAGGTTTAGACTCCAACGCCAAAATCAAACCATAAGCTCTGAACAACAACCAATAACAAATAAACATATGGACAATGTGATACAAACATGCATTAACAACTAATATTCAATATTTAACAACCAAACCAAATCCAAGGCTCCCAGCCTTACCAAACACCATGGTACCATAGGCGCCCATACACCTATGTATCAATCCCAAGGCTCCGCCTTGCCATTATCCATTGGTCCCATAGATGCTCACACATCTATGTACCTCCCCAAGGCCCCGCCTTGTCAACATCCCCTTGGTACCAAGTCAAAACATAAAACAATCATGAATCAACTAGCAGTTAATCACATAAGTATGTACAAGTCCATCACCAAACATAAAACATTCACAGCATAATTTATAAAAACAGGACAGTGTCTCTTCCATCCCATCTGGAAGTCAAAATCATTAGTAGACATGGGACTATGAAACTCACCTGATTGAGCTTCTCCAAAAGTCCGCGCACTAGCAAAAAGCTAACAAACAAAAGCACACAATCAAAACATGAACCAAACACTAAGATGGATCATCAACCTATGATGTACATCTAACCTTCTCCCATATATATGCCTCATTTATTTTCTCTAAGCATCTCATTACACCTCTCTATAAAGCCCTTAACTCAGTTTACTTCATAACCCGTCCCGTTAACATTTTACCCAAAACAGTCCCGGTTTTTAGGTCTCCAAACTATAAGCCAAACGCCCACCTAACCATACCCATGATCTCTGTAAAGGAAACCCTATTCCCTTACGTATGTTAGCTAACGCCTACTTTTCGCCTCAACCTTAAAGCTACTGTTAAGGCCCCGATATATATATATATACTTTTGTCTATCCAGATTTTACTGATTTTGAACATACAAAAAGTTTGTTATGATTAAGGGGTCTTACCCTAACCCATTTGCTTAGAAATCCTCCAGGTCTCTAATTTAATATATAAACCAACTCCCATGCTCATTAGAGGGCTCAAGTGTACTCCTAAGTACCCCAATCACCCTAAAACATTAATTGAAAACCGCTGATTTCACAACTGTTTTGACCTCCGACTGTTGTAACCTGTTTTTGACCCACTTCCCTTTCTCTAATTTAGTTCTCGTTTCTTGAATTTGAAAGCAAACTCAATTACCTTTCCATACGTACTTGGATCGTAAAATAAGAGTTTGTAGAACTCTATATATGGTCAAAACAATTGACCTAAAATTCTGCCCAGTTTTTAAAAACGAATTTAATTAAATTAACCTAATTAATTACCCATAACTCCACTAATTACAAACCCTAATCATTACAATATCATTAATATACAGATTTTAATTCAAACCCTAACCTTAATCCATCATATAATGATGTACACATGATTAAAAACAAATTAAATGAAAAGGGATTACACGTTTTACCTTAAATTTGTGAAACCCTAATTTTGATGAAGAACCCTAAAAATACCTTAATGTGCCGTGAGTTTATGATTGATCTCCAGAGGATGATGTTTTTTTTATGTGTTTGATAAATAAAAAAAAATCTTATATAGGTAACTAAACAAGTCCTAACCCAATACAACTTACCATAATTAATTTTCTTTTCCTTTTTTTTCCTTGCGTTTAACCACCGCCTATAATTTTTTTTTTCTTTTTTTACTTATTATTATGTTATTAATAATACCTTAATTTACCTTAATTTATTTCAGCTCCTAAAGCCTTCAAAACCTCAAAACTGTAAAACTAGTCAAATTTACGCGTATACCGTAAAAAACGTAAAATATACAGTTTTAAAAAAAATCTTAAATTTTGAAATAAACTTTATAACTAAGTCCTAAATGACATAAAACCATCCCGAAAAATACTAACATGACTAAACACCTTACCCGAGACCTCTAAATGCTAAACCCCAAATCGTAAAAAAAAATACGATTTACTATAATACATATACGTATACGTAAAACACCAAAATAACACCATTTCATTTCATAGTCACTAATTTGTGAGCTCATGAACATGAAATAACCGTTCCTCGATTTACTTATGAGTACCATATACCCATAAACGATGTCCACACCAATTTCGTTCACGCAAAATAAACATTTAAACACACAAAACACATAGTCACACATAAAATAATCTAAAAATAAGACCGAGTGACGAACCTCAAAACCACGGTTGTCAAATCAAAGTCTGCAACATCAAAGAAGTGAAGTCACATATTACATGACCACCCCTTAGGGGAGATTGTTAGTCGTATCTAAAGTGATGGTCATATAATATACCGTTGCGAAGCTCGTGGAAAATGTTATTCAACGGTGTCGAGAGTTCTTAGTTATTATTGTTTATTTAACGGGAATTAGTCCTGAACACACAAATGAGGAAGGCCTCCTAAACATTTATAATTTAGTATAAAAGGCCATGTTGGGAATAAAATGTAGCCAATACACTTGGACACTGACAAGAGCAATCTGGACGTTGATAAGAAGAAATCAAGCGCTGACAGGACAAGCGTTCACAGGAATAAGTCAAGCGTTGATAAGAAGAAGTCAAGCACTGATAGAAGACTTAGTCTACACGTTTTATGTTTCTAGTATGTTTCTAGTAAAGATATGTTCGACAATGTATTTTCTATGTTTATCTTTACCAAGAATAGCTGATACGTAGACTCTTGTACAAGGTTCCTTAATCTATAAAAGGAGGCCTTTAGGTTTTAGTTTGATAAACTTTTTACACTTTCATTTACGCAAGTTCGATTTATCAATCAAAGTGAAAGTTTGGTTTATCTTGTTTGTGTGTTCTTGCTTAAGTATTAATTCCGCATAATACTTGAATTATTACATATACAACAAAGTTTCTATACGTGTTTAACTTGATTTAATCTCGTTTACACAAGCTAAATCGATTTAAGTTTGGGATCAACAAGTGGTATCAGAGCTTGTTGAGAAACTTTGATCTAAAGAACACAAAAACCCTAAATCGCCAAAAACCCTAATTTTCAATAAACCCTAAAACTAAAACTGCATGTCTACTCCACAGTTAACCTGCTCCTCCTCCTCAACCCCTAAGAACAAGATTCCCATGCTAGACCCTGACAACTTTGAGCTGTGGAAGTTTAACTTTGAACAGTATCTTCAAATCCATGACCACACCCTATGGGAAATTATTGAATATGGAAACACATTCAATAAGGCTGCCAAGATTGCAGCTGCTATCTTGGTAAGATCAACTCCAGGCTCTGCAGAAGAGGATCGAAAAGAAAAACCTGAAGATGGAAGAGCTGTCTCAGCTGAGGACGTTGGAAAAAGAAGGAACGACATGAAAACCCTAAGCATCCTCAAACTCTCTTTGGGACAAGCCAATCAGCACAAATATAGAGGCTATGACTCTGCAAAAGATCTTTGGGCAGCCCTTAAAGTTGCTTATGGTGGTAATGTTGATACTGTACAAGAGAAAAGGAAGCAACTCTTGTATGAGTATGCTGTGTTCAAATCTCAACCCAATGAAAAGTTAAGTGGAGTGAGAAGCAGACTTCTTGACATTACAAGCAAGCTGTCATTCATGGGAACAGTTCATAATGATGTTGCTATCATCACCACTTTCCTTAAAAGTCTTGGTGATGCATGGAAGATTGAAGCAAGGTCTATGATTACTAATAATACTCACAAAAGTTCTACTTTTGATGATGTTTACAATAAACTGAGGCTTGTAGAGAATGAAATCCTTTTGGAACAAGGAAACAAGTATACCAATGGAAATATGGCCTTCTTCTCACATAGTAAAGGTCAATTTGATCAAAGGGAGTCATACATGCACCCCGTTAATGGATCACCTTGTGTCAATGTTGGATTAAGCTTTATCAGTGGCTCACATTCAAACGCTGACACATACAATGTTGACTCACCAAGAGTTAAGCCTGCTGGTATTGATCTTTATACTGTGTGTGCATACATTGCTTCATTGCAATGGTTCAGTGATTACATATGAGGACCTTGAGCAAATTAGTGATGACCATTTGGAAGAGATGGACATAAAGTGGAATATGGCTCTTGCAAGCCTAAGGGCAAATAAGTGGAATCGAAGATTTAAAAAGAAGATGACTTTTAATGCTAAGGACACTGCTGGATTTGATGAATCCAAGGTTGAGTGTTATAATTTTCATCGAATGGGACACTTTATGAGAGAATGCAGATATCCAAGAAGATCTGATGCTGGAAAACCCTCAAGCCAAATCATCAAGGCTCAGGATTCCAAAGCTATGGTTGCTATGCAAGACATTGATGGTGTTGGCTGGGATTGGAGCTATTTGGCCAAGGATGAGGAAGAAAACAAAGCTTTGGTTGCAGAAAAGGAAGAAGAGGATCATGTTCACTATGCTCTCATAGCACACTCTTCATCTTCATCAGACAATGAGGTATATGATGATGCATTTTGTAGTAAGGGTTGTCGTCTAAATACTGAAAAGCTTAACAAAGAAGTCTTAAAATTAACAACAGATGTTGTTAATGAAAGATGCAAGTTATCTAATTATCAACTTGCTCTTACTCAAACTGAAAAGACTGTGGCTAAATATAAGAAAATGGAGTTTGACCTAAAAGATCAAATCAATGTTTTAACTCATGATTTAAATGCTAGTGTTGAGGTTAGAAACATTTTAGAGAGAGCTAATGGTGATTTACAAGCTAAGTTAGATGAGGCTATCAAAAACAAAGATAATGTAGATCTTAAAATCTAGAGATTTGATAAAGCTTCACAAACCCTAGAAAAATGTGTTAGTGAACAAAGAGATTCTAGGGATATGACTGGGATTGGGATGAAAGAGTATGCTGGTGTTCCACCACCTGCTGAGAACTTCCATGGTGTACTTAGAAAGGACTTGTCTTGGACTGGTATACCAGAACTCCAAGAAGAGGAATTTATTCCTCCACCAAGAGTTCTTACCCCAGTAGAGGAATACAAGCAGAAGTTGACTAATTTGGACCAATGGAAGAAAGCCAACCCTACCATGTTTGTTAAGGGTAATGCTTAGTGACAGCCCACATGAGTCTACACCTATAAAAGTGACCAATCCTACTACTGGCAAGACTGATGACCTTGGCTTAAACGTTGATAGAAAACCTAGTATTAAAATGCAGAAATTTATAGAAAACCTAGGTCACCAAAAAGTCAAATTAGTGATAATGGGACAGGTTTCTTTTCATCTAGACCTAGAGCTATGTCTAGAAAAGCCTGTTATACTTGTGGAAGTTTTTCACATTTAGCTTATAAGTGTGTCAACGCTTCAAAGGTCAACGCTGATAGAAAGTCAAACATTGTCAAACCCAAACCTTTTGTCCAGCAATGTCCACAAGTTGTTAGACCAGCCCCATTCTTTACTAAAGGGTCTAATACTTATGGACAAATACCTTTTAATAAGACCAATACATGGTCTAACAGACAATGGGTTCCTGCAGCAAACCCTAGGTTCAACGCTGATAAGGGTAATTTCAGCATTGACAAGAACAAATTAAACGCTGACAGGAACGTTGCTAGACCAAGTAATGTCAAATACTTGCAGGCAAAGGAAAGGGGTCTAAAGCTTCTTCTAGCTTAACATGGAGAACTAAAAAAGACCAAAACCTTAATTCAGATGGGATTTCTATGACCTGTAACAGATTTCATTATATTTCAAAGGTCATAACTAAACCAATTGGGGTTAACTGCGCGTTTCATCCAAAAAGGGATGAACAAGGGGTTGTCATAAGGACTAAGTCTATTCTTGTTGAACAACTAAATGAATCCAAGTCTACTCAGGCTTGGGTTCCCAAAGAAAACTAATTTGTTTTCTTTATGTGCAGGGCATTCAATAGCAGGTTAATGATTATGGCTATTGGGATAGTGGATGCTCTAGGCACATGACGGGGAAGGAAGATTATCTAACAAATTTTATCCCCATTAAAGATGGTGACAAAGTGTACTTTGGAGGAGGATATGGGACTATAACTGGCAAAGGCACTCTTCTCACCAACAATTTGCGTTTTGAAAACGTGTTTCTGGTAAAAGAACTTGACTATAATATGTTTAGTGTATCACAGGTGTGTGATCACAAAATTAAGGTTCTTTTCACTGATACTGAATGCTTGGTGTTGAGCAAAGACTTTAAAATACCAGATGAGAAATTCATTGATTATAGAACACCTACGCATAAGGACATTTATAATGTGAATCTTAATGGAATTAGGATGAATAATAATTTGTCATGTCTATATGCTAAGGCTTCAGTTGATGAGAGTAATCTTTGGCACAGAAGATTAGGGCACATTAATTTTAAAAATATAAATAGACTTGTGAGACATGGTTTAGTTGATGGTTTGCCTGAGAAGGCTTTTCACAATGACCATTCTTGTGTTGCATGCCTTAAAGGCAAACAACACAAAGTCTCCTTTAAGTCTAAACCTGTGCATTCTAGTTCTAAGCCTCTTCACTTACTGCATATGGACTTGTTTGGTCCAACTAATATAGAAAGCTTAAATGGTAAATCCTACTGTTTTGTCATCACTGATGATTTTTCTAGATTTACTTGGAATTTCTTTTTAGCTTTGAAAAGTGACACTACTGATACTTTGATTAACTTTATTACCCAAATAGAAAAGAAGTCTGCTAATGAGGTTAAGATACTTAGAAGTGATAATGGTGGCGAGTTTAGAAATAAGTTGTTAGATGACTTTTGTGCCAAGAAAGAGATTACTAGACAGTGTAGTGTAGCTAGAACCCCACAACAAAATGGGGTAGCTGAGAGAAAGAATAGAACACTCATAGAAGCAGCTAGGACTATGTTGGCTGATGCTCACTTTCCCATTGCTTTTTGGGCCGAGGCTGTGAATACAGCTTGTTATGTTCAAAATAGGGCATTAATCAACAAGATCCATAACAAAACACCTTATGAGCTATTTTGGGGCAGGAAACCTAATATTGGTTTTCTTAAACCTTTTGGATGTCATGTAGTTGTTTTGGACACTAGTGATGCCTTAGGTAAGTTTAGTACTAAAGGTGGTGAAGGCTACTTTATGGGTTAATCTGTGCAGAGTAGAGGATATAGGGTTTACATTAAGAAAGAAAAACGTATACTTGAAAAAGTACATGTTAGGTTTTTAGAGAGTAAACCTAGTGATCCCTAAAGTGGTCCATACTGGTTATTTCACTTGGAACCACTATCTAGGACATTGAATTATATGCTTGTTACTAAGCCAGACATTGTGAAGGTAACTTCAAATGTTGTGGAAGAACAAGTTGTTGAAATTTCAAGTACACAGGTTGATAAAGAGGTTGGATCATAAGTAGATAAAACATGACCCATACTTGAGTATGTTACCATTCCTATATGGACATATGCATTTGCTGCTGCTGCTGCTGGAAAGGAAAAAGGTGGTCCAAAAGTATCACCAGTTGAAAACATGCATGATTCTTCAAACGCTGACAGAGGAAAATCTGGCGCTGACAAGACATATTCAGGCGCTGATGGTTCAAACGTTGACAACTCTAACTCAGGCGTTGACAGCTCTTTTGACCATTTATTCTCTTCCAATAATTTTGAACAAGGTGAACCTTCAAATAGAAATGGAGAGGTTCATTCAGATGATGATGGAAGAGCATTTGAAGAAGTTATTGGCAACATGGATAGTGAAATTGATGATAACACAATCATTGAAGGAGGAGTACTTTCATCTAACATTAAGAATCATCCTTCTTCTTTGACCATAGGTGATGTGATGACACCTGTGCAAACTAGAAGGTCTCATCAGAATCATGGAGGATTTATTGCCAATATTCACAAGAAGGTTGATACCCCTCTTGTTCAAGCATGTTTGTTTGCTTGTTTTCTGTCACAACAGGAACCCAAGAAGATTTTTGATGCTCTCAAAGAACCAAGTTGGGTGGAAGCAATGCAAGATGAGCTTCACCAATTTGCTATTCAGGATGTTTGGGAGTTAGTTGATTGTCCCAGACATGTCAGACCTATTAGGACAAGATGGGTTCTTAGGAACAAAAAGGATGAGAGAGGCATTGTGGTCAGAAACAAGGCACGTTTAGTGGCACAAGGATATACACAAGAGGAAGGGATAGACTATGAGGAGGTCTTTGCACCTGTTACAAGGATTCATGCTATAAGGATTTTCTAGCCTATGCTTCCTGCATGGGATTTACAGTCTATCAAATGGATGTGAAGAGTTATTTTCTTTATTGCACAATTGTAGAGGAGGTTTATGTAATGCAGCCTCCTGGTTTTGAAGATTTAGAACATCCAAACAAGGTGTATAGAGTGAAGAAATCTATGTATGGACTTCATCAAGCCCCAAGAGCATGGTATGGCACATTGTCCACCTATCTGGTGGAAAATGGATTTAAAAGGGGCACCATAGACCAAACCTTGTTTACAAAGAAGACTGGTAAGGAGTTCTTACTTGTACAGGTCTATGTGGATGATATCATCTGTGGCTCTTCTAGTCCAAAGATAAGTGAAGACTTTTCCAAACTTATGACCGACAAATTTAAGATGAGTGCAATGGGGGAGATGAACTTCTTTCTAGGGTTACAAGTATAGCAGAAAGAAGATGGTATCTTCATCTCTCAAGACAAATATGTAGCAGAAATCTTGAAGAAGTTTGGGTTTTCTCCACATGAGAAACGGGCTAGCACACCCATGGATAGGGAACACCCTTGGGGAAAAGTTGGAGATGGAAAAGAGGTGGATGTCAGGCATTATAGGTCAATGATTGGTTCATTGATGTATCTCACAGCTTCAAGACCTGACATTATGTTTGTTGTGTGTGCATGTGCACGCCATCAAGTGACTCCCAAAGAGTGTCATCTCGATGCTGTCAAGAGAATTTTTAGGTATCTCAGGTGTTATCAAGACTTGGGATTATGGTATCCAAAAGATTCTCCATTGGAGCTTATTGCATATTCAGACAGTGATTATGGTGGTGAATAGTTTGATAGAAAATCCACAACTGGTGGATGCCAATTTCTTAGGAGTAGGTTGACATCTTGGCAATGCAAGAAACAAACAGTGGTGGCCAATTCTACAACTGATGCAGAGTATGTTGTTGTAGTTGCTTGTTGTGTACAAGTCTTATGGATTGAGAACTAGGTGTTGGATTATGAGTATATTTTCATGCATACCAAGATTTTTGTAGACAATAAAAGTAGTTTATGCATTATTAAAAATCATGTACATCACTCTAAAACAAAACACATCGAAATTAGACATAATTTTATAAGAGATTGTTTTGAAAAAGGTTTAATACAACCAGATAGGATTGACAAAGAGGAAAATGTGGCTGATTTATTAACTAACCTTTTTGATACTGGAAGATTTCAATACTTCGTAACAAGTATTGGAATGATCAATCTTACTTAATATGTGTTTTGGGAACTTATTGTAAAAGTATGTACATGATATGCATTTTTTATTGGTCTTTATACAAAATTAGATTTTCCACTTTATTTGTCTAACGCTGACAAAGGTTATTTTAACGCTGACAAGTGTTAAATTGACGTTGTCAGCAACATGTTAGTTTTGTGGTTTTTGATCTAATTATGCAGGTGTTGTTAGCTTTGTACAATTGGATACATAGTTGCTTATGGATTCTTGGAGCATTATTGGAGCATGTTTTAGTTTATGGATGGTGGTTGGAATATTTATATTCCTATCTTGACATAAATATTTATTACATGCATATTATTTGGCAACTTATGTATCATAGTCTAAGGGGAGGTTTTTAGGAAACCTTTAGGACTTTTTAGGTATTCATATAATACACTTATCACAATTCTAGATTGTATCCACTGGTGAGTATGAATTAGTTTACTAACTCATGAGGCACTGTAGCATGCAAAGTTGATATACTATGCACGCTGCCAAGACTTTTTGGCCTAGAATTGGATGTGGTCTATTGGGAGACTTGGGTATGATTTTTATTGGGCTTACCTGGGAAGTTACAAAGGATTTTATGAGATAACTTCACTGTTAAGAACTTATGTTAGCAAGGGACACTAGAGGACTGTTATGTCAATCTTGCTTAACCAAGTGTGCATGACTGGACAGTGCTTGCCACCCTATAGTAATTTTCAGTTTATAGGTTATCTTCACTAGGATAAATCCCTTTGTTAAGGTCCTTTTTCATTTTTATTATTTTTATTTTTGGACGTTGACAGATTTATTTCCAAACGTTGTTAGGACCAATTTAGACGTTGACATGGCTTTTTCCAACGTTGACAAGAATATAGCCGTTGGGCGTTGATAGGTTATTTTTGACCGTTGACACTCATTGGGTCCTACCCAGTTGTTATTTTTGACGAAAAATAGGGCCGTAATTTAGGGAGTTGATAACTTTTTAATTAATGCACAAGATAATTTACTTTCAAGATTTTCGTCATTATATTTTGAAAAATAACTGCCTAATTTTTTACCAATCACATGTGCCTACCTCTCCTATATATTTGGCTCCTTCTTTTTAAACAGGGTAATTGCATATTCTTGTCTAACAAATTTTTCTCCTATATTCATCTTTCATAACCTTTCACACAGCTTTCTACATCAATGGCGCCTAAGTTTAAACCGAGTGACTTGGTACTGGGATTCAGAAGTCAGCATAACATGGTTACCTATTTGGAGGCTGATGATGCTCTGTTTCCTCAATATACTCAGATGGTGGCGTATTTGAATGCATCTCCACTACGGTATGCACTTTCTCATGCTCCTCTTATCAATGTCACTCATATTAAACAGTTTTGGAACACTGTTAGTTCCTCAACGCTTAATAATGTGACTACCTTAACTGCTATTGTCCATGGGCGTCCATTGGTGGTTACTGAAGCCTTGGTTCGCCAGGCTTTGTATCTTAATGATGTAGATGGTATAACCACTCTACCCATTGGTGAGATAGAACATGGACTTCAAGCTTTGGGTTATCCTTTCCCTGAAGAGGGTACTTTAAACAAATATAATAAACAAGAATTTCCCCTAGCTTGGAAGTACTTAATATATGTCATCCTTCAATGTTTAAGTCCCAAATGTACTACACATAATGAAATTAATAGATCCACTGGTAGTGCCATTGTGTGTATTGCAACAGGGCAACAATATATTTTTTATAAAATGATTTTTGATGGCATGTGTAAAAACAAGGCTAGAAAGATGACTCTGGCTCACCCAAGATTTTTACAAATGATTTTTGATGAACAAAGGTATTGCACCAGGGATCATGATTATTTTTTTGCGAACCCTGTGCAAAAGAAAGCAATTTTTAGTAAGATGAATTCACCCCCTCATAGAGACTTACCCTTTACCCAAGCCATGCTTGCTGTTATTGCAGCAGCACAACCTCAACCTGACCCACAACCACAACCAGACCCATTACCTGAACCATCACCTTCACCTCAACATATGGAACTTGACCAAGATTCCTTCAACGCTGACACATTAAATGTTGGAGTTGATACTTTAAATCCAAACGTTGACACCTTTCTACAACAGACCCAAACACCCCTTAACCTTCAAACTACAACTCAATCCACATCATCTTCTTCAACCCCAGACTTTAGGATGGAAAAACACCAAAGGACCATTGGAGTGTTCTCCTCTGGTGGTCCTTGCCATGTTGTAGAGAGAACCACCACCACAAGTGTGGTTGGTGACATGGGTGGGGCTAGGACTATTGGTACTAGCTTAGATGCAGGCCAAGCCAGTCCTAACATCATTATGACCCCATCCATGCCCCATGACTCTATTTTGGGAGGTCAAATACCCATTCTAGAGGAGGGCAGACTGGAACCCTATACAATGTTAGAACTGACGGCTGTCTGCATTAGCTTGCAAAAGAAAAATGCAGACCTGGTACATACTGTCACTACAAAAGGCCTTGAACTCAAGCAATTGAGGGAGAGGATTGTTATTTTATAAGGTGCTAACCCTAGGCGTGGAGTGGAGGATTCTTCCAAAGGGGAGGATGAGAAGATACATTTGAGTGATAAAGGCTCAAATGAAGGAGAATCTTTGGGTATAGCTGAAGCTCTAACAGATTTGAATAGGCAACCAGGTTTTGATGTTTCATTGGTTACCCCTACAAATTTGAATTTATCTGTTACTGAGATGATGGATCAGTTCACAAGAAGCGCTGACAAGAGTAACGTGAGCATTGACAAGTAGATTTTTGACGCTGATAAGCCAAGAACTGATAGGAGTAAGTTAGGCGTTGACACACATGTTTTGGATGTTGATAGACCTGCAGGTATGGTTGATGTATTCCAGTCACCATTCATCACTGTGAATACTAGAGAGTATCACTCTTTTGATCATCCCCAACCCCCCGAACCAAGGTGATTTTTGATGCTTGTCACAACTACTCCATCTTTCCAAAGGACTTCTATGTTCTAATGGATTGTCCCTGGGAAGATCCCTCCGGTTCTGTTTGGATCATAGGAAGAATACCTAACCACCTTTTAACACCAATATCGTCGTGAATAAATATGTTGAAGGTATAGATATCATAACCAGAAAAACCTTCTATATCACCAAAAACGCTCCCCCTACATATGTGCATCATAAGAGGAAGGTTTTTTCACATATTAGGAAGAGAAAGCACTTACATAAAAGATCTAATCCAAGAATAAAGAATTTTTGATCACATTTTAATCACTATTCTCCCCCTAAAAAATTGCATGAAATTGAAATTTTTTGTGTAACTAGTGATAAAACAAGGAGAGAATAATGTTCCTGAAATCTTGGAACTATATGTTATTAGATTTTTATACTCCCCCTCGAAAAAGGATACTGATAAAATTAGGGGAGTATATGAGCACACAATTTTGAAATAATTTAAATAAAATCTTTTGAAATTATCTTGAAAAGTTGTGCTCAAATCCGAGAAAATTTTAATTTCCCGTTGTTGAGGAAAAATGTACATAAATGAACATTTTCCTTGTGTGCATGAGTTTAAAACTTTGAATGTTTTAATATAAGCCCATGACCGGGAAAATTTAATTTCCCGTTGTTGAGGATAAGTCAAAGACTTTCCTTTCTTTGGGGACCGGGTTATAGTCTGACATGTGACTATAAGCCATTATGAGAAGAAAAAAGAAAAGACATGTTTTGAAAATATTTGAACTCTCATTCGAACTTTATGTACGTACCCGTGTCATTACTGAACGACATTTCTAAGTACGTCCATATTATCGATGCTGAGAGACATGTCGAAGAAGAATATTTTTGGTATTTTTGAAAAAAGAAAGATTAAACAAACGTATTTCTAATAATACTCATATAATTGATAAGGATGTTTTTTAGGTCCTAAATATGTTATCCAATACTCACATATTCAATAAGTAGCATCGAATAAGTAGCATAATAATTATATAATAATTATTATATAATTACCATGTTATTAATAATAAGTACTTACAAAACACCGTATAATTATATAAATACCTACCAAGAACATGGTAGCCAGTGTTGTTCTAGTGAGAGAAAGTAGAGAGAGGTGAAAGAAAAGATGTGTGTATTATTTCAAGTGAAACAACACAAAGGAAAAAAAACACTAAAACTTCCACCCCCATGGAGAGTCATGGGGGGTATTTACAGGCCTAACTTACCTAGACAATCTATCCTTTACATAATAAGTCCCTGCGTATAGCAAATGGATGTATATCTAGTCCAACTCACGTGAAAGGCGCCAGCTTACCCAAAAGTAAGTATAACAATCTCCCTCCAAGATGGTGACTCATGTGAGTTTGTTACAATGATTCCTACAAGCAAAAATAAAGAAAAATCATAAGCTTGAATTCCAGCGTTCCTTGAGAAAGTATTCAGCGACCTTCATCTTCTTGAATACTCCAGCTCTATTTCTTCAGCTTTGTAGAATCTAGCTGAGTTTTTCTCCCTCCCAACTAGAAGGCCTTTCATTAAACAAGCAGTAAAGACTGCTCCCTCCCATACAAATCCTTCAGAGGAAATCTGTGGGAGGTGATAACGTCATCAACATTAAGTAATCCCAGTCTTGATTCTATGAATGATTACCAGACATACACACTCTATCCCGAACATGAAGTCAACATGTAGCACCAGAGTCAATTAAGTCCCGGAAATGCACATTTCTTCTGACAGGACAGTGATGATAAAAAGTTGCCACATCAAAGTCAATTAAGTCCCGAATGTAGACAACGTATCCCTTTATGTAGAAACGGTAACACCAAAGTCAAGTGACCCCGCATGTACACATTTCTCCCTCTAGGATGATACCTATTAAGGGAATTATCCTTCATGTGTGTACGTGGTATGCCAACTGGAACCGCTTACTTAGTAACCAATACTATGTGAGAAGATGTCAACAAAATTTCTCTAAACAAAAATTCTCTCTAGATCACCCCAAACTGAATCCCCTTATCAATTCTTTTGGCTATTGATAGTGACCACTGATGAAGATAACCCGATAGTCCTAACTTGCAACTGAAGTAGAATTCTCCAAACATGAAATTAAGCTTGCACTATTGTAGAATGAAGAGCGATGCAGAGAAGTCTTAAACGTACCCTATACCAAAAGGCGGTATAAAAAAGGTATAACTTCTCTTAAGTACCCTATACCAAAATATGCAGTATAAGAAAAGGTACTACACCTCTTGAAGATATCCACAACAGCAAGTGCGTGTGACACTGAGAACCGCAAAGAAGCTCCCAAAAAATGATAATTATCCATGTCGTCGTCCATCCTCCCCTTGACACTGGAAACTAGATACTTCAAGTCTTATTCATAACCGTATATGTTCGAACAAGTTATCTTATAAAGTTGTAAGTACTCCTTTAAAGATAAAATAAGAACGCCTCTGAGAAATCTCACTTCAACCTCAAATTAGTAGCATCGAATCATCATCGTAATCAATAAACCATAATAGCCGTTAGGAATTTAGGTGAATTTTTTGATAAGGATCGTTTTGGTGTTTATTTGTTTTTGTCTTCGTGTTTGTTGTGTTTGATTGAGAGTCGTTAACTATGAAGCGAATGATGACTAAAAATTGAGAAATCGTCAACGTCGTCTAGCTAACTTTACCTTTGATGCACAAATCCAATCATATGTCTACCTTTGATAATATCATCAACAATTGATGATTTTAAAGATCTTAAAAAGTGGGTTTAAACATAAGATTCTGCAATGTGGAATACATATGATTCCACAATGTGGAAGCCAACTGATTCCACAATGGGAATCAACATGATTCCGCAATCTCACTTAAAACATGATTCCGCAATCCTACAATCATATGATTCCGCAATGACACAAGACCCATGATTTCGCAATCACATGATTCCGTAATACAGAACATATGATTTTGCAATCACATAATTCCGCAATCCGTAGGCGTTTATGATTCCGTAATATCAAGAATCACATAATTCCGCAATAGCGAGAATCACATGATTCCACAATAGCGTGAATGACATGATTCCGCAATCACTAGAACCACATGATTCCGCAATCACTAGAATCACATGATTCCGCAATAGCATAAATGACATGATTCCGCAGTCAATGGAATCACATAATTCCACAATCATCAGAATCACATAATTCCGCAATCCTCAGTACACCATAAATCCGCAACGTGGTCAGCTTATGATTCCGCAAAGTGACGGATTTTCCAAGAAAACCACAAAAAATCAATATTGATTAAACGGAGAAAACCACAAAAAATCAATATTGATGAGACGGATAAAGGTGGATCATGAATCAATATATTACAGACAAACATGGAACCAAGAATCGATACACGAATCTGCCACGAACACGAAACACCCCCGGTTAGCTCTGATACCAATTGACAAGACATGATAAGATCAAATAAAGAAAAGAATCAGAAAAAAATGAACCATGATACTAAAAAACACAACACGAATCTGATAACACAACAAATCTGTTAACTCGACACAAACACAAACTCACATGGATACAAAACACCAAAACGATCCTTATCAAAAAATTCACCTAAATTCCTAACAGCTATTACGGTTTATGTGATTACGAAGATGATTCGATGCTATTTATTTGAGTTTGAATACCCAGACAAAACGTCGATCCTATCAAATCAATTATATAACACTGATCATCCATCCTCATATAACTGAATACGCAATCCAAGCCAATTATCCATTCAGTTCAAGCATCGAGCATCAAACGGTGGTCTCAAAATCCTTGTATAAGGGTCTCGGGTAGGTGTTCATTATATGTTGCATGAGTCACAATCGAATCAAATCTACTGATTATAACACGATTGTTATCAATCAAGATTTGAATTCGAAAATTAAAAACATGGTAGAAAACCATCACAGTCACGGTCTATGAAGATATGTTAAACGAAAAAATATCTTTTTAAAGATTGGCAAAAACGTATTAACAAAAAGAGAGATCATGAAAGTGAATAATATTCGAGTCTATGATTTTCGAGTCAAGATGTGATAATAGATGGGTATGTGTTGGTTTTTGATTGAAAAATGGTTTGGGTTAACAGTGGATAAAAGATGGGTTGCATGTTGTTGATTCGTTTTTGACTCTCATGTCCCAATCAAAACAAATAGATTGATTATAACATGAATGTTATGAATCATTATTTGAATTCGAAAAATAAAACATGGGTTGAGGTGTTGATATAGATGGCAGCAAGTTCTGAGGAGGTCACGCGTAAGTTTGGTTGAGAGGTTTTTAATTTAATGTTGAGTTCGTGAATTGAGACTAATAGGACTAAACTTCATTTTTATGTTCTTGTCACTGATTCAAAAATTAAAAAGGAGGTTTATCCCAACACACAAGATCTGTGATGATTAGTTAAACGAAAAAAAATCTTGGTAAAGATAAAAAACGTTTAACCAAATCTGAGGTCCATTTGATTATGTATACGAGTATAGATGTGTAGGGATTAGGTTACGATTGGATTAGGAATAGATGTGGATTTGGGCATATTGCATGTTGGTTGATGTAAGATTAGTTGATGTTGGTTAAGGATTAGTCTCATCAGATTTGAACCCAAAAAAATTGATTTCTACACAACAGTTGACCTAGTCAACATGGTATCAAAGCAAATGTCATCATTCTGCAACACATTCGATTCCGCAACCATGAATCCGCAAATTTTTTCAGGTCAACATTCCGCAATGCATTCGATTCCGCAATGTGGAATACATATGATTACGCAAAGAAAGAAAGCATACAATTCCGCAAAATGGTGAAGCAAAGATTCCGCAATATTTAGAAATCGAAACCACATGCACAAGTACCGAAAAATCAGGATCTGGTCAAATTGCAGTTGTCCTTTTTTCCCAAAAAAATTATTCCAATGAAAACATAGACACAACCACAACATGCGTATCAGAAAAAATGGACTAAAAAATATGACGAGGCATGATCATACAAAGATACCACCAGGAATTCGTGACAATAACTGATTCAAAGTATATTATATTGACAAGACATGATAAGATCAGATAAAGAAAAGAATCAGAAAAACGAACCATGATACTGACAAACACAACACAAATCTGATAACACAACAAATTTGTTAACTCGACACAAACACAAACTCACACGGATACAAAACACCCCCTGTTAGCTCTGATACCAATTGACAAGCATCAAAAAGCCACCTTGGTTCGGGGGGTCGGGGATGATCAAAGAAGATGGTAGCCATTGTTGTTCTAGTGAGAGAAAGTTAGAAGTCCTTATGAAAGATGGAGTAGTTGAGTGTACGAGAAAAATGCTGACTAATGACTTAAGCTAGCACTACAACCATCACAACAAGGTGCTAGTAATGGCATCTTGGTAAGCATTAAAGGGGTTGAAGAATAAAAAATAAATGTAAGGATAAAAGGTGTAAAGAAAGCAGCCCCCTATACAACTTAGACCAGAGCCAGGTCAACACATTTATTATCTGAATCACTTAGATGATTTGTGGTATTGAAGACAAAGCATCATCGACCCAGTGATGCAATACACAACCCTCCCTAGCCTACTCAAGCTTATCTCAAAAGAAGTTTGTTTTATTGTCACGGAGTTCAACTCATTTCTATCCATTTTATGACTCCGAGATAGTAGATATTGAAAAGGTGGTAGTCTGCTCCAGCCTCCGATAACCAAATAAACGTGCACCTATAGAGTCTAGAGCAATCGAGATTCATAAGAAAATCTCATTAGGAAAATTATTCCGTATATTAATTGTTGTTCATCAATAGAACACATGCGAAAATTTACAAAGTGTTACGCTTTATCCTTGTAATATTGCCAGAACATTCAGAGTGACACTTTCTAGTATTCATAGTGATGAATGGAAATCCTTCCAGTGTTAACATCAAACAGCACTACGGTAGGTCATATGTAAGATTCACTTTGAATTGAACATATGTTAACTAGAAAGCAACAATGGTTTGATTCATAATTGGTTCAAACTCATTCCAGGTCTCGACGCAATATCTTTATGATCTTTCTAAAACATTCAGAGTAATACTCTTTAGTATTTACAATGACGAATGGAAATCCTTCAAGTGTCATCATCAAACAGCACTGCGGTAGGTAACTTGTAATATTCTATATGAATCAAACTAATGTCAACTAGAAAGCAATAATAGTTTGATTCTTAATTGATTCAAACTTGTTCCAGGAAAATGAATTGAAGATTTAATCAGTAGAATGGAACTGCATGATTCACTCTTTACTATGAATTATTTTTCGAGGTGTTCAAGTATTGAGAACGGCTACCACAGCCGGAAACCCTGTCAAGGAAGTTCAATGAACTTACCTAATCATAGGTACAATATTCGTACTGTATAACGGGAAACCGAAGGAATGCAAACGGTGACGTTATCTCAAGATTCACAATTCAAGACCACATACTCAAGTAATTGAAGAAAGCTAAAGAACATCTAAAGAGAAAGACTTTCGCTACTCTGATGATCAAGGGAGATTGTTAACAAGCTTTCAACACGATGCAACACATGAGTATGTGGAGAAAGACACATGATCACAAGACGACAAAGTTTAAAGATCAAGTTAAGGCAAAGATCAAAGATCCAAGATAACAACTCATGAAAGGAACTATAAAGGAACTCTCAAGACAACGAGCTTCAATGTCTGCAACAACAAAGAAGTGAAGTCACATATTACATGACCACCCCTTAGGGGCAAATTGTTAGCCGTATTTAAAGTGATGGTCATATAATATACCATTGCGAAGTCGTGGAAAATGCTATTTGATGGTGTCGGGAGTTCTTAAATGCAACACCCCCACCATAGCGTAAATGGGGCGCGAGTTATGGATATCATCACAACATGGCGTGTCTATAGAGAAACTATATGAAAAAGAAATGTCATAAAAGGGCGACACAAAACTCATGACAATATCTTAAGAATATGCATGAGTCGAGGTAAGTTGGTAACAGGCCTACCTCTTAACAAAGACATTCAAATAACACACATCGAACATATAGGTGTCTAAAAAGTATCACTTATTTAAACATTAAATAAAGACTAACAGGAAAAGGGGGGTTCCTCCAAATGCAATCCTAAGCCTCCAAAGCTAGCCACTCCTATTCTCATGCTTAACCACATTCTCACCTGAAAGAGACACTAAAATACGTCAACATAATGTTGGTGACAGTCATAGGTTTAGACTCCTACTCAATACAATTTATTAAGCTGTGAATAACCACCAAACAATAAAATATATGGACAATGTGTTACAACATGCATTAACAACTAACATTTGAGATTAATCATACCAAACCAATTTCAAGGCTCCCAGCCTTACCAAACACCATGGTTCCAAAGGCGCCCATATACCTATGTACCAATCCCAAGGCGCCGCCTTGTCAACATCCCCTTGGTACCAAGTCAAACCACAAAACAATCAAGAATCACATAGTAGTTAATCACATAAGTATACACTAGTCCATCACCAACCATAAAACATTCACAGCATAAGTTACAAAACCATACAGTGTCTCCTATCCCATCCAGAAGTAAAAAACATTATTTAGATATGGGACTATGAAACTCACTCGATTGAGCTCCTCCGAATATCCGCGTACTAGCAAAAACTAAACACACAAACACATACAATCAAGACATAAACCAAATACTAAAATGGCTCATCAATCTATGATGGGTATATAACCTATCCTACAACTTAAACCTATTTAAATGTCATAAGCATCCCATAACAACCATCTATAAAGTCCTTAACTTAGTTAAGTTCATAACCTGTCTGTTAACATTTTACCCAAAATAGTCCTGATTTTTATACACCGAACTATGAGCTAAACATCCATCTAAACAAACCCATACTTTATGTGAAGGAAACCATATTCCCTTACATGTATTATCTAAATCTCACCTTTGGATCCAACCTTAAAGCTACTGTTAAGGCCCAGATATATACATATATACTTTTACCTATCCAAAATTTACTGATTTTAAGCATATGAAACGTTTGTTATGACTAGAGGGTCTTAACCTACCCCAATGACTTAGACCTCTCCCTAAACCATTCTATAACATATAAAATAAGTCTGACGCTCGTTTGAAGTTCCAATTGTAACCCTAAGTATCCTAACCCACTTAAAACATAAATTGTAAGTCGACAGTTTTAAAAACTGTTTTGACCTCCGACTGTTGTAACCTGTTTTCACCCACTTCCCGACCTCCAATTTAGTTCTTATTTTTGAATACGAAATATAACTCAAATACCTTTCCATAGACTACAATATCGCAATTTAAAAGTTTGTAGAACTCTAGATATGATCAAAACAATTGACCTAAAATTCTGCCCAGTTTTTAATGACGAATTTAATACAATTAACCTAATTAATTACACATAACTTAATTAATTATAAACTCTAATTAGTCTAATCATAATTATATCATTAAGACTCAGATTATAATTTAGACCTTACCCTAGATCCATCACATATTTATGTTTACATGAATTAGAAACATCATTTAGTTAATAAAAGCGTAATTAGAACATGATTTTTACCTCTAATCTTCAAGAGATTGATTTTTCTTGAAAACCCTAACTTCCATTGATGTATAGTTGACCCTATGACTGATATATGTCGCTCATGACCTTTAGGGGTCTTAAATATATTAAAAAACCTTTCCTAATCCTAATTTAAGGCTAAAACCAAAACTTTCCATATTTTCTAACCCCCTTCCATCAAATCGGCCCATAACCGACCCAAGTAGCCTTTTTCTGTATTTTTTTATTATTTACTGTAAATTAACTATTATTTTTTATTACCTTAAATTCCCTTAATTTATTTCAGCTCCTAAAGCCCCCCGAACCCCAAATACGTAAAATTAGTCGCATTTACGTGATTACCATAAAATACACAAAAAAATACAGTTTTATAAAAACTCTTAGAATATGAAATAAACTATATAACTAAGTCCTAAATGACTTAAAACCATCCCGTAAATCATTCTCGTGACTAAATACCTCATCTGAGACCCCTAAATGCAAAACCTTAAATCGTAAAAATACGATTTTCTATAATACATATATGTGTACGTAAAACCCCTAAATAACCCTATCTTATTTCATAGTCACTACTATGTGAGCTCATGAATATGGAAACATATCATATCGTTTCACTCACAAGGTACCCCGTACCTGAAACTGATGTCCAAACCACACTCTAAACCTCCAAATAACCACATAGGCACATACAAGCACATATAACCACAATATACACATATAATAAAACTATGACAAACTTAAAAATCCATGGTTGTCACATTACTCCCTCCTAATAGAAATCTCGTCTCGAGAATTACACCTTAGGATCAAACATACAATCAATAAATCACATGAGGATACTTGTTCTAAATGAACTCCTCTCATTTCCATGTGAACTTTAGTTCATGACTCAATTTACCAGATATATTAACCAAAAATATTTAACTTCATCCTCAAACTGTTGACCTCGCAGTCCACAAATCTTACAAATGACTCTATGGTAATAAAATACTCTTATTATCACAAATCCCGAATGGCCGTACATGCAAATATACATTCTCAAACAACATTTTCCAAATCCTAATGCATGAAATATATCATGTACACCACTTAATTCCCCAGGTAATTCTATACCCATAAGCTACTGGTCCAATATTTCCAAATATCATAAATGGACCTACAAAACTCGACATCAAGTTTTCCCTTTTTACCAAAACATACCGCCCGTTACTATGGGTGAAACTTCCTACATAACTTTTTCACTAATCTCTAGTGCTTTCCT
Organism: Glebionis coronaria; assembly: GCA_025667525.1. Classification (NCBI taxonomy): domain Eukaryota; kingdom Viridiplantae; phylum Streptophyta; class Magnoliopsida; order Asterales; family Asteraceae; genus Glebionis; species Glebionis coronaria. Next base: position 329,069,283 of record CM046881.1, on the reverse strand, counting down.
CCTTTTGAATATAGCATCTCTTATTGCTCTCATCCTTTCCACAAACACCATTACTTCATTAGTACTCTCTCCACCAGTTTTAGTCCACCATAAGGACAACTCACCCTATCCTTCCATATAGTACCTCAAATGGCATTCATCGATTTCTAGTATGATAATTATAATTATATGAAAACTCAGGCATCACTAACGAGTTTCCCATCTCCCTCTAATCAATCACCGAAGTTCCCAACACGACTCCTATACTTGTAGAAATTTCTCATTTCGTCCTTCCATTTCCAATTAGCCGGATATACTCATATCCAATCATGTTCATCAAATCCATTTAGTCCGTACCCCAAACCACTTAAAAATTCCAATTTCCTTACAAAAGTGAACCGACAGTCTTTTACATATTCATTAGTTCATCACAACAAAGCTCTTCCAATCCAAATCAACTTATGATCTATACACATCACTAAAAGGACGGTTATCTCAGTTAGTCTATCAACTGCCATACAAACCCATGCTACAACTACTTCCATTAAATTTGGATAGCTCATTAGTAGAACAAATACACTTATTTTCTCACTTTCCTCAATGAAGGATTTTTAATGATCCTTGATACCCAACTTACCCTTGAACATATTCAACTCTTTCTAAGACAATTAGCTACATCTCTTCCTTTATACATACACAATATATTACCTTCAAGGTCATATTGCTCCCCGTCTTATCTCAGTTAGACCAAGCCCTTCGTCTCTCATGACACATCACATCTATAACTCCTAATCCCTTCGATTATCAATACTAAGCCTTCCAATCAAATAGTATAGGTTAGTGCCATTCCCTTTTCCAGACTACAACAAGATTAGCATGCTTTATGCTTTAGTATACTCTTTAGGCTCTACCAAAGTTTTACCTTCGGCTCCTATCTCGACCTATTTCATTCATGATTCGCATCTATCTACACTTCCTTCTTATTCCTCAGCTAATGCCATACATCAGGATGTGATGCTTCCCGTCTATTGAGTCATCTACAAGTTGAAATTACCCAAGTAACTTCACTTGTTTTCCTTACGACCAATTCTCCTACTCCCTCCTAATAGGGATATATTAGAGTTTCTCGTGATTTTAGGCGGATCACACTCTCATCTAAAACCCATATTAGTTTCCATTTGTCTAAACCAAGCCATATTATAAATTCTTACATAGGTCTCATAACTCTCTTCTTTACATTGCACCTGTCATGTGTACTTCAATCATCAACTTTTAAGAATACTTGGTTCAATCCTTCGAAGGTTCTCCCTAATTCCTTCACTATCATGTCCAACCAAAATTTCACACTCAATTCATCAACTCTATGTAAATCGTTAGTGCATTGGATAATGCATAATTGTCTCTTCCAAAGATCCTTCATAAACACCTTCACTAAACCAACCCTCTAATCACTTCTCCACAAACTTATTCAGCTCGAACTTCACTACTCATCCCTCGATATTGATTGCCACGAAATTCTATCTTTTTATAGTCACTCGACTCCCCTTGTTACTTCTACGTGTAACACCCTATTTTTAACATATAGATAGCGGAAGCTAGTATGGGGTATTACGTCAAGGTACCATTGTCACAATAAAAGAAAATGCCAAAAGACACTTTATAAAAACAAATGGTATCATTCATTTATTAAAATCATAGTTAACAAATAACTGTACATATACTGTACAAACACAGGTTTCCCCAAAGATATAGTTTTACTGATAGAATGATAACTTATTCAAGACACCACCCTTCGTAACACGATATCCTCATTCACCTGAAATATATGCTTAAAGTCAACACAAAGGTTGAGTGAATTTATAGGTTTAAATAACATTTGAATACAAGTATGACTCCAGGGCTACAGTGTTATACACCTAAATTTCAAATCCATCAATTCTTATTGCACTACCTCATGACCCCGCGACTAGACATTATCAAAAAAATCCAACAAATTTCCCTTAAGCAGGTAGATTGCCAGACTATCCTGAGCTTAGCAAGATAAAGTATATATGTTTAGCCTAGTTGGGAACCATTAGCTGGTAGAAAGTACGACTTGCCCAGATAGGAGATGTCAGTCTCCAATAGTACTATTAACAATATTGGCACTCATTAAATGATTAGCGGTCCATGATCAAAAAGGAACTTAATGGAAACAAGTAAATGTAGTGTCAATAATCATATAGGCAGCATACAAAAACACTTGTATTCCAGTTTTAGCATATATCCCCCTCACAGGTTTTCAAATCATTTATACACTTTCAAAAGTGAGGCTATAAACTCACCTTAGCCTATAGAATCTTGATTTTGTAGGTCCACGTAATCCTTGGATTGTCTATGTGTTAGAATGATTAAGTAATAGGGAGAGAGATGAAGATCTTAGACAGAGAAAGTAGAGAGAGAAAGGAGAGAATGAGAGAAAGTGATATTAGATGGATTGTAAAATGAGAACCAACCTCTCCTAACATGCTAGGAGGGGGTATATATATCCCACCCTACATGTGGGATTTGTGGGTTATACTATTACATACTAGATCACGAGCCTATAATAGATGTATCGCGTTGGAGTGACTGATCCTTCCTAAATACCTAGAAACGTATTTCCAACAATCTCCCCCTAAGGGAGGTCACTTCAAGTTACAAAGTCCTAAATATCTATAGCTCGTGATCTATGCTAACAACTATGTGACCGAGACTTTCTTTGGAAAAATGTATATCCAACAATCTCCCCCTAAGGGAGGCCACACCGTTTTACAAAATCTTAAACCTAGCATACTATGCTTGAGTCTTCGATCTTGTTCTTGTGAATATGCTGATGTGATTTTTGACTTTAGTCTTGAGCATGTTTCCTAGCCTTGGCCTTGTGCATTCATTACTTGTGATATTGCCTCCTCGTGACTTCATGTTTCACATACTTATACCTTTATAAATTCTTGAAAGCTTCTGAGTTTGATACAGCGGAAGACTTGACTTTTAGGATTTCTTGAATTTGTTGATGTATTAAGTGCAGAAAGTATAAGCATGAGCGGACGACTTCTTCTCGGACACCGCAATGCCACCGTCTTGTTACGCTGCATAAGACAATTAGCAACAAAACATAGACACGGATGAAATGGTTTGAACATTTCAACCTAATTAGGTAGCATTTTACCTCCGGTCGGTGAAGACCGTAGGACGATATTAAATATCGTACTTGTGGCAGGTAGTTTCAATTAAGAACATCCTTTACAAGATTTCACGGGTAAACCTGTTCTCTTTACTCGACCGTCCAAAGCTGACTGCGAAAGTATAGAGTGAATCATTTGGATAAAATTATCCGCATGATTGAAGCCGTCAATTCATATACCTGGAACAATTGAAATTCAATTAAGAACCGCACCATCGTTGGTTTACAGTTGTCACGAGCTTTATTCATATAGAATCTTGCAAGTTACCTACCAAGTGCTGCTTGATATTAACACTAGAGGGATTTCCACTCATCACTGTAAACACTTAAGAGTGTCACTGTGAGTGTTCTGGCAAGATCACTAAGATATTGCGTAGAGGCCTGGAACGTGTTTAGATTCGGTTAAGAATTAAACCACTGTTCCTTTCCAGTTATCAAAAGTTTGATTCATAAAGAATCGCATAAGTCACCTACCATGAGATTTTTGATCTTCACTCAAGAAGGATTTCCATCTTCATTGTAAATACTTTCGTATTCCTCAGATGTCCAGGCAAGATCATGAAGACTTTGCGTAGGACTCTTAAGATCTTTTTTAATTTGCACAAAGTGTGAAAAGCAAGTAAATATGGAAATGTGTCCCAATGAGATATTTGATGATCTCAACTGGCTCTAGAATCGATCGTGCATTTTAGATTATAGTGACCGGAGGCTAGAGGGGAGTGCCACCATTTCAATACCAAATTATTCAGAGTGAATAATTGATAGATAACATGTTGATCTCCGTGTGATTAAAACAAATACCTTTTGAGAGATATCGGAGTTTGTTGGGATGGGTTGTGCCTTGTATCACTGGGTCCATGATGTCTACCTTCAATATCGAGCATCATTAAAATGATCCCATTAGCATATGTGTTGACCCGGTTTCTACCTAAGTTGTAAGGACGACTTCTTTCATTAGACCCTTTATCTTTGCAATTCTTTTTCATTCTTCAACCCCTTCAATGCTTAGCAATACATCATAAATAGCACCTTGTTGTCATTGTTCCAGTGCTAACTTAAGTACTTGGTCGGCATTCAGCTACATTCACAATCTTTCTCCATCTTTCCTAAGGACTGCTATTTCTAGCTATGGAATGTCCTTGGGAAGATTCCTCCAGTTTTAGAAGAATCATTGGACTTAATCTATCCTACCATACTTATGTCACCACAATCGTTACCGTCGTGAAATAGATAGGGTATGGGTAAGTATACGTCACCATGAAATCTATTTTGAAATACAAATCCATTTTACTCCCCCTTAACATATGCCGCGATATTCAAAAACATTTTGCATATGTTGGGATGAGCCAGCACATTAAGTCAAACTATTATTGATCTCAATATTATAACACATTTTCTCCCCTATATTAAAAATATTAACCCAATCGATGTTTTTAATATCAATTGATTTAATGAAATTTTAAGAAAAATTTGGGAAGAAATATGCAAATCCAATTATCTTCATGAATTACACAAACTCCCCCACAAATTAATGAGGGTGTACTTGATACGTAAGGGAAATACCTTTTAAACACAAGTTTAGGGTAATTATCATGTGAAATAGATAGGGTATGGGTAAGTATATGTCACCATGAAATCCATTTTGAAATACAAATTCATTTTGCTCCCCCTTAACATATGCCGCGATATTCAAATTTTTTTTGCATATGTTGGGATGAGCCAGCACATTAAGTCAAAATATTATTGATCTCAATATTATATAACATTTGCTCCCTATATTAAAAATATTAACCCAATCGATGTTTTTAATATCAATTGATTTAATGAAATTTTAAGCAAAATTTGGGACAAAAAATGCAAATCCAATTATCTTCATGAATTACACAAGCTCCCCCACAGATTAATGAGGGTGTACTTGATACGTAAATGAAATACCTTTTAAACACAAGTTTAAGGTAATTATCACGTGCAAAGATCATATATGATAATGTATTCACAAGATTAATAATTTACGAGGTTGGACTTGAATGATTAGAACAACATATGATAGAATCACGTGGTTCTTGTTCACGAATGTTGGTCTCCCCCGTAACGTCTAAAATTATCTCCTCCATTTTTAAAAAGCGGTAATCTTTCAAGACACCACATGTATGATTGATATCGTTGTCTTGACACCAATTTGTGAACTTGGCACTTTCGGCATTGAAGATTCTGAACGCTTGACAATTTCTCCCCCTTAATTGTTGACCAGTGTACTATCTAAAGAGTTGTAGTCGTTGTTTGAGTAGTCACATCGTCGAATATGTATATATATATTGTAAATTGCTACGGTTTATGGAGATGATAACTTCATAAAAACAAGATTTCTCTTTCTTAACAAATAAATGCACTGACGCGTACATATATTCTTGTTAGATTGTGTTATTACGTAAACACAATCCCTTACATGGTTATTAAGTAAACCATGCCCGAGAAAATTAATTCCTGTTGTTGAGTCAAAGCTTTCCCGTGAAATGCTTGACTTTAATATAAAAAGGGGGTTACTATCTGAAAAAATAGTAAGCCATATGGAGCATGTTTTAAAACTTTTAAACTTCTGCTCGAACTTTATTTAAAACCCCGTGTCATTAATAAACGACATTTCTGGGATCGTAAATATCATTAATTTCAGAAGACATGCCCTTTTTAATAACCAATTACTTGAGCTTAAGATTTTGAATATCTTACTAAACAAGCTCAAGTCCGAAAAGTTGTAAACTTCCCGTTGTTAAGGATAAGTTACCATCGGCGATAAACTTTCCTTTTAACTGAAGGACGATTCCTAAGCTGACATTTACTCAGAATTCCTTTTCATGAGCTTGAAAAATTTTGAATGTTTTAACGTAAATCTCATGACCGAGAAAGGTGAATTTCTCGTTATGAGGAAAAGTTATCTTATTTAAAAGATACACTTTCTTTTCTGAGCTTAAAACTTGGAATGTCTTAATACAAGCTCATGACCGAGAAAAATTAATTTCCCGTTACGAGGATAAGTTATCATAAAAGATAAGCTTTCCTAAAATTGAAGTTTGAGTTACAGTCTGATATTTAACTATAAGTCATTGTGCATGAGCATAAAAACTTCGAATGTTTTTAATATTAGCTCATGCCCGAGAAAAATTAATTTCACGTTGTAATGATAAGTTATCATCGGCGATAAAATTTCCTTTTGTAGAAGTCCGGGGCATAATATGAAATGTGATTATACGCCATTTATACGAGCTTAAAAACCTTTGAATAGTTTTAATGTATGCTCGTGTCCGAGAAAATTTAATTTCTCGTTTTGAGAGTAAGTTATCGTTGCATAGATAAACTTCCCTTTATATGAAGTTCGGCTCATCGCCTGTCATTTAACAATGAACCATGTACAAGAGCTTAAAACCTTTGAATAGTTTTAATGTAAGCTCGTGTCCGAGAAAATTTAATTTCTCGTTTGTGAGGATATGTTTATCATCGGCGATAAACTTTCCTTTATTTGTAGACCGGGTCATCGTCTGATATTTAACAATGAGCCATGTACACGAGCTTAAAACCTTTGAATAGTTTTAATGTAAGCTCGTGTCCGAGAAAATTTAGTTTCTCGTTTGTGAGGATAAGTTTATCATCGGCGATAAACTTTCCTTTATTTGAAGATCGGGTCATCGTCTGATATTTAACGATGAGCCATATAGTTGTAATCTTAACGACAAATCCCCTGAGACACTTGTTTCGCTGATATATGTTTCTTTAGTAACCAAACTCTGAGAGTGTGCTTAGTTGAACGGTATACAAAGATCGGACCGGTTTGTTTTTGTTGATCCTTGGCATTGGTACCTTCTTTCTCATTTGGAGTTTGTATGATTTTATATGGGTTAGTGATATCTATCTTAGAACCATGCGGGGATTCACAGTTGTCTTTTCTTGTGCCAGAAGCGACCTGAGTAGATGATTCACTTGTCTTAGCTGGCAAACGTTTCCTTTTATAGAAAACCTTATGCTCAGGATTAAGTGATGAATCATCATTTTCATTTTTCCTCCCTAGTAGTCTTAGTAAGATCGAAGACTATCCTAGTTACAGGGTACTAGTTTTCTACAAGAGTAAATGTTCTACCAGTGGGGCGCCAAACTTTACCAATGGGTTTGATTTTAGCTAACCACTAAGATTTAATTCTAGCATGAGAGTTCACCTCATGAAGGAATTTTTTTGACACAAGAGTAATGATTTGCCTTAAAGACACATTTCCTACATGTTTTACAAGTATCATATCTAATGTTTGAGTAAGATCTAGAATTCTTAGATGATTGATTGATGCTCCTAGGATATGACATGCTACGGTTAGCAGTGCTGGGTAATCTAAAAGACATCTGACTAGGTTTGAAATTTATATTTCTTACTTGTATCTTTTGCTTAGCTTCCCTTAGACCAAATTTATGGCAAACGTCATTTGAACTAGTTCGAGACGTGTTCTTTGAACTATGTCTAGGGAGGCTAGATGCAATCATGTGATTAGGTCTTCCAAAAGCTGTTTTGGTCACATTAGACCTAGATGGTGGAGTGACTGTTATAGAAACATGAACCATATCCACTTGGGAGGCAAACCGCGGAATCGAGGATCGTGGTCGCTCAGATCTAAATGTAGTCGGTTGTCTGACGGACTGATTTTTAGGCGGTTTCCCCAAGTTTGATGGTTTTTCAAGCTTAGTATCCACACTAGTTCCTTTAGTTTTCCTCAACTCGTTTCAGAGCAGCTCTTGCAAAAATCTTTTCCTGAATTTGAGCCTTTAAAGTCTCATTCTCTTTATGCAATCTATTTTTGGCTACCAACTTAGATTCTAACAAATTAATTTATTTCAAAAGATTATCCTTTTCAGCTTTAGAATCTAGAACTTTTTGATCCAATTTTCGTTCAAAAACAACGTTTGACTTTTCAAGTTTTTCAAAACATGTTTCAAATTTGTTCGTTTTCTTTGAAAATTCAAGTTTGGAATCCTCAAGATCTTTAGATTGCTGAGCTACAATCATTTCGAGCTCTTTCACCTTGGAATCAGAAGCAGTTAATGAAGAAGTCATAAGGCAATTATCATGATTGTTAGCATTTTGAACACTTTCTCCCCCTTTATGACGCACATTGGATGAATCAGAAATGGTATCGCTATCACTCTTTATCATCCCATGTTTGTCAGAATTAGGGTCGAATTGCTCAATATGCGGCATTTCATCAGCATATACATCATATACAACATTACATTATACCATGTTTGTAGGTTCTTCATCATAAACGGGTAAGGTTTCATCAAAAGTGATGTCTGTAACATTCCCTGACGTGTTGCTGATATCATGCTTTGCTGTTGATTCCATGCCCTTGCAATCTATAGCAGTCTCTAACTTGTCAATCTTATGAACTTTCTCTTCTTGCATCTGCATCATAGAGACTTGCACTCCATTGTCATACGAGAGTTGATGTCGTGATCTTGCATAAATTGAGGATGAAACCGATGTCATTAATTTCAACAGTGTACCACGAAAATCTTGAAGCTCGGTATGTGTGTCCCGAAGAAATGACTTGCAAATCACTGAACTTTCAGACTTGACAATATTGAACTGGAGAAAAGGTGTAAGTTGTGTCACGAGAGCCTTATATGAAAGTGCTGATGCAGAGTGATTGAATTCTTCATTGTGGAGTTATTCTGCTAGTTGGTTCAAAGTGAGGAATATTGATTCCATGAATATATGATGATCTTAACCAAACAGTGTCACAAAGTCGCTCCCTCCTTGAAGCCATGAAAGAGTAACTAGATGAGACTGAAGTAGTCGAAATGAAGTTATGCCACTTTCACTAGCTTTATCTTGCATTTGATGCATGTCTCCCTCTTGAAATGTTGAATTCAACGATTCCATTGAAGTTCGATAAAAGTAATTGTGTTAGTTTTCGAAAGACCAATACGAGATTTGACAATTCGTGGAAATACCGTGAAGTCGAATTTGCGAGATTTTACACACCAACGAATAAATCGTAAAACTTCGTAAAGATCCTTGGTTGATGACATAATTTTCTTTTCTCGGCTCAATAAATTCTCTCGGATCAGACGTTGATAAAACAAACCCGATACTAATAGGTGCAATTACCTCGGCTCGTATCAAAATCAAAATAAAATCGTCCTGAATAATTTAATACTCAAATCTAATAACGATGCGTGTTAACAAAATAATGCCTAAGTCAATTCCAAATTATGTAACATCTAGTGTCAGATTCTGATAGAAAGACTTGTTTCACGGCTTTTGTTCTTGGCCCAAGCAGCACAACCAGCCCAAGTGAGTTGGGAAATGCCTGATTAGTTCTAGTCTGATACCCCAAATCACAATTAGTATAATCCAAATCCAAATCCAATATCAGTTTTCAAATAAACTCGGTCCTTGATGAGCTGGCCCAACAGTATAGTCCAAATCCAAGATAAATCCAATATCAGTTTCCTTTGTCATCAGGCATTTATAATTACAACGTTGCATGAAATGTGCTAAATGGATAAGTGTATTGTGAGACATGTAAAAAAATCCAACTCGATAGAAAGAATGTGGCCAGATTAATTGAATGTATTGTGAGATGTGGGGCCTTTTGTAAAACGTGACTTTCTCCCAAGTGTGTTCTATGAGTAGTATATACCCGGTTCCACTAAAGTATTAGGATTATATAAAAGCCTCAGTCAACCATATTCCTTTTTGCATTATAACCTCCGCACCCATTCATAAGACTGAAAAAAAAACAACCCTATTCCTTTTCTACCAATTTGTTTCGTTGTTTTTTAGTAGAAAACAAATTGTTTAATAACCCTATTCCTTTTCAATAAATTTGTTTTCTCCTATTCCTTTTCTATCAATAGAAAATGAGTATTTCTTTTCTATCTATTCTGGTTATCTTGTTTTCTCCTCCTGCATACAAGAGAATTTAAAAAATTTGGGTATCTTGTTTCATCCATCTCTCTTTGTCTATCGATGCTCCCAAAGCAGATACTCCTACCAAGCACTCAATCTGATATACTCAGAAATCTAATAACACATATGCTACTCAGAAATCGAAATAATGAAGCAACGCCAACCAAACGGTCTTTCTGCAACGATTTTCAATCTTCAAGATCTTTTGAGTAAGGTATCGGGTAGGTTTTATGTGGTGTTTTCCGATTTGAGTTTGTTGGTCACGATCAATGATGAACAGGTCTCGCTTGTAAAGATCGTTGATGAACCTTGAAATAAGTGACGGAGATCTATTCTGAGATCATGATTTAATAATTTTTGTTTAAGTCTAATGAAAGGTTTAGTTTTTGTTATGGTTCGAGTCGAGTCAGTTTTAGAACAGAGAATGTTTGGTTGTTAGAGTCGATTATGGAGGTTGTTGGTGTTGTGAGTCGAGTCACGTTGTTGAGTCTGTGTTGAAGTCTGGTGTTGTCTCCAACACAATAATCAAGCCAAAACTACAAATTTTTACATTAAAATCACCAAGATGAATTTCACAAATCCCTACCACAACTATGTAGGCAATTTTTAAGAATGATTTAGGGTGAAAAACACGAAAAAAATTTAAAACACGGATATATCTTGATTAAAAGTGCATAAAACCAAAACTAACACAACAAAAAACCTTATTTCACCCCATGGATCTTGATACCAATTGTAGGTCCACGTAATCCTTGGATTTTCTATGTGTTTGAATGATTAAGAAATAGGTAGAGAGATGAATTTCTTAGACAGAGAAAGTAGAGAGAGAAAGGAGAGAATGAGAGAAAGTGATGTTAGATTGATTGTAAAATAAGAACCAAACACCTCCTAACATGCTAGGAGGGGGTATATATAGCCCACCCTACATGTGGGGTTTGTGGGTTATACTATTGCATACTAGATCACGAGCCCATACTAGATGTATCTCGTTGGAGTGAACGATTCTTCCTAAATACGTAAAAACGTATTTCCAACAGATTTATCCTGCTATAACCAATTACAACCTTCTCACTGATCTGAATTGACACACAATATATATATATATATATATATAGATTTCGGTTCAAATGAGAACTTTTTAAAGTTGAAAAAATAAGAACCAGCTAAAATCTCACAAATGACACTCTACTTCAAATAATTTTTAAACGAGATTAACTAAAACTAAGTTGTTTAATAATTTGATGGGCTTTCTTTTGAAAATTCACGAATTCTAGGTGATACATCTTGATTTAAGGTGTGATTTGTATCATGTATTGGTATCGTGTATCATGTTATTTAGTGGTGGTTGTGTATCAAATGTACCATTTTATGTATAAGATATTATCTTGTTGAAATTTTGATGTATGTGTATCACATTTTTAATTGTGTATCAGTAATACGTTACACACTAAGTCGTCGTTTATTAGTCAATAGAATGTTAAGTAGTATAAATAATGTATATTTTGGTGTATTATTGGTAATATGATTATGTGTCAATGTTTTATTGGTGTTTTAGGTTAGTTCTCATTTTTACAATTTTAAAAAAGCTCTCACATTAACCTACCTCTCTCTATATATATATGTATATATATATATATATATATATGTATATATATATATATATATATATATATATATATATATATATATATATATATATATATATATATATATATATATATATATATATATATATATATACATATATATATATATATATATATATATATATATATATATATATATATATATATATATATATATATATATATATATATATATATATATGTATGTATATATATATATATATATGTGTATATATATATTTATACTAGCTTCGTAACCCGCCCAACGGGCGGGGTCGTTTTTTTACTTGTTTGGGAGGGTTTATGGTTTGTGCGTTTTTAGTTTATTGTATTTTTAATTTAACCTTTGTATATTTTAGTTAATGTTTACGCTTAAGTAACCTTTATTTGTGTTTCTACCAACTTTTAGGGTGACAAAATCAAATGGGTTGGTCGGGTTGAGTAGCCGACCAAAACTGTTGTTTTTTGTGTATAGATCCAAACCGGTCAGGCAGGATTGGATACTACCGAAAGTCTTACGAATTGTTTGTGTGTCAAATGTGATTTCAAAAGTCAAATATTTCATTAATATTACTATATGATTAATATGAATTAAGTGGTTTCATTGTTTGAATTTCCGTTTTTTGTTTAGTTAAATATTGATGTTAAAAGTTTGTATATTATTATGTATCTTTTATGGTTTTTTAAGTAATCGTATATAATTCATATTAACTTTATTTAAAACTGTACATGAAAAAACATCGAATGATCAATATACTAAGTAATAAATAGATTAGTTGTCACTTTTAACTCTCTTTTTAAATTATAATTAATTTTTTCTGGAAAAAAAGGTTCTTTTTAACAAAACTTGTAGATAATAAGACATAAAAAATAATTTATAAAATTAAATTTTGAAGACTATTATCGTATAGGAATGATTCCTCTAAAATATCACATATGACTCTTGCCACTGCCACATGGTGCCACCAAGGGCCATCAAGCGCGTCCATATATTCTCACATATTCATAAGTAACCTCGATGTCAATTTTTCATCAAACAGACGAGTTTCTTCTCGTGTTAATCTTTGAACGCATACAAATGCTAAGAACATTATGCTTAAGCTATAATGTGACTTATAATTGTTTATGCTTACCTTGTCCTCATAGTGGTCATCAAGTAGTATATTCACAACCTTAATGTTTCTATGGATACTGTGAGGACCACTCGAATATATTCATGGTTGAATTATGTCGTTGATGGTTTGGTTTTACTTCAAATCCAATAATGCATGCGTAATTGGTCTTAACGCCTATGTGATACATGATTCTAAATCTCAAGTGGTTATTGATGAAATACTTTTCCTCTTTACTCTAAAGATATGAATAAAAAGAATATGTTTCTAGATATGTGAATCAAAATAAATGATCGTGTGAAAAAATGTTTAAACAAAACTTACCCCAACAGAGTTTCTTTTAACCCTACACAAATGGCATGTTCATAAGTGGTCGAATGACTTATATCGCTGTTTTCACTTGGGACAACAACTGGAAGGTTATCCAAAATCATGCATTACATACCTTAGGTCCTTTATTTAAAGAGTACATTTAAAAAAATCATTTCTTTAGAGTATTTAAAATCAATAGTGCATACATTTTAACACAATACTCATCGAGTTTTTTTCTTAAAAGTTATTTGCAGATTAAGCAATGTTCTTTATTTTTTAGTTGTGATTGCATGGAAGCTCCTCTCTTATATGAAATCTCAAACAGAGATCAAGAACTTAGATCACAACAACCATGAATCTTATTAAAAATCAAATACTGATTATGAAGACTTAATTGTTTGATGCGATCACCACGAAGCACCTTACCCAATTCAAATGTGATTGGTCTTGAAATAATTCATCTAATAGTAGTAGGGATGTGAATGGTTCGTGTTTGGTTTTTTTTGGAAAAAACCAAAATTGGGCCGTTAATGTTTGGTTTCTTGCATTACCACAATCGAGACCGTTCGGTTTTTCTCAGTTTGGTTTTCTAGTTTCAAACTGTTTTTTATTAGATTTCTCGATTTTTACGGTTTCTTCAATCGTTTGTACTCAGGTCAATTTGGACCCACAATTGTTATTTTTTTCTCTTACTGTTTATTCAGTGCAAATATGATAAGATATTAAAACGTTGTTCATGAAATGTTGATAAGTAATAATTATCATATTGTCAATGTTCCTCACTCGACAAATTTTGAATCATTTTAAAGTTAATAGCTTACAACATCTTAAACGTAATAGATATTTTGACCTTTTTTTCTCATGTATGTTTTATAAACTTGATCCATTTCATAGAAGAGGACCAAAGATTCACAGTAACAATCAACATTTAACGAGTACTTTAAAAATAAAATAAGGCTTGGTTTATTTTTTCCGAATAACCTCTTTTTACCTCTTTTGTCTGAAGCAGACAGAGTTTTAATGTTTGTTTTTCCGGTTTTTTCCGTTTTCGTCAGTAAATTTACGTTTTTGTCAAAAAATTAGGTTTTCGTCAGTAAACTTATGTTTTCGTAAAAAAAAATCGTGACGAAAACGTAAATTTACTGACGGAAACGTAAAATTACTGACAAAAACGTAAAATTACTGACGAAAACATATATTTACTAACGAAAATGTAAAATTACTTACGAAAACGTAAAATTACTGGAAAAAAGTAAATTATCTGATGAAAACGTAAATCTAGAGACGAAAAGGTAAATTTTCTGGCAAAAACGTAAATTTACTGACGAAAACGTAAATTTTATGACGAAAACTTAAATTTTCTGACGAAAACATAAATTTACTCTCAAAAACGTAAATTTACTAACGAAAACGTTAAATTAATGACGAAAACGTAAATTTACTGCTGAAAACGTAAATTTACTAACGAAAACGTAAATTTTTTGACGAAAACTTAAATTTTATGACGAAAACGTAAATTTTCAGACGAAAACATAAAATTACTGGCGAAAACATAAATTTACTGACTAAAACATAAAAATACTGACCAAAATGTAAACTTACTGACGAAAACATAAATTTTCTGACAAAACGTGAAAGTACTGACGAAAACGTAAAATTACTGATGAAAACGTAAATTTACTAATGAAAACGTAAAAATATTGATAAATGCGTAAAATTACTGATGACAACGTAAGATTGCTGATAAAAACGTAAATTTAATAACCAAAACGTAAAAGTGGTGAAAAAGATGAAGAGATAAAAAGTAGAAAAGAAGTACTTCATTAGTATAAAAAACAAACAGTCTTTTTCGTGTAAATAAAGAGATTAGATGCAACTCTTCTTCTGCAGACATGGTTTGCAGATGAAGAGGTAAAACCTCTGAAAAACAAATGAGGCCTAAGTATCACTAATAATAGTTAATTAAATTGGTTTGGTTCCGTTTTCATGGTTCGTTTTTATGTCAAAATTTTAACCGGATAGAAAGTTTGTATTTTTAAAAAAGAATCAAACAGTTGGTTTAATGACAAAGAAACACTAAGTAAGTAGAAATCAGATTATGTATATATGTGTCGTCTCTGTTAAAAGGAAATTATTCCTTTATAGTGTTAGGCATTGGCTTACACAACGGACAGGTTCGACCCAATGTTAATCTTCGGACATACACAAACCAACGGATGGGTTTTAATTTGTAAATATCAACAATTATAAGTTAAGTTTATTATTTGCATTTACATATAAATGAAAATGCTTGCGTATGTTAGTCAAATTTTTCACTATAAAAAAATATTAGTCATCTACATGATTTTAGTTTTACATTATCTTTAAAAATACAACTAATATCAAAAGTTTAACATAATTTTGTGATGGAGTGAAATAGGACCACTAACATTTTGTGATAAAATAGCACTTTTCACAATAAACGTCGTTTGTGCTCGATCATAATATGAGTTTGCAGTTTGTGTCTTACATTCGGTCAAAATAGTAGAGGTAAGAAAAAACCGGAAAAAAACCGGATTCAAAATAATTGACTATAATTAAAAACCAATCTTTTGGTTTTTCATTTTTCAAAAAACCAAACTTTCAGGTTTTAGTTTTGACATAAATACGAACCATAAAAACCAAACCAAACCAATTTTTTATATACATTTTATTAGTAGCATTACTATTGTAGAATGAAAAGATATTAAATCACTCATTTGTTGGTCGTCTGCTCGGACTTGAATACGTTGGGCATGTGGGCTTAGGGCTCAAATTTTAAGGTAAATCTGAAAAAACCAAACGTCAAACAATAGTAACATCAAGATAATATTAATTATAATTTAAATTAACCTAACCTTCAAACTATAATAATAACTCTACTCATCTTTTATGACAACACATTACAACCTTATTGTTTGTTTCATTTATAAAAGCTGCAAATATGTTTATTAGTAACTAACTACTAAACCTTTGAAAAGAATCGTAAATTATAATGATATTGTAGTGTTACAATGATGTCATGGAGTATCTGATTCTTAATAAGATTCATGTTTGGCCCAAGCCTAAAATCAAACGGTTAACCGAGAAACCGAAAAAAAACCGTGAAAGACCGAATGGGTTCGGTTATGCTTATGCGAAAAACCAAACATTCGATTTCAGTTTTAGCAAAAAACCGACCTAAATCGAATCGTACACACCCTACAAAATAGTCATCCAACTTAATACAATATCAGATATGTTTATTTGCATCACCTGTTCAAATTTCTTGGTTTTTTTCCCTTTTTTTGAGACTCATTTTGTGGTCTTCTATACAGGAAAGGCATCAGGACTTCTTATAGTTTGAAAATTCTGATTGAGAAGCATAACAATGGTGGTGGCTTTCAATACATAACTTCTTATAGTTATGTAACATAATATTACGTTTAAATAAATGTACTTCCCATTTGCTCATTTGGAGCAGTTAGTGACCTATCTAATTTAATTATTTAATTAGAGAAGAGTTATTTTAGATACCATACTTTTCTTCGGATATTAGGTGACTCATCATACCATCCATCTTAATTTCATATAATGATAAGATTAATTATATTTTATTTTTAACCTATTTTTTATAATTTAAATATCTCTTAAACCGTTAAGTATTAAATGAAAATAATTATAGCATCGCGACGAGTGTTTAATTATCTTTCTACCAATATGCACTATGATATACTTTCGAAGAAAAAAAATTCGTTTTTTTTCTTCTTGTTAAAATTTACGTGAAATATCATATATGATAATGTTTCATCATATATGATAACAGTTCTATCATATATGATAGATTATATAATATATGATACTGGTGATCCATCATATATAATATTAGTATCATATATGATAATTATTGAAAACGTGAAAAAATGAAAAAAAAATGTCGAAAGTGTATCATATAGCAAATCTATAGAAAGATAATTAAATGTTCTTCGTAACGGTATGTTTTTTTCGCATAACGATTAATGGTTTAAGAGATATAAATGTTTGAAAAAAAGGGTGAAAACATATTTTTTGTTTAATCTTATCTATTAGATTTAAATGAGATGGATGATGAGGATGAATCCAAGGAAAAGTATGATATCCAAATGAACTTAAATCATTTAATTATACTTTTGTCCATGATCCAATATAAGCCTTTATAAAGATGACCATTGTGATTTAGATGGTTCAAGTTTGCGAGTATTTAGTTTCTACAGCACGACCACTTGTAAAAAGTTGACAGTCGGGTCTAAATGGAACCTTTAGAACATCAATATTAGATCAAGGCTTTAGCACCACACATCCACATGTAAAATTACATATATGCCATTTAACATCATTACAAAAAAAATTAGAGTTAAATTCATTAAGTAGAATCAAAGTTTTCAAAAATTAATAGAATTCAAACTTGTGTATACAACGTCTAGTTGTCACGTGTTGTTTACTAAGTGATTGATCAACCACCCATCATAAAAAGTAACAAAATACTAACTTGGTGTGTAGAACTTGTGAAAGTCCAAAAAGTTCATAACTACGTAGTATAACATAACATCCATCATGAATCAGGAATCATAAAGGATGATCATTGTTAAAAGTAACAGAATACTAATAGATCAAACCCATCATAAATCATAATCAGTATTATAACTATAACATCCACCGCTTGACAAATTATTGTTTGTTCAAAAAGGAGAAAGTTAATACTTCGCTTTTGGCTAGGTATAAAATAATTTCGTTGTTCCGATCTTTTCGAATTGAAAACCGGTCTCGAGTGTGACTCAATTGTCTCTTGGTGAATCAAGAGAATGGTTTGGTTTGTTTTAAACTAATTGCAAGTAATTAAAGTGTCGTTGAGTAAATAGAAGTTAAAAGATTAATATTGAAATGGCAAGTAAAATAAATGCATGGAAACTTAAAGATGATAATGGAAAAGGTATTAACTCACTAAATAAAACTAACACTTCGAAAATTTTCAAAAAATAAAAAGTACTATAAGAAAGTGATATCGAAAGAAACCAAAACAAGCCAAAGAGGTCCCCGATCGGAATGTTTTCCGATCGGTTGATCGGAATGTAGGTGGAATCAACACAATCGGAATACTGGGACAAAAGGACAATCGGAATAAGTAAAACCTCACCGTCGGAATACTATAAACGCAACCAATCGGAATACGTGCAAACAACCAAATCGGAATATGGACAATGACACAATCGGAATATCACAACGGGAGTCAATCGGAATATGGAGCAAAGGGCTGCTAATCGGAATACTTGTGGTACCAATCGGAATTTACAAACCCTAATCCGATTGGTTCAATCGGAATAAGGGAGGGAGCTGCCGTCAGAATAAGGGGCCAATCGGAAAGGTGAGTAACAACCCTTCCCTAAAATGGTGGAAATCGGTTAGATGGTGTATCCGGTCGGAACAGGCGATCGGAAAGGGGATTTAAGCTCCCTTTTCCGAAAATAAGGGGATTTGTTAAAGCTAGATAATAAGCTAAGTTCAATAAGCTAATATCCAAAACTTACAAATCCAAATACTTAACCGAATCAAATAAGCACTTTAATCATTTTATCTAACTCGAAATCAAGCAACTTTTTAGATCAATCAATAAAAATATAAACTTTTTAATAAAACTTTTTAATAAGAAAAATAAGCTAATCATAAAAATAAGCCAATAAGCACAAAAGTCTTAAAGCTTATTCAAATGAAAACTTGTAAAATGATCAAAAGATTAACTTTTTAGCACGAAATCAATTAGAACAACACGGATCACATGATAATCGCACCAAAATCAATCTTAAATCAAAGAAAAGTAGAATGAGATTAAGAGATAAAAGCTTAAAATGGAACTTTGATTAATGAAATAAGCAATACAAAGATGTTTAATCTTGAAAGATTAAAAGAAAAAGATGAACTAGTGAGAGAAAGTTTAAGACTTTCTCTCTCTAAAAACTAAAAAGTGAAAAATTAACTAAAAAATCTAACTCTCCTCCTAATGACTATTAGGAGGGTATTTATAGGGAAGGTGGAAAGAGTGCATGTGTTGCATCTTTTTTCTTGCTTTCTTCACGTTTTCTTGACTCGACTTTAATTCTTCGTCTTTGTCGTCTCGGGATTTGAACTTGTCTTTTAATTTTCTTCTTCTATTAGACTTGAGTTCTTCGACTTCGTTAAACTTCCATCTTTTGACTTTTTCTTCGATAAATCTCCAGAATAGGTCTTGGACTTCCGTTCTTTTTGCACTCTTGATCTTTTGACTTCGTCTTTTTCCCATTTTCTTCAATAAAAGCCCGTGAAAGCCCGTGTTTTCTTCCTTTTTCATGTTTTGGTCCTAAAACACAATAAAAACACAAACCACGCATAATTCCGACTTTTACGACATAAATCACACGTTTTGGTCTTGTTATTATTGGAAATAAATGGTAAAAGGATAAGTGTTTTCACACTTATTAAAAGTCTCCTTAAAATTTGATAGGATGGGCAGCTATAAACCTGTCTGTGTAAAAACAAATTAACACGGGCTCTATTTACATGCTAATAGGTCCATCGAGTATAATTTAAACACTTTGCTAAAATATGGTCAAACAAGTGGAGTAGGTTATAGGTGACAAATGATATAATCACAATGAACATATCCTGGTTTATGCACATGACTTAACCTTCTTAGAATCGATCAAGCATAACACTTAACATCAATTCGGTGACGTCACTTTTACCACGTCATCACTCCGCCTCTTCTCCGTCATACTTTTTCGCAAGTGTCATTTCGGTTTCCTCGTAATTTCGCTCAACTTCTAAGACTGCGTATTCTGTAGCAACTACAGAATTCATATTACCTGCATATACAATGTTCCTAAAAGAGGTGCAAACCCAAATACAAACAAATTTATGAAAATCTTGACACACACGAAATTTGTTTATGTTCGTTTGGCGCGTGTTCGTTCATTCATCATGTAATCGGTCTGTTACTTCAGCATGTGTTTGGTGTGTCCATTAAGAGTGTGCTCGTTCTGCAACCTGATGTGTGGTGTTGGTAACAAATTTTAAATTTATAAACACGAATTACCGGATTGACTAAAAACGCACGGGCAAGTATAACCCTTTCGTTTGTGTATAGCTTTTATGTGGTAATACCGAGATCGTTCACGGGGATTTGGAAAACCTATGATTATTCTAAAATGAAACTATAATCGTTGATTGTAGCAATTGTTGACAAACAAATAACAAGTAAAATGATGAGATTAATAATATAATTAAAGGTACACTTGGTAAAGACTAGTTTGAGCATTCGTAATGGTATGATTGTGATGACACGTTAACAAATATGATTATAATTATTAGATGGATAATCCAATCTGTTATTATCAAAAGCTTTAATCTTCGTCAATAACTTGGTTAAAGAAAACAAGCATTAGACTCAATCACTCAATTCAAGACTTAATCCAATTTTAACACATTCGATTCGCGGTCGTTTCACGAATTTGCTAACACTTATAATTATGTTTCTTGATAATCAAAACTTCTTAAGAAATGATCAATACAAAAGATAGCCAATCATATACAAACCAGCTATGACTTGTTGATAGAAAATAATCCTTTCGACCTATGAAATCTTTACCAACAAATTAAGTTTTGATAGAAATTGTCACATGAAACATAAATATAAATGGATCATGAAAAGCTTGACACTGATTAAACATAAATCACAATCACAACCATCACTTCATACTACAAACATCATCCTACCAAGTGTAGAATGAAACTTAGCTACTCATAACAAATGATGAAATAAACTCAAAAATAAATGTATTATAAGTCATAATCAAGAGTCTTACAAAGTGGAAAAATGTTACTAATGATTAGGGTAATGATCCCTAAGAGTTTCGTGATGATAACTTTTCCTATCGGACTCAAAAACTGACTTTTCTAGCACCACCTTGTTCAAATCCGGGAATGGGAGTTTGGACAAGGATGAGAGAGTTTATTTGATATAGTAATGAGAAGATATGTGAAAGGCATATAAAGATATGTAATTACAAGACCCCAAGGGTCTTATTTATAAGCTAGTTGATGGCATGGTGTGAATGCATGGCTTGGTGCCAAAGACAAATACTTGGAGCCAAAGCATGTCTAGAAACTTCTTGTATGATCTTGCATGAATGTGGACACATTTTTGCCTAGACAAATGTTGGAGGCAACTTCACTCATGATGGAGGCAAATCAACTCCCATTTGATGGTGGAGGCAAATCAACTCCCATGTGATGGTGGCAACTTCACTCTTGCCAGTGGCAAGTTGGATGTATGTTGATGGTGGCAACTTTCATGCTGAATATCTTTATTTGCTCCTTGGAAATACTTGTTCTTGCACCCGAAATTAATCTTCAAAGGCTTGTAACTTGTACACGGGTCTTGAACTTGACTAGGATTCTTCGTACTCGTATAATTCTTTATATTTATGTTGTTTTATACTCCATTCCTACAATTGGCTACACAAAGACTTGCAAACACAATTGGGCATAAATATGCACAAAAGTATCATATAATTTACCAATATACATGTAAAAAAGTACGGATAACGCTCCTAAAAACATGTTGGATTTAGGCGTTATCAAATCCCCTCACACTTAAATTTTGCTTTCCCTCAAGCAAGAAGAAAAGAAAATTAAATCCAACGGTACATGTATTAATAAGTGTGAAAACACTTATCCTTTTACCACTTATTTCCAATAATAACAAGACCAAAACGTGTGATTTATGTCGTAAAAGTCGGAATTATGCGTGGTTTGTGTTTTTATTGTGTTTTAGGACCAAAATATTAAAAAGGAAGAAAACACGGGCTTTCACGAGCTTTTATCGAAGAAAACGGGAAAAGACGAAGTCAAAAGATCAAGAGTGCAAAAAGAACGGAAGTCCAAGGCCTATTCTGAAGATTTATCGAAGAAAAAGTCAAAAGACGGAAGTTTAACGAAGTCGAAGAACTTAAGTCTAATAGAAGAAGAAAATTAAAAGACAAGTTCAAATCCCGAGACGACAAAGACGAAGAATTAAAGTCAAGTCGAGAAAACGTGAAGAAAGCAAGAAAGAAGATGCAGCACATGCACTCCTTCCACCTTCCCTATAAATACCCTCCTAATAGTCATTAGGAGGGTGGTTAGAGTTTTTAGTTAGTTTTCACTTTTTCTTAGTTTTCTCTAGTTTTTAGAGAGAGAAAGTCTTAAACTTTCTCTCACTAAATTTCATCTTTTTCTTAATCTTTCAAAGATTAAACACTTTGTATTGCTTATTTTTATTAATCAAGTTCATTTTAAGCTTTTATTTCTTAATCTCATTCTACTTTTCTTTGATTTTAGATTGATTTTAATACGATTATCATAAGATCCGTGTTGTTCTAATTGATTTCGTGCTTAAAAAGTTAATCTTTTGATCATTTTATGAGTTTTCATTTGATTAAGCTTTAAGACTTTTGTGCTTATTGGATTATTTTTATTATTAGCTTATTTTTCTTATTAAAAAGTTTTATTAAAAAGTTTATGTTTTTATGGTTTGATCTAAAAAGTTGATTAATTTCGAGTTGAATAAGTTGATCAAAGTGCTTATTTGATTCGGATTTGTCATTGATTCGGGGTGGTTTTGGTATTAGCTTATTAAAGTTAGCTTATTACCTAGCTTAACCTTTTTCCACAATTTTCGGAAAGGGTTGTAAAACCCCTTTCCGATTGGCTTTTTCCGACCGGGTACACCATCCTAACCGATTTCCTTAATTTTAGGAAAGGGTTTAAAACCCCTTTCCGATTGGTCTTTATATTTCGACGGTAGGGCATTTGTCCTTTATTCCGATTGGGATTGTTAGTTGCATTCCGATTGAGGTTCTTCCCCGCATTCCGATTGGTAGCATTTATAGTATTCCGATAGGTGTGATTTTCTTGTTATTCCGACTGCCCCTTGTCCCTGTTATTCCGATTGGGTATTTTATCCATATTCCGATCAACCGATCGGAATACATTCCGATCGGGCCTCTTTTGGCTTGTTTTGGTTTCTTTCGATCTTACTTTCTTATAGTACTTTTTTTTTTATTTTCAGAAAATTTTCCAAGTGTTAGTTTTATTTAGTGTGTTAGTACTTTTCCATTGTCACCTTTAAGTTTCCATGCTTTTATTTTACTTGTCATTTTAATATTATAACTTCCTTTTTACTCAGCGACACTTTAATTACTTGCTAATAGTTTAAAACAAATCAACCAAACTATTCTCTTGATTCACCAAAAGACGATTGAGTCGCACTTAAGACCGGTTTTCAATTCGAAAGGATTCGGACGATAAAGATTTTATACCTAGCCAAAAGCGAAGTATTAAAATGGCGCCGCTGCCGGCTCTTTTCGTTAAGATAAACGGTTTCTAGTGAGAGACGCATTGAATTTTGGGATCCGTTCTTTGAACGTTATTTTCATTTGCTATAAAAATTTCCAAAAAATCCAAAAAAATATAAAACTCTTCAAAAATACAAAAACATTGAAAAATCATTAAAAGCAATTCTTTTCAAAAGGTTTTGCACCAAAAATATTATATAGGTATTCTCTTTGTGTATATTTTTCTTCTGCAGGTGTATGCGTACTAGATCTTCCAACTATTCTGAGCCCGAGACTCTTGAAGATTTAGATATGGCTGGTGTTAATAACAACAATAATCACCCACCTCAACAAAATTTGAATAACAACAACAACAATGTCCTTCTACCTGATTTACGAACCATGGAGGAATTGTGCCAACCCACCATGAACGGACGCGGAGGCCCGATTGCGCCGATGCACATCACGGCTCAAGAGTTTTCGTTGAAGCATCACATGATCCAACAAGTGCAAACTAATCCATTCGCCGGAATGCCTAATGATGATGCCAACAAACACCTCGACAAATTCATCACTATCACTCAAAGCATGAAGTCCCCCGGTGTTTCTATGGATGACCTTCGCCTCCAACTTTTTCCACACTCGCTTTCTCACCATGCCGAAAAATGGTTTGACCGTCTTCCTAAGAATTCTATTCATACGTGGAATGACATGACTCAACGCTTTTTATCGCGCTACTTTCCCCCATCCATGGTCACTAGCCTTCGTAACCAAATCAGTGGATTTATGCAAGAGAATGATGAATCGCTTTTCGATGCTTGGGAACGCTACAATGATTTGATCGACCGCTGTCCTAATCACAATATGCTCCCCGTCACTCTCATTGACACCTTTTACAATGGTCTCACCTTTCGTGATCGTGACACGATCAATGCCGCCGCCGGTGGTACTTTTATGAAAAGGAGACCGGAGGAGTGTCGAGAGTTGAATGAAAACATGACTACTCACCACAAGAATTGGGATTCTTCCGCATCCTCAAGATCTAATCAGAGAGTCAATGTTTCGTCTACTTCTTCCACCACCAACTCGTCTGTTTTGGAACGTGCTATTCTTGATATTAACAAAAGTCTCCAAATTTTGACTTCTAACCAAACTCAACAAGCTAAAGCCGTTGTTATTTCTTGTGACACATGTGGTGGTCCTCATTCCTACAATGAGTGTCCTTCTACTCACGGCAATTATTCTGAAGACGTTAACGCAGCATATGGTACTTATCCCACGGGAGGCTATCAAGCTCGCCCTCAAGGAGACCGTAACTTGCTAAGTTATCGCTCCAACAATTATCTTGCTCCTCCCGGTTTCCCTCCTGCAAACCAATCCCAACCTCGTGCAAACAATCAGTATCAATCCCAAAGAAACCCATACCCAACTCAAGGAAATTCTCAAGCTTACCAGGCTCCACCTCTCAATCAACCGATGGCAGTGAATCCAGATGTCGAGACATTTATGAAGACCAATCGGGAGTTGGTGACGAATCTTCAGAGTCAAGTCCGCAACTTGAAGGGAGAAATGGCAAAACAAGGGAACGATATTCGAGCCGAGCTAAGGAATGACATGGCCAAACACAGCGATGCAATTAATGCGAACATGCAAAACTCTTTTAACAATCAAGCTCTTCACCTTCGTGATATGATTGGTTCGCTCATTCAAAGTAATCAACCCTCTTCTTCGGGTACTCTTCCGAGTAATACCGTTGCGAATCCAAGAGGGGAGATGAAAGCAATCACCACTCGAAGTGGAAAAGGTTATATGGAACCCGAGCTTCCTACACCTCCACCCGTGATTGTGAACAAGGAAAAAGAGCAACTTTCCCCACCTCCTTCACCTTCTATCCCCATTTCCCCACCACCCGTGGTTGTGAGTGATCCTATTCCCTTAAAGCCTTCTTATTCATCCAATATACCTTATCCTTCAAGGTTGAGGAAAGAGAAGCAAAAGAGCAAGGACGATATTCAGGTTTCAAACTTTCTAAAAATGTTTAAACAATTGAATTTTAACATCTCCTTTGCCGAGGCTCTCGCTCACATGCCCAAATACGCTAAGATGTTTAAAGATCTTCTAAGTGATAAGGAAAAGCTTCTTGACATCGCTCAGACCCAACTTAACGAGAACTGCTCCGCAGTGCTCTTAAGGAAATTGCCCACCAAACTTGGTGATCCGGGTCGCTTCTTGATTCCTTGCAACTTCCCGGGAGTAGAGAATTGCATGGCCCTAGCCGATCTAGGTGCCAGTATAAACTTAATGCCTTTAAGTGTTTGGAAGCAATTATCTCTCCCCGAGCTAGTCCCTACCAAAATGACTTTGGAATTAGCCAACCGTACGGTTGCTTATCCAGTGGGGATAGCCGAAGATGTCTTTGTTGGCGTCGACAAATTCACCTTCCCGGCGGATTTTGTCGTCGTTGATTACGAGATGGATCCCCGTGTTCCATTAATCGTTGGACGTCCCTTCCTGAGGACCGGTCGCACTCTCATTGATGTAGCCGCAGGCGAAATAATCATGAGAGTTGGTGACGATAAAATTGTCTTCAACATGGGTAAGATCTCTAAGAAACCTTATTCACATGAGAGTGTTAATGCTATTGATGTTCTCGATGAGGCTTGTGAAGAACATTTTCATGATGCTTGCAAAAGTACTCTCTCTTCTCTACCCAATGTTGAGACCGTTGCCTCAATTGCTCCAGCATTGACTCCTTTTGGAGAAAGTGACTTGGATGATTTCGAAGCTAGCTTGGGTCCTCTCGATATTAAGTATGATAATTTGTCCACCAATTGGGATGAAGACATTCGTACTATTGAGAGACTTCTCAATGAGGACCCGTTGTCTCCTCCTGCTCCTAAAGAGGTGACTAATGATGATCCATCGTTAGTTTCACCATCTATTGAGAATCCTCCTACTCTTGAGCTTAAGGACCTACCGCCTCATCTTGAGTACGTTTTTCTGGAAGACGACGAGAAGCTACCGGTCATCATCGCAAAGGATCTGAAAGAAGACGAAAAAGCCCGACTTGTCGCTGTGTTGAAGAAGCATAAACGAGCTATCGCTTGGAAAATCTCCGATATCCGTGGAATTGATCCTCACTTTTGCACACATAAAATTCTCATGGAGGACGACTTTAAGCCCACAATTCAAAGTCAACGAAGGGTGAATCCTAAAATCCATGAAGTCATCAAAAAAGAGGTTATCAAACTTCTTGATGCGGGTATGATTTACCCTATTTTGGATTCACCTTGGGTTAGTCCAGTCCATTGTGTGCCTAAGAAAGGCGGAATCACCGTTGTTCCCAATGCAAACAACGAGTTAATTCCTACCCGTCTCGTTACTGGGTGGAGAGTTTGTATAGACTACCGCAAACTCAATGATGCCACGAGAAAGGATCATTTCCCTCTACCTTTTATGGACCAAATGCTTGAACGCTTAGCGGGTAATGAATATTACTGCTTTCTTGATGGTTTCTCGGGTTATTTTCAAATACCCATCGATCCCCAAGATCAGGAGAAGACAACATTCACTTGTCCCTATGGCACCTTTGCTTATAAAAGAATGCCTTTTGGCTTATGCAATGCCCCCGGGACTTTCCAAAGGTGCATGTTGGCTATCTTCCATGACATGGTTGAGCAAACCATGGAAGTCTTCATGGATGATTTCTCGGTCTTCGGGGATTCCTTCTCTTCTTGCCTTGCCAATTTGGAACGTATGCTTAAGCGGTGCGAAGACACTCGCCTTGTTCTGAATTGGGAAAAATGCCATTTTATGGTCAAAGAAGGCATTGTTCTAGGACACAAAATCTCTAAAGCCGGTCTTAAAGTCGACCGTGCTAAAGTTGATATCATAGCCAAACTACCTCCACCTTCAACTGTGAAGGGTGTGAGAAGTTTTCTAGGTCATGCGGGCTTCTATCGTCGATTCATTCAAGATTTCTCTAAAATCGCTCGCCCGATGACCCACCTCTTGGAAAAAGATACTCCTTTTATCTTTTCTAAAGAGTGTATCGAAGCCTTCAATCTTCTCAAGGATAAGCTAACTAAGGCACCGGTCTTGGTTACCCCTAATTGGGAGCTGCCTTTTGAATTGATGTGCGATGCTAGCGACTTTGCTATTGGTGCGGTTCTGGGCCAAAGAGTGAATAAACACTTCCAACCAATCCACTACGCTAGCAAAACAATGACGGGGGCTCAATTGCGTTATACGACAACCGAAAAAGAGCTTTTAGATGTTGTCTATGCTTTTAAGAAATTTCGCCCCTATCTTGTTTTATCCACCACCATCGTATACACGGACCATTCCGCGTTGAAGTACTTGATGACTAAGAACGATTCTAAGCCAAGACTTCTTCGCTGGGTTTTGCTCCTTCAAGAATTCAACATTGAAATTCGTGACAAAAAGGGTGCCGAAAACCTGGCCGCGGATCATCTGAGCAGACTTGAGGATCCATATCAAGGGGATCATCCGAACAAAGAGATCAATGACTCTTTCCCCATTGAGACCTTAATGTCTATAAATCTCAATCTTGATGGCACCCCGTGGTTTGCAGACATTGCAAACTACTTAGCGGGTGGTATTCTCATCCAAGGGTTAACATCCCAACAAAAGAAGAAGTTCTTGAATGATGTTAAGACTTACTTTTGGGATGACCCTTATCTATTCAAACAGTGTGCTGATCTGATTATTCGTCGATGTGTTGACGGACCGGCAGCTTTTGACATCCTCCAAGCTTGCCACAAAGGACCCACCGGTGGTCACTTTGGTCCCAACTACACCGCTAAGAAAGTGTTTGATTCCGGATTATACTGGCCCACCATTTATCGTGACGCTCATGAAATGGTTAAGCATTGTGATGCTTGCCAACGTCAAAGCAAGATCACACATAAGGATGAGATGCCTCAAAATTTCATACAGGAATGTGAAATCTTTGACGTATGGGGCATCGACTTTATGGGGCCATTTCCATCATCCAAAGGGAACAAGTACATCCTCGTCGCTGTCGACTACGTCTCTAAATGGGTTGAAGCTAAGGCTCTTCCTACGAATGATGCGAGGGTGGTTGTGAACTTTTTGAAGCAGCTTTTCGCTCGATTTGGCGTTCCTCGTGCTATCATTAGTGACCGCGGGACTCATTTTTGCAACGATCAATTTGCACGAGTCATGGCAAAGTATGGTGTCAATCACCGTCTTTCCACCGCCTATCATCCCCAAACCAATGGGCAAGCCGAAATTTCCAACCGTGGCTTGAAGAGAATTTTGGAGCGTACTATAGGAGAGCATCGTGCCGCGTGGGCCGATAAGTTAGATGATGCTCTGTGGGCTTTCCGTACTGCTTACAAGACCCCGATCGGTTGTACACCTTATCGTCTTGTGTACGGGAAAGCCTGCCACCTACCCATCGAGCTGGAACATAAGGCGCACTGGGCCTTGAAGTGGGCTAACTTCGACATCATCAAAGCCGGTGATCATCGCAAGGTTCAACTCAACGAGCTAAATGAACTGAGGAATGAAGCTTATGAGAACTCGCTGATCTACAAGGAGAAGACGAAGATGATCCACGATGCTAAAATCAAAAACCGAGAGTTCCACGTTGGTGATCAAGTCTTACTTTTTAACTCTCGGTTGAAGATCTTCTCTGGCAAGTTGAAGAGCCGCTGGACTGGTCCATTCACCGTCGCCAAAGTCTTTCAGTATGGGACCATTGAGCTTTCTCAGCCGAATGGGCCCAATTTCAAGGTGAATGGCCAGCGTTTGAAGCTGTACTTTGGTGAGGACATCTCTCAGGAGATGATTCCATCCCTCACCACGTTCCCCATGAACTAAAATTGGGTCGAGTCAAGCTCATGACTCGGTGAACAAAAACAAGCGCTTCTCGGGAGGCAACCCGTGTTCTATCCTTTACTGCTTTCATAATAAGTGTAGGGGGACCCCCGCATATGTTTGTTGTCTTGTTTCTTGTGCTATGCAGGGATTAAAGATTCAAAGATCCACCTTGATGACTTTTGACGAATCGTGATACCGTGTTTCCATCTTCCCGGTTCTATCCTAAACTCTTGTGATTCAATATTTCATATTCTATATGTTCACATTGAATTCACTTTAGTTGTCCTTTCCTTAGCAAGATTTAAACAAAGTGCATAATGTCCTAAGTGTAGGGGAGTTTACTCCCGCATGCTTAAACATTGAGGACAATGTTTATCTCAAGTGTAGGGGGGACTTCTATCGAAGTAAGTGGTCTTTTCCATGAAATTGACCTCATTTTAACCTGAAAATTTGATTTTTCGACATTTTTCAAAATTTTTAATCTATTTTGGCCTAGTTGTATAGTTGTATTTGCCTTTGTTATTTTTCCTTTGCTAGAAATAAATTTTTAATAAAGTGGTTTTAGATTTTTCTTAGTCGTGAACATTTTGACTCAACCCGAGTTTACTTACCTAAGTTTACTCTAGCTAGTATCCTTAACGTGTTTAAGTCAAGTTTTGCTAGGCTTTTATATAGGGAGCTATAAAACGCGAAAGTCTTAACTCTCACGGGTTAAGAACAAGAACTTTTCGCAAGTTCCTATAATTGACCCTAGAGAGTCGTTTATCAAGGGAACTTTAAAACACGATTTCTAAACTTGAAAAAGTCCAAGAATTTGCAAGACCCTATAGGCGACTCGAAAACCCAAAACTTTGAGTTAATAGGCTAAGCATCCACAAGTCTCATTCCTTGAGATTTTAAATTGTGGAGAACGAGAGATGATAGAGTCAATTATAAGTACAGTATTCTTTCGTGAATTTATGTGAGTTAATTATGAGCCTATTCTCCCTCCGCTTGTTAATAAATTAATCTGCTAATAAATAAGGTTGTACGATTTAAAAGGTTACTTAGCTTCTAGCCCCAGATCGTTTAAAAGTTGCTCGGTAATGACGAGAGTTCATAGCCAAGGCATAACTTATGAAGCGGGGCGCGAAGATTGGCGAGTCCGAAAAGGCCCTAACAAGGCATGAGGGCTACATTTTGTTGCTAAAGATCCAAAAGTGATGTGGAGAATCATTTATCGAAAATCAATATGAAGGATCGAGACACACGACGAAAAGCAAGAACTCCCCAAAAGATCATGGAGAAGTCTATCCGAAAAGACCCTGACAAGGTATGAGGATAAATAGATCCAAGTCCTAAAAGGAGGCGGATCGTTGTATATCAAAGTCCAAAATAAAGATTGGAGAAAAATGAAGAAGTCGTGGTCCAAAGATGAAGAATCTCTCAAAAACTTCAAGTGAAGAAATTCCTATTATGAAGAGAAGACCATAATTTCAAGAACGTCTCTCGAAGATTCGAAGTATGAAGTCGCTGCCAAATATCGGCCCGAGAAAGGTCTCAAATCGCGAACCAAGTTATGCCAAGATATGAACTTTTTGATATCCCGAGAAGCAGTTTTAAAAGATTTGGTCCTTTAGCTAACTATTGATTAAATCGTTCACCTTATTTTCGGACTAAATAACTATCGAAATAAGTCAAACAATGCATCCTCGTGATCATTCAAGACAAAAATAAAATATAAGAGATACACCTAGGAATAAGGGAGTCTAAGTGAATAATTGGCCCACATGAGTTCGTGATAGTTTGCTAACTTATATTAACAATGATCTCGTTTTTAAGCTTGGTATGGGGAACATGAAACTTGAGGATGATAAACGTTCATGGCCGCCAAAACCCAATGTAAGTTTTTAATTTCTTTACTTATTTCTATCTTTCATGTTTAGTATTTAATAAAGGCCAAGGTGGGTTATTAATAAGTGTGAAAACACTTATCCTTTTACCACTTATTTTCAATAATAACAAGACCAAAACGTGTGATTTATGTCATAAAAGTCGGAATTATGCGTGGTTTGTGTTTTTATTGTGTTTTAGGACCAAAATATGAAAAAGGAAGAAAACACGGGCTTTCACGGGCTTTTATTGAAGAAAACGGGAAAAGACGAAGTCAAAAGATCAAGAGTGCAAAAAGAACGGAAGTCCAAGACCTATTCTGAAGATTTATCGAAGAAAAAGTCAAAAGACGTAAGTTTAACGAAGTCGAAGAACTTAAGTCTAAAAGAAGAAGAAAATTAAAAAGACAAGTTCAAATCCCGAGACGACAAAGACGAAGAATTAAAGTCGAGTCGAGAAAACGTGAAGAAAGCAAGAGAGAAGATGCAACACATGCACTCCTTCCCTATAAATACCCTCCTAATAGTCATTAGGAGGGGGTTAGATTTTTAGTTAATTTTTCACTTTTTAGTTTTTAGAGAGAGAAAGTCTTAAACTTTCTCTCACTAGTTCATCTTTTTCTTTTAATCTTTCAAGATTAAACATCTTTGTATTGCTTATTTCATTAATCAAAGTTCCATTTTAAGCTTTTAATCCTTATTCTCATTCTACTTTTCTTTGATTTAAGGTTGATTTTGGTGCGTATATCATAAGATCCGTGTTGTTCTAATTGATTTCGTGCTAAAAAGTTAATCTTGTGATCATTTTATAAGTTTTCATTTGATTAAGCTTTAAGACTTTTGTGCTTATTGGCTTATTTATATGATTAGCTTATTTTTCTCATTAAAAAGTTTTATTAAAAAGTTTATGTTTTTATTGTTTGATCTAAAAAGTTGCTTAATTTAGGTTTGATAAGTTGATTCTAGTGCTTATTTGATCCGGTTTAGGTATTGATTCGAGTTAGTTTAGTGATAAGCTCTCAAATATAGCTTATTCACTAGCTTAACCTTAATCACTCAATTTTCGGAAAGGGTGGTAAAACCCCTTTCCGATTGGCCTGTTCCGACCGGGTACACCCCCTAACCAATTTCCTTGATTTTAGGAAAGGGTTTAAATCCCCTTTCCGATTGGCCCCTATATTCCGAGCAGCTCCATCTTAACATTCCGATTGAGTCCAATCGGAAGAGGGCTTTGGCTTTCCGATTGGTACACCCAAACATTCCGATCTAGGCTCCATTTCCCTTGAGTATTCCGACGGTAAACCTTGTCATTTATTCCGATGGGAATTGTTTGCTGCATTCCGATTTGATCCACCCCCATATTTCGATTGGTGTCCTTGAATAAGTATTCCGATTGTGTATGTTCTCACACATTCCGATTGAACCCTTTTCTCGATATTCCGATTGTAGCCTTTAACCATATTCAGATTTGCCGATCGGAAAACATTCCGATCGGGGATTCTTGTGGCTTGTTGGTTTCTTTCGTTCTTACTTTCTTATAGTACTTTTCAACCAAGTTTGTTTATTTTTAGCAAATTTTCCAAGTGTTAGTTTTATTTAGAGTGCAAGTACTTTTCCATTTCACCTTTAAGTTTATATGCATTTAATATTACTCGTCATTCAAACTAATCTTTTAACTTCCATTTTACTCAACGACACTTTAATTACTTGCTATTAGTTTAAAACCAACAAACCAAACTGATAGGTGTGTAAACACCCATCTTTTCTACCACTTAATTACAATAATAACCGGACCTAAACATGTATTTTATGTCTTTTATGTCGGAATTATGCGTGGTTTGTGTTTTTGTTGTAATTTAGGATGAAATTATGAAAAGTGGAGAAAACACGGACATTCACGGGCATTTACGGACTTTTATTGAAGAAAAGGATGAAAGACGAAGTCAAGAAGTCAAGAGTGCAAAAAGAACGGAAGTCCACGACCAATTCTGAAGATTTATCGAAGAAAAAGTCAAAAGACGGAAGTTTATCAAAAGCCGAAGAATTCAAGTCTATTTTATTGAAGAATTTAAAGACGAGTTCAAAAGAAATCCCGAAGTCAAAAGTCCCTTAAGTCCAAGATTAAAGAAGATTAGAAGAAAAGGACTAAGTACGCAATTAATGAAGATTAAAAGAAGGAGGGACTTAATTATGCAATTAAGAAGAAAGGAAAGAGGGGAGGAAGCTTCCTTAATCCTCCCCTATAAATAGATTAAGATGTAAACATTTCATTTTGTTGGCTAGGGTGACACTAGTTCTTCCACCATTTAAATACTTGTCATTTACATTAATTGTCAATTTAATTACCTTGTCTCACACCTTAAATTCATTTAATTTCAAGTAAGTTTTCATTTAATTATTGTCAATCTTTACTTTATCTTGTCAATCTCTTATCTACCTTTCTTATTCTTTGATTCATGAGTTTATGTTATGTTCATGTTCATGCTTTTATTTTGATCCAAAGTGGTTTTTGATTATTATGGTTAAAGTTGTTTAATTTCATGTTTTTGATTGATTGTTGATGCTTATTTGTTGGTTCGTTACTGTTTTTATTGATACGTGTGATTGATTTTGCTTACTTTTTGTTTATATCTGCTACTGTATTACCTTCCTTGTTCTTCGGAAGATTTTGCTTGTTTCTGTGTTTCCAGAAAAAGTTCCGAACCAAGGAAAGGATAGAAGGCTTCATTCGGAAGTCCAAAGTTCCGAATCAAGGAGCTTCATCCGGAAGTCAAAACTTCCGAACCAAGGTTGCTCATTCGGAAGTTCAAAAGTTCCGAACCAAACTTGTTCATTCGGAAGTCTGAAACTTCCGAACCAAGACTTTTCATTCGGAACCTTCCGAATCAGTAACTTCCGAGCCAATTCCAAAAGTTCCGAACCAAGGGCCTTCATTCGGAACTTCAAAAGTTCCGAATAAAGGAGCTTCATCCGGAAAGTTCCGAATCAAGGGGTGACCAAAACTTCCGAATCAAGGCAAGATTTACAAGTTCCGAATCAGCAAGTTCCGAACGAAGGATTGTTTTGGATAAGTGACATATTCAGACAAATTTGTTCCGGATCAAGGATTTTGGTAATATTCCAAGTGAAGAAGAATCATTTCAACCAAAGGTGACATTTAGGACGAGTGATTGTTCCAAACGAAGGTTTATTCCGAATGAGCTGTATTAAGGTTCTTATTAGCTTTTGTCTTTGATTTTTATCTTCAAGCTTTATTTTTCTTGCCTTTTTATTTAATTGCACTTTTAGATTATTTGCCTTAGTTTTAGTCGCACTTTAAGTTTGCCTTAGATAGATTTAAGTTTACGTCAATTTACTTTAGTGCTTTTTAATTTTAGTCACGTTTTTAAATACTCGCACTTTACTTTAATTAGACTTAGATTTACGTTTAGAGCACTTTTTCTTTAATTGTTTTGCACCTTTTAATTTTAAAACACTACAACGACACATCTTTGATTCCACCAAAATAAAACGAAGTCACATAGAAAATCTAGATCAATTCGATTAGACATACTTAAAACGAATCTTTTTAACCTGAGTAAAATCTAACTAGATTTTACTCAGGTTAAAAAGATTCGTTTTAAGTATGTCTAATCGAATTGATCTAGATTTTCTATGTGACTTCGTTTTATTTTGGTGGAATCAAAGATGTGTCGTTGTAGTGTTTTAAAATTAAAAGGTGCAAAACAATTAAAGAAAAAGTGCTCTAAACGTAAATCTAAGTCTAATTAAAGTAAAGTGCGAGTATTTAAAAACGTGACTAAAATTAAAAAGCACTAAAGTAAATTGACGTAAACTTAAATCTATCTAAGGCAAACTTAAAGTGCGACTAAAACTAAGGCAAATAATCTAAAAGTGCAATTATATAAAAAGGCAAGAAAAATAAAGCTTGAAGATAAAAATCAAAGACAAAAGCTAATAAGAACCTTAATACAGCTCATTCGGAATAAACCTTCGTTTGGAACAATCACTCGTCCTAAATGTCACCTTTGGTTGAAATGATTCTTCTTCACTTGGAATATTACCAAAATCCTTGATCCGGAACAAATTTGTCTGAATATGTCACTTATCCAAAACAATCCTTCGTTCGGAACTTGCTGATTCGGAACTTGTAAATCTTGCCTTGATTCGGAAGTTTTGGTCACCCCTTGATTCGGAACTTTCCGGATGAAGCTCCTTTATTCGGAACTTTTGAAGTTCCGAATGAAGGCCCTTGGTTCGGAACTTTTGGAATTGGCTCGGAAGTTACTGATTCGGAAGGTTCCGAATGAAAAGTCTTGGTTCGGAAGTTTCAGACTTCCGAATGAACAAGTTTGGTTCGGAACTTTTGAAGTTCCGAATGAGCAACCTTGGTTCGGAAGTTTTGACTTCCGGATGAAGCTCCTTGATTCGGAACTTTGGACTTCCGAATGAAGCCTTCTATCCTTTCCTTGGTTCGGAACTTTTTCTGGAAACACAGAAACAAGCAAAATCTTCCGAAGAACAAGGAAGGTAATACAGTAGCAGATATAAACAAAAAGTAAGCAAAATCAATCACACGTATCAATAAAAACAGTAACGAACCAACAAATAAGCATCAACAATCAATCAAAAACATGAAATTAAACAACTTTAACCATAATAATCAAAAACCACTTTGGATCAAAATAAAAGCATGAACATGAACATAACATAAACTCATGAATCAAAGAATAAGAAAGGTAGATAAGAGATTGACAAGATAAAGTAAAGATTGACAATAATTAAATGAAAACTTACTTGAAATTAAATGAATTTAAGGTGCGAGACAAGGTAATTAAATTGACAGTTAATGTAAATGACAAGTATTTAAATGGTGGAAGAACTAGTGTCACCCTAGCCAACAAAATGAAATGTTTACATCTTAATCTATTTATAGGGGAGGATTAAGGAAGCTTCCTCCCCTCTTTCCTTTCTTCTTAATTGCATAATTAAGTCCCTCCTTCTTTTAATCTTCATTAATTGCGTACTTAGTCCTTTTCTTCTAATCTTCTTTAATCTTGGACTTAAGGGACTTTTGACTTCGGGATTTCTTTTGAACTCGTCTTTAAATTCTTCAATAAAATAGACTTGAATTCTTCGGCTTTTGATAAACTTCCGTCTTTTGACTTTTTCTTCGATAAATCTTCAGAATTGGTCGTGGACTTCCGTTCTTTTTGCACTCTTGACTTCTTGACTTCGTCTTTCATCCTTTTCTTCAATAAAAGTCCGTAAATGCCCGTGAATGTCCGTGTTTTCTCCACTTTTCATAATTTCATCCTAAATTACAACAAAAACACAAACCACGCATAATTCCGACATAAAAGACATAAAATACATGTTTAGGTCCGGTTATTATTGTAATTAAGTGGTAGAAAAGATGGGTGTTTACACACCTATCAAATCCCCTACACTTGACCATTGCAATGTCCTCATGCAATGCATTAGTTACAAAGCAAGATTACACTTTTCATCGTAATCAATCCACGTTGGCCTTTATTAAAAAAAAATTAAAAACATACAAAATAAAGAAATCAAAAGCATACCTTGGGTTTTGAAAATGTTATGAATAATCATCATCCTCAAGTTTTCACTTTCTCCAAACCAAGCTTAAAAACGAGATCATTGTTATTATAAGTTAGTAAACTAACACGAACTCATGTGGGCCAATTACTCACTTAGACTCCCTTATTCCTAGGTGTATCTCTTATATTTTATTATTTGTCTTGAATGATCACGAAGATGCATTGTTTGACTTATTTCGATAGTTATTTAGTCTGAAAATAAAGTGCACGATTTAATCAATAGTTAGCTAAAGGACCAAATATTTTAAAACTGCTTCTCGGGATATCAGAAAGTTCATATCTTGGCATAACTTGGTTCGCGATTTGAGACCTTTCTCGGGCCGATATTTGGCAGCGACTTCATACTTCAAATCTTGAGAGACGTTCATGAAATAATGGTCTTCTCTTCATAATTGGAATTTCTTCACTTGAAGTTTTGAGAGATTCATACTTGGACCACGACTTCTTCATTTTTTTCCAATCTTTATTTTGGACTTTGATATACAACGATCCGCCTCCTTTTATGACTTGGATCTATTTATCCTCATACCTTGTTAGGGTCTTTTCGGATACACTTCTCCATGACTTTTGGGGAGTTTTGCTTTACGTCGTGTGTCTCGATCCTTCACATTGATTTTCGATAAATGATTCTTCACATCACTTTGGATCTTTAGCAACAAAACATAGCCCTCATGCCTTGTTAGGGCCTTTTCGGACTCGCCAATCTTCGCGCCCCGCTTCATAAGTTATGCCTTGGCTATGAACTCTCGTCATTACCGAGCAACTTTTAAACGATCTGGGGCTAGAAGCTAAGTAACTTTTCAAATCGTACAACCTTATTTATTAGCAAATAAATTATTAGCAAGCGATGGGAGAATAGGCTCATAATTAACTCACATAAATTCATGAAAGAATACCGAACTTATAATTGGCTCTATCATCTCTCGTTCTCCACAGTTTAAAATCTCAAGTAATGAGATTCGTGGATACTTAGCCTATTAAATCAAAGTTTTGGGTTTTCGAGTCGCCTATAGGATCTTGCAAATTCTTAGACTCTTTCAAGTTTAGAAATCGCATCTTAAAGTTCCCTTGATAAACGACTCTCTAGGATCAATTATAGGAACTTGCAAAAAGTTCTTGTTCTTAACCCGTGAGAGTTAAGACTTTCGCGTTTTATAGCTCCCTATATAAAAGCCTAGCAAAACTTGACTTAAACACGTTAAGGATACTAGCTAGAGTAAACTCGGATTGAGTCAAAAGATTCACAACGTTTGAAAATTAAAACCACTTATTAAACATTTATTCTAGCGGAGAAAGAAAATAACTATACAAAGATAACAACTAATAGGCCAAAATAGATCAAAAATTTTGAAAAATGTCGAAAAATTGATTTTCCGGTTAAAATGAGGACAAAAACAAGGAAAAGACCACTTAACTTCGATAGAAGTCCCCCTACACTTAAGATAAACATTGTCCTCAATGTTTAAGCATGTGGGAGTAAGCTCCCCTACACTTAGGACATTGTGCACGTTGTTTAAATCTTGTTAAGGAAAAGACAACTAAAGAGATTCCTATTTTAATATTGAGAAAATATAAAATAGTGAATCGAAAAGAGTTTAGGATAGAACCGGGAAGAAGTAGAACACGGAATTACGGGTTCGTCAAGAATCATCAAGAGTGGATCATAGAAGCTCGAATCCCTGATTAAGAAGTGAGGAGAGGATATAGCAATCCAAAGGGTCCCCCCTACACTTATGGTAAA
The DNA here is from genome assembly GCA_025667525.1 of Glebionis coronaria. Lineage (NCBI taxonomy): Eukaryota > Viridiplantae > Streptophyta > Magnoliopsida > Asterales > Asteraceae > Glebionis > Glebionis coronaria. Next base: position 329,030,618 of record CM046881.1, on the reverse strand, counting down.
GAAAGCGAAAAGATAGATGCATGGGTTGCCTCCCAAGAAGCGCTTGATTTTTGTTAACCGAGTCGTGAGCCTGACTCGACCTTGATCATCAACGGAAGTAGCATGAAACAAATCCACCCGGATCAAAGACATAGTTTTCATCCATCAATAAGCAAGAGCTTAAGGCGAACAAGGCATGCCAAAAGAGAAATGGCAAGGGTCCCTTAAGCAGCGATGGAGCATGGTGGAAGCAAGTATGGTGCGGTGCAAGCATGTCTTCAAAATTTCCAAAGATTTTTCCTTTTATTTCATCAGTTGGATACTGAGATGGCTTAAAGACTTTAATACCGGGGTCGAACACCTTTTCCTTTAGGGGAAAATAGCACTCAGGCTCAGCCGAGTGTGAAGAAGATCCGCAAAGAAGCACAACCTCGTCCTCAGAAGTGGGACAAAGAGGTGTCAAATCATACGTGCAACGGATTTCGGTGTCGACCGGTTTCTTTTCCTTTGACAAAATGCTCTTCAAATCCAAAGTAGGAGCAAGACGATAATCTTCAAAGTCAAAAGGAGGAGCATCACTCTCATGAGGGAAGTATGTGTTGAGAAATTCAGAGAAATCTTCCTCGAATGAGTAATCGTCCAAAGTAGGATCGAGTGATGGCGGAGGATCTTCATCATGTGAAGAATCGCTCGATAGAGTATCAGCCTCATCAAAATCATCGAATGTGGGCAGCTCGGGATACTCAGAAGTACAATCAAAATCATCCGAGTCTGAGCTAGAATCATCATCATCATAAGCATCGAAGACCGGTGGAGAATAAAAAATGGGTGAAGCGTCCAAAGTAGAGTGAGAATCATCCACATCATCATTAAAAAGTGGATTATCAGTGGAAGACTCGAATAGAGGATTGTCATAGACGGTAAAGTCATCGAGCACATTTATCATATTCACTGATTCTCGTCCTCCAAAGGATTTGCCTGTAAGCTTCCCCATTTTAAAAACTTTAGAATCATCCCCGACTCTTAAGATTAACTCACCTTCGGCCACATCTATTAAAGCACGTCCGGTTCTCAAGAATGGCCGACCAAGTATTAAAGGAATACGAGGGTCCATTTCATAATCAACTACGACAAAATCGACCGGGAAAGTAAATGTGCCAACTTTAAGAAACACATCTTCGGCTATACCAACGGGGTAAGCGAGAGTGCGATTTGCAAGTTCGAGAGTCATCTTTGTTGGAATGAGGTCGGGCAATGATAGTGTTTTCCAAACACTCAGTGGCATCAAATTAATACTAGCCCCGAGATCAGCAAGGGCAGTAAATTCTTCAGTTTTGTTGAACACGCAAGGCAACACAAAACGACCGGGATCTCCAAGCTTTTCCGGAAGTTCTCTAAGAAGGACTGCAGAGCAGTTTTCATTTAATCGTGTGTTGGCGAGTTCAATCAACTTCTCCTTCTTGCTAAGCAATTCCTTGAATGCTTTGACAAATTTTGGCATGTGGCAAAGTGCTTCAACAAGGCTAATGTTGATGGTCATTTTAGATAGCATGTCCACATATTTCATTACATTACAGTCATTCTTGGTGAGCTCATTTGTCTTGCCTATGCGAGAAGGGTATGGGATTCTGGGCTGATAAGGGTTAGGTGGAGGTGTAGTTGGTGAAGGTTGTGATGTTGAAGGGTCCTTCCGAGATACATCGTCATGACGAGGCGGAGTCGGTAATGGTGTACTATCACTAAGTGTAAGAGGAGTAGGGATACATGGTGGTGGAGGAGGTGTAGATAATGGTGGTGAATCAGGTGGATTGACAATGGTAATTCCACTACGCGTAGTTATAGCACTCACATTAGCTCGCGGATTAGTGACGGTGTTTGAAGGTAGAGAACCCGAGGAAGAAGAAGGTTGAGCTTCGGGCAAGAAACTAGCCAATAGATTCTTTAATTCAGTTGTTTGAGTGATGAAGGAGGATTGAAGGTTTTCACGAACCTCGGTTCTGATGTCATTACCTTGCTTCAAGATATCTCCTTTCAAATTGATTATTTGGCTCTGTAGATTCTTGATTTGCTCACCTTGAGTTCTCATGATTGTGTCGACATCGGGGTTAATGGGTGGGTGTTGTTGGGTGGGTGGTTGATAAGGGTTAGAAGCACGAGGTGGGATTTGGTTGCTTCTATTGTAGTTGTTGGCGGGGTTTTGGTTTTGAGGAGAAAAACCGGGTGAAAGGTAATTGTTTGAACGGTAGCTCAGCAGGTTTCTATCCCCTTGTTGTCTAGCTTGGTAATTTTCTGGTGAATAATTACCGTAAGCTGCATACACATTTTCCGGATTTCCTTGTGTCGAAGGACAATCGGTGTATGAGTGAGGACCGCCACATGTTTCACAAGGATTAGCAACTGCTTTAACTTGATGTTGTTGGTTTGAAGCGAGAAGCGTAATACTTTTGCTCATTTCAGCCATCATGCGGGTGAGTTCGGTCATCTCAGGGTTTGCTGAGGTAGAAGAAACATTGACTCTCGTGTTGTTTCTAGAAGAAGCAGAGGAATCCCAGTTCTTATGATGAGTAGTCATGTTCTCTATTAACTCTCTACACTCCTCGGGTCTCCTTTTCATGAATGTGCCACCGGCGGCTGCATTAATCGTATCACGATCTCGAAAAGTCAATCCGTTGTAGAAAGTATCGATCAAGGTGACCGGAAGCATGTTGTGGTTTGGACAACGGTCGATCAAGACATTATATCTCTCCCAAGCGTCGAAAAGAGATTCATCAGGGTCTTGCATGAAACCGCTGATCTGATTGCGAAGGCTTGTGACCATGGATGGTGGAAAGTAGCGCGAAAGAAAGCGTTGAGTCATGTCATCCCAAGTGTGAATAGAATTCTTCGGGAGACGATCAAACCATTTCTCGGCATGATGCGATAAAGTATGTGGGAAGAGTTGTAGGCGGAGTACATCCATTGTGGCCCCAGGCAACTTCATGCTTTGGGTGATTGTAATGAACTTGTCGAGGTGTTTGTTGGCATCATCATCAGGCAATCCTCTAAATGGGTTTGTTTGTACTTGCTGAATCATGTGGTGCTTCAACGAAAACTCAGGAGCGTTGATTTGCATCGGCGCAATCGGTCCTCCTCGTCCAAACATTGTTGGTTGACAAAGTTCCTCCATGGTCCGAAGATCGGGCTGTGGAAGAGCATTGTTGTTATTATTATTATTCAGGTTCGGTGGAATGTTGTTGTTAACACCTGCCATATCTAAATCTTCTTGAGGCTCGGGCTCTTGATAATTAGAAGATCTAGTACGCATACACCTGAAAATGCAAAAGAAAACAAAACCAAACACAAATACAATATATATACACAATAAAGATAAAATCTTTTTGGATTTTTGAAATTTTCAATTTTTATGGTTTTTTATCAATTTTTAATTTTTATGATTTTTGAATTTTTTAGGCAAGAAAATTAACGTTCACAAGTGAACGGATCCCAAAAAGCAACGTGTCTAGCACAGAAAACTATTGATCTTAACGAAAAGAGCCGGCAGCGGCGCCATTTGATAACTAGATTTTACTCAGGTTAAAAAGATTCGTTTTAAGTATGTCTAATCGAATTGATCTAGATTTTCTATGTGACTTCGTTTTATTTTGGTGGAATCAAAGATGTGTCGTTGTAGTGTTTTAAAATTAAAAGGTGCAAAACAATTAAAGAAAAAGTGCTCTAAACGTAAATCTAAGTCTAATTAAAGTAAAGTGCGAGTATTTAAAAACGTGACTAAAATGAAAAAGTACTAAAGTAAATTGACGTAAACTTAAATCTATCTAAGGCAAACTTAAAGTGCGACTAAAACTAAGGCAAATAATCTAAAAGTGCAATTAAATAAAAAGGCAAGAAAAATAAAGCTTGAAGATAAAAATCAAAGACAAAAGCTAATAAGAACCTTAATACAGCTCATTCGGAATAAACCTTCGTTTGGAACAATCACTCGTCCTAAATGTCACCTTTGGTTGAAATGATTCTTCTTCACTTGGAATATTACCAAAATCCTTGATCCGGAACAAATTTGTCTGAATATGTCACTTATCCAAAACAATCCTTCGTTCGGAACTTGCTGATTCGGAACTTGTAAATCTTGCCTTGATTCGGAAGTTTTGGTCACCCCTTGATTCGGAACTTTCCGGATGAAGCTCCTTTATTCGGAACTTTTGAAGTTCCGAATGAAGGCCCTTGGTTCGGAACTTTTGGAATTGGCTCGGAAGTTACTGATTCGGAAGGTTCCGAATGAAAAGTCTTGGTTCGGAAGTTTCAGACTTCCGAATGAACAAGTTTGGTTCGGAACTTTTGAAGTTCCGAATGAGCAACCTTGGTTCGGAAGTTTTGACTTCCGGATGAAGCTCCTTGATTCGGAACTTTGGACTTCCGAATGAAGCCTTCTATCCTTTCCTTGGTTCGGAACTTTTTCTGGAAACACAGAAACAAGCAAAATCTTCCGAAGAACAAGGAAGGTAATACAGTAGCAGATATAAACAAAAAGTAAGCAAAATCAATCACACGTATCAATAAAAACAGTAACGAACCAACAAATAAGCATCAACAATCAATCAAAAACATGAAATTAAACAACTTTAACCATAATAATCAAAAACCACTTTGGATCAAAATAAAAGCATGAACATGAACATAACATAAACTCATGAATCAAAGAATAAGAAAGGTAGATAAGAGATTGACAAGATAAAGTAAAGATTGACAATAATTAAATGAAAACTTACTTGAAATTAAATGAATTTAAGGTGCGAGACAAGGTAATTAAATTGACAGTTAATGTAAATGACAAGTATTTAAATGGTGGAAGAACTAGTGTCACCCTAGCCAACAAAATGAAATGTTTACATCTTAATCTATTTATAGGGGAGGATTAAGGAAGCTTCCTCCCCTCTTTCCTTTCTTCTTAATTGCATAATTAAGTCCCTCCTTCTTTTAATCTTCATTAATTGCGTACTTAGTCCTTTTCTTCTAATCTTCTTTAATCTTGGACTTAAGGGACTTTTGACTTCGGGATTTCTTTTGAACTCGTCTTTAAATTCTTCAATAAAATAGACTTGAATTCTTCGGCTTTTGATAAACTTCCGTCTTTTGACTTTTTCTTCGATAAATCTTCAGAATTGGTCGTGGACTTCCGTTCTTTTTGCACTCTTGACTTCTTGACTTCGTCTTTCATCCTTTTCTTCAATAAAAGTCCGTAAATGCCCGTGAATGTCCGTGTTTTCTCCACTTTTCATAATTTCATCCTAAATTACAACAAAAACACAAACCACGCATAATTCCGACATAAAAGACATAAAATACATGTTTAGGTCCGGTTATTATTGTAATTAAGTGGTAGAAAAGATGGGTGTTTACACACCTATCAAATCCCCTACACTTGACCATTGCAATGTCCTCATGCAATGCATTAGTTACAAAGCAAGATTACACTTTTCATCGTAATCAATCCACGTTGGCCTTTATTAAAAAAAAATTAAAAACATACAAAATAAAGAAATCAAAAGCATACCTTGGGTTTTGAAAATGTTATGAATAATCATCATCCTCAAGTTTTCACTTTCTCCAAACCAAGCTTAAAAACGAGATCATTGTTATTATAAGTTAGTAAACTAACACGAACTCATGTGGGCCAATTACTCACTTAGACTCCCTTATTCCTAGGTGTATCTCTTATATTTTATTATTTGTCTTGAATGATCACGAAGATGCATTGTTTGACTTATTTCGATAGTTATTTAGTCTGAAAATAAAGTGCACGATTTAATCAATAGTTAGCTAAAGGACCAAATATTTTAAAACTGCTTCTCGGGATATCAGAAAGTTCATATCTTGGCATAACTTGGTTCGCGATTTGAGACCTTTCTCGGGCCGATATTTGGCAGCGACTTCATACTTCAAATCTTGAGAGACGTTCATGAAATAATGGTCTTCTCTTCATAATTGGAATTTCTTCACTTGAAGTTTTGAGAGATTCATACTTGGACCACGACTTCTTCATTTTTTTCCAATCTTTATTTTGGACTTTGATATACAACGATCCGCCTCCTTTTATGACTTGGATCTATTTATCCTCATACCTTGTTAGGGTCTTTTCGGATACACTTCTCCATGACTTTTGGGGAGTTTTGCTTTACGTCGTGTGTCTCGATCCTTCACATTGATTTTCGATAAATGATTCTTCACATCACTTTGGATCTTTAGCAACAAAACATAGCCCTCATGCCTTGTTAGGGCCTTTTCGGACTCGCCAATCTTCGCGCCCCGCTTCATAAGTTATGCCTTGGCTATGAACTCTCGTCATTACCGAGCAACTTTTAAACGATCTGGGGCTAGAAGCTAAGTAACTTTTCAAATCGTACAACCTTATTTATTAGCAAATAAATTATTAGCAAGCGATGGGAGAATAGGCTCATAATTAACTCACATAAATTCATGAAAGAATACCGAACTTATAATTGGCTCTATCATCTCTCGTTCTCCACAGTTTAAAATCTCAAGTAATGAGATTCGTGGATACTTAGCCTATTAAATCAAAGTTTTGGGTTTTCGAGTCGCCTATAGGATCTTGCAAATTCTTAGACTCTTTTAAGTTTAGAAATCGCATCTTAAAGTTCCCTTGATAAACGACTCTCTAGGATCAATTATAGGAACTTGCAAAAAGTTCTTGTTCTTAACCCGTGAGAGTTAAGACTTTCGCGTTTTATAGCTCCCTATATAAAAGCCTAGCAAAACTTGACTTAAACACGTTAAGGATACTAGCTAGAGTAAACTCGGATTGAGTCAAAAGATTCACAACGTTTGAAAATTAAAACCACTTATTAAACATTTATTCTAGCGGAGAAAGAAAATAACTATACAAAGATAACAACTAATAGGCCAAAATAGATCAAAAATTTTGAAAAATGTCGAAAAATTGATTTTCTGGTTAAAATGAGGACAAAAACAAGGAAAAGACCACTTAACTTCGATAGAAGTCCCCCTACACTTAAGATAAACATTGTCCTCAATGTTTAAGCATGTGGGAGTAAGCTCCCCTACACTTAGGACATTGTGCACGTTGTTTAAATCTTGTTAAGGAAAAGACAACTAAAGAGATTCCTATTTTAATATTGAGAAAATATAAAATAGTGAATCGAAAAGAGTTTAGGATAGAACCGGGAAGAAGTAGAACACGGAATTACGGGTTCGTCAAGAATCATCAAGAGTGGATCATAGAAGCTCGAATCCCTGATTAAGAAGTGAGGAAAGGATATAGCAATCCAAAGGGTCCCCCCTACACTTATGGTAAAGAAAGCGAAAAGATAGATGCATGGGTTGCCTCCCAAGAAGCGCTTGATTTTTGTTAACCGAGTCGTGAGCCTGACTCGACCTTGATCATCAACGGAAGTAGCATGAAACAAATCCACCCGGATCAAAGACATAGTTTTCATCCATCAATAAGCAAGAGCTTAAGGCGAACAAGGCATGCCAAAAGAGAAATGGCAAGGGTCCCTTAAGCAGCGATGGAGCATGGTGGAAGCAAGTATGGTGCGGTGCAAGCATGTCTTCAAAATTTCCAAAGATTTTTCCTTTTATTTCATCAGTTGGATACTGAGATGGCTTAAAGACTTTAATACCGGGGTCGAACACCTTTTCCTTTAGGGGAAAATAGCACTCAGGCTCAGCCGAGTGTGAAGAAGATCCGCAAAGAAGCACAACCTCGTCCTCAGAAGTGGGACAAAGAGGTGTCAAATCATACGTGCAACGGATTTCGGTGTCGACCGGTTTCTTTTCCTTTGACAAAATGCTCTTCAAATCCAAAGTAGGAGCAAGACGATAATCTTCAAAGTCAAAAGGAGGAGCATCACTCTCATGAGGGAAGTATGTGTTGAGAAATTCAGAGAAATCTTCCTCGAATGAGTAATCGTCCAAAGTAGGATCGAGTGATGGCGGAGGATCTTCATCATGTGAAGAATCGCTCGATAGAGTATCAGCCTCATCAAAATCATCGAATGTGGGCAGCTCGGGATACTCAGAAGTACAATCAAAATCATCCGAGTCTGAGCTAGAATCATCATCATCATAAGCATCGAAGACCGGTGGAGAATAAAAAATGGGTGAAGCGTCCAAAGTAGAGTGAGAATCATCCACATCATCATTAAAAAGTGGATTATCAGTGGAAGACTCGAATAGAGGATTGTCATAGACGGTAAAGTCATCGAGCACATTTATCATATTCACTGATTCTCGTCCTCCAAAGGATTTGCCTGTAAGCTTCCCCATTTTAAAAACTTTAGAATCATCCCCGACTCTTAAGATTAACTCACCTTCGGCCACATCTATTAAAGCACGTCCGGTTCTCAAGAATGGCCGACCAAGTATTAAAGGAATACGAGGGTCCATTTCATAATCAACTACGACAAAATCGACCGGGAAAGTAAATGTGCCAACTTTAAGAAACACATCTTCGGCTATACCAACGGGGTAAGCGAGAGTGCGATTTGCAAGTTCGAGAGTCATCTTTGTTGGAATGAGGTCGGGCAATGATAGTGTTTTCCAAACACTCAGTGGCATCAAATTAATACTAGCCCCGAGATCAGCAAGGGCAGTAAATTCTTCAGTTTTGTTGAACACGCAAGGCAACACAAAACGACCGGGATCTCCAAGCTTTTCCGGAAGTTCTCTAAGAAGGACTGCAGAGCAGTTTTCATTTAATCGTGTGTTGGCGAGTTCAATCAACTTCTCCTTCTTGCTAAGCAATTCCTTGAATGCTTTGACAAATTTTGGCATGTGGCAAAGTGCTTCAACAAGGCTAATGTTGATGGTCATTTTAGATAGCATGTCCACATATTTCATTACATTACAGTCATTCTTGGTGAGCTCATTTGTCTTGCCTATGCGAGAAGGGTATGGGATTCTGGGCTGATAAGGGTTAGGTGGAGGTGTAGTTGGTGAAGGTTGTGATGTTGAAGGGTCCTTCCGAGATACATCGTCATGACGAGGCGGAGTCGGTAATGGTGTACTATCACTAAGTGTAAGAGGAGTAGGGATACATGGTGGTGGAGGAGGTGTAGATAATGGTGGTGAATCAGGTGGATTGACAATGGTAATTCCACTACGCGTAGTTATAGCACTCACATTAGCTCGCGGATTAGTGACGGTGTTTGAAGGTAGAGAACCCGAGGAAGAAGAAGGTTGAGCTTCGGGCAAGAAACTAGCCAATAGATTCTTTAATTCAGTTGTTTGAGTGATGAAGGAGGATTGAAGGTTTTCACGAACCTCGGTTCTGATGTCATTACCTTGCTTCAAGATATCTCCTTTCAAATTGATTATTTGGCTCTGTAGATTCTTGATTTGCTCACCTTGAGTTCTCATGATTGTGTCGACATCGGGGTTAATGGGTGGGTGTTGTTGGGTGGGTGGTTGATAAGGGTTAGAAGCACGAGGTGGGATTTGGTTGCTTCTATTGTAGTTGTTGGCGGGGTTTTGGTTTTGAGGAGAAAAACCGGGTGAAAGGTAATTGTTTGAACGGTAGCTCAGCAGGTTTCTATCCCCTTGTTGTCTAGCTTGGTAATTTTCTGGTGAATAATTACCGTAAGCTGCATACACATTTTCCGGATTTCCTTGTGTCGAAGGACAATCGGTGTATGAGTGAGGACCGCCACATGTTTCACAAGGATTAGCAACTGCTTTAACTTGATGTTGTTGGTTTGAAGCGAGAAGCGTAATACTTTTGCTCATTTCAGCCATCATGCGGGTGAGTTCGGTCATCTCAGGGTTTGCTGAGGTAGAAGAAACATTGACTCTCGTGTTGTTTCTAGAAGAAGCAGAGGAATCCCAGTTCTTATGATGAGTAGTCATGTTCTCTATTAACTCTCTACACTCCTCGGGTCTCCTTTTCATGAATGTGCCACCGGCGGCTGCATTAATCGTATCACGATCTCGAAAAGTCAATCCGTTGTAGAAAGTATCGATCAAGGTGACCGGAAGCATGTTGTGGTTTGGACAACGGTCGATCAAGACATTATATCCCTCCCAAGCGTCGAAAAGAGATTCATCAGGGTCTTGCATGAAACCGCTGATCTGATTGCGAAGGCTTGTGACCATGGATGGTGGAAAGTAGCGCGAAAGAAAGCGTTGAGTCATGTCATCCCAAGTGTGAATAGAATTCTTCGGGAGACGATCAAACCATTTCTCGGCATGATGCGATAAAGTATGTGGGAAGAGTTGTAGGCGGAGTACATCTATTGTGGCCCCAGGCAACTTCATGCTTTGGGTGATTGTAATGAACTTGTCGAGGTGTTTGTTGGCATCATCATCAGGCAATCCTCTAAATGGGTTTGTTTGTACTTGCTGAATCATGTGGTGCTTCAACGAAAACTCAGGAGCGTTGATTTGCATCGGCGCAATCGGTCCTCCTCGTCCAAACATTGTTGGTTGACAAAGTTCCTCCATGGTCCGAAGATCGGGCTGTGGAAGAGCATTGTTGTTATTATTATTATTCAGGTTCGGTGGAATGTTGTTGTTAACACCTGCCATATCTAAATCTTCTTGAGGCTCGGGCTCTTGATAATTAGAAGATCTAGTACGCATACACCTGAAAATGCAAAAGAAAACAAAACCAAACACAAATACAATATATATACACAATAAAGATAAAATCTTTTTGGATTTTTGAAATTTTCAATTTTTATGGTTTTTTATCAATTTTTAATTTTTATGATTTTTGAATTTTTTAGGCAAGAAAATTAACGTTCACAAGTGAACGGATCCCAAAAAGCAACGTGTCTAGCACAGAAAACTATTGATCTTAACGAAAAGAGCCGGCAGCGGCGCCATTTGATAACTAGATTTTACTCAGGTTAAAAAGATTCGTTTTAAGTATGTCTAATCGAATTGATCTAGATTTTCTATGTGACTTCGTTTTATTTTGGTGGAATCAAAGATGTGTCGTTGTAGTGTTTTAAAATTAAAAGGTGCAAAACAATTAAAGAAAAAGTGCTCTAAACGTAAATCTAAGTCTAATTAAAGTAAAGTGCGAGTATTTAAAAACGTGACTAAAATGAAAAAGTACTAAAGTAAATTGACGTAAACTTAAATCTATCTAAGGCAAACTTAAAGTGCGACTAAAACTAAGGCAAATAATCTAAAAGTGCAATTAAATAAAAAGGCAAGAAAAATAAAGCTTGAAGATAAAAATCAAAGACAAAAGCTAATAAGAACCTTAATACAGCTCATTCGGAATAAACCTTCGTTTGGAACAATCACTCGTCCTAAATGTCACCTTTGGTTGAAATGATTCTTCTTCACTTGGAATATTACCAAAATCCTTGATCCGGAACAAATTTGTCTGAATATGTCACTTATCCAAAACAATCCTTCGTTCGGAACTTGCTGATTCGGAACTTGTAAATCTTGCCTTGATTCGGAAGTTTTGGTCACCCCTTGATTCGGAACTTTCCGGATGAAGCTCCTTTATTCGGAACTTTTGAAGTTCCGAATGAAGGCCCTTGGTTCGGAACTTTTGGAATTGGCTCGGAAGTTACTGATTCGGAAGGTTCCGAATGAAAAGTCTTGGTTCGGAAGTTTCAGACTTCCGAATGAACAAGTTTGGTTCGGAACTTTTGAAGTTCCGAATGAGCAACCTTGGTTCGGAAGTTTTGACTTCCGGATGAAGCTCCTTGATTCGGAACTTTGGACTTCCGAATGAAGCCTTCTATCCTTTCCTTGGTTCGGAACTTTTTCTGGAAACACAGAAACAAGCAAAATCTTCCGAAGAACAAGGAAGGTAATACAGTAGCAGATATAAACAAAAAGTAAGCAAAATCAATCACACGTATCAATAAAAACAGTAACGAACCAACAAATAAGCATCAACAATCAATCAAAAACATGAAATTAAACAACTTTAACCATAATAATCAAAAACCACTTTGGATCAAAATAAAAGCATGAACATGAACATAACATAAACTCATGAATCAAAGAATAAGAAAGGTAGATAAGAGATTGACAAGATAAAGTAAAGATTGACAATAATTAAATGAAAACTTACTTGAAATTAAATGAATTTAAGGTGCGAGACAAGGTAATTAAATTGACAATTAATGTAAATGACAAGTATTTAAATGGTGGAAGAACTAGTGTCACCCTAGCCAACAAAATGAAATGTTTACATCTTAATCTATTTATAGGGGAGGATTAAGGAAGCTTCCTCCCCTCTTTCCTTTCTTCTTAATTGCATAATTAAGTCCCTCCTTCTTTTAATCTTCATTAATTGCGTACTTAGTCCTTTTCTTCTAATCTTCTTTAATCTTGGACTTAAGGGACTTTTGACTTCGGGATTTCTTTTGAACTCGTCTTTAAATTCTTCAATAAAATAGACTTGAATTCTTCGGCTTTTGATAAACTTCCGTCTTTTGACTTTTTCTTCGATAAATCTTCAGAATTGGTCGTGGACTTCCGTTCTTTTTGCACTCTTGACTTCTTGACTTCGTCTTTCATCCTTTTCTTCAATAAAAGTCCGTAAATGCCCATGAATGTCCGTGTTTTCTCCACTTTTCATAATTTCATCCTAAATTACAACAAAAACACAAACCACGCATAATTCCGACATAAAAGACATAAAATACATGTTTAGGTCCGGTTATTATTGTAATTAAGTGGTAGAAAAGATGGGTGTTTACACACCTATCACAAACCTTTGATTCACCAAGAGACGATTGAGTCGCACTTAAGACCGGTTTTCAATTCGAAAAGATTCGGACGATAAGATTTTATACCTAGCCAAAAGCGAAGTATTAAATGGCGCCGCTGCAGGCTCTTTTCGTTAAGATAAACGGTTTTTAGTGAGAGACGCATTAAATTTTGGGATCCGTTCTTTGAACGTTATTTTCCTCGCTTCATAAAACTTTCAAAAAAAAATCCAAAAAATATATAACTCTTCAAAAATACAAAAACATTAAAAAACCTATAAAAACCAAAAAGATTATATAGATATTCTCTTTGTGTATATTTTTCTTCTGCAGGTGCATGCGTACTAGATCTACGAATTATTCTGAGCCCGAGAATCGTGAAGATTTAGATATGGCTGGTGTTAACAACAACAATAATCACCCACCTCAACAAAATTTGAATAACAACAACAACAACAACAACAACAATGTCCTTCAACCGGATTTACGAACCATGGAGGAATTGTGTCAACCCACCATGAACGGACGCGGAGGCCCGATTGCGCCAATGCACGTCACGGCTCAGGAGTTTTCGTTGAAGCATCACATGATACAACAAGTGCAAACGAACCCATTTCGTGGAATTCCGGATGATGATGCCAACAAACACCTCGACAAATTCATTACCATTACCCAAAGCATGAAGTGCCCCGGTGTTTCTATGGATGACCTTCGCCTTCAACTTTTTCCACACTCGCTTTCCCACCATGCCTAAAAATGGTTTGACCGTCTTCCTAAGAATTCTATTCGTACATGGAATGACATGACTCAACGCTTTTTATCGCGCTACTTTCCCCCATCCATGGTCACTAGCCTTCGTAACCAAATCAGTGGATTTATGCAAGAGAATGATGAATCGCTTTTCGATGCTTGGGAACGCTACAATGATTTGATCGACCACTGTCCTAATCACAATATGCTCCCCGTCACTCTCATTGACACCTTTTACAATGGTCTCACTTTTCGTGATCGTGACACGATCAATGCCGCCGCCGGTGGTACTTTTATGAAAAGGAGACCGGAGGAGTGTCGAGAGTTGATTGAAAACATGACTACTCACCACAAGAATTGGGATTCATCCGCATCCTCAAGATCTAACTCGAGAGTCAATGTTTCTTCTTCTTCCTCCAATCCTGAAATGTCTGAAATTTCTCGACAACTCGCTGAAATGAACAAGAATTTCATGGCCATGGCCACAAACCACTTTCAACAAGCTAAAGCCGTTGCTATTTCTTGTGACACATGTGGTGGCCCTCACTCTTATAATGATTGTCCTTCTACCCAAGGCAATTATTCTGAAAACGTTAACGCAGCTTACGGCACTTATCCCACGGGAGGCTATCAAGCACGCCCTCAAGGAGACCGTGGCTTGCTAAGTTATCGTTCCAACAATTATCTTGCTCCTCCCGGTTTCCCTCCTGCAAACCAAAACCAACAACAAAGCTTTAACCGAAACAACCAATCCCAACCTCGTGCTCCAAATCAATATCAATCCCAAAGAAACCCATACCCAACTCAAGGAAATTCTCAAGCTCCACCTCTCAATCAACCAATGGCAGTAAGTCAAGACGTCGAGACGTTCATGAAGACTAATCGTGAGATGGTGACGAATCTTCAGAGTCAATTTGTCAACTTGAAGAATGACATGGTGAAACAAGGGAGCGATATTCGAGCCGAGCTAAGGAATGATATGGCCAAACACAGCAATGATATTAATGCCAACATGCAAAACTCTTTTAACAATCAAGCTCTTCACCTTCGTGATATGATTGGTTCGCTCATCCAAAGTAATCAACCCTCTTCTTCGGGTACTCTTCCGAGCAATACCGTTGCGAATCCAAGAGGGGAGATGAAAGCAATCACCACTCGTAGTGGAAAAGGTTATATGGAACCCGAGCTTCCTACAGCTCCACCCGTGATTGTGACCAAGGAAAAAGAGCAACTTTCCCCACCTCCTTCACCTTCTATCCCCATTCCCCCACCACCCGTGGTTGTGAGTGATCCTATTCCCTTAAAGCCTTCTTCTTCATCCAATATACCTTATCCCTCAAGGTTGAGGAAAGAGAAGCAAAAGAGCAAGGATGATATTCAGGTTTCGAACTTCCTTAAGATGTTCAAACAATTGAATTTTAACATCTCCTTTGCCGAGGCTCTCGCTCACATGCCCAAATATGCTAAGATGTTTAAAGATCTTCTAAGTGATAAAGAGAAGCTTCTTGACATTGCTCAGACCCACCTTAATGAGAATTGCTCCGCAGTGCTCTTAAGGCAATTGCCCACCAAACTTGGTGATCCGGGTCGCTTCTTGATTCCTTGCAACTTCCCAGGGGTAGAGAATTGCATGGCCCTAGCCGATCTAGGTGCCAGTATAAACTTAATGCCTTTAAGTGTTTGGAAGCAATTATCTCTCCCCGAGCTAGTCACCACCAAAATGACTTTGGAATTAGCCAACCGTACGGTTGCTTATCCAGTGGGGATAGCCGAAGATGTCTTTGTTGGCATCGACAAATTCACCTTCCCGGCGGAATTTGTTGTCGTTGACTACGAGATGGACCCCCGTGTTCCATTAATCGTTGGACGTCCCTTTCTGAGGACCGGTCGCACTCTCATCGATGTAGCCGCGGGCGAAATAATCATGAGAGTTGGTGACGACAAAATTGTCTTCAACATGGGTAAGATTTCTCAGCAACCTTATTCATATGAGAGTGTTAATGCTATTGATGTTCTCGATGAGGTTTGTGAAGAACATTTTCATGATGCTTGCAAAAGTACTCTTCCTTCTCTACCCAATGTTGAGACCATTGCCTCAATTGCTCCGGCATTGACTCCTTTTGGAGAAAGTGACTTGGATGAGTTCGAAGCTAGCTTGGGTCCTCTCGATATTAAGTATGATAATTCGTCCACCAATTGGGATGAAGATATTCGTACTATTGAGAGACTTCTCAATGAGGACCCATTCTCTTCTCCTGCTCCTAATGAGGTGATTAATGATGATCCATCGTTAGTTTCACCATCTATTGAGAATCCTCCTACTCTTGAGCTTAAGGACCTACCGCCTCATCTTGAGTACGTGTTCCTGGAAGACGACGAGAAGCTACCGGTCATCATCGCTAAGGATCTGAAAGAAGACGAAAAAGCCCGCCTTGTCGCTGTGTTGAAGAAGCATAAAAGAGCTATCGCTTGGAAAATCTCCGACATCCGCGGAATTGATCCTCATTTCTGTACACATAAAATTCTCATGGAGGACGACTTTAAGCCCACAATTCAAAGCCAACGAAGGGTGAATCCTAAAATCCATGAAGTCATCAAAAAAGAGGTTATCAAACTTCTTGATGCGGGTATGATTTACCCTATTTCGGATTCACCATGGGTTAGTCCAGTCCATTGTGTGCCTAAGAAAGGCGGAATCACCGTTGTGCCCAATGCAAACAACGAGTTAATTCCTACCCGTCTCGTTACTGGGTGGAGAGTTTGTATAGACTACCGCAAACTCAATGATGCCACGAGAAAGGATCATTTCCCTCTACCTTTTATGGACCAAATGCTTGAACGTTTAGCTGGTAATGAATATTACTGCTTTCTTGATGGTTTCTCGGGTTATTTCCAAATACCCATCGATCCCCAAGATCAAGAGAAGACAACATTCACTTGTCCCTACGGCACATTTGCTTACAAGAGGATGCCTTTTGGCTTATGCAATTCCCCCGGGACTTTCCAAAGGTGCATGTTGGCTATCTTCCATGACATGGTTGAGCAAACCATGGAAGTCTTCATGGATGATTTCTCGGTCTTCGGGGATTCCTTCTCTTCTTGCCTTGCCAATTTGGAACGTATGCTTAAGCGGTGTGAAGACACTCGCCTTGTTCTGAATTGGGAAAAATGCCATTTTATGGTAAAAGAAGGCATTGTGCTAGGACACAAAATCTCTAAAGCCGGTCTTGAAGTCGACCGTGCTAAAGTTGATGTCATAGCCAAATTACCTCCACCTTCAACCGTGAAGGGTGTGAGAAGTTTTCTGGGTCATGCGGGCTTCTATCATAGATTCATTCAGGATTTCTCTAAAATCGCTCGCCCGATGACCCACCTCTTGGAAAAAGATACTCCTTTTATCTTTTCTAAAGAGTGTCTCGAAGCCTTCAATCTTCTCAAGGATAAGCTAACTAAGGCACCGGTCTTGGTTACCCCTAATTGGGAGCTGCCTTTTGAATTGATGTGCGATGCTAACGACTTTGCTATTGGTGCGGTTTTGGGCCAAAGAGTGAATAAACACTTCCAACCAATCCACTACGCTAGCAAAACAATGACGGGGGCTCAATTGCATTATACGACAACCGAAAAAGAGCTTTTAGCTGTTGTCTATGCTTTTGAGAAATTTCGCCCTTATCTTGTTCTATCCACCACCATCGTATACACGGACCATTCCGCGTTGAAGTACTTGATGACAAAGAACGATTCTAAGCCAAGACTTCTTCGCTGGGTTTTGCTCCTTCAAGAATTCAACATTGAAATTCGTGACAAGAAGGGAGCCGAAAACCTGGCCGTGGATCATCTGAGTCGACTTGAGGATCCATATCAGGGGGATCATCCGAACAAAGAGATAAATGACTCTTTCCCCCTGGAGACTCTAATGTCTATAAATATCAATCTTGATGGCACCCCGTGGTTTGCGGACATTGCAAACTACTTAGCGGGTGGTATTCTCATCCAAGGGTTAACATCCCAACAAAAGAAGAAGTTCTTGAATGATGTTCAGACTTACTTTTGGGATGACCCTTATCTATTCAAACAGTGTGCTGATCTGATTATTCGTAGATGTGTTGACGGACCGGCAGCTTTTGACATTCTTCAAGCTTGCCACAAAGGACCCACCGGTGGTCACTTTGGTCCCAACTACACCGCTAAGAAAGTGTTTGATTCCGGATTCTACTGGCCCACCATTTATCGTGACGCTCACGAAATGGTTAAGCATTGTGATGCTTGCCAACGTCAAGGCAAGATCACACATAAGGATGAGATGCCTCAAAATTTCATACAGGAATGTGAAATCTTTGACGTATGGGGCATCGACTTTATGGGGCCATTTCCATCATCCAAAGGGAACAAGTACATCCTCGTCGCCGTCGACTACGTCTCTAAATGGGTTGAAGCTAAGGCTCTTCCTACGAATGATGCGAGGGTGGTTGTGAACTTTTTGAAGCAGCTTTTCGCTCGATTTGGCGTTCCTCGTGCTATCATCAGTGACCGCGGGACTCATTTTTGCAACGATCAGTTTGCACGAGTCATGGCAAAGTATGGTGTCAATCACCGTCTTTCCACCGCCTATCATCCCCAAACCAATGGGCAAGCCGAAATTTCCAATCGTGGCGTGAAGAGAATTTTGGAGCGTACTGTGGGAGAGCATCGTGCCGCGTGGGCCGATAAGTTAGATGATGCTCTGTGGGCTTTCCATACTGCTTACAAGACCTCGATCGGTTGTACACCCTATCGTCTTGTGTACGAGAAAGCTTGCCACCTACCCATCGAGCTAGAACATAAGGCGCACTGGGCCTTGAAGTGGGCTAACTTCGACATCATCAAAGCCGGTGATCATCGCAAGGTTCAACTAACGAGCTAAATGAACTGAGGAATGAAGCTTATGAGAACTCGCTGATCTACAAGGAAAAGACGAAGATGATCCACGATGCTAAAATCAAGAACCGAGAGTTCCACGTTGGTGATCAAGTCTTACTCTTTAACTCTCGGTTGAAGATCTTCTCTGGCAAGTTGAAGAGCCGCTGGTCTGGTCCATTCACCGTCGCTAAAGTCTTTCCTTATGGGACCATTGAGCTTTCTCAGCCGAATGGGCCAAATTTCAAGGTGAATGGCCAGCGTCTGAAGCTGTACTTTGGTGAGGACATCTCTCAGGAGATGATTCCATCCCTCACCACGTTCCCCATGAACTAAAATTGGGTCGAGTCAGGCTCATGACTCGGTAAACAAAAACAAGCGCTTCTCGGGAGGCAACCCGTGTTCTATCCTTTACTGCTTTCATAATAAGTGTAGGGGGAGCCCCGCATATGTTTGTTGTCTTGTTTCTTGTGCTGTGCAGGGATTAAAGCTTCAGAGAGCATCTTGATGACTTTTGACGAACCGTGATACCGTGTTCCCATCTTCCCGGTTATATCCTAAACTCTTGTGATTCAATATTTCATATTTTATATGTTCACATTGAATTCACTTTAGTTGTCCTTTCCTTAGCAAGACTTAAACAAAGTGCACAATGTCTTAAGTGTAGGGGAGTTTACTCCCACATGCTTAAACATTGAGGACAATGTTTATCTCAAGTGTAGGGGGGACCTCTATCGAAGTAAGTGGTCTTTTCCATGAAATTGCCCTCATTTTAACCGGAAAATTTGATTTTTCGACATTTTTCAAAATTTTTAATCTATTTTGGCCTAGTTGTATAGTCGTATTTTCCTTTATCATGTTTAGCTTCTTTCCATTACTAGATAAATTTTTAATAAAGAGGTTTTAAATTTTTCTTAGTCGTGAACATTTTGACTCAACCCGAGTTTACTTGCCTAAGTTTACTCTAGCTAGTATCCTTAACGTGTTTAAGTAAAGTTTTGCTAGGCTTTTATATAGGGAGCTATAAAACGCGAAAGTCTTAACTCTCACGGGTTAAGAACAAGAACTTTTCGCAAGTTCCTATAATTGATCCTAGAGAGTCGTTTATCAAGGGAACATTAAAATGCGAATTCTAAACTTGAAAAAGTCTAAGAATTTGCAAGATCCTATAGGCGACTCGAAAACCCAAAACTTTGATTTAATAGGCTAAGCATCCACGAGTCTCATTCTTTGAGATTTTAAACTGTGGAGAACGAGAGATGATAGAGTCAATTATAAGTTCGGTATTCTTTCGTGAATTTATATGAGTTAATTATGAGCCTATTCTCCCTCCGCTTGTTAATAAATTAATCTGCTAATAAATAAGGTTGTACGATTTAAAAGGTTACTTAGCTTCTAGCCCCAGATCGTTTAAAAGTTGCTCGGTAATGACGAGAGTTCGTAGCCAAGGCATAACTTATGAAGCGGGGCGCGAAGATTGGCGAGTCCGAAAAGGCCCTAACAAGGCATGAGGGCTACATTTTGTTGCTAAAGATCCAAAAGTGATGTGAAGAATCATTTATCAAAAATCAATATGAAGGATCGAGACACACGACGAAAAGCAAAAACTCCCCAAAAGTCATGGAGAAGTCTATCCGAAAAGACCCTAACAAGGTATGAGGATAAATAGATCCAAGTCCTAAAAGGAGGCGGATCGTTGTATATCAAAGTCCAAAATAAAGATTGGAGAAAAATGAAGAAGTCGTGGTCCAAAGATGAAGAATCTCTCAAAAACTTCAAGTGAAGAAATTCCTATTATGAAGAGTAGACCATAATTTCAAGAACGTCTCTCGAAGATTCGAAGTATGAAGTCGCTGCCAAATATCGGCCCGAGAAAGGTCTCAAATCGCGAACCAAGTTATGCCAAGATATGAACTTTTTGGTATCCCGAGAAGCAGTTTTAAAAGATTTGGTCCTTTAGCTAACTATTGATTAAATCGTTCACCTTATTTTCGGACTAAATAACTATCGAAATAAGTCAAACAATGCATCCTCGTGATCATTCAAGACAAAAATAAAATGTAAGAGATACACCTAGGAATAAGGGAGTCTAAGCGAATAATTGGCCCACATGAGTTTGTGATAGTCTGCTAACTTATAATAACAATGATCTCGTTTTTAAGCTTGGTATGGGGAACGTGAAACTTGAGGATGATAAACGTTCATGGCTGCCAAAACCCAATGTAAGTTTTTAATTTCTTTACTTATTTCTATCTTTTATGTTTAGTATTTAATAAAGGCCAAGGTGGGTTATTTATAATGGAAAATGTAAACCGTGCTTTAAAACTAATGCATTGCATGAGGGCATTGCAATGGTCAAGTGTAGGGGATTTAATAAGTGTGAAAACACTTATCCTTTTACCACTTATTTTCAATAATAACAAGACCAAAACGTGTGATTTATGTCGTAAAAGTCGGAATTATGCGTGGTTTGTGTTTTTATTGTGTTTTAGGACCAAAATATGAAAAAGGAAGAAAACACGGGCTTTCACGGGCTTTTATTGAAGAAAACGGGAAAAGACGAAGTCAAAAGATCAAGAGTGCAAAAAGAACGGAAGTCCAAGACCTATTCTGAAGATTTATCGAAGAAAAAGTCAAAAGACGGAAGTTTAACGAAGTCGAAGAACTTAAGTCTAAAAGAAGAAGAAAATTAAAAAGACAAGTTCAAATCCCGAGACGACAAAGACGAAGAATTAAAGTCGAGTCGAGAAAACGTGAAGAAAGCAAGAGAGAAGATGCAACACATGCACTCCTTCCCTATAAATACCCTCCTAATAGTCATTAGGAGGGGGTTAGATTTTTAGTTAATTTTTCACTTTTTAGTTTTTAGAGAGAGAAAGTCTTAAACTTTCTCTCACTAGTTCATCTTTTTCTTTTAATCTTTCAAGATTAAACATCTTTGTATTTCTTATTTCATTAATCAAAGTTCCATTTTAAGCTTTTAATCCTTATTCTCATTCTACTTTTCTTTGATTTAAGGTTGATTTTGGTGCGTATATCATAAGATTCGTGTTGTTCTAATTGATTTCGTGCTAAAAAGTTAATCTTGTGATCATTTTATAAGTTTTCATTTGATTAAGCTTTAAGACTTTTGTGCTTATTGGCTTATTTTTATGATTAGCTTATTTTTCTCATTAAAAAGTTTTATTAAAAAGTTTATGTTTTTATTGTTTGATCTAAAAAGTTGCTTAATTTCGGTTTGATAAGTTGATTCTAGTGCTTATTTGATCCGGTTTAGGTATTGATTCGAGTTAGTTTTGTGATAAGCTCTCAAATATAGCTTATTCACTAGCTTAACCTTAATCACTCAATTTTCGGAAAGGGTGGTAAAACCCCTTTCCGATTGGCCTGTTCCGACCGGGTACACCCCCTAACCAATTTCCTTGATTTTAGGAAAGGGTTTAAATCCCCTTTCCGATTGGCCCCTATATTCCGAGCAGCTCCATCTTAACATTCCGATTGAGTCCAATCGGAAGAGGGCTTTGGCTTTCCGATTGGTACACCCAAACATTCCGATCTAGGCTCCATTTCCCTTGAGTATTCCGACGGTAAACCTTGTCATTTATTCCGATGGGAATTGTTTGCTGCATTCCGATTTGATCCACCCCCATATTCCGATTGGTGTCCTTGAATAAGTATTCCGATTGTGTATGTTCTCACACATTCCGATTGAACCCTTTTCTCGATATTCCGATTGTAGCATTTAACCATATTCAGATTTGCCGGTCGGAAAACATTCCGATCGGGGATTCTTGTGGCTTGTTGGTTTCTTTCGTTCTTACTTTCTTATAGTACTTTTCAACCAAGTTTGTTTATTTTTAGCAAATTTTCCAAGTGTTAGCTTTATTTAGAGTGCAAGTACTTTTCCATTTCACCTTTAAGTTTATATGCATTTAATATTACTCGTCATTCAAACTAATCTTTTAACTTCCATTTTACTCAACGACACTTTAATTACTTGCTATTAGTTTAAAACCAACAAACCAAACCTTTGATTCACCAAGAGACGATTGAGTCGCACTTAAGACCCATTTTCAATTCGAAAAGATTCGGACGATAAGATTTTATACCTAGCCAAAAGCGAAGTTGATATGAGCTTAAACTCATATCCTTTTATCAACAAATAACCCTAAAACATGAAGCAAAATACCAATTTATTTGGCAAAAACAGTATTATGTGGTATGTTTGTGTTTGTGTGCACTTGTGTAGGTAAGAAGATACATTTTCAAGCAAACAAGGAAAAATCAAGCTCAAATGGATGAAAAAGACAAAAGAGGATCAAAAGTGACAAGACTTTGAAGAATAAGGACCTATCTTGACAAGTTATGAAAGTTGAAGGACTAAAAGTGAAATAATGTAAAAGTCAAGATTCAAGTCAAACCTGGTCAACTATCAAGTCAACTCAGTCAAGGGATGATTTTGTTGAAGATTCAAAGTTAAAGGACCAAAAATGTCAAAAGAATGAAGATCCTGGCTTAAAACAGCAATCTGCCAAGTAGAGGGACCAAATCTGCCAACTTTGGAAAGACATGCAAGTTTGATCCATGTGACAAGAAAAGCAGCCAATGGGAAGAGAGATATTGCATAACACGGATTGCCACTTCAGCATTTAATACCCACTATCGCCGCCTCTCATTTATTATACAATCTAAACAGTTTGATCCACAACTCACCCTCACAACAAATAAGAAACTGACACGTGGCGTCTTCTTCAAAAAGAAAAATTGCCAGGATCGTGATTGAGATAGAAGCCATTTCATGGGAAGATTAAAACACCAAACTTGCTTAATTTTGAGAGACGAGTTCAACGGTGCAAACCAATTAACAAGACATTCATCCAATCAAAAATACCCAATTCATTGTTCATACCTTCAAAATGCGGATTTGCAGATTTCTCCACGTGGCAAGCTGGGATTGGCCCTGACACGTCACCAACCCCAACTAACTCTCCTCTCATGCCTATAAATACCTAGTTTAGTCTTCATTTGTAAGGCGTAGCTTAATTTTGTAAAAACACCTAGTTAACTTTTCCTTTACCTTTTCCCTCAATCTTACCCTAACTACTCAAGAGTCTGACAAACTCTTGAGTCAGTTAGTTAGTTACTACCTTTGTAACAGATTTGTAACCGTTTTTCAGCAATAAAATTCAAATTTCCTTTTTCCCGCCAATTCTGTTCTTATCATTCCAGTCAAATTCTTGCTGCTGTTGGATATTGTTGTTGCTGTTGAGTGTTTGTTATGATCAACCATTGATCATAATTGACATTGAGGAAGAGTGGAAGCTGTTTGATCAGAATTCATCCATTCCATTGTTCATTTGAAGTTTTTGAGCAGATTAAAGGTGGTAGATGATTTGTAGCTGTTTGATTGTTGATTAAGTGTTCCCTAGTGATAAGGTGGTGGTTATCACTAGGGCAAGAGAGCTCAGCGCTCCTCTTCTTCTCAAAGGATTACTACAATAGGTTCTATAGTTCTAATTTTTGTTCCTCTCAACAAGTAAACTGCATGTTTCATTTTCCTAGTTTAATTTGATTGTTTGCATGATAAAAGTTGTTAATTCAGTTGTGGATTGATTCTAGGCCTTTTGCAGTTTAAGTGTAGTGGTTATAGCTTATTGGTTTAGCACTTTATCTGTTTTCAGTCTTCACAAGTCTTACTATACATTTGAGTAATAGTGGTGTTTAGCTCTTGTTGCTTGCTTGTATACATTGCATCTTGGTTTATAAACTTAGGATGCTATAGCTTTTAACTCAGTATAAACTTTTGCTCAAAAATCTTTCACAAAATCTCATAAAAAGATCATAAGTAGTGTTTGGCAACAGGTTTAAGCCATAATCATTGTGAGAGTTGTGGTGTTCTAGTTGTAACAAGCTGGATTTTTAGCCTGTTTTGGTCTTGTGTGATCAAGTTGAGTTTAATTTTTCTGATATCTTCCACTCATAAGTCAAATAGCTCATTTTTGTGTTTTGAAACTTTGTGCATCAGTCTTTGCAAATTAGCATTTTTAGAACTTTCAAGTTTCAAAACATTATAGCATCTTTGTTAGTTAATCATTTTTGCTCAAACCTTTTTCTATAGATCAATTAACATCTAAGGTTTCTGTGATAGTGAGGATTTTCTACAGTATTCAACAATAAGCCAGAAAATAGCTTTTTAGTTCAACCTTAGCAAAGTGATTTTTCTGTGATCAAGTAGTGCACTGTTTTCTTGAATCTACAAATCTACTTTACAAAAGTTGTGATTTTCTTTCACAAAAACGTTTACAAAGTGTTGAATATTGATTTTTGAAAATTTGAGCTTTTTCCAAAATCTGGTCAAACTTGGTCAACATAAGCTCTTTTGGGCTTAATTCAGATTTCTAGCTTATTTCTTGATGAAAATAGTTCTGGTTTGATTTCACATTCTTTAAATAAGTTGTTTAATCAGTTTCATTACAAAAATCAAGTTGTGACTGTTTGGTTTAAGCTGTAGCTTATTTTGAGCTTATTAATAAGCACTCATTAGCTCATTTTCCATCTTTAGCTTAATTCCTTAGACACACGTAGTTTAAATTGAATTTGAAGTCTTTTGCAATTTGTTTCATTGATTTTGGTTTAGTAATAAGCTCAAACGAGCTTATTTTGTTCTTAACCCGTTTTTGATTAAAAAGTTTTCAAAAATTGCAAATAGGTCCTTAAAGGTTTAATCAGTTTTAATTCCTAGCTAAACTTCCTAATTTTCTGGAATTTGCAAAGTTTAAGTCCTTTACTTTTGAAAGTGTTTAAATTCAGTTGGATAGTTTGTTAATTTGTTACCATTTTGGTTAGTTTGTTACTAGTTTTACATAATTGGTCCTTGTAGTTAACTGTTTTGCATTTTTAGTCCTTATAATTGTTAGAATTTACATTTCAAGCATTTACATTTCATAGAATTTACAATTTCAGTCCTTTTAGTTTCAAGTTTTGCATTTTACATTTTACTTGAATAAAAACGTGATATTTGCAATTTGTTTTACATATACGTAGGTATTATTTTTCCTTTTGGCAAGCATTTGTTGAATTAGCAATAGATTACCAAGCAAGCTTAACAACCAAGAACAATTAAAAATCCGATATTGGTTGGACTTTCTATTGGTTAAGAACTGAGAAAACGAACTTCATTATACTACATTTCAAATGGCGCCGCTGCCGGTTCTTTGACTACACGAGAGACTATCGATTGACGGTTTTCATTGGCTTTTGGGACCCGTTCACTTTGTGAACGTTATTTTTACGTATCATAAATCAAAAACAAATAAAAAAATCAAAAATATAAAAATATATAAAAACTAAAAAATAACAAAACAATTCTTTTCCTAAAGAATTGACCAAAAAAATTAAAAAAATCCAAAAAGCAATCTTTTTCCTAAGAGATTGCACCCAAAAATATATATTATTGGATTCTCTCGGTTTTTATGTACATATAGTATTTTCTTTTAAAAAAACTCATATATACAAAAATATTTTCCATATATTATTATAAGTAAATACGTATACGTATAAGAACAATCAATCTACATATCTTCCATAAGTATTGCCGAGGCAATACACCGTGTTGAGGGGCGTTCCGGTCCTTGACACGTGTATCGATCAAACAAAATAAAGCAAGAATAGATAAATACTCTCAATAAGCAACAATTCAAAGAATACGAACATTTAAGTGAATAGAAAGGCTATGTGCTATAAAATGCCATCTAAGGGTCAATAGGTACTTAAGTGCTTCGCGCCACCTAACCCCCCGTTCACTTGGGAGTATTCTAAGAAGGAAGGCTTAATTGAGGGTCTTGCACCCAAAGTAGTAAATACATATATTGTTATTTTCTTGTGGATATTTAATATTGAAACTCGAAGAGGATAATCCATTTCTCTTCAAAGTCACACGAGAGCTTCTCTCTCATTCCTCGTATTGAGTTGCATGCTCACTCGCGGGCGTGCACAAATACCGATTGGTGTACAACCTCTTCCTCCGAAAAGGAAGAAAAAGAGAAAGAGTAAGACCACCACCGTCCATCAAGCCGATCACGAGAATCGTGCTTTGTCACCACCACAAGAAGCCATGGCTATTGATAATCGTACTTTGTATGAACGTATGCAATCCAACATTCATGGATATTCTAGTGCCATTAAGATTCCCGACTTTCCCGCTAACACATTTGAGCTACATACATCTATGATCAATATGGTTGCTTTATCACCTTTCTTGGGAAAACAAAATGAGGATCCCCATGCTCACCTTAAGAGATTCCTTTCACTTTGCAATACCATTAAGCATAATGGGGTTCCACATGAGGTCATTAGATTGATGTTAGTGTCATTTTCCTTAGATGGGAGTGCTAAGCATTGGTTAGACACCCAACCACCCGATAGTATCACCACATGGGACGGTTTTACCACTAAGTTTTTGAACAAATTCTTTCCTCCACAAAAGACTATGGCTTTGAGGAATTTAATTATGGGCTTTACACAAAAACCTAGTCAATCCTTTAGTGATGCTTGGGAAGAGTATAGTGAGTTGTTGAGGCGATGCCCTAACCATGGATTGGATGATGTAAACCAAATCAATACCTTCTATAATGGCCTTAAACCTCACCACCAAGATTCACTAAATGCTTCCGCGGGAGGGAGTATTCTTCTTAAAACATACCACGAGGCTTTGAACATTATTGAGACTAAGGCAATGGTTCAAACAAACAATCCATTTGAAGAAAGGGTTCATGTTATCCAAAACACTTCTCAAACTCCTTGTGACATCCAACTTCTTAAAGAGATCCTTCAACAAGTCAAACAAGGACAAGAAATGACTCATGACATGGTTCAAAATTTTAAGAGCATGACATTGAACAATTCCTCAAATAATGTGAATGTCATCACCATTTCTTGTGTTACTTGTGGAGGTCCCCACTCTTATGAACAATGTGATAAGGTGCAAGGGTATCAAGGGGAATGCTATGCTTACCAAGAGGAACATCGTGAACACTTCAAGCCTAACATCAATCCAAATCACCTTTCTTACAAATCCCAAAATTACCTTACTCCACCCGGCTTTCCACCCCAACCACCCACCCAAATTCCACAAAATCCTCCTCAAATTTTAGCAAGGAATCAAGGGCAAAGACAACCATACCAAGGAAATAACTACAAGGCACCCAATCAATTTCAACCTCAAGCAAATACCTTTTATCCACCACAACAAGGATTTAATCAACCACTTCCATTTATTCCCAATCAAGCATATGCTCCAATACCAAATCAAGCTTACCCTCAAAATCCAAATCAAGGATATGGGATGCAAGAGACTCAAGAGTATGTTGACAAGAAAATGCGTGAAATTGAGAAGAGAATGAGTGACCAAGTGAAACGTACAATGGAGGAACAAATCAATAGGGTTTTAGTGGCGGTAACTCAAACACCACAAGGGGATTTACCTTCTAATACACAAACAAACCCTAGGGCCAATGTCAATGCTATTACAACAAGGAGTGGAACAACAACAAAGGATCCTTCACCTCCTAAACCTACTATTGTTCAACCCACTTGTGCTCCTACTTGTGACAAGCCTTCTACCTCTACTTCACTACCTCAAAATGTTCCCATTTCTCCAATTTCAAAGCCTATTCATGAAACACTCAATAAGGAAAATCCTTCATCCACACCTCAACCACAACCAAAACCAAGTCTTCCTTATCCCTCAAGATTGAGAAAAGAAAAGCTTAAAAACAAGGATGATATCCAAGTTTCTAACTTTTTGAGGATGTTCAAGCAACTTAACATCAATATATCTTTTGCGGAGGCCTTAGCCAATATGCCTAAGTTTGCTAAGATGATTAAGGACTTGCTTTCTAACAAGGAAAGATTGGTGGATTTGCCTAATGCTTCTTTGAATGAAAATTGTTCCGCGGTGTTACTTAAGAAGTTACCTACTAAGCTTGGAGATCCAGGGCGATTTTTGATTCCTTGCAATTTCCCGGGGGTGGAAAATTGTATGGCTTTAGCGGATTTAGGAGCAAGCATAAATCTTATGCCATTATCGGTTTGGAAGAGACTTTCACTTCCCGAGCTCACTCCTACTAAGATGACTCTCGAGTTGGCCAACCGTACTATAGCTTATCCGGTGGGAATTGCGGAGGATGTTTTTGTTGGGGTTGATAGATTTACATTTCCCACGGATTTTGTGGTAGTTGATTATGATGTGGATCCTAGAGTGCCTTTGATTGTTGGTAGGCCATTTTTGAGAACGGGTCGTACTTTAATCGATGTGGCGGAAGGAGAACTTACAATGCGAGTAGGAGACGAGAGAGTTGTGTTTAACATGGGAAAGTTGTCCAAAAAGTCTAATGAGCCCGAAGCGGTAAAACATATTGATGTTGTACATGAGGAGGAAACACAAGATGATCTTCTTGATGAAGTTTGTGAAGAGTACTTTTATGAAGCTTGCTCAAGTGGAGACTATGATTACCCTCATATTGAGACCATTGCTTCCATTACTTCCTCCTTGGATTTTTATGAACCTCAAGAATTAAACTTTAGTGAAATTCCATATGACACCCCACTTTTCCACCATACTAATCACTTTGATGAGGACTTAAGTAATGAGGGATCTTTTCTTTGTGATTCACCAACATATGATGACTATAGTGATGATGAGCTTTCTACTTGTGACTCTCCATTTGTTGATGATCATACTTCCTTTGGTTTTGAGGGATCACCCATCTTTGATAGACCAATCTATGATGTTTATGGTGATGAGGAGGATTCTATCATTGATGAGAGTGATGAGTTTTTATTGGAGGATATATCTTTTGAGTATACTCTTGGTTATCTTGATGAGGAGGGGGACATACTCTATCTAGAATCTTTATTGGTTGAAGATCCTTTACCTTCTTTGTCCACCCAAACCTTTTTACAACCAATCACTCTACAATCTTTCTCTCACCTTGTGAACTACAAAGGAGAATCTTCTAAGGCAACCAACACTTGCTGTTTTCCCATCAAGGAACGGATTTTTGATCCTGGCATAGAGCTTGCTAAACCATCTCAGTATCCACCTGATGCAATAAAAGGAAACCTTGTGAAAGATTTGAGAGCTTTACCCTATCACCTTGGGAAGAACATATGGGAAACCATTTTAGAGAACTACACCTCATTCTTTTCACCATTGATTGGGAAGCTAGTTGTTGAATTGTGTTATAAGTGGGAGGGTAATTATGTATTTGATCCTGGTGGATATTTATGGAGTTTTGATAAATGAACACTTGTTTTACCTCATCATGGAGATTTTTCTTACAAAGGGCAAAAATTTTCTTCTCCATGATAGGTTTTAGACACTTTTAAGTCTGGGACGAGTCGAGCTAGAGACTCATTAACTCAAGCATCATATAACTAGGTTTAGAGTGTTGTAGGTTAGAATTAAGGCATAGACTTGGAGATAAGTGTAGGGGAGACCTTCTTTTGTCTTCATGCTTGTTTGTAGGGTTACTCACTCATCTCATGCTTTGGAGCTTATGGAGGAGGCCCTTGTATCCGGTTCACTTCGTTACTTTAGTGAATTTTCATTGACACCTTGTGCTTAAACATGATTTCACTAATAGTTGTCCTTTCCTTAACTTGGGTTAAGCAAAGTCTATTCATTGTCATAAGTGTAGGGGAAGTTTTTATACTTCCACGCTCTTAAACATTGAGGACAATGTTTAGCTTAAGTGTAGGGGGGTCTTCTATCGAAGTGACCTTACCTAGAACTTGTCATTGTCTTGCATGATAACTTGATAAAAATGAATTTTCAACATTTTTCAAATTTTTGATCTACTTTGGCCACCAAAAATATGCATTCATAATTTTTGCATCAATCATTTTTGCATAACACACTTGCATTGTATATATTTCTTCTTTTATTTTTCATCAAAAATATAAAAAGGAAAAATATAATAAAACATGGTTTTAACAAGTTTAGACTTCTTTGATATATTAGGCCCGCCATGGATATTTTGACTCAACCCGAGTTTGCTTATCTTAGCATTCTCTAGCTAGTATCCTTAACCATGTAGTCCTTCATTGGTCTATTAGGCTAAGCATCCACCAATTTCATTATTTGAGATTTTAAATTTGTGGAGAATGGGAAATGATAGAGTTGAAGCAAGTGTAAAAGGGCTAGATAGACTTCATGGCAATTACTTGTTGCTAAACCCTTCTCTTCTTTATCTCTACTTTCTTCGCATGTATATAATTGTTAATAAATAATCAAGTACGGTTTTAATTGGTTTGTAATCTCTTATGCATTTTTGGCTAATCATTCATGGTTGATATAAGTACGTCTTAAGATTCTAAGTTAGCACGTTTTATGTGTACTAGACTTATGTCATGCTCCATATTTAGCGGGTGTTTTTCCTTTTCTTCTTTTCAAATTTCTTTGTGAGGAATAAAGAAAAATAAGAGCGGCTTAATGAAAAAAAATGAGTGGCTAGAAAAAAAAAAGAAAAGAAAAAGAAAGAAAAAGAAAAAATAATGCAAGACTCCCAAGAGGGGCAGTGTGGTGTTAATTATAGTGACTATTGAGTTCCAATATTACCTTGACGGGTTGCGGGGATTCAATAGATTGCTCCAATCCAATATTACCTTGACGGGTTGCGGGGTTGAAGATCCAAAATCTCAAAAAGATGCGGATGTAAATTATTGCGTGAGTTTTATTTTTCTTTCCTTAGCGAGTGTGTAGTTACTTATGAAAGCATGACATGAGGATTTTACACATAAAGCGAATGACTTATTACTCTT
The DNA here is from genome assembly GCA_025667525.1 of Glebionis coronaria. Taxonomy (NCBI): domain Eukaryota; kingdom Viridiplantae; phylum Streptophyta; class Magnoliopsida; order Asterales; family Asteraceae; genus Glebionis; species Glebionis coronaria. The sequence goes on along the minus strand of CM046881.1, from coordinate 328,999,455 downwards.
AATACGGACTTATATTAATTGTGAGCGGTTTTTCAAGTAATGGATGAGAAGATTACTTAGGATTAAAACCGTGCTTCCTTATTTTTGGATTTTACACTTCTTATATTTCACACTTGAATAATGACAAATTTGCCCACAAGCAATTTGCTCAATTAATAACCGGTTCCACATTTAATTTTCATGAATAAGTTGATGCACTTTTTACTTGTGAATGCAATGATTCCATTTATAAGCTTGGTATGGGGAAAGTGAAACTTGAGGGTGATAAATGTCCATGGTACCCAAGCCCTAATCCAAGTCATTGAATTCTTTATGAGTTATTTCCATCAAAACCATTTCAAGAAAAATCAAAAAGATATAGATAGAATTGTATTTTGATTCATTGCATTATTAAAAGTCAAAATCATGCATCATCTAGTTTAGAGTAGCATAGATGCATCTCATATGGCCAAGGTGGATTAATTAAGAGGGAAATGTAAAATTTTGAGCCTCGAAATATAATATTGCATGAGGACATGGCAAAGTTCAAGTGTAGGGGAATTTGATATGAGCTTAAACTCATATCCTTTTATCAACAAATAACCCTAAAACATGAAGCAAAATACCAATTTATTTGGCAAAAACAGTATTATGTGGTATGTTTGTGTTTGTGTGCACTTGTGTAGGTAAGAAGATACATTTTCAAGCAAACAAGGAAAAATCAAGCTCAAATGGATGAAAAAGACAAAAGAGGATCAAAAGTGACAAGACTTTGAAGAATAAGGACCTATCTTGACAAGTTATGAAAGTTGAAGGACTAAAAGTGAAATAATGTAAAAGTCAAGATTCAAGTCAAACCTGGTCAACTATCAAGTCAACTCAGTCAAGGGATGATTTTGTTGAAGATTCAAAGTTAAAGGACCAAAAATGTCAAAAGAATGAAGATCCTGGCTTAAAACAGCAATCTGCCAAGTAGAGGGACCAAATCTGCCAACTTTGGAAAGACATGCAAGTTTGATCCATGTGACAAGAAAAGCAGCCAATGGGAAGAGAGATATTGCATAACACGGATTGCCACTTCAGCATTTAATACCCACTATCGCCGCCTCTCATTTATTATACAATCTAAACAGTTTGATCCACAACTCACCCTCACAACAAATAAGAAACTGACACGTGGCGTCTTCTTCAAAAAGAAAAATTGCCAGGATCGTGATTGAGATAGAAGCCATTTCATGGGAAGATTAAAACACCAAACTTGCTTAATTTTGAGAGACGAGTTCAACGGTGCAAACCAATTAACAAGACATTCATCCAATCAAAAATACCCAATTCATTGTTCATACCTTCAAAATGCGGATTTGCAGATTTCTCCACGTGGCAAGCTGGGATTGGCCCTGACACGTCACCAACCCCAACTAACTCTCCTCTCATGCCTATAAATACCTAGTTTAGTCTTCATTTGTAAGGCGTAGCTTAATTTTGTAAAAACACCTAGTTAACTTTTCCTTTACCTTTTCCCTCAATCTTACCCTAACTACTCAACAGTCTGACAAACTCTTGAGTCAGTTAGTTAGTTACTACCTTTGTAACAGATTTGTAACCGGTTTTCAGCAATAAAATTCAAATTTCCTTTTTCCCGCCAATTCTGTTCTTATCATTCCAGTCAAATTCTTGCTGCTGTTGGATATTGTTGTTGCTGTTGAGTGTTTGTTACGATCAACCATTGATCATAATTGACATTGAGGAAGAGTGGAAGCTGTTTGATCAGAATTCATCCATTCCATTGTTCATTTGAAGTTTTTGAGCAGATTAAAGGTGGTAGATGATTTGTAGCTGTTTGATTGTTGATTAAGTGTTCCCTAGTGATAAGGTGGTGGTTATCACTAGGGCAAGAGAGCTCAGCGCTCCTCTTCTTCTCAAAGGATTACTACAATAGGTTCTATAGTTCTAATTTTTGTTCCTCTCAACAAGTAAACTGCATGTTTCATTTTCCTAGTTTAATTTGATTGTTTGCATGATAAAAGTTGTTAATTCAGTTGTGGATTGATTCTAGGCCTTTTGCAGTTTAAGTGTAGTGGTTATAGCTTATTGGTTTAGCACTTTATCTGTTTTCAGTCTTCACAAGTCTTACTATACATTTGAGTAATAGTGGTGTTTAGCTCTTGTTGCTTGCTTGTATACATTGCATCTTGGTTTATAAACTTAGGATGCTATAGCTTTTAACTCAGTATAAACTTTTGCTCAAAAATCTTTCACAAAATCTCATAAAAAGATCATAAGTAGTGTTTGGCAACAGGTTTAAGCCATAATCATTGTGAGAGTTGTGGTGTTCTAGTTGTAACAAGCTGGATTTTTAGCCTGTTTTGGTCTTGTGTGATCAAGTTGAGTTCAATTTTTCTGATATCTTCCACTCATAAGTCAAATAGCTCATTTTTGTGTTTTGAAACTTTGTGCATCAGTCTTTGCAAATTAGCATTTTTAGAACTTTCAAGTTTCAAAACATTATAGCATCTTTGTTAGTTAATCATTTTTGCTCAAACCTTTTTCTATAGATCAATTAACATCTAAGGTTTCTGTGATAGTGAGGATTTTCTACAGTATTCAACAATAAGCCAGAAAATAGCTTTTTAGTTCAACCTTAGCAAAGTGATTTTTCTGTGATCAAGTAGTGCACTGTTTTCTTGAATCTACAAATCTACTTTACAAAAGTTGTGATTTTCTTTCACAAAAACGTTTACAAAGTGTTGAATATTGATTTTTGAAAATTTGAGCTTTTTCCAAAATCTGGTCAAACTTGGTCAACATAAGCTCTTTTGGGCTTAATTCAGATTTCTAGCTTATTTCTTGATGAAAATAGTTCTGGTTTGATTTCACATTCTTTAAATAAGTTGTTTAATCAGTTTCATTACAAAAATCAAGTTGTGACTGTTTGGTTTAAGCTGTAGCTTATTTTGAGCTTATTAATAAGCACTCATTAGCTCATTTTCCATCTTTAGCTTAATTCCTTAGACACACGCAGTTTAAATTGAATTTGAAGTCTTTTGCAATTTGTTTCATTGATTTTGGTTTAGTAATAAGCTCAAACGAGCTTATTTTGTTCTTAACCCGTTTTTGATTAAAAAGTTTTCAAAAATTGCAAATAGGTCCTTAAAGGTTTAATCAGTTTTAATTCCTAGCTAAACTTCCTAATTTTCTGGAATTTGCAAAGTTTAAGTCCTTTACTTTTGAAAGTGTTTAAATTCAGTTGGATAGTTTGTTAATTTGTTACCATTTTGGTTAGTTTGTTACTAGTTTTACATAATTGGTCCTTGTAGTTAACTGTTTTGCATTTTTAGTCCTTATAATTGTTAGAATTTACATTTCAAGCATTTACATTTCATAGAATTTACAATTTCAGTCCTTTTAGTTTCAAGTTTTTCATTTTACATTTTACTTGAATAAAAACGTGATATTTGCAATTTGTTTTACATATACGTAGGTATTATTTTTCCTTTTGGCAAGCATTTGTTGAATTAGCAATAGATTACCAAGCAAGCTTAACAACCAAGAACAATTAAAAATCCGATATTGGTTGGACTTTCTATTGGTTAAGAACTGAGAAAACGAACTTCATTATACTACATTTCAGAAGTATTAGTTATTTATGATGGAAAATGTAAACCGTGCTTTAAAAATTAATGCATTGCATGAGGGCATTGCAATGGTCAAGTGTAGGGGATTTAATAAGTGTGAAAACACTTATCCTTTTACCACTTATTTCCAATAATAACAAGACCAAAACGTGTGATTTATGTCGTAAAAGTCGGAATTATGCGTGGTTTGTGTTTTTATTGTGTTTTAGGACCAAAATATTAAAAAGGAAGAAAACACGGGCTTTCACGGGCTTTTATCGAAGAAAACGGGAAAAGACGAAGTCAAAAGATCAAGAGTGCAAAAAGAACGGAAGTCCAAGGCCTATTCTGAAGATTTATCGATGAAAAAGTCAAAAGACGGAAGTTTAACGAAGTCGAAGAACTTAAGTCTAATAGAAGAAGAAAATTAAAAGACAAGTTCAAATCCCGAGACGACAAAGACGAAGAATTAAAGTCAAGTCGAGAAAACGTGAAGAAAGCAAGAAAGAAGATGCAACACATGCACTCCTTCCACCTTCCCTATAAATACCCTCCTAATAGTCATTAGGAGGGTGGTTAGAGTTTTTAGTTAGTTTTCACTTTTTCTTAGTTTTCTCTAGTTTTTAGAGAGAGAAAGTCTTAAACTTTCTCTCACTAAATTTCATCTTTTTCTTAATCTTTCAAAGATTAAACACTTTGTATTGCTTATTTTTATTAATCAAGTTCATTTTAAGCTTTTATTTCTTAATCTCATTCTACTTTTCTTTGATTTTAGATTGATTTTAATACGATTATCATAAGATCCGTGTTGTTCTAATTGATTTCGTGCTTAAAAAGTTAATCTTTTGATCATTTTATGAGTTTTCATTTGATTAAGCTTTAAGACTTTTGTGCTTATTGGCTTATTTTTATGATTAGCTTATTTTTCTTATTAAAAAGTTTTATTAAAAAGTTTATGTTTTTATGGTTTGATCTAAAAAGTTGATTAATTTCGAGTTGAATAAGTTGATCAAAGTGCTTATTTGATTCGGATTTGTCATTGATTCGGGGTGGTTTTGGTATTAGCTTATTAAAGTTAGCTTATTACCTAGCTTAACCTTTTTCCACAATTTTCGGAAAGGGTTGTAAAACCCCTTTCCGATTGGCTTTTTCCGACCGGGTACACCATCCTAACCGATTTCCTTAATTTTAGGAAAGGGTTTAAAACCCCTTTCCGATTGGTCTTTATATTCCGACGGTAGGGCATTTGTCCTTTATTCCGATTGGGATTGTTAGTTGCATTCCGATTGAGGTTCTTCCCCGCATTCCGATTGGTAGCATTTATAGTATTCCGATAGGTGTGCTTTTCTTGTTATTCCGACTGCCCCTTGTCCCTGTTATTCCGATTGGGTATTTTATCCATATTCCGATCAACCGATCGGAATACATTCCGATCGGGCCTCTTTTGGCTTGTTTTGGTTTCTTTCGATCTTACTTTCTTATAGTACTTTTTTTTTATTTTCAGAAAATTTTCCAAGTGTTAGTTTTATTTAGTGTGTTAGTACTTTTCCATTGTCACCTTTAAGTTTCCATGCTTTTATTTTACTTGTCATTTTAATATTAATCTTTTAACTTCCTTTTTACTCAGCGACACTTTAATTACTTGCTAATAGTTTAAAACAAATCAACCAAACTATTCTCTTGATTCACCAAAAGACGATTGAGTCGCACTTAAGACCGGTTTTCAATTCGAAAGGATTCGGACGATAAAGATTTTATACCTAGCCAAAAGCGAAGTATTATGTATCTTTACAAAAATTCGATGCAAGTCTACCAAGTACAAGTACAAGTACAAGATAAAACTCATCGACTTAAGTTTTTAAGGTTGAAAAATTGAGATATAAAGTCAATACCCATAAAAATCTAGAAAGTCTTTTATTTCTAGCTACACTAGCTACACTAATAACATATGAATTGAAGCAACATGTATCACGACTTAGCACATTGGCTAATCGATACCTTTTATTTCTTCTTCTTCCTTCAACTTCATAACATTATAGCTCATTGGCTATTTATTTGTCTTTTTGACATTTTCTTTCTTTTTTTCTTTTTTTTATATATATTTTTTTCTTGGCTAAAACTCCTAGCCATGGATCAACATACTTACAAAGTTCATGTTGATACTGACAAACATGGAACTTGCAACTTTCTCCTATTTTTTTGGATTTTTCTTCTACTATTATATGATACTTTGACTTGGGTAATTTGACACAAAAATACATCTCAAATTTTCAAAAATTACCAATTGGATAATTTCTTAATTATTTATATACATTGCTTGAAACTTTTTATTTACGAGGGCAAAACAAGAACAAAAGTTTTAAAATAGCCCAAAAATATGGCAATTAAGCATCTTTTTCTCGATTTCCCTACAACCCCCTCACACTTAAGTTTAGCATTGTCCTTAATGTGATAAAACTGAACAAAAGCAAAGGAATGAGAGAAAAATCAGAATCACGGGCATATCATGCATCATACAAGAGTCTTGTCTTCGCCTGCAACTTGCGGTACCTACAAAAAAGATAAAACACACAAAATACGAAAAAAACTCTATTTTTTGTTTTTATAGGTTTTTATAAAAGCGACACATGCTACACCCCCTCACACTTAAGCAAAACATTGGTTAAAAATGTGGGGTGTAATCATGACTTTATTTAAAAAAGGAAAATCACACTTAAAAATTGAAAATTAAAAACACACGGGTTGCCTCCCGTGAAGCGCTTATTTTATTATAGAGTCATCAGTCGGACTCGTATTTCTTTTTATTTTTCTTTATTTTCATTGAGCGGAAAATGTTCACTCCATTCCTCATGGTATAGTTTAACACGGTGTCCATTAACAATGAAGCTTCCTCCATTCTTGTCATACAACTCAACATAACCGGACGGGTATCCATGTTTTACTATAAAAGGACCGTACCACTTTTGTTTAAGCTTGTGGGCTTTGAATTTATAGCGCATATTAAACAAGAGAACTTTATCTCCATTCTTGAATTCTTTTCGGATTTGAAGTTTCTTGTCGTGATAAGCTTTGGTACGTGCTTTGTACAATTTCGAATTCTCATAAGCTTGGAGTCTCAATTCATCGAGTTCATGCAGTTGCAAGAATCAGTTTTCTCCAGCGATTTTGAGATCGGGATTACAGCTTCTCAATGCCCAATAAGCACGGTGCTCGATTTCGAAGGGCAATTGGCACGTTTTACCGTACAATAAATGATAAGGTGTTGTGCCAATTGGTGTCTTATAAGCTGTTCGGAAAGCCCATAGAGCGTCGTCAAGTTTCCTTGACCAAACGGAAGGATTGTCCTTAACCGTTTTTTGGAGTATTCGTTTTAAGGCTCTATTGGTATTTTCAACTTGTCCACTCGTTTGTGGATGATACGCGGTTGCAAAACGATGGGTGACTCCATAACGCTTTAAGATTTTATCCATTTGTTTGTTACAAAAATGGGAACCTTGATCACTAATTAAAGCTTTCGGCATTCCATAGCGAGAGAAAAGCTTTTTCAGAAAGTTGATTACGGCTCGTGAACCGTTCGTGGGTAAAGCCTCGGCTTCTGCCCATTTGGACACGTAATCAATAGCGACTAACATATATTCGAACTTATGGGATTTGGGAAAGGGTCCCATGAAATTAGTTCCCCATACGTCAAATATTTCGCAAACTTGGATGCTGTTTTGAGGCATTTCGTCTCTTCGTGAGAGGCTACCAGTACGTTGGCAAGCATCACAATTTTCGACTAGAGTATAGGCCTCTTTAAAAATTGTTGGCCAATAAAAACCAGCATCGAAGACTTTTTTCGCGGTGGTGGAAGGACAATAATGTCCCCCAGTAGGGCCATGATGACATTCATCAAGGATCTTCCTTGTTTCCGTGTCGTAAACACATCTCCTAATCATGCCATCGGGGCATTCTTTGAAAAGATAGGGATCTTCCTAGAAATAGTGTTTTAGGTCAGAAAAGAATTTACATCGTTGGTGATAGGTTAAACCTTTTCTTAGAATTCTTCCAACGAGGTAATTTGCAAAATCTGCAAACCACGGAGATTCGTCCGTAGAGATTTTCATAAGAGTTTCATCGGGAAAATAATCGTCGATATCTTCATCCCTTAACTCTTCCATGTTTGGATTTTCAAGTCGCGACAAATTATCGGCTGTGACGTTTTCAGCTCCTTTCTTGTTTTTGATTTCGATGTCAAATTCTTGAAGTAGTAAAATCCATCTAATAAGACGCGACTTAGCATCTTGTTTTGAGAATAGATATTTCAACGCGGAATGATCGGTGAATACAATCGTTTTTGACAACACGAGATAGGATCGGAATTTGTCGAAAGCAAAGACTACGACAAGTATTTCTTTCTCGGTGATTGTGTAGTTGAGCTGCGCGCTATTTAGAGTTTTGCTCGCAAAGTGTATAGGACGGAGTTGTTTTCCTTCACGTTGTCCTAATACGGCTCCTACAGCAAAATCGCTTGCATCACACATAAGTTCAAACGGTCGTGACCAATCTGGCGAAACCATAATCGGTCTTTAAGATTGTCAAATGCCTTTATGCATTCTTCATTGAAATCAAAGACTTTTTCAAGGAGTTTGGTCATCGGTCTAGCGATTTTGGAAAAATCGTTTATGAATCGACGGTAGAATCCCGCATGACCTAGAAAACTTCTAACGGATTTAACATTAGTGGGTGGTGGTAATTTGGATATCACTTCGATCTTGGCTTTGTCTACTTCCAATCCGGATCCGGAGACTTTGTGTCCAAGCACAATTCCTTCAGTCACAATGAAGTGACATTTCTCCCAATTGAGCGTGAGATGAGCTTGTTTGCATCAGATGAGCATGTGCTCAAGATTAAAAAGGCAAGACTCGAATGAGTTACCAAAGACTGAGAAATCATCCATGAAAACTTCCATGGATACTTCGATCATGTCTTGAAAGATTGCGATCATAAGTCGTAGGTGCATTGCAAAGACCAAAAGGCATACGCTTATAAGCGAAAGTTCCAAAGGGACACGTAAAAGTGGTCTTGTCTTGATCGGGTTGTTCGATAGGTATTTGAAAATATTCTGAAAAGCCATCGAGAAAACAAAAGAATTTGTTCCCCGCTAGTCTTTCCAACATTTGGTCCATGAATGGTAGAGGAAAATGATCTTTTCGTGTGGCATCGTTCAATTTGCGGTAATCAGTACACACACACCAACCAGTAACGGTTCTTGTAGGAACAATTTCATTATTTTCGTTGGTCACAACAGTCATTCATCCCTTATTTGGAACGCAATGAATAGGACTAACCCAAGGACTATCCTCTATGGCATAGATGATTCCTGCCTCAAGGAGTTTGATGATTTGGGCTTTTACTATCTCCTTCATGTTTGGGTTAAGTCGACGTTGCCTCTCAATAACGGGTTTGGTATCGTCTTCGAGATTGATCTTGTGTTTGCAAAAAATTGGACTAACACCCAGTATATCAGATGTTTTCCAAGCAAATGCTTCTTTGTGGTTTTTGAGCATAGAAACGAGACGTTTCGTTTGATCTTCTTCGAGCTTGGCTGAGATAATCACCAGAAGGAGTGAGTCCTTCTCTAGATAAGCGTACTCGAGATGTTCGGGAAGAGGTTTTAACTCAAGATCCGTCGGTGGATCATGAATAGATTTGTGAATTATAAAGTTCGATTTCGAAGGAAAAACTTCAAACGGCTTGTTTTCCTCTTCTTCGAGAGTTACTTCGGAATCAAGGGCCATGAAATATTCGAATTCACGATCACGATCGATATCGCTAGTCTTTTCCTTTGGAATGGTGCGTTGTTATCAAGCGATGCATCCAACTCTTCTTCCGTTAATTCATCGATAACATCCACGCGGAAGCATGTGTCATCATTGGAATGGGAGTCTTGCATAGCTTTATCGACTAAGAATGTGACTCGATCGTCACCAACTCTAAGGTTTAGTTCTTTATTCTTCACACGAATGATAGCATCGGCGGTGTGCAAGAATGGTCGTCCTAAAATGAGAGGGACTTGATTGTCTTCCTCCATCTCAAGGATTACGAAGTCGGCGAGAAATATGAATTTGCCAACTTGAACAAGCATGTTCTCGGATATCCCAATGGGATATTGGTAGGTGTGGTTAGCCAAACATATACTCATACTCGTAGGTTTCAAAGTATTGTTTGAAAGATTCTTGTATAATGAGTATGGCATAAGATTGATACTTGCGCCTAGATCGGCCAAGGCGTTACATTCAGTATTGTTGTTTAGGGTGCATGGTATGAGAAAGCTTCCCGGATCTCCGAGCTTTGGTGCAAGTTTGCTTTGCAAGGCTGTAGAACATTCTTCATTTAGAAACACAGCAAAGATTTGCTCCGTCTTACTATGGTTGCTCACAAGATCTTTGAGCAATTTCCCATAGTTGGGCATGCCGGTTAAGATATCAATAAGTGGAACGTTGATCTTAACTTCCTTGATCATCTTAAAGAATTTGGCATTACGAGCCTTCATCTTTTCTTTTCGTAGGCGTTGCGGATACGGAATTTTTGGTGTATCCGCCTTCGGTGTTGGTATTGGAATGGGTGTGGTTTGTTTTGGTTTGGGTTTTGAAGGAGGAGCGGTTTCTTCCTTCTCGGGCTCATCGGCCTCGTCTTCACTTTCATCGGCGAAAGTGGGAGCATTGGTGTTCGGGTTTTGTGGTGGATCATAACTCAGCCCACTTCTAGTGAATACGACATTCACATGTTCATTACGGGTGGTTGGTGGGCGGTATGGTTTATCCGTAGATGGTTTTGGGTTTGTTTGAGTGTTGTTTGGTAGTGAACCACTTGGTCGATTGGCTAATTGATCGGTTATTCGATCGAGTTTGGTTTCGAGATCATTAATGGTTGCGGTGTGGTGTCTTTGTCCTCTTTCAACGTTGGCTTTGAGATCGAAGAATTGGTTCTTAATGAACGTGTTTGTCGATTTTTGAGATTCTATGAAAGCTAAGAACGTGTAGAAACTAGAAAGGGGGAGGGGGGGGGGGGGGGTTGAATAGTTTCTCTTTATTGGTGACCAAATTAAAATTACTTTCAATTTGGGTTGTATCAAAAATATCTTTTACTTGAGGCTAAGTTGCATAATGATTAGGTTCAGTTAAAAATGCACTAGCAATGATAATAGGTAAGTATAATGATAATGAAATAAGTAAATAGTAAGGAAGGAAACAACCTAGTGGGGAGACACCAAGATTTATAGTGGTTCGACAACGAGGCTCTATCCTCGTTTCTACTCCACTCCTCGAGTACACCTACTCGAGATTTCCACTATATCCACAAGCTCCCTTCTCGGCGGAGAAAACCTTACATCGTTGCTTACATTATTTTCTGACACTAAGCTAAATGTCGAGACCTAATCTTTAGCTAGGACCAATCTACACAACGTTGCCTACTTCACAATTTAACGACACAAGGCTAGATGTCGAGTTCTAATCTCAAGGTAGAACCAATCTTCACGACGTTGCCTACTTCACCATTTTACGACACAAGGCTAGATGTAGAGTTCTAATCCAAAGCTAGAACCAATCTTCACGACTCTTCACTTTGAAGCTAAGTGACAACTTCACACAACACAACTACTAATCACTTTCAAGTTTAGTGAGAACTCACAAGATACAACCACATCACTTTATAGTTTAGTGAGAACTACTAATCAAATCTATTACAACTCAACTAGACTTATCCAAGTACACACATATAGCTTGGATTTACACAACACAACTCCAAGCAAACACATATGCAATGGATGTACACAACAAATCCAAGTATTCACAAATAACTTGGATGAACACAACTAGTCCAAGTATTCATAAATACAATGGATTGACATAAAACAAAAAGGGTATCATGATGAATATGACTAGCTCATAGCTTCATCTTTATCACAACACTAGTGGGTGAGTGATCTTCTCATTGGACAAGGTAAAGGAGGGGATCAAGAGGATAATCATATGTAAACATCCTTAACACTTTAAGTGATCATTTACTAATGATTATGCTATAGAAAAGAGAAAGGGGGCTAAGAAAAACGTCCATGAGGCTTGTTGGAAAATGAGATTTGACCCACTATTTAAAGGAGACAAAGTATAACGGATATATAACGGCTATCTGGGCGCGGTACCTTATCTAGCCCGGCGGTTCCATATCGCTAGGGAACCGCCTAACTACTTAAGGTACCGCCCCTAGAGTACGCTCCGTTTTTTATCTTTTAGTGGGGTGGGAATATCTGAGGTATTTGAAGCCTTCAAAGGATATTCTAATAGCATATGGAATATGCTATTTTCAAATTTTCATTTTCCATTTTAATAAAACATTTTCTAAAAAAGAAAGTTAATTAAAAAGTCTTTTGTCATATTAACAAAAGTGAGTTTTAAGGATAATCATTTTGATGATCACTAAGTATGATTAAGAAAGGTTAGTGATATGATTATTACCTTGATGATAGTGTTAGTTAAATAATTAGTTTTGTGTTTTACACTAAATGTGTTGTATAGTTGTTGTGATCAAAACTAAGAAAGATTAGTTAACACTAATAATGTTTTTAGGCATCACTTGCATTAACAATCTCCCCTTTTTGATTACGACAAACGATAAACTCATTTACGTAGAAACACAAAATATCGAATTATTAACGAGTTTATCACTATCATTTCTCCCCCTTTGTCGTAGCAAAAAGGTTAGCACAAGTCTTTGAAGAACATCGAACTTTGCTAGTAGCTCCCCCTTGGTGGTTGCTCCCCCTTGCTTGGGGCACCAAGTATATGAGCTAAGGTGACATGCTACACAAAGGTTAGTAGAAAGGAAAGAAACACCAATGTATATATGATCACTACCTATAACATGAGAGGGAGAGAGAGAAAAAATCTCAAATTTAAAGCAAGTATTTTGCTAAGTTTGTCCAAAGAGGTAATTGACAAAATCAAACTTCAATCCAGTGAAGATGATAAGCTTGTCAATGGGTTAAAGTTTAGAATTGAGGGAATCACCCATAAGCAATTGTAAAAGTTAACCATGATCAACTCAAAAGATAACTAAGGAAATAACACAAAAACAACACAAAGGTTACATAAAAGAAAAGACATAACAAGGTAGATAGTCATACACACAATATGAGTATCTAAAGCAAAAAAAAAATAAAATATGGAAAATAAACCACTAAGCATAAACTATTCTAATAGTGATAATTTACCAAGATTTCTTAAAAATTAAAAGACTCTAAAACAACAAAAGTGATAAGGACTTTAGTTGGAAAAATAAGACGACGATGCATCATTCGAAGTTTTGTCCACCGGGAAGAAAACTTGGATAGGAGGTCGAGTGAGGAGGAATTCAAGGAAATTTAACTTCTCGTATACATGAGCAAGTTCAATTTTTTGAAATCGACAACAAGCACACGAGGATCTGTGATGCAACACAAAATCGTTTGATGGGGGTAGGGCATCAAACTTAGGGTTTGGGAAGGTTGAAAGGTCATTGAGTTGAGGGGTGTTGAAGGATTGAGGTGGTGGAGGAACATTTTCTTTTTCTCCGGTGATGGGGTTAATGGTATAAGTCTCATTCCAATACTTGATTGGAGAGAAGGTAGGGTTTTTGGGTGGTTTGGAAGAAGATGGTTCGTTCTTCTTAACCCAAATAGGTCGAACCGAGATTTTCGGTTTCTTTCAAAGCTTGGATGAGGAAGCTTTGGGTGAGTGGGGTTGTGACAAAGAAATGTCAAGGTTAGGAATGGAGGAGTTAGGCATTGTGAGAGTGTGAGAATGAAATCTCAAGGTTGTGTGAGAATGAATTCTCAAGGTTGGAAAGGTGTGAGAATGAAATCTCAAGGTTGTGTGAGAATGAATTCTCAAGGTTGGGAAGGTGTGAGAATGAAATCTCAAGGTTGGGGTATAAGTAAAATGTAATCAAGGTAAGAACTTGAATACAAAAGGTGGAGTGTCAAGGAATGTTTAGTCAATTTGAGTAAACAAGGAATCTTGACAGGGTATAGGGTTTTAAAAGTTTTGACCAAAAAATCGTCAAAAATTTATTTCTGTCTGCGGTACCTTAAAGGGACCGGCGGTTCCTTATCACATAAGGAACCGTGCGACTTTTTTTGAGCCGCGTCCAGTGGACATGAAACCATGTTTTTTCCAGGGTTTTGGGAAAAAGTAAGACTTTTTCAAAAAGTTGCAAATCTTGGAATTTTACCTCTATTAGCACCAAATTATGCTAGGGTTGCATAAAGCAACACATTCACAAAGAATGTCTTGACAAAAGGTGACAAAATATTTGAATATCATTTTGAACCAATTTTAGTCAAGTTTTTAGAGGTTGTGATAGATTTAGGTTCAATTTTAATTTCAAATTAAAGTTGATTAATGTGCACATAAGAATAGGAACACATAAAGCTAAATCCATAGAACAACTTCATGAAACACTCATGAAGGAAGCAAATACAATGACAAATGAAAAAACTAACTAATACAAAGCTAGCTTAACATTAGATCTATATGAGTAGTCTTCTTTGGCTTGGTTTTGTTAAAAGAACTTATTAAGAAAACTCATCATTCATCTCCTAGGAGGAGGCATGGAGAATAAGGTAAGAAAGAACTCTTGCAACCTCCTATGTAGTCCAAACATCTCCATCCTAAGGTTATGGATGATGTAGTGGTTGTAGAGGCAACATGAACAATTAGGACCATGTGTTTCTTGAAACCCATAGTATGGATCACCCAAAAGGAGGGAAAGTGGAACACCTAAAATTGGAATGTTTGAGTTGGGTGGAGGTGGAGGAGGCATGTTCTCCATGGGTGATGTGGGTGAGAGTGGAGGCATGTTCCCTAAAGGGGAAATGGGTGAGTGTGGAGGTATGTTCTCTAAGGTTGGTGAAATGGGTGAGTTAGGAGGGGTAAATGGTGAAGTCACCAAGGTGTCATCAAAGTCATTCACAAAAGGAATGCTTTGGATTGGTTAAGGTTGTGTGGTCACATCCAAGGGTGCACTTGGAGTGAAGGGTGAAGAGAGCTCATTCATTCTTGAGTTGAATGAAGAGGAGGTAGAACCAATGGAGTGGTTAGTACCATGGGTGGATGTTGTCTTGCATGGTGCAAGGTTTGTGAAGGTGATGAAGAAATGAGGATAAGAACCATCTCATTCTTAGGTGTGTGGAAGGGTGAGTAGTTAGGCTTGGCTACCTTAATCCTTATTTTGAGTGTTTTCCTTGGGGTGGAGGTCTTGGAAGTGTTTGAGGTTTTGGTACAAACCATGGTTGTTTAAGGATTAGGGAAGTATGTTTGATGTGTGAAGAACATGACAAACAAGGTGGGTTTAAATGGGTGAGTGGATGATCCAAACTAGTAATGAGTTAAAATCATTTTAGGTGAATAATGAATTTAGGTAAGCTAGTTTAGGAAATGTGTAGTTTATTACAGAAAATCATGCAGTGTTTACACAGAATTGAGAAAACAGTGTAAAGCAAAAGATGTTGTCGGGCACAATGGCCGGCGGTTCTTTATCTAGGACCCACGGTTCCTTATCGATAAGGATCCGCTGGTCGATATGGAACCGCGACGAGAGGTTTCAAAAATTTCCATCCTAGTTTTTGATAAACCCAGATTTTTACCAAAATATTCACAAGCCAAAGTTAACTACATATCATAATCTAATAAGCTAACTATCACAAAGATGCACAAAGCTATGTAAATCACAAACATGATAGCATAAGCAACATTTAGGGTCAAAATAGATAATAATCCAAACATAAGTTAATACACAACCAAATGAAGGAAAGAAAGTCAGGAAATCATCCTAGATGAGTGTTGCAAGTAACCATGAGCATAACATCTAATTCCTTGATTCACTTCTGAGACGTTCTCGAAGAAGATGATTGAGATAAAATTGATAGTCGGAATAAACTTCATGGGAGGACAAAATGGAGATTGAAGAGGACATGAAGTTATTGAAATGGGAAGGAGGATTGCTAAAAGACTTTTCTTGAGAAGTATTTTCGACTTGACTTGAGTTAGCATTTCTCTCGGGTGAAATGTTCTCTTGAATAGGAAACATGACTCGATCAACGGAGTGATAAGGTGAAGAGAGAAGAGATGGAAAGTCAATAAGGACTCTCCTAAGAAGACGAGAGAGAAGAATTCCGTAGGGAAGACTTGACTTAGACTCAAGAAGAACAAATCTAATTCTTCTAGCTATGAAAAATGCGAGATTGTAAGGAGTTGTAGTGGCAACACAATACAACATATGTGCAAGGCAAGCGGGTACTAAGTCCCGATTCTCATCTAGACACATTTCATTTTCCCTAATGATTTCGGCCCAAGGGATCATGAAATCATTAAGATCGCTAGTAAGTAATTCCCAAGGAGAGAGAGTTCGAACAACTCCTTGAAATTTACCAAGAATAGGATGTTCACGAGGATTAGAAATGACATGAATGATGCCCGAAGACGATGGAAGCACAGTCACATAATGAGCATCAATAGGGGCCGATTCTAAAGAGTCAATACTCCAAGCATCGGTGAATCGACATTGACCATTAGATGGCACTCCAAGAATATTACCGAATTCTTCAAGAGTGTAAATAATGATTTTCCCCATAATGGAAAATCGTATAGATATACCATTATTGATGCCTATCAAGGTGAATGAGCTAAAGAACTCCATAAGAAACGAAGGAAATATTGGCTCATCAGTATCAAGAAGACAATCAAACCCAATAGACTCAAACATGAAGCGAATAAACTCATTTACAAAATTGGAAAGAATGATGCGTCCTTCATGAAAACAACGATGTTCAAGAGACTTAGACGAGTTTTTATGAGAGTGAATCAAATGAGGGAAAGGAGAAGAGGGCATGTATGCTCGTGTTCGTTCATGATCTTTTGGATATCTTGAAGACATGACAAGTACCTAAACACGAAAATATCTTTCCAATCACTCATATGAAAAATTAAAATCAACAAACAAAAAATATGAGAGTGTGTTATATCAATTTCTTGACAAACATAGGATTGAATACATATCATTCTCATGTTTACAATGTGTCTATTCCATCATTAACCAAGAACACATGATCTATGTTAGATCAACAATAGATTAGAACATTGGTTTTTCAAAACAAGGTTTTTAGGTAAGCATTAACAATGTCATTACCTACTTGTTCATGGGTTCATCTCAAATCCATCTTTTAAACAAAATTCGGATTTGTTCTACAAGTGGGTTTTAGTGAAATCTTAATGAATATGAACCTAAGGAATCATAGTAAAATAACCATGTCAACCCGCATTCCTATTAAGGTTTTAATTCAATTTCAATTTTAAAAATCCCCAATTATGAAAGGATGAACCCTAGAACAAAATAGATGAAATTGAAAGAAAATACTTACAATTAACTGATGTTAGATGAAGGATGAGTGAAACCCACAACTTGGAATCAATTAATTTGAGTGACTGAATGTTTTTGAAGCTTCAACAATGGTGGAAAACAAGAAAAACGTCGGCTGTGTGTTTTTGGGAGAGAGAGATAGTGGTTTGAAAAAGAATAAAATAATCAAACTGGCGCTCTGACAAACTTTACTGCCCGCGGTACCTTATCGATAAGGAACTGCAGGTTTGAGCCGCCAAGATAAAGAACCGCCTACAGAGGCAGGTTTTTATCATTGAAAAACGCCAAATTTTAAAAACCAAGTTTTTCTAAGATACTTAAAAACATATCATGAACCTTTTAGAATAACATTGGATCATCATAAACACTAGGAAATATGTTTTAATGAAGGATTACGAGTTGAATCAAGATCGAAAAGAACCGAAACGGACAAACGACTACTCGTAGCAAAATGGCAAAGTGGAGAGAAGTCAAGGGAAGTGAATCAAGACTAGGACCAATGCTCAAGGGATTAATGACAATCTTCAAATAGTGGTAACGAAGAGCTTGTGTCATATATAGTGGTTTAAGACGTGCCTTTCCGGCGAAACGTTAAACGGCTTTGGTAATGAATAAACACAGAGCAATTATTCATGTATAGACTAAGATCACTTTCAATAATAGTCTTAGTCTAAATTAAAATATGAGCAAGGTATTAATTCACTTTCTCTCCCACAAAGGGCCTACTAACCGTATGGGTGCAAACCATAGAAATCATGCTTGATACTTTAAGCTACTACTAACTCACTCTACATCACCATAGTGAGTCAAGTATCCAAGCAATGAAGGTTTGAGAGGATAAAAGGAAAGAATCACAAACCACAAACAAATGTCAAGGCAAGGATGCCAAGAGCAAGCACATAGTCATGTAATGATCAAAAGAATGATCAAAGGGCGTGTGGAAGAACGAAAACGTATCTTAGCCACAAGAGCATTTCAATCCATCACTGCAAGCCTCAAGAGTGACTAAGAAGAATACTAAGTCTTCAATGACTAGTTTTATTCCCAATCATCATTCAAAGATATTGAAGATCAATGAAGATGAGTCTTCTACAAGTGCAAGTAGCTCAATCCGCAATCAATTCAATGATTGATCTTCATGAGTACCTACACAAGACAAGATGCAATCTAGTAGATACATTTCAAGAGTAGATCTAAAATGTATAAATTCTACTAATCTAAGTGGGATGTAATATTACAAATTAAAAAGACCTATTTTCAAAGAAAACATAGTTTTGACCAAAGAGAAACTTTAGTACAACTTGACCTTCTAATTTGAGGAGACAATGGATCGATCCAAGTTTCAAAGTACAATATACTTCAAAGATCTTGAGTGACCATCGCTCTGATACCAATTGTAGAAACTAGAAGGGGGGGGGGGGGGGGGTTGAATAGTTTCTCTTTAATGGTGACCAAATTAAAATTACTTTCAATTTGGGTTGTATCAAAAATATCTTTTACTTGAGGCTAAGTTGCATAATGATTAGGTTCAATTTAAAATGCACTAGCAAAGATAATAGGTAAGTATAATGATAATGAAATAAGTAAAGAGTAAGGAAGGAAACAACCTAGTGGGGAGACACCAAGATTTATAGTGGTTCGACAACGAGGCTCTATCCTCGTTTCTACTCCACTCCTCGAGTACGCCTACTCGAGATTTCCACTATATCCACAAGCTCCCTTCTCGGCGGAGAAAACCTTACATCGTTGCTTACATTATTTTCCGACACTAAGCTAAATGTCGAGACCTAATCTTTAGCTAGGACCAATCTACACAACGTTTCCTACTTCATAATTTAACGACACAAGGCTAGATGTCGAGTTCTAATCTCAAGGTAGAACCAATCTTCACGACGTTGCCTACTTCACCATTTTACGACACAAGGCTAGATGTCGAGTTCTAATCCAAAGCTAGAACAAATCTTCACGACTCTTCACTTTGAAGCTAAGTGAGAACTTCACACAACACAACTACTAATCACTTTCAAGTTTAGTGAGAACTCACAAGACACAACCACATCACTTTATAGTTTAGTGAGAACTACTAATCAAATCTATTACAACTCAACTAGACTTATCCAAGTACACACATGTAGCTTGGATTTACACAACACAAATCCAAGCAAACACATATGCAATGGATGTACACAACAAATCCAAGTATTCATAAATAACTTTGATGAACACAACTAGTCCAAGTATTCATAAATACAATGGATTGACATAAAACAAAAAGGGTATCATGATGAATATGACTAGCTCATAGATTCATCTTTATCACAACACTAGTGAGTGAGTGATCTTCTCATTAGACAAGGTAAAGGAGGGGATCAAGAGGATAATCATATGTAAACATCATTAACACTTTAAGTGATCATTTACTAATGATTATGCTATAGAAAAGAGAAAGGGGGCTGTGAAAAACGTCCAAGAGGCTTGTTGGAAAATGAGATTTGACCCACTATTTAAAGGAGACAAAGTATAACGGATATATAACGGCTATCTGGGCGCGGTACCTTATCTAGCCCGGCGGTTCCATATCGCTAGGGAACCGCCTAGCTACTTAAGGTACCACCCCTAGAGTACGCTCCGTTTTTTGTCTTTTAGTGGGGTGTGAATATCTGAGCTATTTGAAGCCTTCAAAGGATATTCTAATAGCATATGGAATATGCTATTTTCAAATTTTCATTTTCCATTTTAATAAAACATTTTCTAAAAAAGAAAGTTTATCAAAAAGTCTTATGTCATATTAACAAAAGTGAGTTTTAAGGATAATCATTTTGATGATCACTAAGTATGATTAAGAAAGGTTAGTGATATGATTATTACCTTGATGATAGTGTTAGTTAAATAATTCGTTTTGTGTTTTACACTAAATGTGTTGTATAGTTTGTTGTGATCAAAACTAAGAAAGGTTAGTAAACACTAATAATGTTTTTAGGCATCACTTGCATTAACAGAACGTTTTCTCTAGGGTCGACTCTTCGGGTCTCTTTTCGTTTGATGGACTGGAATTATCGTTCTCACGGGGTTGTGAGCTACGATTATCGTTTTTGGGATACTCACGCCATATGCTGGGATTTCTACCGTAGTAGTTACCTCGATAACCACTTCCTCGGTATCCTCCTTGGGCGTGGTTTGCTTCTTGTGGCGGTTCTCTTATTGGTGTATCATCATACGCCATGGATGGGTGTGGTCCTCCGCAAAGAGTACATTCGCCTCACATCTCTTTCATTTCGTCTTTGATTGTTTTGAATTGCGAGTCGAATTTAGATGTGAGAGCGTCCATCTTTTCCTTGAGTTTGGAATTTTCGTCACTTTCAACGAAAGCAACGGTTTTCTTGAAAGGTTTGGTTCGATTATCTTTGGACCAATCGAGTTTTAAGATAACTCGGTCCTCGAGCAATTGATATGCTTCGTTAGGAGTCTTATAAAGAAAGAGTCCACCGGCGTCAAGGATTGCTTGCGTCGGTTCATTGAGACCATCATAAAAGATTTGGATGATGGTTCCTTTTAGTAAAACATGTCCATGACAACTACGAAGTAGGTCTTTCATTCGGTTCTACGCATCAATGAGTGTTTCTTGTGGAAGTTAGGCGAAACCTCGGATTTCTCCCATGAGTCTTTCGTACATGGCTGGTGGAAAGAAACGGCTAACAAAAGCGGTTCTCATTTGTTCCCATGTTTCAATTGTACCGGGCGTCAACTCGTTGTACCAAACTCTTTCATCTCCGGATAGAGATGATGGGAAGAGTTTGAGTTTTATGGAATCTCCATCGACGTCGGCTCCATAACAGAACATGCCACATATTTCTATGAATTAAGATATGTGCTTATGCGGATCGGCCCGTGTACGGCCGTCAAATTAGCGGTCTTTGATCATTGAAAGGTGATGACCTTTGACGATAAAGTTTTCTCCAAGCTCAACTTGAACAATAGCAGCCTCGGGGGTAGGTGCTACTACTCGGTTGGCTGCCCACATTGATTTATCGTCGACCATTGGAAATGGTAGATCGTTAAATGGGTTATAGACGACAAAGGCGTCTAAGAGATTATCAAATGGTAGGTTTTTGGTTTTTGAGATTCTGTTTTCAAAAGAAACAAATGGGTGTTTCTTGCGGTTTTTCTTTCGAGATTGATGAATATAACGTTCAGGATCGGTGTATGGACTAAGCAATTATTGACTGGAAGAACGTGTGTTCATTCAAGTCTTGAACGACTTTTGAAAAGGATTACAAGTAATAAACAAAAGCAAACAAAATACAACTAATGAGAAAAGTAAATAGGAAATTAAATAAACTAAACAAATTACAAACATAATTTTTTTTTTAGGTTCTGGAAACTTGCCGGCGGCAAACAGGGGTTACCGGACGGCAAAACACCTTTTGTTTGTCACTTGCGGGCGGCAGGACTACCTTGCCGGACGACAAAGGTGGTTTTGTGATGATGATTCCAGTGGCAGGAGAGTGTTGCCGGCGGCAATGCTCTCTTGTCAGATTTTTTTTTTTTTGATTTTTGGGTTTGTTTGCAATGAGGACACTACAATGGGTTTGATTATAGGATGATTTTGGAACTAAGAACACAATCAAATCCCCGGCATTGTCGCCAAAAACTTGATGCGTGGTGTTGGTAACAAGTTTTAAATTTATAAACACGAATTACCGTATTGACTAAAAACGCACGGGCAAGTATAACCCTTTTGTTTGTGTATAGCTTTTACGTGGTAATACCGAGATCTTTCACGGGGATTTGTAAAACCTATGATTATTCTAAAATGAAACTATAATCGTTGATTGTAGCAATTGTTGACAAACAAATAACAAGTAAAAATGATGAGATTAATAATATGAGTAAAGGTACACTTGGTAAAGACTAGTTTGAGCATTCGTAGTGGTATGATTGTGATGACACGTTAACAAATATGATTATGATAATTAGATGGATAATCCAATATATTGTTTTCAAAAGCTTTAATCTTCGTCAAGACCTTGGTTAAAGAAAACAAGCATTAGACTCAATCACTAAATTCAAGGCATAATCCAATTTCAACACATTCGATTCACGGTCGTTTCACGAATTTGCTAACACTTATATTTATGTTTCTTGATAATCAAAACTTCTTAAGAAATGATCAATACAAAAGATATCCAATCATAGACAAACCGGCTATGACTTATTAGAAAATAACCCTTTCAACCTATGAAATCTTTACCAACAAAATAAGTTTTGATAGCAATTGTCACATGAAACATAAATATCAATGGATCATAGGAAAGCTTGACATTGAATTAAACATAAATCACAATCACAAACATCACTTCATACTACAAACATCATCCTACCAAGTGTAGAATGAAACTTAGCTACTATAACAAATGATGAAATAAACTCAGAAATAAATGTATTATAAGTCATAATCAAGAGTCTTACAAAGTGGAAAAATGTTACTAATGATTAGGGTAATGATCCCTAAGACTTTCGTGATGATAACTTTGCTTATCAGACTCAAAAACTGACTTTTCTAGCACCACCTTGTTCAAATCCGGGAATGGGAGTTTGGACAAGGATGAGAGAGTTTATTTGATGTAGTAATGAGAAGATATGTGAAAGGCATATAAGGATATGTAGTTACATGACCCCAAGGGTCTTATTTTTTAAGCTAGTTGATGGCATGGAGTGAATGCATGGCTTGGAGCCAAAGACAAATACTTGGAGCCAAAGCATGTCTAGAAACTTCTTGTATGATCTTGCATGAATGTAGACACATTTTTGCCTAGACAAATGTTGGAGGCAACTTCACTCATGATGGAGGCAAATCAACTCCCATTTGATGGTGGAGGCAAATCAACTCCCATGTGATGGTGGTAACTTCACTCTTGCCAGTGGCAAGTTGGATGTATGTTGATGGTGACAACTTTCATGATGAATATCTTTATTTGCTCCTTGCAAATACTTGTTCTTGCACCCGAAACTAATCTTCAAAGGCTTGTAACTTGTACAAGGGTCTTGAAATTGACTAGGATTCTTCGTACTCGTACAATTCTTCATTTTTATGTTGTTTTATACTCCATTCCTGCAATTCGCTACACAAAGACTTACAAACACAATTGGGCACGAATATGCAAAGATATCATATAATTAACCAATATACATGTACAAAAGTACGGATAACGCTCCTAAAAACATGTTGGATTTAGGCGTTATCACAACCCGTGTCATAAATTTTTGTTTAGTGAAGAATATGAAATTTTGCCTTACATATCCAGATCGTTTATGCAACATATAGAATGCATTGTGAAAGAATATATAATCACCCATGTGGAACTGTGGGTAAGAAATGCTCTAATGCTTGTAGGTTGTCAACTGGTTTTCTGCACAAGTCACAAGAGCATGCTTGCTCTAAAGTTGAGGCACTATTCATTGACTTTAAGATTGTCAATCTATCCACCTCCATGTTTTTGGTTATGGTTGGCTTCCAAAGCATCAGAGGTGAAGAATATTTGGCCAGATGTACAAGATAAATCGCGTGAACAATGATTTCAAGTACAACACATGAGTTTTTCTACAACCTTAATGAACAACTCTAAAAGAACCTTAAATGACATAAATGATGGATATTTGCATGTCTAAATGGGATTTTGCATTACCTTATGTACTTTCCAATCTAGTGATTGACCAGACAAAAAAAATTCAATTACGCTAATTAACTAACAAAACTATAGGATATCGATACACCCAACCCACCTGATTTGCCCCCTCTAATCAGGACGTACATAGACACAGTAAATAGAAAAGTTCATTTACCTGTTTCAGGAGGTCTGCTTCACTTGAAAATGGGTACCAGTTGATCACTACATCAATATTTATCAAAGTGGAATTGGAATGTATGTGTGTATGTTTTCAAGGATGGCAGTAGTTGGTGGAGATTTTTGTTTGTTATTTCCGCAAGAAGTTCGTTGCAATCCCTTGTAAAATGCTTCCTCTCTCACTTTCAAAAAAAGGTATAAAAAATGGTCCATAAAAGAGAGTTGTTTCATTTGTTTTATGTGCGCCTAAAATGACTATTGCATCTTATAAAGTAATTTTATATTCTCAACAATCAGATTTCTTACACCCTCTAAAATTACATGGGAACAAACTGATACAGAGGTTAAACTAATTCGTACGCACTTAACGTACTATTGAATATCTATGGCTAGAGAATTATTTCGTTCTTCTGATGGTGTGACTATAGCTTTGGACTCGTTGATAAACTTGGATGGTAAGTTGGTAACGACCATTTTGTGCAACATAAATTACCTATCATAGTATAGCTATAATAGTTGTTATGATAACTTTTGTTTTTCTCTAGTTTGAATGTCCATTTTCATGTTAGAAGAAGGCTAACCATGGTGAACTCATTGATGTGAATGGATTCCATGATCTGTCACGCATAGGCGTCCCAATGCCATCATGAATATGAGTCGCTGAGAACGCATTAAATACATTAAACATGAAAAATAAATGATAAAAAAGTGCATTCCATATAATTATGATGTAAGCTCTAAGGACCAACCTCTAGAATCTCTCATAGGAAACTAAAACCCCTTTGACATTTTTAGAAAGAAAAACTCACAGATAACTCAGGCTCTTGAAAGTGTAATACTCCTAGAAGATATATATCTTCCAGATGAAAGATCTTCGTTAACTGAAAGTTGGGATCTAGTTTTATGTTTTTTCTTAGCCAACCAATGAGTCAACAGTCCTTTCAGGGTTTCTCAAGCCAAATTGATCTGTAGAGACTCCATAGATGGCAAGATGTTTTTTCTTAGATAGCCAATGTGTAACACCCCATTTTGGTAAATGGAATGTCACGCGTGATTATGACGTGTCATCAAAGCATGCAAGGTAATATGTAGTAAAACATACATGACCATAGGGAAAACCGGAATCAAACATCGGTTCCCAAACAAAATCCCAAAACATAATAAAGTAAAAGAAATGAGAAATGACTAAACAAGCATAGATATATGAAGGCAAAGGAAGAAGTCTATGGCAGCTTCCATCCTATGCACGTCCTCTAAATGCTCGAGTCTGTCCTTAGGTACCTGCCGTTTTGGGACATGGAAAGGAAAGTAACGGCTGAGCAAAACGCTCAGTGCACGGATTTAGGCATAGTATGAATGACTAAAACATAAATAAGACTAATAGCAGCGGAAATGTATAAGTCCTAGAAAACCTGGAACATGTTCATAAAACTGGTTTAATAGTTTGAAAGCCTTATGTTTGTCTTATGAAAACTGTTTAACATGTTAACCATTAAGCCGATATAGGTCATGAAATATCAACGCGCATGAATACTTGGAGGGATGACCTCGTCATGCAAATTAGAGGGGCTGCCTCTAATTTAATATACTAGTTTGGGTAGGAGGGATCAACTCCTTGTGAAGGATGCAAGGCACACACCACATTCACCTGAATAATCTACTGAAAACATGTAAACTAGGATGCACCCATATGCCCCACCTGATAGTAATAATATGGCCAAAAGCTAAAGGGACGCCACGAGCTATCACTCTGTCGTAGTGGAGTCATAACACTGGTGCCTCTAGTGTTATGGTTATGGTACCTCCATAACTAGATGAAACTGGTCATGCATGTATATGGCTTTTGGTATCTAATTAAACATAAGCAATTCAAAAACATATAAAACATATACTGGAGAAAACAGTTGGCTGCATACGGGGAATCCTAATAAGGAAGAATGTCCATACTGAAAGGACGGAGAATCCATACCTTAAGTCCAGTGAACGAAGAAGACGAACGGAAGAGAGTCCTACTTCGATCTCAATAATGCTACATAGATAGTATACGTGTATAAGTATTCTGATTACTGAGTACATAATTGATTTTATATCATGTCTTAGCTTGTATTATATGTTCATGTCTTGTTTTACTGATTTTAACGTTATACTGTGTTTATCGTGTATTATGTATATTCTGATTATGTATTACTTGTATTTCTTGTATTGTTACACTTGTTGTGTAATAATAAGTAACTTTCTAAAAATAGCAGGTTTCTTAAAATAGAAAGTTTCCAAAATAGATTTACTGCTTAAAATAGAATAGTTTCTAAAAATAGAAAGTTTCCAAAAATAGTAAGTTTCCTGAATTAGAAAGTTTCCATATTTAGAAATAAGCTGGATTAATAATCTAATTAGTATAAGCTTAGTTTTACTGATTAATACTCTAAGTCATGTGATTAATAGTATAGTTTATTTATTAATACATGTAAATTAAATAAACTATAGGATTAATTAAATATAACATGATTTAACTAAATTAAGTGTATAAAATACTTAGGTAAAAACATGTATTAATAATAATATTAATATAACCTAAGTCATGAAAATTAATTAATTATATGTCATGTTTTAATAATTAATTAATTACTATAGTCTAAGTTACATAAATAAATAGTTAGGTTAAAATCATGTATTATTAAATAATAATAATAAACCTAAGTCCATGTTAATTAATTAACTATATGTCATGTTTAATAATTAATTAATACTATAGTATAAAATAAATAATTACATACTTTGGTTAAAAACATGTATTCTTGTCTAAATAATAATAACCCAAGTCATGTTAAATTAAATTTCGATAAAAGCACATGCGACTAAATAGGGCCAGTACTGTACCAACCATTACTTAGTCATAATTCCTGCAATAATGTTACATGAAACATATTAAATGAAACTCATCTGTGAGAACTTATCAGAAAAAAAAATTTTATGTGACTAATTATGAAGTACTGGGGTTCAGTCCACATAGCCACAGTTCACGAGGAACATCATGCATGAAACAATGACACATAACTAAATATGAATGACGGTTGTCCATCCATATTAGTAAAATAATATCGATGAAAACATCAAGGTTAAAACATCAAGGTGCTGAAAACATCATGGTTAAAACAACAATGCGGTGAACACATCAATATGTGGAATAACAAGCGTTGGTTTAGGAAGCTCCTGGTGACTACCCACTAGTCACAGGTCAAGTTTTAGAACCTACAGGTCGAAGCCTTAGCTCTAATACCATAATTGTAACACCCTATTTTGGTAAATGGAATGTCACGCGTGATTATGACGTGTCATCAAAGCATGCAAGGTAATATGTAGTAAAACATACATGACCATAGGGAAAACCGGAATCAAACATCGGTTCCCAAACAAAAGCACAAAACATAATAAAGTAAAAGAAATGAGAAATGACTAAACAAGCATAGATATATGAAGGCAAATGAAGAAGTCTATGGCAGCTTCCATCCTATGCACGTCCTCCAAATGCTCGAGTCTGTCCTTGGGTACCTGCCATTTTGGGACATGGAAAGGAAAGTAACGGCTGAGCAAAACGCTTAGTGCACGGATATAGACATAGTATGAATGACTGAAACATAAATAAGACTAATACCAACAGAAATGTATAAGTCCTGGAAAACCTGGAACATGTTCATAAAACGGGTTTAATAGTTTGAAAAGCCTTATGTTTGTCTTATGAAAACTGTTTAACATGTTTACCATTAAGCCAATATAGGTCATGAAATATCAACGTGCATGAATACTTGGAGGGGTGACCTCGTCAAGCAAATTAGAAGGGCTTCCTCTAATTTAATATACTGGTTTGGGTAGGAGGGAGCAGCTCATTGTGAAGTATGCAAGGCACACACCACATTCACCTGAATAATCTACTGAAAACATGTAAACTAGGATGCACCCATACTCCCCACCTGATAATAATAATATGGCCAAAAGCTGAAGGGACGCCACGAGCTATCACTCCGTCGTGGTGGAGTCATAACACTGGTGCCTCCAGTGTTATGGTTATGGTACCTTCATAACTAGGTGAAACTGGTCATGCATGTATATGGCTTCAGGTATCTAATTAAACATAAGTAATTCAAAAACATATAAAACATATATTGGGGAAAACAGTTGGCTACATGCGGGGAATCCTAATAAGGAAGAACGTCCATACTGAAAGGACAGAGAATCCGTACCTTATGTCCAATGAACGAAGAAGACGAACGGAAGAGAGTCCTACTTCGATCTCGCTAATGCTAGATAAATAGTATACGTGTATAAGTATTCTGATTACTGAGTACGTAATTGATTTTATATCATGTCTTAGCTTGTTTTATATGTTCATGTCTTGTTTTACTGATTTTAACGTTATACTGTGTTTATCGTGTATTCTGTATATTCTGTTTAAGTATTACTTGTATTTCTTGTATTATTACACTTGTTGTGTAATAATAAGTAACTTTCTAAAGAGTAAAGTGCAAAAATCATCCCTGTGGTTTGTCAAAAGTTTGAATTACATCCCTCGTTAATATTTCGCGCAACATACATCATTGTGGTTGTAAAATAGTACACCATACATCCCTGAGGACGGATGGTGCAAATATTTTTCCGTTAAGGGTTAAAAGTGTTTGTTATCTTAGGGGTATTTTAGTCCTTTTACAACCTAGGGATGATTTTTGCACCTAACTTTTCAAAAAAAAAAAATTCCAAAAAAAATTTAAAAAAAATTTCGAATTTTTTTTAAAAAAGTTTCGAAAAATGTTTTCTTTTTTCGAAAAATGTTTTTTTTTTAATGTTTTTTTTAAGGTTTCGAAAATATATTTGAAAAAAGTTTTTTTCAAAAAAAATTCAATTTTTTTTTAAAAAGTTTTGAAAAATGTTTTTTTAATGTTCCGAAAAATGTTTTATTTTCAAATGTTTTCTTTTTTAAAATAAGTTTCAAAAAAAATTTGAAATTTTTTTTTTCGAAAAAATTCAAATTTTTTTTTTAAATTTTCGAAAAAAGTTTTTTTTTCAAAAGTTTTTCTTTAAATGTTTTTCGAAAAAAAAAACTTTTTAAAAAAAAGCTTTTCTAAAAAACTTTTTTTTAAAAAAATTCAAATTTTTTTTTAATCTTCGAAAAAAAAAAATTTCAAAAGTTTTTTTTATAAAAGTTATTTTTTAAAATGTTTTTCGAAAAAAAAACTTTTTTAAAAAAAAGCTTTTTTAAAAAAACTTTTTTTAAAAAAAACTTTTGAAAAAAAAACTTTTTTCGAAAATTTAAAAAAAAAATTGAAACTTTTTGAAAAAAAAATTTCAAATTTTTTTTGAAACTTATTTTAAAAAATAAAACATTTAAAAAATAAAACATTTTTCGAAACATTATAAAAAACATTTTTCAAAACTTTTTAAAAAAAATTGAATTTTTTTGAAAAAAGCTTTTTTTAAATATATTTTCGAAACTTAAAAAAAAACATTTTTCGAAAAAAGA
The DNA here is from genome assembly GCA_025667525.1 of Glebionis coronaria. Classification (NCBI taxonomy): domain Eukaryota; kingdom Viridiplantae; phylum Streptophyta; class Magnoliopsida; order Asterales; family Asteraceae; genus Glebionis; species Glebionis coronaria. The sequence continues at coordinate 328,970,068 of CM046881.1, read as the reverse complement.
AACCATTTTTCGAAACTTTTTTAAAAAAAATTTGAAATTTTTTTGAAATTTTTTTTGGAATTTTTTTTTTTGAAAAGTTAGGTGCAAAAATCATCCCTAGGTTGTAAAAGGACTAAAATACCCCTAAGATAACAAACACTTTTAACCCTTAACGGAAAAATATTTGCACTATCCGTCCTCAGGGATGTATGGTGTACTATTTTACAACCACAATGATGTATGTTGCGCGAAGTATTAACGAGGGATGTAATTCAAACTTTTGACAAACCACAGAGATGATTTTTGTACTTTACTCCTTTCTAAAAATAGCAGGTTTCTTAAAATAGAAAGTTTCCAAAATAGATTTACTGCTTAAAATATAATAGTTTCTAAAAATAGAAAGTTTCCAAAAATAGTAAGTTTCCTGAAATAGAAAGTTTCCATATTTAGAAATAAGCTGGATTAATAAGCTAAATAGTATAAGCTTAGTTTTACTGATTAATACTCTAAGTCATGTGATTAATAGTATTGTTTATTTATTAATACATGTAAATTAAATAAACTATAGGTTTTAATTAAATATAACATGATTTAATTAAATTAAGTGTATAAAATACTTAGGTTAAAACATGTATTAATAATAGTATTAATATAACCTAAGTCATGAAAATTAAATACTTATATGTCATGTTTTAATAAATAATTAATTACTATAGTATAAATTACATAAATAAATACTTAGGTTAAAATCATGTATTATTAAATAATAATAATAAACCTAAGTCCATGTTAATTAATTAATTATATGTCATGTTTAATAATTAATTAATACTATAGTATAAAATAAATAATTACATACTTAGGTTAAAAATAAGTATTCTTTTCTAAATAATAATAACCCAAGTCATGTTAAATTAAATTAATTAATAGCCATGGTAAATTAATTTAATTAATCTCGTAATTATAAGTCACGCTTAATTAAATTAATTACCTTGTAAATTAATAAACATGTAAAGCTAATTAAACTCGTAAAAATAATAACCCGTACCCATGTATTATTTTATTAAAACGCGTCAAAAACCGAACCCGTGAAAACCCGTGAAACCCTTGATGTGTTTACATATAAGTCGAACCAAACAACCCCTTAACCTGTTTAATAAATCAAAACCAAACACCTTGACCAAACCCCCAGCCAAACACCCCTTTGTGTTTCTGCTACTGCCACTGCCTGGCCTGAAATCCCACCGGCAGTGGTCTTTCCCCCCTGCTTGATATAGATTCCCACCGAGAGCATAAGCTCTCAGTTCCCACTGCCAGTACAAACTCACCATTGGTCGCAACCAGTAGTTTCCCCCTGCTTGACTGCCGTTCCCACCTTGGTTTAAAAATGCGTTTTGCGATCCATTGCGCTAAAGGTCTCAAAAGCCATTGCGTGATGCGTGATGCGATTGCGAGCGCAATTTAGACGCGATGCGTTTAGTATAAACCAAGTGCAAAAATGATTTAAATACAAAACAAATGCAATAAAGTTACATAATAAGTTACTAGCATATTTAAATTAGGCTTATAATCCCTTGTAAAACAAATAAACTGACAGTAAAGCTTGACAAAAAAACTTAGCAAAATGCAAAACACTATGTTTTTGTTATTGTGTCCGTTAGATGTTTTTCTAACAGCTCTTATCTTTAAAAAGCTATTAAAATATGTAGGTCTATTTTAAATGGTTAAAATTGGACAAAAATGACCTAAGTACTAGATTGCGACAATTGCTACCGTTGCTAGCATTACACAAATGTGACAAATTGCGGTTTGATGCGAACGCATTTTGGGATGGGATTGCATTAGGCATCTTGATGCGAAATTTTGAATGCAACGCATTGATGCGTGCAATTTACGCAATGATGCGCGCATTTTTAAACCAAGGTTCCCACTGCCAGAACAAAACCAAGCTAAAACCCTTTTTAGGGTTGCGGCTAGTGGACTGTTTTTACCATCGAGACCATGAATGGTCTCGGTTTGTGTGTGATCTAACAACAACACTAAACGATTCCCCCTTAATCCCGTTTGTTTTTAACACGTTTATAGATTAGGGTTTTCAACCACTTGCGTAATTAAATAAAACAAACAGGAGGAATAAAGATTACCTATTTTTCTTGTTAATGTTTAGGATTTGTAACCACGAATTAAACCTTATACTCATCAATCCTCGATCATGGTTCTTGGTTTTGGTTCGTTGGCAGAAGAAAGCAAAAGAAAACGACGGTTGGAAGAGAAAAGGAGGAGCAGACAATTCGTGTGTTTTTTTTTATTTAGGGTTTCATATACTTTTCCCAAAATTAATATATTCCTCCGTGTTTTATTTCTTTTAGTCGGTTTATGCACATCATGGGCCTCGGACCATATGTCTTGCCCCATTATAATCGCAATACAACACAATGCCCTATTCTTTTATTAATTTTGAGACTCGATAATGTTTACGGGATTCGTGTTTTATATTGTCGTAAATTCTCATAGTTGTTCGCGTACATGTTAGACGTAAACATTACATACGTAATTACTGGTCGTGTTAATTTAATATACGTAATAATAATACTCGTGTTAAATGTTCGTCTATTGTGTCGTATATTTTAATGTCGTGTAATATTAAAATACGTATTTACTTGTTTATCGTGCAACAATATAGAATGCATATTCGTGATTAAATGTTCATGATCCTATGTTCGTGATAATAATTATTATGATTAAAAATTATCGTATAATAATACGTACGTAATAATTATCGTGTAATAACACGTACGTAATTCTTGTAATTAATATTCGTGAAACGTAAACATGTTATATAAGGTAAGTTTTAATCATGTATGTACGATTATTAGTGTACTATTCATGGTAAAAGCATGCGGGTTTTACACAATGAGTTAACCGAAAGTTAGTATTCTTTTTAGGTACTCCATAGATGGCAAGATGGGTTCTTGAGCTGTAAATTTAATTCCCATGTATCGTATCTAACATGTGGGATCAGGTAGAGGTAATATCAATAGGATCTTAAGGACAACAACAGTCAAAGCAAATAGAGTTACTTTTAGGCAAACTACAATAATTCAAGATTCAAGCTCCTCCAATGCTCTTAGGACTTCCATTTTTTCTTAGTGGCTTGTAGAATCTTGATAACCTATGAATCTATGAAGTGGGTTGATGTTTTCTAGAGAGAGAAACTAGAGAGAGAAAGTGAGAGAAAACTATGTGATATTTTATTAAGTGAAATCTTCAAATGAACAAAAACCAACCCCTTTCCAAGGAGGAAAGGGGTATTTATACTTCCAAGCCTTATGTGGACTTGGGCCGGCCCATGACAAGCCCATGGACCGGTTCTTACTTAACTAAATAAGTAACTATTAACTATTTGTTAACTACGAGCTATTACAACATAAATAATATTGTGGAGTGACCGATACTTCTAATATACGTAAAAACGTATTTCTAACAATCTCTCCCTAAGGGAGGTCACTCCACGTTACAAAGTTCTAAACCTAGTATACTATACTAAGTCTTCGTTCTTTAGCTCGTAGTCTTTTCTTCTTTCTTTTTGTTGTGAATATTTTGATTTGATCTTTTAAGCTTTGGCTTGAGAGCATTGTTCTTTTGGCCTTTCACGTGCGATCTTTGCCTTCTTGTGAATTTTACCTCCTCGTGACTCCATGTTCCACACACTTATGTCTTTTTGTTGAATTCTCGAAAGCTTCAGAGTTTGGTACAGCGGAAGACTTTATCTTGTACTTTCTTGAATTTTTGCTGAACTTTGATGCAGAAAAACATAAGCATGTGGGAACGACTTCTACAGGTACACCGCAACACCACCGTCTTTAACTGGTACACAGCAACGCCACCGTCTTCAACAGGTACACAGCAACGCCACCGTCTTTAACAGGTACACAGCAACGACACGAATAAAATGGCTTTGAACATTTTATTCTAATTCGGTAGCATTTTACCTCCGGTCGGTGAAGACCGTTGGTCGATATTAGATATCGTACCCGTGACGGATAGTTTCAATTAAGTAACTTCCTGACAGGATTTCGCGGGTAAACCCGTTCTCTTTATTCGACCGTCCAAAGCTGACTGCGAACATAAAGAGTGAATCACTTGGATAATTTATCCTTGTGATTTGAAGCCGTCAATTCATGAAACCTGGAACAAGTGAATTTCAATTAAGATTTTCACCATCGTTGCTTTCAGTTGTCACGAGCTCAATTCATAAAGAATCTTGCACGTCACCTACCAAGTGCTGTTTGATGTTAACACTAGAAGGATTTCCACTCGTCACTGTGATCAATAAAGAGTCACTCTGAGTGTTCTGGCAAGATCATATGATAATGCGTAGAGGCCTGGAACGAGTTTAAGTTCAATTAAGAATTAAACCACTGTTTCTTTCCAGTTTTTCACAAGATTGGTTCTAAAAGAACCGCACGTGTAACCTACCATGAGCTTGTTTGATGTTGGCTCAAGCAGGATTTCCATCTTCATTGTAATACTTGCGTATTACTCGGATGTTCTGGCAATATTACAGGAATACTGCGTAGGACTCATGAAAATCTCTTACTTTTCACAGTGTGTGAGAAAGCAAGGAATAAATGGAAAGTGTCCTAATGAGACTTTTGATGATCTCTTGGCTCTAGACTCGATAGTGCGTTTTGATTTAGTGAGCGATGGCTGGAGAGGAGTGCCACCTTTTCAATACCAGTCTGTTCGGAGTGAATAAACCAATAGATAACGTGTTGATCTCCGTGTGATTAAAACAAATACCTTTTGAGAGATATTTGAGTTAGCTGGGAAGGGTTGTGCATTGCATCACTGGGTCCATGACGTCTTTCTTCAATATCGAGAATCATTAACAAAAATGATCTCAATAGCATATGTATTGACCCGGTTTCTGCCTAAAGTTGTAAGGAGGGCTTCTTTCTTTACACCCTTTATCTTTACATTTCTTTTTCATTCTTCAACCCCTTCAGTACTTACCAATACATCATCACTAGCACCTTGTTGTGATTGTTCCAGTGCTAGCATCAGTAATTAGTCGGTACTCAGCTACGTTCACATTCTTTCTCCATCTTTCCTAGGACTTCTAATTCTATCTAGGGAATTGTCCTTGGGAAGATTCCATCGACTCTGATGAATCATTGGACTAAACCTATTCCTACCACCCTTTTGTCACCACATTCGTCGTGAATTAAGCGTGTTTTGGGAAGGAATTGCCACCATGAAAAATCATTGAAAATCACCTAAAGTACTTGTGATATTGAAATCAAAGGTTTTGTACCTTAGGTGTTTTGTTCATCAAAAACGCTCCCCCTTAACACGTGCTTTACACATATTAAGTTGGATAATCGTTAAGTCTTTTTCATCTTTTAGCCAAGTATCATTTAAATCTCCTTAATCCCATTTTCTCCCCTTATCCAAAATGTTAACCATTAATATTTGGGATATTGAATGGATTAACCGGTCTTTGGGTAAAAATGAAATCGATGTTTGGCCATAGAACATGTTCATGCTCCCCCTTAAATTAATAAGGGATAGTTGTAGTGCTTTAGTATGATATATTTTGAAAGATTTAGAATCTCGTAAGATATTCTTGAAAAATTATCATACCTTAACACTACATCAAGCCATTAAAGCACAATATTCACAAATTTACATATTCACAATTAAAACCAATATAAAGTGGACCTGAAATGTACGACCCATTAGATGGATCATTGCAGTAGCTTGTGGTGCACTAAATATGGTCTACCACTAACGAATCTTTCCAAGCTCCTTATCAATCTACGTTCACGGAGCTTTTGATCAATCTTCTTGATCACATACTTCGCCATCTGCCGATAACCCTGATGCCAATCCTCAGTCATCTCTGGTAAAGTCCCACCCGAATTCAGATGATCCAACTTTCCTCTGACGTAGATGAGAGTCCCATCACTGTACTTATAAAGCTCACCCACCCTCATAAACTTCATTAACCCTCGAATGTTCAAGTAGAAAATCCCGCAATTCGGAACAGAAATGCCGGTATAGGGACATCTATTGACATGTTGAGGTAACACTTGATTTACTAGACGGGTTAGGTTAAGCTTCCTTTGGTAACTTTCGACTCCCAACTGAAGATCTTCAACTCGTTTCTTGATAACAACGCTTCGTGTGAACATACGAGGTGTTGTATTCAAGGCAATGAGGTCTTCACGAGGAATATGTGTGAGTTGATCACGGGTCATCAGAAGCAACATGTCTTCGATATCCTCAAGGCGAATGATAGAAAAGTCTCCCTGCTGGATTTTGTATTCTCTGTCATCCTCCCTTTTCAGACGAATCTCCGTCACATGATAATAGCCATTCTTGGCTTCAGTTTTCAACCCTAAGATGCTGGAGATGCGGATATCGGATCTAACGTTGCTTCCAGAATTGACTAGGCAGCAACCCCTGTACGCCCTTCGAACTTGTTCGTCCCAATGAGATGCACCTATAACAGCATACATATCATAATTACGAGTTATCCTTGGGACCCAGAGTCGGTTTACCTTTTCCTCGATCCAGGGTATTGTCCCCCAGTTGGTAGCTTTCAGCAAGGTTAAGGAGGTGGCGTACTTTGATGAACCCTTCAGAAGATACTCAAGATCATAGGTGACGAAGAAGTCGAGAGCAATCTGATTATCTTGAGTAGGATCAAGTGGAGGTGGAGCTCTTTCTGAATCATGAAGACCTGGCCGTTGAACGGTATTCAAAGCTTTCAGGATCTCATCAGCATAATACTCGAACTCCATTCGGGTTAACCTAGTTTTGGCGCGAAGTCTCTTATCCTTTAGCGCTCTCTTCACCAAAGACGGAGTAACCGTAGTCTTATACTCATTAGCCAGAAATGCACACAAGTCAATCGGGCTGCGGATACGGAGATATAGAACATCTCTGTCAGCGTCCGTGATTGGATCATATTGAGCCGCTGCCGTGATCCAAGCTTGTGGTGGTGCAGTCTCGTCAATCTCCAACGTGTCTGCCCAGTCCCGTGTGCTTGACTCAGGAACAGTAGATTGTTGTTCTTGTTGTAGAGGAGTAGAAACGCGAACATCTGCTGGTTCTGATTCAGGCATCTCGGCGGTGTCATGAACGGGTGAGTGTTGTGCAGCTTCAGGTTCAGTTACTGATTCTGCAATCACAGGAGCAACAACAACAGGACTAACAGGGTTAGTGGTAACAGGTATAGATACAGCAATAGAAGTACCGGGAATCGATGACGCTGTAGTAGCATTCACATCGTGGCGCCACTTAGATCGTCTTGATTCCGTTGATGTTGATTTTTCCTTCTGCGCTGCATCTTTCTTGGACTTGGTTCCAGACTTAGCAGGTTTCTTTGAGCTGGCAACCTTATCCCCCTCTTTAGGCTGTTTACCCCCATCATCATCCCCATCGCTATCCTCGTTGCTCCCCCTAGCACTCTCCTCATTCCCATCACCACCATCATCGCCATCATCATCATCATCATCATCATCATCCTCATCATCCTCATCATCATCATCATCATCATCCTTTTCCTCTTCTTCTCCTTCTTCTTCCTCTTCTTCTTCACCAGTACCCTCTTCCTGTTCACTATCATCTTTGTCCTCCTCAGGTAGAATGTGATAAGGTACCACACTTCCAAACGTTTTGAATAACCTATCATCCTCCATGATAGCGTCATTCAGGGATTTGTAAAGAGCCCGTTGAATCCTAGATTTATCAAACGATCCAAGTTCCCTCATTCGAGCTTTCAGAATCTTCTTTAATTCAAAATCCGTCAAGTCATAGGCAATTTTGTAGGCGGATTCAGAAGGATTGGATGACTTGATCATCAAGTTATCAGCTGCTAGTGTCTTCAACTCATCACGCAGTTTAGGCATAATAGATTCAACGGATTCTTTTACTTTCTCTTCAACAGAAGCTTCAAGTGCTTCTTTCTGCTCCTTGTATTTATCCCTCATCGCTTGAAGTCTAGTGATACGTGCAGCATGCTTATCAACCTCAGCATGCTTAACCTGAGCTAGTTCTTCTGCATGAGCTTTTCGCGTCAATTCCATATCTACAACGAACTTAGCAAGCATCTCTTCTTGGGCTTTCCTAGATGCTTCTTCACTTTGAACTCGTCTATGTAGCTCTTAGCGAAGTTCATCCATTTCTCTTTTGTGATTATCCGTATGTTTATCCAACATTTCGGCCATCACCAATGCAGCCATTGTAGATGTTGCAGAGCTGCTCTGGGTTGATTGAAGAGGCTCGGTTGTGACCACAGTACTGAGAATGGGAGTTATTGGAGGTGGAAGGAATGGTGTTGAAGCCGGTCTGGTTGGTAAGGGTTGTATTGGTGGAGGTTGAGTTGACACCATAATTGTAGGAGCACCGGACTCCTTTTCAACACTTTCTGACACAGGAATGGACGTCTCCTTCGAAGTAGAATACTTTTCAGGTGATCCAAACTCAAAAACATCCTCTGGCTCCTCGTACTCTTCTTCAATATTTATCCGTGCACCCGAACCACTACCTCCCGTGTCTTTCTTACTCTTTTCAATAGCTATCTTCATCATTTTTCTCTCCGCCTTGTCAAGAGTAGGATCGACATCAACATCCTCTTCGTCGTGTAGAACTAACTCATCAGCCTTGCCCTTTCCCTTCTTAGCCTCAATCTTCTTCTTCTTGGTTTCGGGTTCAGGTAAAACAGCTGGTTGCTTGCGTTTACCTTTACTCTTGACCGTAGTAGACGAATCTTCTCCAGTCTGAAGGCTTGCTTTAAGCTTCTTGATTTCCAGCAGCAGTAGCTTGTAATCAGCAGAACCTTTAATTTTATCCGTCAGAAGATAATCGGGAATAGGACCAGTAATCACACCACCAGAAGGTCCTTCATGCCTTAGATCTACAGTATGATCAGCCTCTTCAGTGTGATAACGACTTGCTGCACGCCTATCAATAGTAACATCATTCTTCATACAATAGTTGATGATAAGCTTGATAAACCGAGGGTAAGCAAAGAAATTAGTCTTCAGCTTCTTGTTTTGGAAGAGTTGAAAGGTGAATTCTTCCCATAACAACAATGCATAATCTGCATTTGCGCCTTTATACATTCCATAGAAGATGTTCATAATAGGACTGCGCAAAGCATCATGCCCACTTGTTTTTGGTGTAAGACATCTACTGAGAATACCCAACATTGCTCTCCAAGGTTGTCCTACTTTAGCAGTGGTAAACTCAGACGCAACTCGTATGTCAGGACATCCAAGAGCATCGAACAGCTCCATGAGTTCGTCTTTGGTAGGATCCTTCGAAAATGACATACCTTTGGGTGTATCCCGAATGCCAAATATCTTACGGAAGTCTGAAACCTTAAGTGTTTGCTGCTTGTTGTCGAGAGTGAAGGTGATCTTGTTTGAAGTGATTTCCTTGGTAGCCCAGAACTCATACATATAATCATAAGGCACCGAGGCAGTACTCCTTAAAGCATTCTTGAAATGAGATTGATCAAGAATTGCTATGGTGACTTTGAAACCATGGTGAGTAGATTTAGAGACTTGCTTCAGCCGGTAATTGTTTGGTATGAACTTGAGGGTTCGTGCTTCGGCAATAGCTGCTGCTCTAGAGTCTTGGATAGCTTGTACTGTGGGATTAGTCATTGTATCTGCTTAAGATAAGACATGAAAGGTTGACGCACAAAATATATGTATCATTATTACTTCTAAGCATAACACATTTCATAACATAATTCCACAAGTACATATAACAGGCAAATACTATCAATCAAATAATCCTTCATCCGGAACTTTCCTTCATTCGGAACATCTTCATTTGGAAGTTCTTCATTCGAAACTTCTTCATTCGGAACTTCTTCATTCGAAACTTCTTCATTCGGAACTTCTTCATTCGGAACTTCTTCATTCGGAAGTTCTTCATTCGGAAGTTCTTCATTCGGAAGTTCTTCATTCGGAACTTCTTTATTCGGAAGTTCTTCATTCGGAACTTCTTCATTCGGAAGTTCTTCATTCGGAACTTCTTCATTCGGAAGTTCTTCATTCGGAACTTCTTCATTCGGAAGTTCTTCATTCGGAACTTCTTCATTCGGAAGTTATTCATTCGGAACTTCTTCATTTGGAAGTCCTTCATTCGGAACTTCTTCATTCGGAAGTCCTTCATTCGGAACTTCCTTCATTCGGAAGTCCTTCATTCGGAACTTCCTTCATTCGGAAGTCCTTCATTCGGAACTTCCTTCATTCGGAAGTCCTTCATTCGGAACTTCCTTCATTCGGAAGTCCTTCATTCGGAACTTCCTTCATTCGGAAGTCCTTCATTCGGAACTTCCTTCATTCGGAAGTTCGTTCGGAATATTCCTTCATTCGGAAGTTTTTTAGAAAATTCCTTCATTCGGAAGTTTTTTAGAAAATTCCTTCATTCGGAAGTTTTTATCCAAGTTCATTCGGAAGTTCATAATAGCAGCTTATTGAAGATTAATCTAAACGCATTTGTGGGATTTAAAGCAAACTAAGGCAACACAACGTCATCTAAATGTATTCCGAGCAAATCCCATCTATAATCCCTAGTTAAATAACCCTAAATTAATCACAAACCCTAATTTGATTTAATCTGATTAATCGAGTAATTTAACAGAATTAAAGAATGAATAAGGTGATTTAGAAATTAAAGATTGATGTTGTACCTTGTTTAAACGAATGAAATGGATCGATTTGATTGAAACGAGAGTTTTTTTAGAGCTTGTATGTGTGTTTTAATGGCGGAAATATTAAACAGTGAATAAGAGAAAGAAAAGGGGGCGGGGGTTTGCATTTGACTTAGGTCAAATTTTACAACTTTCAACAAATTGTCACTTAAGACCCTAAGTTTTCACTCCTTTTCCTTTTTGGTTTATTACTTTTCATTTTTCCTAAACATTATTAACTTTCATACAACTTAGCAATCGCAACCTATTTGCAAATCTCCAAAATCTAAAGCAAGTCCTATCACATTGAACGAGCCCAAGTCGTTTTCTAAAGCAATACCACTCATTTACCATTTAGCCATTAATTTTCCACAATCACTTTTGAAAAGATCGATTTAATGACGAAGATGATTTAATATTTTCTCCCCCTTAAACGATGACCCGTTTTCTATTTAAAGAGCTGTAGTCATTGTTTAAAGAGTCAAATATTGATGAAAACATTTCCAATTAGTATCTTGAAAAAAATTGATTCGTGGTGGCAATAAGATTTCTCTTATTTTATACAAATTAATGCACTGAGACGTACACAAATCCGTGTTAGACCAAGTTGTAAAGTAAACTTGATCCCTTTGCATGATTTGGCTTGTAAATCATGCCCGAGAAAATTAATTCCCGTTGTGAGCCAACGTTTTCCAAAGAAATACGTGACTTTAATATGAAAACCGGGTTGCAGTCTGAAATAACTACAAGCCATAATGGGCATGTTTTAAAAATGTACAACTTTTATACGGACTCTATTTATGGCACCGTGTCAATATTGATTGACATTTCTAAGGCCGTAAATATTACCGTACTAAAAGACATGCCCGATTTAAAAACGAAAAATATTTTTGGTTTTTCTTGATTTTATAATTTTTATGGTTTTTCAAGGTTTTATATTTTTTTATGGTTTTTCTTGGTTTTATATTTTTGTATTTTTCTTTTGTGGTTTATATATTTACTATAATATACATGATCACGAACAAAGGATACTCTGAATAGTTTACCACCACTATTCAGCTGATTCTTCTGCCAACTCTTTGAGAGTCGCTGGAGTGAATGATTTCATGCCAAGCTTGTCGATTAAAAACTCGATTCGTCCTCGATCTAAGGCTTTGGTGAACATATCCGCCAGCTGGTACTCAGTAGTGACAAAATACAGCTCGATCACTCCGTTCTCCACCTGCTCTTTAATGAAATGGTAGCGAATGTCTATGTGCTTGGCCCGGGAGTGTTGAACATAGTTGCAGCAAAGGGCAATGGCGCTCTTGTTTTCATAATACATCGAGATTTTGTTGAATCCCAAACCGTAGTCAGTTAATTGTGATCTCATCCAAAGGACTTGAGCACAACAACCGGACATGGCGATGTATTCAGCCTCCGTGCTAGAAATTGCAGCACTTTTCTGCCTTTTTGAAGACCAACTGATCAATCTATCTCCAAGGAGTTGCACAGATCCAGAAGTGCTACGCCTCGTGTCTTGACATCCAGCATGATCGGCATCTGCGTATGATATTAAAGCAATAGAGGAATCTTTCGGATACCATAGAACACGATGAAGTGTTCCTTTTAGATACCGAAAGATCCTTTTCACAACATATAGGTGCTTTTCGGTAGGCCGAGCCTGATACCGGGCACACATGCATACAGCAAATTGCAAATCAGGCCTGCTAGCAGTCAGATAGAGAAGGGTGCCGATCATTCCACGGTAAAGTTTTGGATCGACAATAGTCCCATTCCTATCTTCATCTAACTTGGATTTCTCCACCATTGGAGTGTCCACGGGGTCACAATTTTCAAAGTTATATTTCTTTAAAGATTCAAGAGCATATTTGGATTGATTAATAAAGATGCCTCTGGGATTCTGAGAAATCTGTAATCCTAAGAAAAATGAAATTTTTCCCATCATCGACATCTGAAAGCGTGTGGACATTATCTTCTCAAAGCGATTTGACAATTCTATGTTAGTGGCAGCAAATACTATATCATCAACATAAATTTGTACCAGAATCATGTCGTTGTCCTCCTTGTGAGTGAATAGAGTGGGGTCCACCTTGCCTTTGGAGAAGCCTTCCGAAATGAGGTATGCTGAAAGGATATCGTACCACGCGCGTGGAGCTTGTTTCAACCCATAGAGAGCCTTCTTAAGCTTGTACACATGATTAGGAAAATCCGTGCTAACGAACCCATCCGGCTAACGAACATAGACCTCTTCCCTTAGTTCACCGTTCAAAAATGCCGTCTTCACATCCATTTGATAGACGATCATATTCATATGAGCAGCATACACAAGGAATAGTCTAATAGCCTCCAATCTTGCAACAAGAGCAAAAGATTCTTCAAAGTCTATACCCAAGGGCTGTTTATATCCTCTAGCAACCAATCTTGCCTTATTCTTCAATACTGCACCCATCTCATCGAGTTTAACCTTATAAAACCATAACAAAGTAAGGATGTTAACCTTGTCAGGGAGAGGAACCAATTCCCATACTTCAAGTCTTTGGAATTCATTTAGTTCCTCCTGCATGGATTCAATCCAAGATGATTGAGTCATAGCCTGCTGCCAATTTTTAGGTTCAACTTCAGAGAGAAATGCATCAAAGTAGCAATAGAGTGCACTCTCTTGTAATTGATGGCGTGTAGAGACTGGTCGATCTAGATCTCCAATGACATTCCTAATTGGGTGATCTTTTGTCCATTTGGTGCTATGATTTTCAATCCTAGGTGGTCTGGAGTGAACAATAGAAGGAGCTTCTTCTGAGGTAGACGCGGCTGAAGGGTTTTCAGGGAACGGTATACCAAAGAAAGGAAGCTCTTTTAAGTGAGCATATTCCAAATCGTGATCAGTAGAATCCTCTTCCACATCATTAGGCACAAGTAGGGGTGATGATTCAGGTGTAGTTTGAGAATCACTTGGTAAAGGTGCATCCGGTTCAATGTTTATTGAAGATGCATTAGATAAAGGTTCATTAGCTTGAGCAACCACGTCAGGGATTGGAGCGATCACTACAGGTGCTGGAACTTCATCAGTCGGGGGATCGAAGAATTCATCAAACAACGGTTGAAACAGTTTATCCCACTCGGGCCTTGTTGGTGGTAAAAATGATGTAGAAGTAGGATTATTGGGAACTAATCCGGAACTAATAGCACTGGTTCCCATCTCATGAAGCGCGGGTTCAGAGCTGTGTTGCTCAGAAGCCATCGCTGTCAGCTCATCGAAATCTGCGTCCATAGTTTCTACGATCTTACCAAGACGACGGTTGTAAATTCGGTATGCTTTCTTGGACGATGAGTAACCAATGAAAATACCTATATCGGCTTTCGGTTGAAGCTTGCCCAAGTTCTCACTATTAATGTTTGGATAGCAAAGAGCACCAAACACATGAAAAAATGAAACATCGGGTTTACGGTCATGTAGAAGCTCATAAGGTGTTTTTCCATGGCGTTTCCGAATGATAGAACGGTTTTGGGTGAAACATGTAGTAGATATAGCTTCTGCCCACAAGAACAATGGAGCGTTCGCATAAATAAGCATAGTCCTAGCAGCTTCCATAAGCGTACGATTCCGTCTTTCAACGACACCGTTTTGTTGTGGAGTACGTGCAGCGGATGTTTCATGTGAGATACCAACTCCTTCATAGTAATCACGAAGAGTCTGGTTTACGAACTATGTTCCATTGTCTGTACGAATACGTCGGACAGTAGTATTCAAACGTACCTGAATAAATTTCAGAAAAGTGATGATAGCCTTCGGTGCTTCATCCTTTGTACGTAGAAATCTAACCCATGTAAACCTGGAGAAATCATCCACAATTACGAGAATGAATTTCTTACCGCTCACACTTTCAGTTCTCATTGGCCCACAAAGATCCATATGCAAAAGATGAAGTTTTTCTTGATTGGTGTCTTCAGCTTTGGGCTTGTATGATTTCTTGGTACTTTTCCCCCTTGAACACGCGGAACATAAATGGTCCTTGTGAAATTTGAGCTTTGGAAGACCACGAACTAATTCGTTTTTAGCCAGATGATTAATAGCATCAAAGTTAAGATGAGATAATCTGCGATGCCATAACCATGACTTGGTCTTAGATGCTTTAGAGAGAAGACATACTGGAGAGGCGGCCATCATGTCTTGTAGGGACAACGTATAAAGATTTGCACCACGAGATCCCTTCAACAAGTCTTTTCCTTCCAAGTTGCGGATGAAACAAGTGTGTTGTCGAAAAGCAACCTCTAGGTTGGAATCACAAAACTGTCCTACTGAGAATAAAATATGACCAAGACCTTCTACATAGTATACCCTTGAAATTGTAACGTTTCCAATCTGATATTCACCATACCCCATTATCTTTGCAATATGATCATTCCCGAATTTAATCGTACCAAGAAACTTGCTGACGAAATTTCGGAGCATCGAGCGATCTCCGGTTATATGCTTTGAACAACCGGAGTCCAAATACCAGAGGATGATTTGGACCACCTGAAAATATCACCACACGAAGACAATGTAGAGGTATCAAAATCTGAGTGTTCCTTGTTATTAGCAGGTACAGATTTAATAATCTTAGATTTGCTAACTCTAGGTTTCTTAGATTTCCTAGCCTTCTTCTACCTAGTTGGTGGTGTAGATTCTAGTTGGATTAAATCCTGTGGTATTTCTTCACTGATAGGCACTATAGTGGGAGATGACCTAATTAAAGGGCGCTGTTTCCATACTTGAGTGCGAGTGTGCCTAACTAAAGGACGCTCAGACCTAACCTCAATGGATGCATTCCTAGTTAAAGGGCACATTTTTCCATCTAATGTAAAGGTCCTACCAGTGGGACGCCATTGCCAGCCAACTTGGGCACGAGTTCTACCTGTTGGCTTCCATTCAAGACCATTCCTAATGGCATTCATTTCATTCACATGATCAATAAGACACAAATCATGACGTTGGGAAAACATACATTCATTACAATTCCAACAATTCAAATTAGAATTCACGAATGGTTTAGGCTTCTGCACAGGCGCAGAGCTTTTAGTCTTAACATGATTCTTTTTATTTAAAACTGAACTAACATTCCTATGGTGAGCTTCTACTTTCTTCTTTTTGGCACTACTAGTGGAGGGCTTGATCTTATCTTTCTTGAGTGGCGATCCTTTAGCCTTAGTAGTCTCTTTTAATCCTATAGAAGGCAAAGTGGGAACATTAGCAACAGATTTTAAAGGTGCCTTACTTGATTGTGCCAGTGACGGTTTTGCTCCTGGAGTCTTATTGAATGGAGTTACAGCAATGGGCCCATTAGTAAGTAGTGCAGAGCCTGGTTTACCTATGTATTGCAAATATGCTAAGCAATATTGAACTTGCTTAATATATTCATGAGCCGAATAATAGTAGCTACTTGAGGGATCTAAGGCATAAAGATCGTCTAAAATATCCCTAACAAGATCTACATGCTTAATGGCATTCCTCATATAATCATCGTAGGTAACCGGGTTTCTCTTATGAAGCGGGTTCTTATAAAGCACAACTGACTTGGTTGTTGGAGCACTAGTGGACGGTGCAGAGTCGGTAGCTAAGTTATCAACAACTTCTTGTCGGGTGAGAAGAAGTGTCTCCTTTAACTCGGCCAAAACCATGTTTTTGTCAATGAGAAGGATGTTTAAGTCAGAGATTTCCTCACACTTTTGGTTCAGTTGTTCAACATAAGATTGTTGCTGTGCCGCATTAAAAGCGAAGCGTTCTTTTAGTGAACCATAAAGAGCGGATAGTCCCTGTCTTGTCCGATCCATCTCCCCTAGAATAGACGAAAGTCTAATTTCTAAGACCTGGTTTTTAGACTCTGCAGCCTCTAGTTCCAATTTTAGTGTTTCATTTGATGACACATCTCTCTTCAATCTCATAATCTCTTCCTCTAATGCCTTAACTATTGCAATCATCTTGTCACTCGTCTCAACACCGTTTTCACAACCATTTGATATCAAAAGATCCTCATTTTGAGTTTGTTGTTTTAATTCTAAAGATATACAATGTTGTTCTAGTTGATTAAATCGTTTAGAAAGTAAATTGTAAGAATCTTGTAGCTTTAAAAACTCAGCGTTAGATTCGTGACAAGAATGATTATCTACCTCATTTACAGTATCAGCAACATTTACAGAGAGATCACAAACATCATCACATATATTCACAACATCACAATTAATCATAGCGGATGTAAGCTCATTCGAATAATTAACATTTACAGTAGTAAGCACATCACATGAGATTACTGCGGACAAGAATCGGTCATATTCGGATAAAATCTTTTCTTTTTCAATTAGTTGTAGTTCGTAAGCGGTGTCCATTTCATAAAACACTTTTTGAACTTCTCCAATTTCAAATTCAAGATTTTCCTTAAGAGATGCAAAACTTCCTTTTAGACTTTCGACAAACGGATTGATCTCATTTTTAAACACCTCGTTCATATGTTCGAAAGCCCATTCTCCGGCGTTTAAGCCATTTGAAGTCGTACATTCCAAAATGACCTTGTCAAAATTAGTAAAGTATTGATTAATCTCTTGCAAGTTTAACCATACAGTGCTAACAGGTGGAAGATCCTTTGGAATTTCCTTAGGACCTTCCATATTGACAAGTGTAGGAAATGTACTAGGGTTTTCTTCATCTAATATGTAGGTTGGTGCTGTGATGAGATCTTTGTCCATATGGAAGCGAATTCTAAAATCCGTTTTTGCAAGCTCCTTATTTATTTTAAAATAATCACACTCGGGATATTTTGCAGAATTGTATGACCGATCCTCATCAACTAGATCCTTACTTGTTCGATCATCGAAAATAACAATCTGGTCTAAGACCAATCCTAATTGGGTTGCATTATAAAGTCTAGGACTATGTCTTAAAGCTTGTTTTGCATACCGTGGGTTAGGGGGAAGGCCTTTTTGACGTGATAAGTTAAATTCTCTAAACGAAGCATCAAATAAGTGCACTAGTTGAGAAGCAGCGTATTGTCTTAAAAGCAAATAATCTAGACTTCTAATCTTATTAGCAGCATTAATCTCCATTTCATTCTTCTTAGACTCGAGTGATTCAAAATCCGTTTGAAGTTTTTGAAAATTAGTGACCACTAACTCCTTTTCTTTAAGTTCATTAGAAAGATTTGCTCTTAAGTTTTCAATTTCTTGCAAGTGACCCATTTGTTTGTTTCGAAAGTGATCATATTCGGGATTTGTTAGAACACTAGACGAAGGCACTAATTCCAAAGTTTGAACTTTCTCGTTGCTTAAGGCAAGCTCATCAGACAAATTCTTATTCTTAGCTAGGGTTTCTAAAAGTGCAGCATTCATTTGGCTAAGTAATGTAGCAGGAACCATGACCAAATCTTGTTGAGCAGGAGTATGCGTATGCGAGATGGCTCCCGGTTGTGATTCACTCAAAGTCTGGGGACTCACATTGATATTTCTATCATTGATTGTCTCCTCATTTGAAAGACTCACCACCGAAGACTCATTCGAATCAGCACTCTCTTGCACAACTTGATGTGGTTGAATACTAGCATCAGTTGTATTATCAGTGGTATTAATAAGTACCTCAGATCTCTTTTCTGGCCCTAAGCTGGAGATAGTTGCCATGAGAGCAGCCTTTGCAGATTGAAATTCATCACAGTCTGAGTCATACGCATCGAGATCATCTGCTTGGTATGCTGCATTCTGTGTGGTGACAGTGTCTTGTTCAGCAATCCCTGGATCAGCAAGAAATGCAAGCTCCTCTTCATCAAGTTCCCTTCCTTGTGCCTGGGCATTCACCAGATAGATCTTCTCTGCAAACCATTGACCATCCCTTCTCCTCTTGGGTTTCTTACAATCCCTGGACATGTGACCTTCTTCCTTGCAGTTGTAGCATGTAATCATTCTCAACTTGCCTGTGGAATTAGCCCGTGGAGCAGGATTGACCGTGCGAGCATTGGTAGTTGATGTGGTAGGTCTCCCCTGATATGGTTGAATAGGTTGAACCATTACCCTGCCATTCTCAATAGTAGCTTGTTGGAGAGAATTGGATGAATTCCTCAACTGATTGTTGGTAGGAGCTGATCCCCTAAATCCTCGTTTGCTTAAAGTCCTTGTGAGATAAGCAGACATAGTGGTTAACACTTCAACTAGGTCAGCTCCTTGTTTGAATACAGGAATGGGGACTTCCTCATCATCACAATACATCGCTTGGTCTTGTAGAGCTGCATAATCACTAGAAGGAATACTCATTTGATCAGGGTAGCTTGTTAGATATGCTGCATTCTCTTGATAAGAAGAATATGAAGATTGAGCATAAGGTGCAATACTTGCTGTGTGAGGTTGTGTAGCATATTGTGATGAAGGTGCACTAAACCGATATTGTTGCTGATGTGAGGTGGGTGGTTGTGGTAGAATCGAGTATTGGGGGAAGGTTGGTGTCATGTAAGGTGATGGATGATAGGCTTGATGTCCCAATATATAAGGAGTGTTGTTGTGAGACAAGCTTGGTTGATTTGCCATCAAAGCTAATGAATCAGGGTACATACCTCGAGGCGAACGGTGCATGATCACATGTTTCTCATGCTGCTGAAGGAAAGCATAGAGTTGATCCAAATTGCACTTATGCAAATCCATGGTTAACTTAACATCGGTAATATACTCACCCCATTCAGCTTGAGGTAAAGTATTCAAGAATTTGGTGTTAACCTGGAATGGAGCAATCACGAGATTGTATACATTCAGATCATTCATGAGAGTGGTGAATCTAAAGTAATAATCGTGAAGCGTTTCCCCTGGGTTGTACGTGAATCTATCAAACAGATCATACAACTGACATTCCCTTTCCTGTTTGGTAAGGGACGTACCTTGTAGCAACACCTTAAGACGTTCCCATAAATCCTTTGCCACCGTATACTGACTTACCATCCGATAGATGTCATGTGGAAGAGCTTGGAGAATGGTTTGAAGAGGCTTTTCGTCTGCATCTGCAACAAGTTGTTGAGATGGTGTGAGTTCTTCAAATTCTCTTGGTCGAGTCACATTGTTAACCACGATGGTACCATAGTCAAGTGGACCATTTAAAATTGACTTAACCATAAGCCTCCCATAAACCGGTTTTCCCTTAAGGTAAGACATCATCCGGCCTTGCCATGCTTCAAAAACTTCTTTGATGAGCATTGGCGGGCGATTATCCGTTCCCGTAATGACCGAAATATCCGTAAGTGATGTCATCTGAGGCATTACTGAATTCGGATTCATTTTGTTAACTTCAAAGAAACAAAGATTATCGGTTGATCGAGCAGTGAAGTAAAGCTTGTGAATTGTGTTGAGTTTTTGTTGTAAGAAACCAAGATTAAATCCTCTAAAAAATCGTCGAAAAAACAAGCAAAATAACCCTTGATTCGGAACTTTTTGTTGATTCGGAAGTTTGATTCGGAAGATTTGGCTTGGAATACCTTGATTCGGAACTTTTGGTTCGGAAGTCTTGATCCGGAACTTTCCCTTGATCCGGAACTTTTCCCTTGATCCGGAACTTTCCTTTGATCCGGAACTTTCTCCTTGATCCGGAACTTTCCTTGATCCGGAACTTTTGGTTCGAAACTTCCTTGATCCGGAACTTTTGGTTTGGAACTTCCTTGATCCGGAAGTTTCCTTGATCCGGAACTTTTGGTTCGGAACTTCCTTGATCCGGAACTTTTGTTGATCCGGAACTTTTCGTTCGGAACTTTTGGTTCGGAACTTTTGTTGATCCGGAACTTTTCGTTCGGAACTTTTTATCCGGAACTTTGGTTGATCCGGAACTTTTTGGTCCGGAACTTTTTGGTTCGGAACTTTTACTGGGTAAACAGAAGGTTGTTTCGATGAACAGTCGATCAATAAAAGATGAGATAAACCCAGATTTTTTACCAAATAACCCAAAAAGTTTTGTGATTTCTACAATAATAAGTAAAAACAAATACTTATCTACTAATCCCAATCAAAAAAACACCAAAAACACCAAGAATCAAGATGGATCTTCTTAAAGAACACTAATACAATCAAAAACTAAAAAAATCACACAAATCATTACCTTAAATCACCCCATAGCTCTTGATACCAAATGTAGAATCTTGATAACCTATGAATCTATGAAGTGGGTTGATGTTTTCTAGAGAGAGAAACTAGAGAGAGAAAGAGAGAGAACTATGTGATATTTTATTAAGTGGAAACACAAAGTGAACAACAACCAACCCCTTTCCAAGGAGGAAAGGGGTATTTATACTTCCAAGCCTTATGTGGACTTGGGCCGGCCCATGACAAGCCCATGGACCGGTTCTTACTTAACTAAATAAGTAACTATTAACTATTTGTTAACTACGAGCTATTACAACATAAATAATATTGTGGAGTGACCGATACTTCTAATATACGTAAAAACGTATTTCTAACATGGCTCGTGACACTTGTTTATGTAGTTACTTGGATCATGACAACTGGAGCATTTTTATATCTCCCTTTGCGAAAGATGTTCTTTCTTCTTTGAATGTCATTCATGATCTTTCTTTTTATGTTGTTAGTGATGTGATTTTGTAATGGATTCCTGCAGCTATACACGGTCCCTGTAACGCATCCTGACAAATATGCAGAAAGCATTGATTTTTGGCGCAATGTCTATGAGATTGAAAGTTAGTACAAACATTGTGAATATCATTAATTGTTAGAATTATTATCCATTGAAGAAATTGTTGTTAAGAAACAACCAACTGAAATCAGTAGTGTAATTTTTTAGGTTGGTTGTTTGGTTACGTCGAAGCTTTGTCAGTGGACCGGATTTTGGAATGGTTCCAGTGAAACGATTCTCAGCAAGATATAACTCTTTCAAGGAGGTAAGTCTGTTAAGTGATAGCTACTGTTATGATGGTTTTGTGGTGGACGCATACCACGCATAGAAGGACCAAACACACCAGGAGACGACATCTTATGAGGATCACCTATATTCAGAAACGTTACTACAGAACTACATGTGATAAGCTTACATGCTGCATTGTTGGCAAAAACGACAAGGCTAGTCACAGTAACTTTTGGAGATGTGGAATGGCTTGGAAAAACTTTATGTTTTTTATGGTACTCACTGGAAGATGGGAAATAAAGGTTGCATCATTCAACACCTGCTGGTCATGAGGGATACCTTCTTTTTCCTGGATCTTAGCTTTCACACTGCCAATGTTCTCCGAGGTTTTGAGGTCCAGAGAGAACTTGTTTCCAATGAAGGTCTGAACAAATATTTACATCAATCCCTTTGATTTAGGAATCAGTGTGAGTGTGGATCTGTTCTTGACATGGAAGTCAGCAAGGGTAGCAGTGTCCGGGAGAACCATGGTTTTCACATTGCCAACTGTGTCTGAGCATTTGATGTCAAGAGTGACGGTCTTTCTAGTGCAGGTATTCACAAATATAGCTGTAGAAGTAAAAATAAACATAATTAAACTTTGAACAGATTTAACCACTAATAAACATTAATCAACGGACCTACAACAAATATACTAACCTTAAAGCTACATGTTTGAAAAAATGTGGTCGTAGGATCATTGCATCTGCTCGTCAAACTGAACGCCTCAAGGTTCTGTATGAAATCATCTATCTTGATATCGCTGATGATCAGGCAAACCTCTATGAATGCATCAAGGTTCTGGCAGTATCTCTGCTTGCTTTTCATGTCTCTATTGCCATTGCCTTTTATAGTTCTTTTGTTTGTGTAAGAAGTATTCACCATTTTTTAGTTACAGTAGGTCAATCTGAAGATATATAAAGCCACGTTTAGTTATATGTACTATCATTTCTATAACGAATGTATTGAGATGAATTTTATAAGTGCTATGTGGCATCATCAACATAAGATCACTTATAAATATATATCTTGTAAGTTCAAGTGGTCGGAAAATGGTGATCATGCACCTTTCTTGGTGGTTGTGGAGAAAGGAAGATGTATATTCTTCCTTTACCTTGGTCTAGGCCTTTCCTTAGTCTCGGTTTGGAAAGAGATAAAGAAGGTCGATTTTGTAAAATATCCTCGATAAGCAAATATACTCGATAAATAAACTTGAACCTACATACAAATCAAGCATGCGAAACACTTAAGTTACCTAAAGTAAGAAAAAAACGAGGTAGGATATAGAAGATACTCTGAGTTGTATTCTCAATACCTGCATAATTGATCAAATTCAATAATCAACATTCTAAATCACGAAAAAGCAAAACAAATCTCAGCACATAAACATTAATATACCTGCGTTCACCTTCAAATGGTCAAAAAACCAATGTATGGAATGAAGGTAGATATGCAATCTTACCACATTAGATTTTAGAGAAGGGAGGTCCTTTAAAAGTTCCTTCATAAACACAAATTGATTGAACACCACCCGGTTTACCATCCTCACATATGACATCATAAATCTATACCACAATATTGTTTTTTTAGTTCAAAACGATGTGAAGTATAAATTGCAGTTACACAGGTTCCTATAAACCTCTTTACAGTACCATGGTCTGTTGCTAAGTTGAATTAATTAACCCGTATATCATTTTTCATAACCATTAAGGATGACTGACTACCAACATATGCCCATATCGAGATGGATTTTAACTTTTAAAATCATAACACAGTGCATAATAGAAGAAGAAAAGGTTCACCCCGTACCTCCATCTGGATGCGCGTTGTCTCCGGTAGGCAAGTCAAACTAGTTGACTGCTGGGACTGATTTGTAATCTGTTCACTCCTACTCCTTCTAAGCTTCTTCAACAGTCTAGATTTATTTTCTTTCTTCTTTTCCTTTGATGGCACTATAAGGCCCCTGTTTAGACAATAATTACATAAAACTCAGGACCAAAGTTCTAAGAGAACCAAGCATAGAAAAATTGAACGAAGAGAAAGAAATACCCTGAAGCCCAGCAGCAGCCAAAAGAATTTCGTAAGCAGTTTCACGGAGAACGTGATCAGTATACCTGAAAATGACCAAATCCACAAGTTTACACAACTTTAGATGACGAATTACATGATAGCATACGACTTTATTTTAACCCTTAAGGTTCATGCTCGAACAAACGAAACATTTATATGTTCTGACTGGTAACACTTCTCCGAATATATAGTTGCCTGTTGCAAATGAAGGCAACCCCACGACAAGATCAGCAGTACATTTATCGTTCTCCTTGAATACCTACGAGTAGTGAGTTCTTCTAAATCGTCGTCGTCCTCAAAATCATTGTAGGATATTGTAAATCTTGCTTATGTTTAGAGAGAGAAAGAGATAGAAAGATAGATGATTTCACAGACACTTCTAGTGAGAGAAAGTGAATAACTATGTGTAAAAATTAATGAAACCACCACCCTCTCCATGTAAGGAGAGGGTTTATATACCAAGCCCATAAGATGAGCTTGGGCTTACAATTGGGCCGACAATACAAGCATGTACCGGGCTTTTCCTTGTTTGATATATATAAAGATATCTAGACTACGAGCTACTATTTAATATATTGTCGGAGTGACCGAATCTTGCTAAATACGTAAAAACGTATTTCCAACAATCTCCCCCTAAGGGATGTCACTCCAAACAAGGGCGTTAGCCAAGTTACAATAATAAAATAAACCTAGCATACTATGCTTGTCTTGAGCTCGTAATCTTCGTCTTTCTTTTCTTTTTCTTTTCTGGTGAACATGCTAATGTGATCTTTGATATTAATCTTTAGCATTAATCTCTTTCCTTGATCTTGTGCATCCTTCACTTGTGATCTTCTCCTCTTCGTGACTTCACGTCCCACATACTTATACCTTCGTAATTCTTGAAAGCTTCAGAGTTTGATACAGCGGAAGACTTGACTTTTAGGCATTCTAGAACTAAATGAAGTATTAAGTGCATCAAGTATAAGCATGCGGGGATGACTTCTTCTCGGATTCCACAATGCCACCGTCTTCGAATGCCGCAACATAAGTAGACAAGAACGAAATGGCTTTGAACATTTCATTCTAATTCGGTAGCATTTTACCTCCGGTCGGTGAAGACTGTTGGACGATATAAAATATCGTACTTGTGGTAGGTAGATTTAATTAAAAATCTCCTTGACAAGATATCACGGGTAAACCCGTTCTCTTTACTCGACCATCCAAAGCTGAATGCAAACGTAAAGAGTGAATCATTTGGATAAAATTATCCGCATGATCGAAGCCGTCAATTTTGATTCCTGGAACAAGTTTGATTCATTAAAGAATCGCACCATCGTTGCTTTCCAGTTGTCACGAGCTTGATTCGTATAGAATCTTGCAAGTTACCAACCAAGTGCTGTTTAAGGTTAACACTAGAAGGAATTCCAATCATCACTATGAACACTATGGAGTGTCACTCTGAGTTTTCTGACAAGATCACTAAGATATTGCGTAGAGGCCTGGAACGTCTTTAAGTTCAGTTAAGAATTAAACCATTGTTATCACAAGCTTGATTCATAAAGAATCATACAAGTCACCTACCATGAGCTTTTGAATGTTTGCTCAAGAAGGATTTCCATCTTCATTGTAAATACTTTCGTATTACTCAGATGTTCAGGCAAGATCATGAAGATTTTGCGTAGGACTCTCAAGATCTTTCTTACTTTTCACAGTGTGTGAAGAATCAAGGAAATATGGAAATGTGTCCTAATGAGATATTTGATGATCTCAAATGGCTCTAGACTCGATCGTGCATTTTTTATTTTTAGTGATCGGAGGCTGGAGAGGAGTGCCACCATTTCAATACCAATTTATTCGGAGTGAATAAATCAATAGATAATGCGTTGTCTCCGTGTGAATAAAACAAATACCTTTTAAGAGATATCTGAGTTAGTTGAGATGGGTTGTGTAATGCATCACTGGGTCCATGATGTCTATCTTCAGTATCGAGCATCACTAAAATGATCTCACTAGCATATGTGTTGACCGGGTTTCTCCTAAGGTTGTAAGGAGGGCTTCTTTCTTTAGACCCTTTATCTTTACAATTCTTTTTCATTCTTCAACCCCTTCAATGCTTACCAATACGTCATAACTAGCACCTTGTTGTGATTGTTCCAGTTCTAACTTAAGTACTTGGTCGGCATTCAGCTACGTTCACAATCTTTCTCCATCTTTCCTAAGGACTACTATTTCTAGCTATGGAATGTCCTTGGGAAGATTCCTCCGGTTGTGGATGAATCATAGGACTTAACCTATCCTACCATCCTTATATCACCACAATCTTCATTATCGTGAAATAAATGGGTTTAGGGTAAGTATATGTCACCATGAGATCCATTTTGATATAGCAAATCCATTTTTCTCCCCCTTAACATATGCCACGATATTCGAAAACATTTCACACATGTCGGGATGAGCCATCACGTTAAGTCAAACCATTTGTGATAATTTCTCATATTAAATCACATTTTCTCCCCCATATTAAAAATATTAACCCAATCGATGTTTTTAATATCAATTGATTTAAAGAAGTTTTAACAAAGTTTTTGAGAAGAAACATGCAAGTCCTTTTAATCTTCATGAGACTAATTTGTGAGATATGATACCAATTTGTAACATGATCACATATTCACCATATTAGAATAAATTGACAAGGTTGGACCTGATTGATGAGAACATCATTTGATAAGATCAAATGGTTCTTGTCGGAAAATGTTGGTCGCCTCGTTACGTCCGAAGTCATCTCTTGACACCACATGTACGATTGGTATTGTTTTATTGACACCAATTAGTGAACTTGGCACTTTCGGCATCAAAAATTCTGAATGCTTGACAATTGCTCCCCCTCAATTGTTTACCCATGTTCTATTGAAAGAGCTGTAGTCGTCGTTTGAGTAGTCTCATCGTCGAGTATGTAGATACCAATTGTAGATTGCTATGATTGTAGAGACGATAACTTCATAAAAACAAGATTTCTCTTGTTGTAACAAGTAAATGCACTGATGCGTACATTAATTCGTGTTAGATTGTGTTATTATGTAAACACAGTCCCTTACATGGTTATGAAGTAAACCATGCCCGAGAAAATTAATTCCCGTTGTTGAGTCAAAGCTTTCTAATGAAATGCTTGACTTGAATATGAATAGCGGGTTGCGGTCTGAAATAACTACAATCCATATAGGCATGTTTTATGAAATATTTACAACTTTTGTACGAACTCTATTTATGGCGCCGTGTCAATATTAATCAATATTTCTAAGGCCATAAATATTATCGTACCAAAAGACATGCCTTTGAAAAATAAAGTAAAAATATTTTTGATTTTTTATGAAATTTTCAATTTTTATGGGTTTTATATTGTTTTATATTTTTGTATTTTGCTTTTGTGGATAAAAATATAAACAGTATATACAGATGATCACCAAGGATACGGAGAATAGTTTACCACCACTATTCTTTCGCTTCATCTGCCAATTCCTTTAGAGTCTTAGGCGAAAAGGTTCTCAATCCTAGCTTGTCGCCCAAAAATTCAATTCGAGCACGATCTAATGCCTTCGTGAAAATATCTGCCAATTGATACTCAGATCGGACAAAGTAAAGCTCGATCACTCCATTTTCCACTTTCTCCTTGATGAAGTGGTAGCGAATGTCAATATGCTTCGACCGGGAGAATTGAACATTGTTGTAGCATAAGGCAATTGCACTCTTGTTGTCGCAGTACATCGGAATTTTGTTGAAACCTAGACCATAGTCGGTTAATTGCGATCTCATCCAAAGAATTCGAGCATAGCAACCGGACATAGCTATGTAATCTGCTTCCGTACTTGAAATTGAAGCGCTTTTCAGCCTTTTCGATGCCCAACTGATTAGTCGATCTCCTAGTAGCTACAAAGTTCCACTCGTGTTATGCCTTGTATCTTGACAACCCGAGTGATCCGCATCTGCATATGCCATTAGTGCAATCGAAGAGTCCTTCGAATACCAAAGTCCCCGATTAATGGTTCCTTTAAGATATCGAAAGATCCTTTTAACAGTAGCCAAGTGTAACTCAGTAGGTCGAGTTTGATACCGAGCACACATACATATATCAAACTGAAGGTCGGGTCGACTAGCTGTGATATACAGAAGGGTACCGATCATTCCACGATAAAGTGTCGGATCAACGACAATTCCATGTGGATCTGCATCAAGCTTAGTTCATTCCACCATTGAAGTATCCACGGGGTCGCAAGATTCCATCTTATATTTCTTAAGAGATTCAAGGGCATACTTGGATTGATTGATAAAGATGCCTCTGGGACTCTGAGATATTTGAAGTCCTAGGAAGAATGATACCTTGCCTATCATTGACATCTTAAACTTGGAAGACATGAGTGTCCCAAACTCATCGGATAAGGTTTGGGTTGAGGCTGCAAATATAATATCATCAACATATATTTGTACCATAATCATATCTTTACCTCGTTTTTGAATGAACAGCGTGGGATCCACCTTGCCTTTAGCGAAGCCTTGTGTAATGAGGAATTGTGACAACAGATCATACCATGCGCGTAGAGCTTGCTTCAACCCATAGAGGTCCTTCTTAAGCTTGTACACAAGATTAGGATATTTAGGGTTCACAAAACCATCCGGCTGTTGAACATAGACCTCTTCCTTGATTTCACCATTGAGAAATGTCGTCTTCACATCCATCTGATAGACGATCATATTCATGTGGGCTGCATAAGCAAGGAATAGTCTAATAGCTTCTAAATGGGAAACCGGTGCAAAGGATTCCATAAATTTGATGCCTAATAATTGCTTGTATCCACGAGCTACTAGACGAGCTTTATTCTTCAATATTCCGCCTAACTCGTCGAGTTTCACCTTGTAAACCCATTTAAAAATGAGTAACTGCACTTGATCCGGGCATGGGACTAGTTCCCATATTTCAAGACGTATAAATTCATTAAGTTCTTCTTGCATAGATTCTATCCAACATGATTGGGTAAAAGCTTCTTGCCATGTCTTAGGTTCAACTTCAATGAGAAAAGCATCAAAATGACAAAACATTGCATTTTCTTATAACTGACTTCTTGTGGATACTGGACGATTAGGATCACCAATAATAGAATCTATAGGATGATCCTTTTTCCACTTGCTATCATGTTCACGAATCCGTGGATTGGAGTAGACCGTAGTAGGAGCTTCCTCTGAGGTGGACAACCCCACTTGATTATGGTCAGGAATTGGTACATCTATGAATGGAAGTTCACGCATTTGAGCGACTTCCAAATCATGATCATCATCATCCTCTTCATCATCAATAGGCATGACATGGGTAGTTGATTTGGGTGTAGGTTGAGAATTACTCGTTGAAGGTATATATTGACCAATTGTAGGTGATGACGAATCTGATTGTGCTTCGTTTGCTGGAGCTACAACTTCGGTAACCGGAGCTATTACCTCAGGTTCTGGAGCAACAATACCGTGAGGAGTAAAGAATTCATCAAAGAACGGTTGAAACAACGTATGACATTCATTCCTAGAAGGTGGTGTAAATGATGATGAAGTAGGGTTGTTTGGGACAAGACCAGAACTAATGTTACTAGGTCCTATTTCATGAAGTGCGGGTTCAGAGCTGCTTTGCTCAAAAGCCATTGCTGTTAGCTCATCAAAATCAACATTCGTAGTTTTGAGGATCTTACGAGACTTACGATTGTAGATTCGGTATGCTTTCTTTGCGGGTGCGTAACTAATGAAAATACCAATATCAACCTTTGGTTGAAGTTTTCCCAAATTATCACCATCATTATTTGGATAGCAAAGAGAACCAAATACAGATATGATAAATCTGGTACTTTTCCATGTAGAAGCTCATAAGGTGTTTTACCATGGCGTTTAAGAATTAGTGACCAGTTTTGGGTGTACACTGCTGTAGTTACTGCTTCTTCCCATAAAAATAATGGAGCCTTTGCGTAAATTAACATTGTTCGAGCTGCTTCCATAAGAGTGTGATTTCGCCTTTCAACGACACCGTTTTGTTGTGGAGTGCGAGCAACGGATGTTTCATGAGATATGCCAACTTCTTCATAATACTTACGCAAAGTTTGATTCACAAATTCGGTTCCATTATCTATACGAATGCGTCAGACAGTAGTGTTGAGACGCACTTGAATCATTTTGAGAAAATCGATAATGAATTTAGGTGTCTCGTCTTTTGTTGCAAGAAATTTCACCCATGTAAACCGAGATTAATCATCCACTATGACGAGGATGTACGTTTTACCACCAAGACTTTCAACACGCATTGGCCCACAAAGATCCATATGCAACAAATACAGTTTTTCTTGGTTGGTGTCTTCAGTCTTGGGTTTGTATGATTTCTTAGTGCTTTTCCCCATTGTACACGCAGAACACAAATGATCCTTGTGAAATGTAAGTTTAGGAAGACCACGAACAAGTTCGTTTTTCGCCAAATGATTAATAGCGTCAAAGTTAAGATGAGATAACCGTCGATGCCATAACCATGAGTTAGTCTTTGATGCTTTGGAGAGGAGACATACGGTAGAAGCCACCATCATGTCTTGTAGAGACAAAGTGTACAAATTATTCCCTCGAGTACCTTTCAATAAATCAACCCCTTCAAAATTTCGAATGAAGCAGGTATGCTCTCGAAAAGCAACTTCTAGGTTTGCATCATAAAATTGTCCCACATAAAATAAGTTGTGACCGAGACCTTCCACATAATACACTCTTGAAATTATAACATTCCCAATATGATATTCACCGTAGCCCATTATCTTTGCAATATGATCATTTCCAAATCGAACTGTACCAAGAAACTTGCTGACGAAATTTCTGAGCTGAGAGCGATCTCCAGTCATACGTTTAGAGCAACCAGAGTCCAAATACCAGAGAACAATTTGGACCACCTATTTTCAACAACAACATTAGACAATGGATTAGAAACTATTGGTTCCGGAGTGTTAGCAGATACAGATATAATATTATCAGAATTGCTAACATTTGTGTGACCCTTATATTTCCTGCGTTTTCTAATGTGAGTTTTACCACTAACAGGTTTTATTGTTCCAACTTTCTGAGGTTTTGGAATATTATCGGGCACTACATTGGGAGCAGACCTATTTAAAGGGCACTTTGTTCCTACAATAGTGTCGGTGTTCCTAGTTAAAGGACACGCTTGTGTTTTGGTAGCCTTGGTACTCCTAATTAAAGGGCACGCTTTCTTCGCTTTAGTGGGAGTGATCCTAGTTAAAGGGCACGCATTTCCTACGATAGTGAAAGTTCTACCAGTGGGACGCCACATCCAGCCAACTTGGGGTAACACTTTCCCAGTCGGTTTCCAGTCTAATCCATTTTTACGGGCATTCATCTCATTCACATGGTCAATAAGGCAAGAATCATTACGACTAGAAAACACACATTCAATGTAATTCCAACATTTCGAATTAGAATTCACAGTAGGCTTAGAACGCTGCACAACCGCAGAGCCTTTAGGTTTAGCTACATGATTCTTTTTATTCAAAACAGAAATAACATTCCTAGGATGGGCTTCTACTTTCTTCTTCACTTGACTACTAGATGGGGCAAGATCCTATCATTCTTTTTGTTTCTTTTAAGCTTAGATCTTTGAGCCTTAATAGTGGTACTTACTCCTGTAGAAGGCAACACAGGAATATTAGAAGCTGGTTTTGATTTTGCCCTATTTTTAGTGACCAATGTTTGAGATGGTTTAGTCCTAGGGCCCTTGTTAAATGGTGTGATGGCGATGAGGTTCGTTTTTATTGCACTAGAGGATGGTGCTGAGACAGTGGTTGCGTCATCCACAACATTCTTACCTTTTAGGGTACGAAGTGTTTCCTTTAACTCAGTCAAAGCCAGATTTTTATCACAAATTTGTTCCCTCAAATCAGATATTTCCACCGAATTTCGATTCAATTGTACAATCAATGATTGATTCTGTGCAGTGGTATCAGCACGTGCGGGCTTTACTGAATCGAAGAGTCGTGTATTTTTCTGTTTTAAGTTATCAACTTTGGACAAAATCTTGGAAACTCGATTATCTAGATCAAGTTTAAAATTCTCAGCGGCCTCAAGTACGTTCACACAGTTAGTCTCCTTAGATTTTGCTATGTCTATCGGCAATGATTTAGCAACCTTGTCACTTGGATGACGCTGTTTTGATTGTAAATTCAATTGAAAAATCTTTTGAAAATTTGCATCATCGATATTAACACCTTCGAATGACGTTTCAAAGATTTCTTGAATAAATTGTTTCTTGCATTCAAGCGAAAGACATGTGTTTGAATCTCATCAAAACGTTTTGAAAGCGAAGAAAATGAATCTTGAAGCTTTAAAAATTTAGCGTCAGATTTGTGTCAAGTACTATCTACCACATTATCCACAGATTCAACATTATGCACAATAGAATCATTATCAACACTTTTATTCACACAGACAGAGACAATTTCATGCGACATCACTTGCTTCAGAAGCTGATCATTTTGACGTGAAATTCGTTCAATTTCAATTAAATCATTTTCATATGCATCATCCATTTCATTGAAAACACGTCTAACTTCTTCTATTTCTAAAAGCAATTCTTGATCGACATTGCGAAGAAAAGCTTTAATATTGTTTACAAATGGAACAATTTCGTCTCAAAATGCAGCTCTAGTGTGCTTAAAATTCCATTCACCTTCCGTTATGGCCGAAGCCGTCGTACGTTCCACAATGACCTTGTCAAAATCGACTAAGTGTTGGTGCACCGCATTTAAACTATCGGATGCCTTACTTACCGGTGGAATTATCTTAGTTAAATCCTTTTTTATAAGTGTAGGAGACGTACTAGGAAGGTTTTCCGTTGATAAACTTTTGGGCACAAAAGCTATTAATTGAGATAATTACTTTTGTAATCGAATACGAGTCTTTTTATCATATTGATCTTCATTATGCTTATCATAATCAATCTTATGGAATTTTGAAAGCATTTTTGAATGAGTTTCTTCCTCAAGTGACTGTGTCTCCTCAGTACTACGAACATAAGGTTCTTCTTTCGATTTGCCAATTAGGGTCACATCATAAAAACAAGGAATATATTCCGGAGCTTGTTTTGCATAACCGGGATTAGGTGGTACATCTTGAAGACGCTTAAGTTTGAGTTCTTTAAACGGTTTAGTTAAAAGATGAACCTTTTTTGTTGAAGCGTATTGTTTTAAAAGCTGTTGTTCTTTGAATTTAAGAAGTTTCGTAGCATTAATTTCCGATTAAAATTTTTTAGACTCGAGAGTTTCGAAATCCATTTTAAGTTTCTAAATTTTTTTGACAACCGACTCTTTTTCTTTTAATTCATTGGAAAGATTAAGTTTTAATGATTCTGTGACAATCCGTCAATTTATGGTCGATATTTTATTCTCAAGTATTATTTAAAAACATTATTTTAATGTTATATTATGAACTCACTCATTTTTTGGAAGAAATTTGGGTTTACGTCTTGAAGTAGCATCGACTACGTCTAAACCGGAGGACTGTACGTTACGTGCTTATGTTTACATACACCATTTTTTGTGACAATCCGACATTTCAGGAAATAAATTTATCCGTGAATATTAATTTGGAATTTTGAATTTGTGTTGGTTCATAAACTCACAAATTTACGAGAAGAGATTAGGACTTACGTGAATAATTTAACGTCCTTTACGACTAAACCGGAAACCCTAGGTTTACGTATTTACGTTTTTGAACTCCGTTTTTGATGAGACAATTATTATTAGATTCGTTTTGTGCCGTTGATTCATAATTTATAAAAACGTTTTTTCATAAAACGAATCGAGGGCACGCAAATCTAGGAAACTAGAATCAAGGAGTACCCGTAAAATAACGGGGATGAGACAAGATAAATCTTGTCCCACCTCCACAATGGGACGGCAAGACTTAGCCAACACACTTGATGTGTGTCAACCTTTTAAAAAAAGACTAGGACACTTGTCATAAATTGCTTACAAAACCACTTGTAACATAAAACCACCAAAACATCAAACAAGCTACTCATTTTTCTACATGCAAACTCTCTCAACTCTCCCACTCTACTCCTCCTTGCCGTCCACTATACACCAAAAACACCCCATTTGATCTTGATTTAACCACAAAATCCTATGTTATTTACACAAATGATGAAGCCCTTTTGAAGCTCTATTGATTGGTGGTGATTTTAACATCAAAGAGGAGATTTGTTGGAGTCTTGGGGCTGATTTTTCACAAGGAGTTCTTGAATATAGGTGATCTTGATGTTGATATTGGTGTACCACAAGTTTTGCCAACAAAATTAAAGATTGATCTTAACTTTCATAATCTTGGTGGTAACAAGATCATCCTTCCCATTTCCTTGTTATTTTTGTAAATGTAAATTGTATTTTCTTTCTTGCTGTATATGTATATGATGAAATATGATGATAAAAAAATTGTGTGGGGATCATGTGTTGATAAACTTGGATAAAAAGATTGAAAACTACATGTAAAAGTGGTAAAATCTTGCTTAAATAAGTAGGCTGTATAAAACAGTAAAGAAACTTATGTTAAACTGATAAAATGGCATAGATAAATTAATATACAGTAAGTTATAAGACTTGTACACATGTGAGAGTTTGCCATACAATGGAATCTTTATAATGAGTGAGATATGATCAAAACAAAATTGAAGTGCAAATCTGAGTAGTCTGTTTTGGACGGACTGATAGGGACATTTAGTGATAGATTGAACAGTAACTAAACCTGAGTTAATTGTAGCACATATCATGTAGTTTATGGTATCCAAAAATGAGCTTCTATCTTCTTGTAGAACTCAAGATATGGTAAAATGGTGAAAGTGAAATAATAATAAGATTTGTAAAATAAAAGTATATAGTATAATATTAGGACTCAAGTTAATATAATATAAAATGTATACCTAAAACCCACTAACTTATATATTACATATAAATAAGTATTTACTTTGATAAATAAATGTAACAATCTATAAAAATGGCAATCTGATAAGTTTTATAAGTTATAAATCTATATACATGAGTTTTACGTCTTTTCGGCTAAAACGGATAAATTAACGTTTTCGTCAAATAAAACTTAGACGGTCGGACCCATCTAATGTAAACTTTTTATAACTCATATACTGATGTATAAGTACATTTGACAAGTAAAAACCAATAAAACCAGAGCTTTATAACTTATGGACATTAACGGGCCAAAGTAGCCTTATTGGACTAGTAACCCGACATGTTTGGCTAAATCCTATTAGACTTACTCTTTGAGCTTAACCCACTTGGGCCCAACATGTAAGTATAGGTCTGGTGTTAAAATAATAATTGGACTAATATAATGTAATGGGCTTATAATGGGCTTATTGGGCCTTAACAAGTAAAGAAGTTAAACTAGTGAAACTAGTATAAAAATTTGACTAACACATAACACTATAATGTTGAATGAAGATATAAAAACCCACTTGATCATCATCATACTTATGATATCGTCATATATATACATATCCATTGTTTTTATAAAGTCATTGGACAAGAGTCTAAGACAAGTATTATTTGTCTAGGTTTCCGTGATTGAAGCACGTACCGTACATCCAAATCGCCGATAGCCCGCCTTTCCCAATCAACGTGAGTTCATAGCCTCACACTCTTTTAAATGTTTTATGAAATGTTTTATAAACCCACGAGGAAGATAACATGTTAGTTTTAATAAAATAGGACACCTGTTGTCCCGATTGTTTGCTTATTGATTTGGACCTGAATGATTGTATGACCCGCTGAATGATTATATGACCCGATGTATGAAATGAAATGGATTATTATAGTTAGGTTATGTCACTAAAAGTCCCATTAGCATGAATTGTGATGCACTGGGATTTGGTAGACGCTTATGCATATAATAGTACTATTTGGGGAAGATCACCTGTTGGAAATACGTTTTTACGTATTTAGGAAGATTCGGTCACTCCGACAATATATTAAGTAGTAGCTCGTAGTCTAGATATCTTTATTAAAAAAACAAAGTGAAGCCTAGCCTACAACATGTGTAGGCCGGCCCAACATTGTAAGCCCAAGCCCATCACAAGGCTTGGGTATATAAACCCTCTCCTTTGATAGAGAGGGTGTGTGTTCCTCATTTTTACACATAGTGAAAAAGTGTTTTTCTTTCACTTTCTCTCTCTAAGTGTGTGTGTTCTCACCATCTCTCTATCTCTTTCTCTCTCTAAAACATAAGCAAGATTTACATATCCTTCAAATGGTATCAAGAGCCATGGGATGATTGTATTGTTCATGTGTTTGTGTTCTTGATTCATACGCCTATTTTGATCCTTATTACACACGAACCAAATTTTTTTTTTTTGTGTTTTTGATGATTTTTTCTTGATAACAAATCTTCTACATAGTTGTGGTAGGGATTTGGTATAGTTACTTTGGCTAAAAACACAAAAAATTTGGGTGATTTGATAATTTTTTGGCTTAAAATCACGAATTTGTTGAGTTTTGTCCGAGAAAAGTGGGATTTATTCCGATCAGGTCATCGGAATAGGGTTTAGGGATACCGATTTTGGTACATTCCGATCAGGTATTCCGATTTGATATTCCGATTTGGTGCATTCCTATAAGGACATTCCGATTTGATATTCCGATCAGGGTAATCAGATAGTGTTTATTCCGACAGGGTATTCCGATTAGGGTATTCCGATTAAGGGTATTCCGATTAAGGGCATTCCGATTAGGTACATTCCGATAGGTTTTATTCCGACGGCTTTCCGACTGATATTCCGATAACTATTCCGATCAACATTTGACTTGGAATTTTTGGTTTATCGAGAACATAATTTAGGGGAGTTTAACATTGTTTCTCGACTTCAACTCACCACAACAAACACATTTACTTTCTCTCATTGTTCGATCGACAAGTAATCCTTACTTTCATTTATCATCGATTTTTAATGGATTCGTTGAACTCGGCATCTCGAGAGGGAGACTTGCATCTCATGCAAAACACAGCTAGAGAAAGTGGTATAACGTTATTTCGACTACTTCAGTCTCATCTTGTAACCCTTTCATGGCTTCAAGGAGGAAGTGAATTTGTGACACTCTTTGGTCAAGATCGTTATACATTCATCGACTCAATATTCCTCAACTTGAACCAACTAGCCGAGCAACTTCACAAAGAAGACTTTAATCACTCTGAATCAGTATCTGCTTATAAAGCTCTAGTAACACAGCTTACGCACTTCTTCTAATTCAACATTGTTAAGTCTAAAAATTCAGGGATATGTCAGTCATTTCTTCAATACACACATACGGAGGTTCAAGAGTTCCGTGGTACACTGTTGAAATTCATGACATCGGTATTGTCTTTGATTTATGAAAGATCCCGACTTCAGCAAGAGTATGATAGTGGAGTGCAAGATTATACGATGCAGATGCAAGAGGAGAATGATCATACGGTTGACAACTTGGAGCCTAAAGATTGCAAGAGCAAGGATTCGGGAGGAAAGCATGATACAAGCAGCATGTCACGGATTAATGACACCATACCCGTATCCGACAAAGAGTCTACAAATACGGTACAAAGGAATGTGGTATATGATGTCTATGCCGATGAACTACCGCATGTTGCGCATTCCGAACCTAATTATGACAAACATGGGATGGAAAAGGGTGATAGTTCTACCACTTCAGATTCATCTGATGTGAGTCAAAATAGGGGAGAAATTGTGCAGAATGCTATAGTTCATCATGATAAATGCTCTATGACTGCTTCTCTAACCGATTCTGATTCCAAGATTAAAGATCTTGAAACGATTTTAGCTCAGCAATCTAAAGCTCTTGAGGATGCCAAAATTGAATTTTCGAAGAAAACGGATAAATTTGAAAAGTATTTTGAAAAACTTGAAAATTCAAACGTTGTTATTGAAAGAAAATTAAATCAAAAAATTAAAGATTCTAAAGCTGAAAAAGATAATTTTGTGAGACAAATTAAGTCGCTCGAATTTAAGTTGGCATCCCAAGATGAATTTCTCAAAGAGAATGAGACTTTAAAGGCTCAAGTACAAGAAAAGGTCTTTGCTATAGCTTCGTTGAAAAACGAATTGAGAAAAACTAAAGGATCTAGTGTGGATACTAAGCTTGTAAAACCATCAATCTTGGGGAAACCGCCTCAAATTCAGTCTGTTAGACAACCGACTGCATTTAGATCTGAGCGACCAAAATCCTCGAGACCGCGGTTTGCCTCCCAAGTTGATATGGTTCATCTTTCTAGACCAGTCACTCCACTCTCTAGGCCCAATGTGACTAAAACAACTTTTGCAAGACCTAATCACATGATTGCATCTAGCCTCCCTAGACATAGTCTAAAGAACACGTCTCGAACTAGTTCAAATGATGTTAGCCATAAATTTGGTCTAAGGGAAGCTATTCAGAAGACACAAATAAGAGATAGGAATTTTAAACCTAGTCAGATGCCTTCTAGATTACCCAACACTGCTAACCGTCGCATATCATATCCTAGGAGCATCAATCAATCATCTAGGAATTCTAGATCTTACTCGGACATTAAATATGCTACTTGTAAAACATGTAGGAAATGTGTCTTTAAAGCCAATCATGATTCTTGTGTCAAGAAATTACTTAATGAGGTGAACTCCCGTGCTAGACTTAAATCCCAGTGGGTAGCTAAAATAAAACCCATGGGTAAAATGTGGCGCCCCACTGGTAGAACTTTCACTCTTGTAGAAAACGAGTTCCCTTTAACTAGGATAGTCTCAGATTCTACTCAGACTACTAGGGAGGAAATTGCAAAGGATGATCCATAACTTAAGCCTGAAATTAAGGTTTTCTATAAAAGGAAACGTTTGCCAACTAAGACAAGTGAATCATCCCCTCAAGCCACCTCTGGCACAAGAAAAGAAAATGGTGAATCCCTGCATGGTTCTAAGATAGATATCACTAACCCACATAAAAGCATACAAACTCCTAATGAGATTGCAGGTACCAAAGTCCACGTTCAACAAGAACACAGCGGTCCGATCTTTACATATCGTTCAACTAAGGACACTGTTAGAGTTTGGTTATCAAAGAAACAAGTGTCTCAGGGGATTCGTAGTTAAACATCGTGTGCACCAAAGGACTTATAGTCACATCACAGACTATAACTCGATCTTCAATTAAAAGGAAAGCTTATCGCCGATGATAAACTTATCCTTACAACGAGAAATTAACTTTTCTCGGGCATGAGCTAACATTAAAAACATTCGAAGTTTTTTAAGCTCATGCACAATGATTTACAGTTAAATATCAGACCGTAACTCGAACTTCATTTTTAGGAAAGCTTATCTTTAAAGATAGCTTATCCTCATAACGGGAAATTAAAGTTTCTCGGTCATGAGCTTGTATTAAAACATTCCAAGTTTTAAGCTCAGAAAGGAAAGTGTATCTTTTAAATAAGAGAATTTTTCCTCATAACGAGAAATTCATCTTTCTCGGTCATGAGCTTTCCGTTAAAAAATTCAAAGTTTTCAAGCTCATGAACACGACTTCTAAGTAAATGTCAACTTAGGACTCGTTCTTCAGTTAAAAGGAAAGTTTATCGCCGATGATAAACTTATCCTTAACAACGGGAAGTTTACAACTTCTCGGACTTGAGCTCGTTTTGCAAGATATTCAACATCTTAAGCTCAAGTAATTGGTTTTCAAAACGTTGAACACAATTTTTCGAGAATTTCTCAAAAAGATTTTTCTAAATCTTTCAAAATTGTGTGTTCAAAAATGTTTGGATAAAAAGAGCATGTCTTCTGGAATCGATAATATTTACGATACTAGAAATGTCATTCAATAATGACACGGGGTTGTAAATAAAGTTCGAGCAGAAGTTCAAATGTTTTAAAACATGCTCAAAATGGTTTGCTATTATTTCAGATAGTAACCCGCTTTTCATACTCAAGTCAAGTATTTCACCGGAAAGCTTTGACTCAACAACGGGAATTAATTTTTCTCGAGCATGGTTTACTTTATAACCATGT
Source organism: Glebionis coronaria (assembly GCA_025667525.1). Lineage (NCBI taxonomy): Eukaryota > Viridiplantae > Streptophyta > Magnoliopsida > Asterales > Asteraceae > Glebionis > Glebionis coronaria. Next base: position 328,930,327 of record CM046881.1, on the reverse strand, counting down.
AAGGGATTGTGTTTACGTTATAACACAATCTAACACGAATATATGTACGATTCAGTGCATTTATTTGTTAAAACAAGAGAAGTCTTGTTTTTTATGAAGTTATCATCTCCACCAACCGTAGCAATTTACAATTGATATCTACATACTCGACGATGCGACTACTTAAACGGCGACTACAACTCTTTCAATAGAACACGGGTCAACAATTGAGGGGGAGCAATTGTCCAGCATTCAGACTCTTTGACGCCGAATGTGCCAAGTTCACATGTTGGTGTCAAGACAACGATATCAATCGTACACATGGAGTCAAGAGATAACTTCAGACGTGATGAGGCGACCAACATTCGTGAACAAGAACCATGTGCTTCTTTCATATGATGTTCTCCATCATTCAGGTCCAACCTCGTAAATTGCTAATCTTGTGAATACATTATCATATATGATCTTTGCACGTGATAAATACCTTACACTTGTGTTTAAAAGGTATTTAATTTACGTTTCAAGTACACCCTCATTAATTTGTGGGGGAGCTTGTGTAATTCATGGAGATAATTGGATTTGCATTTTTCTTCCCAAATTTTCTTAAAATGCTATTAAATCAATTGATATTAAAAACATCGATTGGGTTAATATTTTTAACATGGGGGAGAAAATGTGATTTAATATGGGAAATGATTAATCACAAATGGTTTGACTTAATGTGCTGGATCATCTCTACATATGCGAAATGTTTTCGAATATCGTGGCATATGTTAAGGGGGAGCAAAATGGATTTGCTATATCAAAATGGATTTTCATGGTGACATAAGGATGGTAGGATAGGTTAAGTCCAATGATTCTTCTAGAACCGGAGGAATCTTCCCAAGGACATTCCATAGCTAGAAATAGTAGTCCTTAGGAAAGTTGGAAAAAGATTGTGAACGTAGCTGAATGCCGACCAAGTACTTAAGTTATCACTGGAACAATCACAACAAGGTGCTAGTTATGACGTATTGGTAAGCATTGAAGGGGTTGAAGAATGAAAAAGAATTGTAAAGATAAAGGGTGTAAAGAAAGAAGCCCTCCTTACAACTTTAGGCAGAAACCGAGTCAACACATATGCTATTGAGATCATTTTTAATGATTCTTGATGTTGAAGATAGACATCATGGACCCAATGATGCAATGCATAACCCATCCCAGCTAACTCAGATATCGCTTAAAAGATATTTGTTTTGATCACACAGATATCAACACGTTATCTATCGATTTATTCACTCCGAGTAAATTGGTATTGAAAAGGTGGCACTCCTCTCCAGCCTCCGATCACTAAAATCCAAAGTGCACGATCGAGTCTAGAGCCATTTGAGATCATCAAATATCTCATTAGGACACACTTTCATATTTCCTTGCTTCTTCACACACTGTGAAAAGTAAGAAAGATTTTAAGAGTCCTACGCAAAATCTTCATGATCTTGCCTGAACATCCGAGTAATACGAGAGTATTTACAATGAAGATGGAAATCCTTCTTGAGCGAATATCAAAAAGCTCATGGTAGGTGACTTGTGCGATTCTTTATGAATCAAGCTTGTGATAAATGGAAAGCAACAGTGGTTTAATTCTTAAATGAATTTAAACACGTTCCAGGCCTCTACGCAATATCTTAGTGATATTGCCAGAACACTCAGAGTGATACCTTAGTGTTCACAGTGATGAGTGGAAATCCTTCTAGTGTTAACCTCAAACAGCACTTGATAGGTAACTTGCAAGATTCTATACGAATCAAGCTCGTGACAACTGGAAAGCAATGATTGTGCGGTTCTTAATTGAATTTCACTTGTTCCAGGAACATGAATTGACGGCTTCAAATCATGCGGATATTATTATCCAAATTATTCACTCTTTATGTTCGCAGTCAGCTTTGGACGGTCGAATAAAGAGAACGGGTTTACCCGCGAAATCCTGTCAGGAAGTTACTTAATTGAAACTATCTGTCACGGGTACGATATCTAATATCGTCCAACGGTCTTCACCGACCGGAGGTAAAATTCTACCAATTTAGAATGAAATGTTCAAAGCCATTTCGTTCGTGTCTACTTATGTTGCGGCATTTGAAGACGGTGGCGTTGCGGAATCCAAGAAGAAGTCGTCCCCGCATGCTTATACTCTATGCACTTAATACCTCATCTAATTCAAGAAAGCCTAAAAGTTAAGTCTTCCGCTGTATCGAACTCTGAAGCTTTCAAGAATTACGAAGGTATAACTATGAGGGACATGGTGTCACGAGGAGGCGAAGATCACAAGTGATGGATGCACAAGATCAAGGCAAGAGATTAATGCTAAAGATTGATGTCAAAGATCACATCAGCATGTTCACCAGAAAAGAAAAAGAAAAGAAAGACGAAGACTACGAGCTCAAGACAAGCATAGTATGCTAGGTTTATTTTATTATTGTAACTCTGGTGACGCCCTTGTTTGGAGTGACCTCCTTTAGGGGGAGATTGTTGGAAATACGTTTTTATGTATTTAGGAAGATTCGGTCACTCCGACAATATATTAAGTAGTAGCTCGTAGTCTAGATATCTTTATTAAACAAACAAAGTCAAGTCTAGCCTACAACATGTGTAGGCCGGCCCAACATTGTAAGCCCAAGCCCATCACAAGGCTTGGGTATATAAACCCTCTCCTTTGATGGAGAGGGTGTGTGTTCCTCATTTTTACACATAGTGAAAAAGTGTTTTTCTTTCACTTTCTCTCTCTAAGTGTGTGTGTTCTCACCATCTCTATATCTCTTTCTCTCTCTAAAACATAAGCAAGATTTACATATCCTTCATCACCCCAGTTCGCGCCTTGACGGTTGATCCCCGTCGTGCCACATGGATTGGTAAGCAAATTTATGTATGAGAAGATTTATATAAGCGTGATTATTGTGATGACACGCTGTTTTAGATGGGCAAATGAGTTTCGGGATAGCTACCCGTTGTTTGTTATAGTAAGGTAGAAATGTCATGCGGCTTATAATAATCCAATAACGAAAATACTGCTATACATATTTAATTACGTTATATTGTCTGACTATCAATACGGGGTCTTATTATTGATATTATGTTCGTGTTTTGGTTTTACATAACCATATTCATATAACTGTTTTTATTTAACTCTATACAACGTTATAAAACGTATTGTATGATGTTTTTACGACATTGGTTCGTATAATGGTTTTGAAGGCAATGTTGGGAATAAATTATAGCCAGTCTACTTGAGCGCTGACAAGAGTAAAACAAGCGTGGATAGGAAGAAAACAAACGCTGACAGATCAAGCGTTGACAAGAAGAAGTCAAGCGTTGACACATTGAAGACAAGCACTGATGGAAGGATATGATCTACGCGTTTATTATGTTCTAGATTACTTCTAGTAAAGATAGGAACGACAATGTATTTTCTATATTTATCTTTACCTAGAATAGTTGATACGTAGATTATTGTACAAGGCTTCTTATGTCTATAAAAGAAGACCTTTAGGCTAATGTTCAATAATAAGTTTTCATACGTTAAACACTTTCATTGTAAGCAAGTTTGATATCATTAATCAAAGTGAAAGATTGTTTACATCTTGTGTGTTCTTGTTTAAGTGTTAATTCCGCATAACACTTAGATTGTCATATACATATACAAAGGTTTCTCTAAGTGTATTACTTGATCTAATCTCGTATACATAAAGTTAAATCGATCTAAGTTTGGGATCAACAAGTGGTATCAGAGCTTGTTGAGGAACTTTTGATCTTAAAGAACACAAGAACCCTAAAATCACCAAAAACCCTAAAAACATCATCTCAAATCCAGAAGTAACCTCCTCCTCCTCCTCACCTTTACCAAACATCAAGATTCCCATGCTTGATGCAACCAACTTTGAATTGTGGAAATTCAACTTTGAGCAATATCTGGGGATCTATGACTTTATTCTCTGGGAGATTATTGAATATGGAAACACATTCAATAAAGCCCAAAAGATTGCTAATGCTATTGCTGGAAGAGCAGTTGTTGCTGGATGTTCAGAAGCAGATAAGAAAGAAAAGCATGAGGATGGTAGAGCTGTGTCTGCTGAAGACATAGCAAAGAAAAGGGTTGATATGAAAACCCTAAATATTCTGAAACTCTCTTTGGGACAAGAGAACCAGCATAAATATAGAGGTTATGAATCTGCTAAGGACCTTTGGGCAGCTCTTGAAGTTGCATATGGTGGCAATGAAGATACTAAGGAAGAGAAGAAGAAGCAACTCATGCATGATTATGCTGTCTTCAAGGCTCAACCTAATGAGAAGCTTAGCAGTGTGAGAAGCAGATTGCTTGACATTACAAGCAAATTGTCCTTCATGGGGACACAACTTGGTGACATTGACATTAATGCAACTTTTCTTAAAAGTCTTGGTGAGGCGTGGAAGATTGAGGCAAGATCTATACATGCCAACAACACTCACAAAAGTTCTACTTTTGATGATATCTACAACAAACTGAGGCTGTTGGAGAATGAAACTCTTTTAGAGCATGGAAGCAAGTCTACCAACAGTAATATGGCCTTCTTCTCATATAGTGAAGGTCAATTTAATCAGAAGGACTCTTACATGCATCCAGTTACTGGATCATCATGTGTCAACGCTGGAACATGTCCTGTCAACGCCTCATATTTAGACGCTGACACATAAAAAAGTGACTCACCAAGAGTTAAACATGCTGGTTTGGATCCGGATACTGTATGTGCTTATATTGCTTCTTTGCCCAATGGTTCAATGATTACATATAAGGACCTTGAGCAAATAAGTGATGAGCACTTGTAAGAGATGGATATTAAGTGGAACATGGCTCTTGCTAGTATAAGAGCAAACAGGTGGAATATAAGGTTTAAGAAGAAGATGACCTTCAATGCAAATGACACTGCTGGATTTGATAAATCCAAGGTTGAATGCTACAATTGTCATCGTATAGGGCACTTCATGAGGGAATGAGATCTCCTAGAAGATTTGATGCTGGCAAACCCTCAAGCCAAATTGTTAAGGCTCAGGATCCTAAGGCCATGGTTGCAGTTCAAGAAATTGATGGTATGGGATGAGATTGGATCTATTTGGCTAAGGATGTGGAAGAGGATAAAGCTTTGGTTGCTGAGATTGAAGAAGAAGAGCATGTTCAATATGCTCTCATGGCACACTCCTTCTCTTCATCAGATAATGAGGTATACGATGATGCTTTTTGTAGTAAAGGTTGTAGGTTAAATACTGAGAAATTTAACAAAGAGGTGTTAAGATTATTAGATGATGTGAGTACTGAAAGATGCAAACTGTCTAATTACCAACTAGCTCTCACTCAAACTGAAAAGACAGTTTCTGAATACAAGAAAATAGAATTTGATTTAAAAGATAAAATAAATATCTTAAAACATGAGTTGAATGCTAGTAATGATATTAGGAGCATCATGGAAAGGGTTAATGGTGAGTTACAGGCTAAGCTAGATGAAGCCATTAAGAATAAGGATAATGTTGGCCTTAAAATTCAGAGATTTGATAAGGCCACACAAACCCTAGGAGAATGTGTTAATAAACAAAGGGATCCTAAGGACATGACTGGGATTGGGATGAAAGACTACTCTATGGTTCCACCACCAGCTGGTGACTTCTATGGTGTCCAAAAAAAGGACCTATCTTGGACTGTTTTACTAGAACTCCAAAAGGAGGAATTCATTCCTCCACCAAGAGTCATTACCCCAGTTGAAGAGTATCAACAGAAGTTGACAGACTTGAATGAATGGAAGAAAGCTAACCCTACCTTATTTGTTAAGGGTGGCTTTTTATGTGAAAGTCCTAATGAGTCAACCCCCATTAGGGTAACAAACTCAATCATTGGTAAGACTGTTGACCTTGGCTCAAACACTGTTAGAAAACCTAGCATTAAGTATGCAGAGATGTATAGGAATACTAGGTCACCTAAGAGCCAAGTTAGCAATGATAGAGCAGGCTTATTCTCTTCTAGACCTAGGGTTGTGTCTAGAAAAGCCTGATACACTTGTGGTAGCTTTTCACATCTAGCATATAAGTGTGTCAACGCTTCCAAGGTCAACACTGTTAAAAAGTCAAACGTTGTCAAACCCAAACCTTGTGTGCAGCGAAGTTCACAAGTTGTTAGACCTGCCCCATTCTTCACTAGAGGGTCTAACACTCATGGAAAAAGACCATTTCAAAAGACAAACACTTGGTCTAATAGGCAATGGGTTTCTGTAGCAAACCCTAGGTTCAACGCTGACAAGGGAAATTTCAGCGTTGACAAGACCAAATCCAACGCTGACAGAAACGTGACCAGACCTAAATATTTGCAACCACAGGGTAAAGGGTCTAAAGCTTCATAAAGCTTGACATGGAGACCTAAGAAAGATCAAAACTCTAATGATAATGGGATTTCAATGACCTGCAACAGATTTAATTACATTTCAAAGGTCATTACAAAACCTATTGGGGTTAACTGGGTATTTCATCGAAAGAGGGATGAACAAGGGGTTGTTATGAGAACTAAGTCTGTTCTTGTTGAACAACCAGATGAATCCAAGTTTGCTAAGGCTTGGGTTCCCAAAGAAAACTAACTTGTTTTCTTTATGTGCAGGGCATTCAAAAACAGGTCGATGATTATGGATACTGGGACAGTGGATGCTCAAGGCACATGACAGGGAAGGAAGATTATCTCACTAACTTCACTCCCATTAAGGATGGTGATAAGGTTTACTTTGGAGGCGGATATGGTACTATCACAGGAAAAGGAACACTTCTAACCAATAACTTGCGTTTTGAAAACGTATTTTTGGTAAAAGAACTTGATTACAATCTTTTTAGTGTATCACAAGTTTGTGATAACAAACATAAAGTTCTGTTTACTGATACTGAATGCTTGGTGTTAAGTAAGGATTATAAGATCCCTGATGAGAAATATATTGACTATAAAACACCTAGACATAAAGACATATATAATGTGAATCTGAATGGGATAAGGATGAATAACAATATGTCATGTTTTTATGCTAAAGCTTGAGTAGATGAAAGTAATCTATGGCACAGGAGACTAGGGCACATAAACTTTAAGAATATAAACAGACTTGTGAGACTTGGCTTGGTTGATGGTTTGCCTAAAAAGGCTTTCCACAATGACCACTCTTGTGTTGCATGTCTTAAAGGCAAGCAGCACAAGGTCTCATTCAAGTCTAAACAGGTGCACTCTAGTACTAGACCATTTCACTTGCTTCATATGGACCTATTTGGTCCAACCAATATAGAAAGTTTGAATGGTAAATCATACTGCTTTGTCATCACATATGACTTTTCTAGGTTTACTTGGACTTTCTTTTTAGCTATGAAGAGTGATACAACTGACACTTAAATTGACTTTATCACTCAAATTGAGAAGAAGACTGGTAATGAAGTTAAAATGCTTAGGAGTGATAATGGTGGTGAATTTAGGAATAAAGTTTTAGATGATTTTTGTGCCAGGAAAGGGATTCCTAGGCAGTTTAGTGTAGCCATAAGCCCACAGCAAAATGGGGTTGCAGAAAGAAAAAATAGAACCCTAATTGAAGCAGCCAGAACTATGTTGGCTGATGCTCATTTCCCCATAGCTTTTTGGGCTGAGGCTATGAATACATCATGCTATGTTCAAAATAGAGCATTGGTCAACAAAATACAGAACAAAACACCTTATGAGTTACTTTGGGGAAGAAAAGCCAATATTGGTTTTCTTAGACCTTTTGGTTGTCATGTAGTTGTTCTAGATACTAGTGATGCCTTAGGTAAATTTAGTGCAAAAGGTGATGAAGGCTATTTCATGGGGTATTCAGTGCAGAGCAAGGGATATAGGGTTTATCTTAAAAAGGAAAAACGTATACTTGAAAGAGTACATGTTAGGTTTTTAGAGAGTAAACCTAGTGATCCTGAAAGTGGTCCAAATTGGTTGTTTGACTTGGAACCTTTATCTAGAACTTTAAATTATATGCCTGTCACTAATCCAAACATTGTGAAGGCAACTTAAAATGTTGTGGAAGAACAAGTTTTTGATGTTTCAGGTACACAGGTTAATGAAGAGGTTGGATCACAAGCAGAAAAGTCATCTCCTATACTAGAGTATGTCACAATTCCCATATGGACAGATGCTTTTGCTACTGCTGCTGCTGCTGGAAAGGATAATGGTGGTCCTCAAGTACCACCAGATAACAACATGCATGGTCCTTCAGGCGCTGACAAAGGCAAATCTAGCAATGACAGGACAAATTCAGACGTTGATGGCTCAAACGTTGACAACAACATTTCAAGCGTTGTCAGCCCAAACACTGACAACCAAGGTTCAGGCATTGACAACACTTTTGCGCATCTTTTCTCTTCTACTTTTGAACAGGATGAACCTTCTAATTTATATGAAGAGGTTCATCCTCATATTGATGAAAGAGAGTCTAAAGAAGAAGATATTGGCAACATGGATAATGAGATTGAAGACACCAGACTTTTTGAAAGATGAGTTCTCACTTCTACTATGAAAAATCACCCTACTTCTCAAATCATTGGTGATATTATGACTCCTGTTCAGACTAGAAGATCTCATCAAGGTCTTGGTGGATTTATTGCCAATATTCACAAGAAGGTTGATACTCCTCTTGTGCAAGCATGTTTGTTTGCATGTTTTCTGTCACAACAGGAAACCAAAAAGATATTTGATGCTCTCAAAGAACCAAGTTGGGTGGAAGCAATGCAGGATGAGCTTCACCAATTTGTAATTCAGGATGTTTGGGAGCTGGTTGATTGTCCCAGATATGTCAGACCTATAGGAATAAGATGGGTTCTAAGAAACAAGAGATATGAAAGAGGTATTGTGGTCAGAAACAAGGAAAGATTAGTGGCTCAGGGATATACACAAGAGGAAGGGATAGACTATGAGGAGGTCTTTGCACCAGTTGCAAGGATTGAAGCTATAAGGATCTTTCTAGCCTATGCATCCTGCATGGGCTTCACTGTCTATCAAATGGATGTCAAGAGTGCCTTCCTCTATGGAACAATTGTTGAGGAGGTGTATGTCATGCAGCCTCCTGGTTTTGAAGATCCAGAGAATCCAGACAAGGTGTATAGAGTCAAGAAGGCCATGTATGGACTTCATCAAGCCCCAAGAGCATGGTATGGTACTTTGTCTACTTATTTTGTGGACAATGGATTCAAGAGGGGAACCATAGATCAGACATTGTTTACTAAGAAGAATGGTAAGGATGTTCTACTTGTTCAGGTCTATGTTGATGATATCATTTTTGGATCTACAAATCCAAAGATGAGTGAGGATTTCTCCAAACTCATGACAGAAAAATTCAATATGAGTGCAATGGGGGAGATGAACTTCTTTCTAGGGTTACAAGTTCAGCAGAAAGAAGATGGTATCTTCATCTCCCAGGATAAATATGTGGCAGAGATCTTGAAGAAGTTTGGCTTTTCTCCACATGAAAAGAGGGCTACTACTCCTATGGATAGAGAACACCCTTGGAGAAAGATTGGAGATGGAAAGGATGTGGATGTCAGGCACTATAGATCAATGATTGGTTCATTGATGTATCTTACAGCTTCCAGACCTGACATCATGTTTGCTGTGTGTGCTTGTGCACTCCATCAACTGACTCCCAAAGAATGTCACCTTTATGCTGTCAAGAGAATATTTAGTTACCTAAGATGTTATCCTAGTCTTGGCTTGTGGTATCCAAAAGATTCACCTTTGGAACTTATTGCTTATTCAGAGAGTGACTATGGAGGTGATAGGTTTGATAGAAAATCCACAACTGGTGAATGTCAGTTTCTTGTGAGCAGGTTGATATCTTGGCAATGCAAGAAACAAACAGTGGTGGCTAATTCTACAACTGAAGCAGAGTATGTGGCTGCAGCTGCTTGTTGTGGACAAGTTTTATGGATTCAGAACTAGCTGTTGGACTATGGGTATAATTCCATGCATACCAAGATATTTGTTGACAATAACAACACCTTATGCATTATTAAGAATCCTGTACATCATTCTAAAACTAAACACATAGAAATTAGACACCATTTTATAAGAGATTGTTTTGAAAAGGGTTTAATACAACCAGATAGGGTTGACACAAAAGAGAATGTGTCAGATTTACTAACTAAACCTTTTGATGCTGGAAGGTTTCAGTACTTGGTAACAAGTATTGGAATGATCAATCTCACATAATATGTGTTTTGGAGTCTTTTTGTAAAAGTATGTACAGGATAATGCATTGTTATTGGTCTTTTTGAGGATTTAGATTTTCCACTATATTTTTCTAACACTGACAAAGGTTATTTTAACGCTGATAAGTGTTATTGTGACGTTGTCAACAATATATTTGTCTAACACTGACAAATGTTTCTTTAACGCTGACAAGTGTTATCGGGGCGTTGTCAGCAATAATGTTAGTTTTGTGGTTTTCAATCTAATAGTGCAGGTGGTGTTAGCATTATACCATTGGATACAGAGTTGCTTATGGATCATTGGAGACTTTTCTGAGCATGTTTTTATTTATGGATGATGGTTGCAATTTTCTATTCCTATCTTGACATAAATTTTTTATGTTCATGCATATTTTTGGAAACATTTGTATCACAGTTTAAGGGGAGGTTTTAGGAACCTTTAGGGTTTTTGGGTATCCTTATGATACTCTTATCACAATTCTATATTGTGTCCACAGGTGAGTATAAGTTAGTTTTACTAAATCATGAGGCACTGAGCATGCAAAGTTGATATACTATGCATGCTGCCAAGACATTTTTGGCCTAGAATTGGTTGTGGTCTGTTGGGAGACTTGGGAATGATTTTATCATGGGTTTTACCTGGGAGTAACAAGGAATTTTATAAGGTAACTTAGTTGTTAATAGTTTTGGTTAGCAAGGGACTCTAGAGGACTGTTATGTCTATCTTGCATAAGCAAGTGTGCATAACTGGACAGTGCTTGTCGCCCTATAAATATCAACTTATAGGTTATCTTCTCTAGGATAAATTACTTTGTTAAGGTCATTTTTCATTTTTATAAATTTTTATTTTTGGACGCTGACAAGTATTTTACCAAGCGTTGTTGTGACCAATTTAGACGCTGGCATGGCTTTGACAAACGTTGACAAGGATATAGCCGTTGGGCGTTGATGGGTTATTTTTGACCGTTGACACTCAATGGGACCTACCCAGTAGTTACTTTTTGACATATTTTTGGGCCGTAAGTTTGGGAGCAGATATCTCTCATTTAATACATGAGATAAACTTATTTCTTTTTCAATATTTTCATGATTGTATTTTGAAAATAGTTGCCTAATTTTTGACCAATCACAGGCATACTTTCTCTCCTATATATTTGGCTCCTATTTTAAACAGGGTACCTATCATTCTTGTCTAACACAATTTTCTCCTATAACTTCATCTTTATCATTCATTCAAACAGCTTTCAACAATGGCACCAAAGTTTAAACCAAGTGATTTGGAATTGGGGTTCAGAAGTCAACACAACATGGTAGCATATCTTGACGCTGATGATACTCTGTTTCCCCAATACTCACAAATGGTGGCGTATTTGAATGCATCCCCAATTAGGTATGCTCTTTCTCATGCTCCACTCATTCCTGTCACACATATTAAACAGTTTTGGAACAATGTTAGTTCCTCAACAGTTAATAGAGTGACTACATTGTCATCTATTGTTCATGGGCGCACATGGGTGGTTACTGAAGCCTTGGTTCGCCAAGCTTTGCATCTTGATGATGCAGATGGTATAACCACCCTCCCCATAAATGAAATAGAACAAGGACTAAGGGCTTTGGGTTATCCTTTTCCTGCTGAAGGAACTTTAAACAAATATCATAAACAGGAGTTTCCCCCAGCCTGGAAGTACCTAATACATGTCCTCTTACAATATTTGAGTCCCAAGTGTACTGCACATAATGAGATCAATAGATCTATTGCTAGTGCTATTGTGTGCATTCCTACTGGGCAAAAGTTTAATTATTCAAAAATGATTTTTGAGGGCATGTGTAAAAATAAAGGGAACAAAATGACTTTAGCTTATCCCAGATTTTTACAAATGGTTTTTGAGGTGCAAAATTACTGCACAAGGGATCATGATGATTTTTATGAGATCCTTGTGCAAAAGAAAGCAATTTTTATGAAGATGAACTCACCCCCACATCATGACCTACCCCTAACCCCTTCTATGATTGCTGTCATTGAAGCAGCTCAACCCCAACCAGACCCCCAACCCCAAATTGACCCAATACCTGAACCTTTACCTTCACCACAACATATGCAAATTGACCAAGAACCCTTCGACGCTGACACGTTAAATTTTGGCGTTGACGTGCCTATTTTAAACGTTGACATCGATCCTTCACAGACCCAAACACCTCTTAACCAACCCACATACACCCAATCCACATCATCTTCTCTCCCAACACAATATAGGTTACAAAAACGCCAAAGGACTACTGGAGTGTTCTCCTCTAGTGGTCCTCGCCATGTAGTAGAGAGAACCACCACCACAAGTGTGGTTGGTGCTATGGATGAGGCTGGGACTATTGGTTCTGGCTTAGAAGCTGGCCAAGACAGTCCTACCATAATTAAGACCTCATCCATGCCCAATGAATCTAACTTGGGAGGTCAAATACCCATTTTAGATGAGGGCAGATTGGAACCAATGACTTTGATGGAATTGACGGCAGTCTGCATTAGCTTGCAAAAGCAAAATGCAGACTTGGTACAAGTTGTTAGCACACAAGGCCTTGAACTCAAGCAATTGAGGGAGCGGATTGTTATCTTGGAGAATGCTAGCACAAGGAGAGGGATGGAGGAATCTTCCAAAGGGGAGGATGAACAAATAAACGTGAGTGAAGGCTCTCATGATGGTGAATCTTTGGGTGTTTTTGAGGCCCTAACAAGTTTGAAGAAACAGACAAGTTTTGATACGTCTCTAGTATCTCCTACAAACTTAAATTTGTCATTTACAGCCATGTTGGAAGAAATCGCAAGAGGCGCTGAGACAGGTAATTTGAGCATTGACAAGCAGAATTTAAACGCTGACATGAGTATCTTGGGCGTTGACAGACCTGCAAATGAGGTTGATGTATTCCAGTCATCATCCATCATCAAAGAGGTTTCTTCACATGTATTACCATCTACCTTACCAACTTTGGATCCATTGGATAAGGGTAAGGGTATTATGGTAGAAGAAGTTGTTCCAAAGAATGCAACACAAATTGAGTTTGATAGAAGGTTGGCTGCACAAATTGTGCAACAAGAAAGAAAGAAGGTGGGTGAATCACCTTTTGTTGTCACTTCAGAAGAGCAAGAAGGGAGTGATGAAGCTAGTTCTGACTCAAGTGTAATGATCATAGAACAACCAGAAAGACTTGAGTATGGTGATGAGCTAGCCAAAGAGAAGTTGAATGAGTTGAAATTGCAAGTTAATTTTGACATGCCAGAAGTTGTTCAGATGTACCATGTTGGGAAGATAGGTGTATGGAGAATCCACATTTGACCATTTCAGATCAGATATGGGGTTTGGAGATTCTTCTCAGGGTACAAAAGGATTGCAAGGTCATTCTGAAACACAAAGCAAGCAATGTTCTCTCAAATCTGAAAAGGGATAGAAGGGAGTTGTACTACATGCTACTCAAATGTCATGGAACAGGATGGACTCATAAGAAATTGATTGGTTTGACAATTAAAGAGTTGGAGTGCAGAACTTATCCCATTTGGGTTAGAGTACAGGAAGAAAACACTCTAAGACTTCTTTCTGATGAAAGAAAAGAAGAACTTGCAGAGGAAATGGAGCTTAAGAAGGCAATGTTTGTTCCCAGACCTGTGAAAAAGGGAGTCCCTCTTGCGTTTCCTAAAGATATGGATCCATTAAATCCAGGCGAAGCTGTTATAAGAAAGAGCCTCAAGCTCTCACCATTGGAAGCTTCAGATATGGTACAAGTGTTACCACTTGATTCCAGAAACCCTATTATAAGTTATGAAGAAGATGAATGTGGGTTTTGGAAGATTGGCAGGTATGGAAAAGAGGTTCACACTTTTACCACCCTTATATCTTTGTTTGCAAGTTTTGATAGAGAAGACTTGGTAGACCTATGGAGGTTGTTAGAGTCCAAGTATGAGACTGAAGATCCCACTTCAATCAATGCAATAAAACTGTGGTCGACATTCAAGAGAATGTGTGGACCAAGAGATGAAGATCCTGCTATTTGGAAGGATCTTGAAGATGACCTCAGTGGTCTTTAATGGAGATTGTATTCAGCTGCTGGAGTATATTATTTGAGTTCTACAAAGTTTGATGAGTATCTACTTGTAGATGGTCAGTATTTCATGTCCAAGGAAGTCTTGGAGAAGATGAAGAACACACAGCTGGAAATTGATTATTCAAGTGATGTGGCCAAAGATTTGATCAGATTTATTTATTACCAATATGAGAAGGTTTGTAAGATTCCTCCTAGTTCTTAATGTTTATTCAGAAACTTGATTACTAGAGTAGATATCAAGTTTAGCGTAGGATTGTTGGGAATAAATTATAGCCAGTCTACTTGAGCGCTGACAAGAGTAAAACAAGCGTTGATAGGAAGAAAACAAACGCTGACAGATCAAGCGTTGACAAGAAGAAGTCAAGCGTTGACACATTGAAGACAAGCACTGATGGAAGGATATGATCTACGCGTTTATTATGTTCTAGATTACTTCTAGTAAAGATAGGAACAACAATGTATTTTCTATATTTATCTTTACCTAGAATAGTTGATACGTAGATTATTGTATAAGGCTTCTTATGTCTATCAAAGAAGACCTTTAGGCTAATGTTCAATAATAAGTTTTCATACGTTAAACACTTTCATTGTAAGCAAGTTTGATATCATTAATCATAGTCAAAGTTTGTATACATCTTGTGTGTTCTTGTTTAAGTGTTAATTCCGCATAACACTTAGATTGTCATATACATATACAAAGGTTTCTCTAAGTGTATTACTTGATCTAATCTCGTATACATAAAGCTAAATCGATCTAAGTTTGGGATCAACAATGGGCACGTCTTCTAATCGTTTCTCCTTAGACTCATTCCCGGTCACTTGAGCTAAGAATAGCTCGCAACCGTTCTTGATGTACTTTTGGACTTTAATACATGAAACGATTTTCATACGGGATTCACATCGATTACCATAAATTACTATTGTTCTATTCTTAAGAGGAATTTTAACCTTCTTTTCTCCAAATAAAAATGTAGCATCATTCATGGATAACCAATCCATACCAATAATAATGGCAAAACTACCTAGTTCAACTAACATAAAATCAATCGGGAAGAAATGGTTCAAGAGATTTAAAGAGCATCCTTGCAATAACTTATTAGTTCTTACCAATTTACCATCAACCAGTTCAACTTCGTAACTGGTATCTATCTCAATAGGTTCAATGTCAATAAGCGCACTAAATTTGGTAGATACAAAGCTCCTATCAGCACCCGAATCAAATAGAGCAACAGCAAAATGATTGTTGAGTAAAAACGTACGAGTAACGACATACGGGTCCTCCTTCTTAACATCGACCGTCCCAAGTTGATAAACACCACCCTGGTTGTTTCTTCATGGCCATTCTTTTTAAATTTTGGACAATCTGGCTTCTTATGACTCTCTTCTCCATAATTGTAACAAAAGACTCCCCTCTTACACTTTTCCACTTTGTGTCCTAGCTTTCCACAATTTCGGCACTTCTAGCAATCACCCGCATGCCTCTTGTTACCACACTTTGGACACTTTTCATCATTGCCCGGTGCATTGTTAGTCAGAGCGTTTACATTTCCCCTCCTTTGATTTTGACGGCTATTGAAACTTTGCCTATTGTCACCTTGACCTCCACGATCGCCTTCACCCTTTCTTTTCTCACTAACATGTGCTTCATCCTCCTTGTCCTGATTGATTTGTCCAATGAGCTGGTAATCCATTCGAACTGCATCATCAATGGTCAATGGCTTTGACGATGTCACATCCCCTCGGATGTTCTTGGTCAACCCCTTAATGTATTGCTCAATCTTATCTCCTCAGGTTCAACCAACTGGGGACACAACAAAGCCAACTCATGGAATCGATTAGTATAACTATCAATGTCCACACCTTTCATCTTCAAATGAGTCAACTCTTGTTCCAACCTTATGATCACACTACGAGGACAAAACTCATGTGTCATCTACTTCTTAATTTCAGCCCATG
Organism: Glebionis coronaria; assembly: GCA_025667525.1. Taxonomy (NCBI): domain Eukaryota; kingdom Viridiplantae; phylum Streptophyta; class Magnoliopsida; order Asterales; family Asteraceae; genus Glebionis; species Glebionis coronaria. The sequence continues at coordinate 328,914,055 of CM046881.1, read as the reverse complement.
GAGTAGCATTAGCAACATCAATGCCCATAAAACCAATCCTCCCATTCCACCAAGTCAATGCACGACCTCTAAGAGTAGCCATAGCAAAAATCACCTTATCTTCCTCCATACACTTACTAATGCGAAACACAGACTCAATCTTTTCGATCCTAATAAGTGTGAAAACACTTATCCTTTTACCACTTATTTCCAATAATAACAAGACCAAGACGTGTATTTTATGTCGTAAAAGTTAGAATTATGCGTGGTTTGTGTTTTATTGTGTTTTAGGACCAAAAGATGCAAAAGGAAGAAAACATGGGCTATCACGGGCTTTTATCGAGGAAAAAGACTAAAGACCAAGTCAAAAGATCGAGAATGCAAAAAGAACGGAAGTCCAAGGCCTATTCTGAAGATTTATCGAAGAAAAAGTCTAAAGACGGAAGTTTAATGAAGTCGAAGAACTCAAGTCTAATTATAGAAGAAAATTATAAGACAAGTTCAATTTATATCGACTAATCCCGAGACGACGTCGAGAAAGACAAAGAAATTAAGTCGAGTCGAGACGAGAAGAAAGAACTAAGATAGCTTAAGCATGTAATCTCCCCACCTCCTATAAATACCCTCCTAATGTGTCATTAGGAGGGTGGTTAGGTGGTTAATTTGTAGTAGTAGTTTAATTTTAGTTTGCAAGTTTTTCTTAAGTTTTCTTCTCTCTAGTTTTTCCAAGTTTATTAACTTTAATCTTGTAATCATTTGATATTAATCCTTAATCAATCAAGCTTATTTTCCTTAATTCTTATTCTACCTTTCTTAATATTTTACTTAATCTTGATAATCATGTAGTTTTATCTTAATCTTGTTGACGATTCGATTGTTTAGCTTATTTGGTTGTGCTTATTAAATTGGTGATCTTAAAAGTTTTTATATAAAAGTGCTTATTTCTTTAATCTTAATGCTTAATAGTTTTTAAAAATAAGTTGATTTTGTTAAGTTTAATAAGTTTTTATAAAAAGTGCTTTTTGATTCCTAGCTTATTTAGTGTTTTAAAAGTTTTTAAATTGTAGCTTATTCACCTTTTTCTAAAATCATTTTGGTTTAGCTTTTTGTAACGTGCTTATTGAATTTTGGCTTATTTTTGCTTTTTGCTAACTTTGTGTATTCCGGATTATTTTGATAACCCTTTTATTCAGGATAAGCTCTCAGTATTTTATTCTAAATTGTCAGTTTAATGATATTCCGGATAAGGGTCATAACCTTTTATTCCGGATAGCACTCATCTAGTTATTCCGGATATGCATCTCCTTTCCATTATTCCGAATAACTTCTTCTTCAAACATTCCGGATAAGAGTCCATTTATTTTTCCCGGATAAGCTTCCCTTCAGATTATTCCGGATAAGTGATCGAACAAAGTATTCCAGATAAGTTTTATTTCATTTATTCCGGATAAGCCCAAAAAGCAGGATTCCGGATAAGACCCCTTTCAAGATTCAGGATAAGGTGCATTTTTCGTATTCCGGATAGTTATTCCGGATAGTTGTTCCGGATAGTGGTCTTGGTAGTATTCCGGATAAGCCACAGGATTATTATTCCGGATAAAGGCTCGTGTAGTATTCCGGATAAGCAGTTCAGGTGATTCCGGATAAGGGATACATATTTATTCCGGATAAGAACCCGAAGAAGATTCCGGATAAGCCTTTTGATATCATTCCGGACATCATTCCGGATAAGGGTTAGATATTTCCAGTTCTTAGTTTAAAATTTATTTTTCCCGCCTTTTTACATAGCTTTATTCGAACTTGTCTTATCCTAGTTTAAATATTTAAAGTTTACATTTTTATAAGTTTTAATCATTTACTTTTCAATTCAAAAGTATTAATTTTTAGTTTAAATTTTCAAGCTTTCATTTTCATTTATTTATTCAACGACATTTTCATTTTTAGTTTAAAATAGATAACCAATCCTTTTTATTTTCCACCAAGAACAATTGAGTCGCACTTTCTACCAGTAATCAATTCGAAAAGACTTAGAACGAAATTACTTTATACTCGGCCAAAAAGCCTTGTATTAAATGGCGCTGCTGCCGGCTCTTTTCGTTAAGATTAACGGTTTTTAGTGAGAGACGCGTTGGATTTTGGGATCCGTTCATTCTTGAACGTTATTTTCCTTGCTTTTAAATTTTCAAAAATCCATAAAAATTAAAAACTTAAAAAAAAAATATAGAAAAACCATAAAAACCAAAAATATTTCTTGTATATTTTTCTTTTCTTTTTGTAGGTGTGCATGCGTACTCGTGCTCGTAAGAAGAAAGTAGATCAAGCCGAAGTCATTACTCAACCTATTGTCACCATGGACAATCAACCAATGATCGAGCTTTTGCAATCACACGTAGAGGACAACACCGATGCTATTGTCATACCTGACATTGGAGCCAACAACTTTGAACTTAAATCCGGCTTCATTCAAATGGTCTGTGCTCAACCCTTCTTGGGGCGTTCAATTGATGATCCTCATGACCATATAAAAAGGTTTCTTCAACTCACTAATATGGTTAAATATAATGGGGTTTCACAAGAGGTAATTCGCTTGCAACTTTTTCCTTTCTCCTTAGAGGGACAAGCCCGACATTTGCTTGATAAGGAACCGCCACAAAGTATTCTTACGTGGACGGATTTAGAGACCAAATTCATCAACTACTTTTTCCCACCCTCACGTACTACCGCTTTGCGGAATGAAATAATTACTTTTGAACAAAAGTACGGTGGACATTTAGTGAATCTTGGGACCGTTTTAAGGAACTTTTAAGAAAGTGTCCACAACATGGTTTAACAAAAGTACATCAAATCAATACTTTTTACAATGGTTTATGCATGAATGACCAAGATTCACAAAATAGTGCCTCGGGGGGTAACATTTTGGTTAAGTCTGCTAATGCCGCTTGGGATATTATTGAGAACAAGTCTAGAGTCCAAACCAAGAGTGTTCGGACCAATGTGGCTAGTGCTAGCACTAATGAGAGCGACAAGAGAATTGATAAGCTTACTTCGCTTGTTGAATCACTTGCTCTCCAAGCCGCCAACAATACCAAAGCTATCACTGCCCAAGCTAGTGCTTTGACTCAATCATGTGAAATATGCGGGGGATCTCACTCATACACCGATTGTCCTTCGACTCATGACAATCTGGAAAATGTGTATGCCACCAACGGTACCTATTCTACAGGAGGCTATCAAGCACGTCCTCAAGGTGACCGCAATTTTCTCAGCTATCGCTCAAACAACTTTCTTTCACCCCCTGGTTTTCCCTCACAAAACCCAAACAACGTCAATCGCAACAATCAAAACCAACCTCGTGCTCCAAATCAATATCAAAACCAAAGAACCTCATATCCACCTCAAAGAAACAACCAAGTTTACCAACAACCTGCTTATCAACCACCTGCCTACCATGCTCCTCCTCCCAACCAACCCACCGCATTAAACCAAGACGTTGAAACTTACATGAGGTCTAATGATGCGATAGTGAAAAATCTTCAGCGAGAAATGCTCAACTTGAAAGCAGATATGGTGAAACAAGGAAACGATCTTCGAGCCGATATGCGAAACACTTTGGCAAGTCAAACGAATGACTTAAGGAACATGATGGCTAGTTTCTTCCCAAGTAATCAAGCCTCTGGTTCGGGGTCTCTTCCGAGTAACACCGTTGCTAATCCAAGAGGGGAGATGAAAGAAATCACCACTCGCAATGGAAAAGGTTTAAAGAAACCTGAGCTTCCTACACCTACACCGGTGATTGTGACAAAGGAAAACGAGTCTCCATATCCAGTTCCTCGACCTTCTATTTCTCCAACATCTCCAGCTTCTACTTCTCTAATTCAACCACCTTCTACTTCCACCCCTCCACCACCCAAGGATGTGAGTGAGAATTCTATCCCAAATCCTTCATCTCAACCCAATATACCTTATCCTTCAAGGTTGGGGAAAGAGAAATTGAAGAACAAAGATGATATTCAGGTTTCTAACTTTCATAAAATGTTTAAACAACTGAATTTCAATATCTCCTTAGCTGAGGCTCTCGCTCACATGCCGAAATATGCTAAAATGTTTAAAGATCTTCTCAGTGATAAGGAGAAACTTCTCGATATTGCTCAGACCCAACTTAATGAGAATTGCTCTGCAGTGCTCTTAAGGAAATTACCAACCAAACTTGGTGATCCGGGTCGTTTTTTAATTCCTTGCAACTTCCCTGGGGTAGAGAATTGTATGGCCCTAGCCGATCTAGGTGCTAGTATCAATTTAATGCCTCTAAGCGTTTGGAAGCAATTGTCTCTACCCGAGCTAGTCCCCACACGAATGACTTTGGAATTATCTAACCGTACGGTTGCTTATCCAGTGGGGATAGCCGAAGACGTCTTCGTTGGTGTTGACAAATTCAACTTTCCGGCGGATTTTGTTGTCGTTGACTACGAGATGGACCCCCGTGTTCCATTAATCGTTGGACGTCCATTCTTGAGGACCGGTCGCACTCTCATCGATGTAGCCGCGGACGAATTAATCATGAGAGTTGGCGACGATAAAATCGTCTTCAACATGGGTAAACTTTCTAAGCAGCCTTCTGAAAATGAGTGTTAATTTCATTGAAGTTCTTGATGAGGCTTGTGAAGAACATCTCAAAGACGCTTATAAAAGTGGTTCTTCTTCTCTACCCATTGTTGAGACTGTTGCCTCTATTGCTCCATCACTAACTCTATTTGGAGAAAGTGATTTTATCTTGAAAGAATTTGAATAAACTTTGGGAGATGTGTACTTGGAATATGACGATTCTCCCTCTAATTGGGATGAAGACATTCGTAGCACTGAGAAACTTCTCAATGAGGACCATATTTCTCCACCATTTCCTATGGATATCTGTGACATCCGTCAAATTTTTCATCCTTATTTCTTCATATATTGATTTAACGTGAACTTTGAACCTGGTGGATTTAACGAATTGGGAAGTTATATCATATTTATGAAGTACCCTAATTGTTTACCAATGTGGTGTCGATGTAAGTATATTGTTTGTTTTGCTTTGCGGACAAATCCCTCTTTAGGGAGAGCGAATGTAACAACTCCAGTTTTCACGTCTATTATATTATGAATGAAACGTGTGCGTTATTAAACGTTTTATGTATTAACCGTTGCGCCGGTTAGGATTGTTTGCTGAATCCCTCGAGAATACGTGTATCCATCTTTGTTTAGGTTGTGTGTCGAATTTTATCATGTTGTTCTTGTTATGTTTTCGCGTTTAAAACTATGACATTTGACAAACCCTGCTGGGCCGAATGATACAATTTATACAAAAATCAAATTGGTGAACTTTTATTTAGATCTTTCAAAACTTGGTCAACACTAGTCAAACATTCAGACCTGGAAACTATATTCTTTGTTTATACAACCAACTACCCACAAAACTCCAGCACACATGCCTAGTTTACCCAAAATGGGTACATCACAAGACCTCCATTTCCAGATATGGACTAACCCTAAGCAAGTATTACAAAGTTAAACACTGTCCCAAATTGTTCACAGTCCAAACACAACACAAAACACATTCACAGTCCAAATATTACAAGTTGTTCCTGCTGAGCAGTTTTAACTACAAATTCTGGGTAAAAAGTATAGAGAGTAGTGTCAAGCATTGAACCAGCCGATCCATCTTCTTCTCGTCCGAACCCGCAAGCCGAAACAAAACCCTCGTCGTGAGTCTTTTAACCACCTCCTTTTATTTCCTACATACGTCTTAGTTGTGCTCGTCAATCGTAAACTAACCTGCGAAATTAAAACAAATGGATTAGTCTTTTTGTTACTGTTCGGTTTAAACAAAAACATAGTGATATAGGATAGCAATATCAAGTTGGACTTTGACCCGCAAACCGCCACCCCTCATTGTTTCTGCCGTGACCAAACCGAAACCCCCAGACCTATTCTTGTTACCCTTTATATTTGACCACATTTAAATTACTTATTTATTCATTTATTTATTGTTGGTTAATACTGTTACTTTCAGAATCAAATTAAGACCCATTTGAAACCCTCACCAATCGGCCAAACCGTGACTTAACCAAAAATCAGTACCAACATAAAAGTAACTCAATTTACATCATAAAATGCTAATTAACTTTAATTAAACCGCGGGTATAAAAACCCCTAATTATTTCGAAACCCATATTTTGTAAATCGTTATTATTTATGAAATTAATACAATTTATTACCCAAAAACATTATTTATTTATAAATAAACAACGTATATAAAAACCCCCAAATTTATATAAACCCTAATTTTCGAAACTTATATTATTCTGATAATTAATAACAAAAGGAGCATGACAACACTAGTTAATTATAATGAATCGCAATATTAAAGAAACGCCCAATATTTTCGAAACCCTAATTTTTATAAAACGATTTCATTTAGTAATTAATATCAATTAGTCTTCAAAAACACTAATTAATTTCAATTGAACGCGAGATCTATCAAAACCCCCAATTTATAAGAAACCCTAATTTTTAAGTTATTTAAAATCGAATCTGGAGCATTTAATTAAGATGAAACTGAATGTTTTAATCAAGATAGAACCCTTATTTTCGATAAACTAGCCAAGTAGATGTGAGAAAACAGTTTCAATTAAAAAGAGGAAAACAAAACTTATCTTTTGTGAGGAAAAACACCATTAAATCTTCCTGGGAAAACATCTCGAAACGGACTTGATTTGATGTGGGGATGAAACCCGACATCCCACGTAGGATACACACCTTAAGCCTTCATAGTAATTGATGTTTATTAATCTGAGAAGTTATTTTGGCCATGGGAGGAGTGTTAGATCCGGATTTGAGAGAAGAGAGAGAGAGATGAGGCGGCTGGAGTGTTTTTCGAGAGAGAGAGTCGTGTCTGTGTGTTTTGGGGAAAACAATGAGTATAACTTACCCCTTTTCTTGTTTATGTCGCCTGTTGGGCCGGGCTGGGTCAAAAGGTCAATGGACCAAACCCTATTATGGGTTGAATTGGGATAATTGTTTGGGCCATTCGTTTGTATTGGGTTATATAAGCCCAAACCGAATTATTAACTTAAAGTGTAATATTTAGCCCAAAAACGTCATTTGTTAAATACCCGAGTTTTAAGTGTCGTGTTTTCCGTAAACGAAAAATACCGTCAAGCACAACTAGGATGTTATGTTTTTACTAGTATAAATTTAGATTTTGTAACACGATTCTTATATTCAAATAGGTCGCGGGTAGCGTAATCGTATTCTCGAGCTACATTCATATTTCCATTACTTTGCTGATTTCACGAGGTGAGTTTATAGCCCCACTTTTAACTGCTTTTACTGCTTTTTGGGGTGAGACATTGATTGATTTAACGTATGAACACAAGTGCATTTACTGATTTATATACTTGTCTAAGTCCCACTAAAAACCCAGTTGCTTTGGCCCGTGAATCGTGAACCGTTAATTACTTTGTGTAAGCGCGAATGTTATTGATAGATCTATCGGGGTTAACCCCCCTGTTTGCCTTGGTCCAACAAGGGACAAGCGGGCACAGTTTCATTTGAGTCTGAGATAGGATGTCGTGGGTTTAGGCATCTAGTTGGGCTACATTTAAATGATTATACTACCGGTGTTGTTAACGCTTCGGTGACACGAGCTTAGACTGTAATAAATGCTTTTATGATGACTTTGTATTTGTTATATTGTCATAACTTTTGGAAAAATCTTGTGGTTCATTAAACATTTCAAATTAACTAAACCTATGAACTCACCAACTTTATGTTGACGCTTTAGCAATGTTTTTCTCAGGTATTAAGAAGGAAGATGCTAAGTGAGGTCTCATGCATTGCCGTCATTTCTATTGAAACAAAGATCATTTGTACTATTTGGAAACTATGTTTTGTAACTGTGATCAGTTTTATGCTTCCGCACTGTGTTAAAACTATTTATTTTATCAAATACAAGTGATCTATTTTCCGAACGTCTCATTTAGAGGTCGTTCTTTGTAACTTTGTGTGTATGATAATCATGACGTCACCACTCCCTTGTTGCCATTATAATCTGATATTTTGGGAGTGTGACAGATTGGTATCAGAGACATGGTTATAGAGAACTAGGTTGCATTTAGTAACTCTAGACTATAACTGTTATGTGTTTAATCGATTATCATACGGATTGTAAGTATTAAGTACATATATATACCTGGATATATATATAAGTAATAAATGGGATACATGTGATTTAACAATTACGAGGTATATTTACATGGGGTGCATGTGTAACAACAAAATCTGAATTATGTTATATGGGATACATGTGGTTTGAACAATGATTGCTATATGTTATGTCGATGTCCTTTTTACGGACTAATTATACGAGATATTTACACACATCTATTCTGTTTATGTTACAACGATGTCTTCTTCTGATGATTCCACGTCTACAGGAGCATACTACAACCGCAGTTCACAGTCGACTATCAGTTCATCGGTAGGATTACCTAGAGGATCACCATCAGGATATCCGTGGTACCGGATGACTTCAGATGATGAGACTGAGAGAGAGACTGAGGAGGTTTACCGTTCACCGATCCATATCCCTGATGCATCAGCAAATGACGTACTTAGCCTAGAGGGCGGAGGAGAGGACGACCTAGCCGCTGATGTAGTGCAGTCACCAGGACAGGCATCAGTCACTAGGGGTGAGTCGATGGAGGATACAGAGGATGATGATATGGAGTTCACCGATGGAGAAGGCGAACCCATGGAGGTCACTGACACTGAGGACCCCCTGCTACATATGCTGCTACTCCTGAGGTTTCCATCGCACACATCTCCTCGTCTTCGTCTGAAGACGAAGGGGAAAGGACAGACATCCCTACTCCAGCACCTGGTACTCTGCCTTTCTACTATGTTAGGCGACGTCTTCGGGGGAGAGCCGCCCGACCACCACCTTCACCTTACCGACCCCTCATACCCTTCTCTGCCACTGACAGGCATGCAGCCCGCACACCTGCCAGTCCTGCCCCAGAGGCGTCACTACCACCACCACCACCAGAGACTGTACCTGCTGTGTATCAGGAGATGCTTGCTGATGTTGGCATCTCTACTGGGCCGAGAGCTGTGACTCCTCTTCCTAGAAGAGCTACCTCGACAGTTGTGATGCTTGGAGCAGCAGATGGATGTGTGACGACCCGTTTAAACAGGTTGGAGGATGCTGTGGAGACTTTGGGTGAGGAGTATAATGAGGTGCAGGATAAGCTGGAGGCACTGACGAGGAAGAGTCCAGTTGGGGATGAGACGACATTGACGGTTTGTGTGACCCGTCTACGAGGACAGCTCCATGATGTTCTCGACCAGATGGATACCATGCCGAATGCTCGCCTTGAGGAGATCGAGAGCCTGATGACCCGTTGGGGAGTAGAGCCATTGGTTGAGACATGTGGACTAGAGGCACATGTGGAGGACCCTATTGCTGACTTGGATAAGAGGTTTAGGGCCGCTTGTTATGATACCGATGTCAGACTTAGGGATTCCCAGGCTCGTGAGATCGTGGTTGAGAGGAGGTTGGCAGAGTTAGAGAGAGAGCTTCACCAGCGCCGTGAGGGCACTAGTTAAGCTTACCATGTATTGTTGACTTATTGTTGTACGACCACTAAGCTTTGAGGTTTACCTCAGCTAGTTGGCATTTTCCTTTTTCTTTATTATGTATGACGAATTATGGTGTATTACAAAACATTCCTATGATTGACAGTTGGGTTACAAAAATTGTGAGATCATTATATATTGTTTATTATACCATGGAGCATTTCATAATTGTATTATACGTGCCATGCATGTTATGACTGGCAAAACTCATTGTCTTGTTACCTTTTTAGATTATGGCGCCAGTTAGAAGATCTGAGACACAGAATCCACCAGCTGCTACCGGTGGTATTGACCCCCATCATGCTCAGTCAAATGATCGCGGAACGGGTGGCTGAGGCACTCGCAGCAGCTGAAGCGAATCGTACAGCTAGCACGCAAGAGGAGACAAACCAAGGAGCCACTGTTGCCATTGCACGGACCTGCACCTACAAGGAATTCCGTGCAGTTACGCAAGTGAGTTTCCGCGGTACTGAAGGAGAAGTAGGTTTGACTAGATGGTTTGAGAAGTTGGAATCCCAATTTGGGATTAGCAATCTTGCTGAAGCTGATAAGGTAAAGTTTGCGTCAAGCACATTGGTGGATGGTGCTTTGACTTGGTGGAACGTCTATGCTCGTGCAGTGACCATTGATGTTGCCCAAGTAACGCCTTGGAGTGAGTTCAAAGCTATGTTTGTTAGGAAATATTTCCCGCGAAATGAAGTCAAGCAGATGGAGGTTGAGCTATGGAACTTGAAGGTCAAGGGTACCGGTCTTACTGCTTACAATCAGCGCTTTCAGGAGATGATCTTGTTATGTCCCGAAATGGTGCCCAACGACGACCGATTGTTGGAACGATACATTGAAGGATTACCTTTGAGCATCAAGGGGAATGTGACTTCATCAAAGCCAACTGATTTGCATTAGGCAATCGATATGGCTCAGAGTTTGATGTACCAAGTGGTACAAGAGCTAGGAGAAAATACTGGAGATAAGAGGAAGTGGTCTGGCAACCACTACAACAACAATAACAACAATAGCAACAACATCAACAACACTAATAACTACAGTCAGAACAAGCGACAAGAAGTGGCAAGAGTGTTTACTGATGGGCAAAGTAATGCTGGAAACTATGCTGGAAGACTTCCTTTCTGCGGAAAGTGTGGCCGACACCACGAGGGAGCATGTCCCCCTACATGCTACAACTGTGGAAAGGCTGGACATAAGGCAAAGGAATGTTGAGCACCACCCCGTCCTGCTAACCAAAGAGGACCGGGAACTCAGGGTGGCCAAGGAGAAAATGTCACTTGCTTTGGATGTTGAGAGAAAGGTCACTACAAGAATAAGTGTCCAAACAGTGGGAACCAAGGTCGTGGTAATCAAATTCGAGGCAACCAGAATCACAACCAAGGGAACCAGAAGCAGAACCAAGGGAACCGGGGAGGAAATAACCGAGCCACAACTAGTACTCCTGGAGGATTCACGGCACCTAGCAAAGTGTATCATCTGTGTGCTGAGGCTGCGGTGCAGGACAACAATGTTGTGACTGGTACGTTTCTAGTCAATAACAACTATGCTTCAGTACTATTTGATTCTGGTGCGGATAGGAGTTTTGTGTCATCTGTATTTATTGAACGCCTAAATATTACCCCTACTGCGTTAGACATTAAGTATAATGTAGAACTAGCCGATGGGAAGTCAGTAACCACCGATGCTATTCTGAAAGGATGTAGTATAAGGTTACAAGATCGTTCGTTCAGTATCAACTTACTCCCCATAGAATTGGGAAGTTTTGATGTCATCATTGGAATGGATTGGATGTCGAAGCATCACGCGGAAATTGTATGTCATGAGAAGTGCGTCCGTGTTCCTTATGGAAACGATGTACTAGTCATACAAGGCGAAAGAAGTGGAGTGAAGAATGGATCAAGACTGGAAGTCATCTCATGTATTAGAACCCAAAGATACATTGAGAAGGGATGTCCAGTGTTCTTGGTTCAAGTAACGCGAAAGGAGGAAGAAGAAGATCATGAGAAGAAAATTGAAGATGTACCGATCGTTAGGGATTTTCCAGACGTATTCCCAGAAGACTTACCGGGATTACCACCAGCACGGCAAGTGGAGTTTCACATAGAGCTTACACCAGGAGCCGTACCTGTTGCTAGAGCCCCATACCGCTTAGCACCAGCCGAGATGACAGAGTTAGCTGAACAACTAAAGGAACTTTCTGGCAAAGGTTTCATTAGGCCGAGTTCCTCACCTTGGTGGTCCTATTTTTCAAAAAGAAAGATGGATCCTTTAGGATGTGTATTGATTACCGAGAGTTGAATAAGTTGACGATAAAGAACCGCTACCCATTGCCAAGAATTGACGATCTTTTCGACCAACTGCAAGGATCTAGCATATACTCTAAGATTGATTTAAGGTCAGGATATCATCAGCTAAGGGTTAGAGAAGAAGACGTCCACAAGACGGCTTTTAGAACCCGGTACGGACACTACGAGTTCCAAGTTATGCCTTTTGGTTTGACAAACGCACCCGCGGTATTCATGGATCTCATGAACCGAGTTTGCAAACCATACTTGGACAAGTTTGTGATTGTATTTATCGATGATATTCTCATCTACTCTCGTAATGAAGAAGAACACAAAGAGCATTTGAAGACCATACTAGAGCTGCTGAGGAAGGAGAAGTTATATGCAAAGTTTTCCAAATGTGAGTTTTGGATAAACACGGTGCAATTCCTTGGACATGTGATCGATAGCAGTGGTATTCACGTTGATCCTGCTAAGATCGAGGCTGTGAAAGATTGGGCGACTCCTACAACACCCACGGAGATCCGCCAATTTTTAGGTCTTGCTGGTTACTATAGGAGATTCATTGAAGGTTTCTCCAAGATAGCTAAACCAATGACAGAGTTAACTCAAAAGGACAAGAAGTTTGAGTGGAAAGAGGATCAAGATTTGGCATTCCAGACATTGAAGCAGATGTTGTGTGAAGCACCTATACTAGCCCTACCCGAGGGTAATGAAGACTTTGTGATGTATTGTGATGCATCCATAAAAGGGTTAGGTGCGGTATTGATGCAAAGGACTAAGGTCATTGCTTATGCATCAAGGCAACTAAAAGTGCACGAGAAGAACTACACAACTGATAACTGAGATTTTACCTAATTAAAAAGATTCGTTGTGTGGTTCTCTTCGAATTGAAAAACTTTATGTTTAATGTGTGACTCAGTTGAACTTTGGTGAAATAAGGATGTGTCGTTGTAGTGTTTAAAATAAAAGGTGCAAAACAATTAAAGTAAAAGTGCAATTAAAGTAAATCTAAGTCTAATTAAAAATAAAGTGCAAGTATTTAAAGTGCGACTAAAACTAAGGGCAATAAAGGTGAATAACGCAAACTTAAATCTAACTAAGGCAAACTTAAAAATAGAGCTAGAATTTAAAAGGCAGAAACTTAAGATAAAGAAACTGAAAATAACCCTATCCGGAATAAACTCTTATTCGGAATAAAAGGCTATTCGGAATGTCTGTCACCTATTCGGAATATCACCCTACTCGGAATATTTTGTCTATTCGGAAAGACTGACCCTATGCGGAATAAACCTCCTATGCGGAATAATCCTCTATTCGGAATATCTGTCCCTACTCGGAATAAAGTCCTACTCGGAATATTCAGTCTATTCGGAAAGTCCAGCCTATGCGGAAAATCAAGCCCTATTCGGAATAAGTTGTCCACTCGGAATGATTGGTCTATTCGGAATCCTGTCACCAATTCGGAAAGTCCTCCTATTCGGAATGTATTCCCTATTCGGAAAGTAGTCCTACTCGGAATATAGAATATTCCGCATAAGGCACAAACGCTAAACCCTTATTCGGAATATCTAAAATTCCGAATAAAGCACAAATGGGAAACCTCTATTCGGAAAGTTTCTGGGCTCGATCAGGGAAAGATCAGTTACTGAAAAACGAAGAACAAGGAGAAAGACATGGTACTGATCTAAATAAAACTTAACCAAATCAAACACAAAATTAAATCAAACAAATTAATAAACAAATATAAAGCATAAACAATCAATCCAAAACAATCAAATCAAACAATAAAGATCAAAATAATCAAAACCACTTTAATCAAATCAACCAAAAATAAAGAACTTGAACATAAACAAATCAACACAAAGATTAAAGAAAGGTAGAATGAGATTAACAAGGAAAAGATAAAACTTGACAAGAATTAAAAAGGAAAACTTACTTGAATTAAATGGTAATTAAGTGCAAGACAAGGTAATTAAATTGGACAAGTAATAAAAGGTGCAAGGTAATTAAAAATGGAAGAGCTAATTTGTCAAGTTAGCCAACAACAGGAAAATGAAAATGATCTAATCTATATATAGGGGAGATTAAGGCTTGCTTAGGAAGCTTCCTTAATTGCATGCTTAGTCCCTCCTTCTTTAATCTTCTTTTTAATTGCACCATTAGTCCTTTTCTTCTAATCTTTCTTTTAAATTTGGACTTTAAGGACTTGTGGCTCGGGATATCTTTTGAACTCGTCTTTAATTTCTTCAGTAAAATAGACTTGAGTTTCTCGACTTTTGATAAACTTCCGTCTTTTGACTTTTTCTTCGATAAATCTTCAGAATTGGTCTTGGACTTCCGTTCTTTTTCCACTTTTGACTTCTCGACTCCGTCTTTCATCTTTTTCTTCAATAAAAGCCGTGAATGCCCGTGAATTCCCGTGTTTTCTCCACTTTTCACAATTTCGTCCTAAATTACAACAAAAACACAAACCACGCATAATTCCGACATAAAAGACATAAAATACACGTTTTGGTCCGGTTATTATAGTAATTAAGTGGTAGAAAAGATGGGTGTTTACACACCTATCAAATCCCCTACACTTGACCATTGCAATGTCCTCATGCAATGCATTAGTTACAAAGCATGTTTACACTTTTCATCATAATCAATCCATATTGGCCTTTATTAAAGAGATAGAAAATTATAAAAATGCAAAGCAAAGAAATTAAAAGCATACCTTGGGTTTTGAAAATGTTATGAATAATCATCATCCTCAACTTTTCACTTTCTCCAAACCAAGCTTAGAAACGAGATCATTGTTATTAAAAGTTAGTAAACTAACACGAACTCATGTGGGCCAATTATTCACTTAGACTCCCTTATTCTTATGGGTATCTCTTATATTTTATTATTTGTCTTGAATGATCACGAAGATGCATTGTTTGACTTATTTCGATAATTATTAGGTCTGAAAATAAAGTGCACGATTTAATCAATAGTTAGCTAAAGGACCAAATCTTTTAAAACTGCTTCTCGGGATATCAAAAAGTTCATATCTTGGCATAACTTGGTTCGCGATTTGAGACCTTTCTCGAGCCGATATTTGGCAGCGACTTCATACTTCAAATCTTGAGAGACGTTCATGAAATAATGGTCTTCTCTTCATAATTGGAATTTCTTCACTTGGAATTTTTGAGAGATTCTTCATATATGGACCACGACTTCTTCATTTTTCTCCAATCTTTATTTTGGATTTTGATATACAACGATCCGCCTCCTTTATTGACTTGGATCTATTTATCCTCATACCGTGTTAGGGTCTTTTCGGATACACTTCTCCATGACTTTTGGGGAGTTTTTGCTTTTCGTCGTGTGTCTCGATCCTTCATATTGACTTTCGATAAATGATTCTTCACATCACTTTTGGATCTTTAGCAACAAAACATAGCCCTCATGCCTTGTTAGGGCCTTTTCGGACTCGCCAATCTTCGCACCCCGCTTCATAAGTTATGCCTTGGCTATGAACTCTCGTCATTACCGAGCAACTTTTAAACGATCTGGGGCTAGAAGCTAAGTAACTTTTCAAATCGTACGACCTTATTTATTAGCAGATAAATTTATTAGCAAGCGATGGGAGAATAGGCTTATAACTAACTCACATAAATTCACGAAAGAATACCGAACTTATAATTGGCTCTATCATCTCTCGTTCTCCACAGTTTAAAATCTCAAGTAATGAGACTCGTGGATACTTAGCCTATTAAATCAAAGTTTTGGGTTTTCGAGTCGCCTATAGGATCTTGCAAATTCTTAGACTCTTTCAAGTTTAGAAATCGCATCTTAAAGTTCCCTTGATAAACGACTCTCTAGGATCAATTATAGGAACTTGCGAAAAGTTCTTGTTCTTAACCCGTGAGAGTTAAGACTTTCGCGTTTTATAGCTCCTTATATAAAAGCCTAGCAAAACTTGATTTAAACACGTTAAGGATACTAGCTAGAGTAAACTCGGGTTGAGTCAAAAGATTCACAACGTTTGAAAATTAAAACCACTTATTAAACATTTATTCTAGCAAAGAAAGAAAATAACCATACAAAGGTAAAACTAATAAGCCAAAATAGATCAAAAATTTTTGAAAAATGTTGAAAAATTGATTTTCCGGTTAAAATGAAGACAAATACAAGGAAAAGACCACTTAACTTCGATAGAGGTCCCCCCTACACTTAAGATAAACATTGTCCTCAATGTTTAAGCATGTGGGAGTAAACTCCCCTACACTTAGGACATTGTGCACGTTGTTTAAATCTCGCTAAGGAAAAGACAACTAAAGAGATTCCTATTTTAATATTGAGAAAATATAAAATAGTGAATCGAAAAGAGTTTAGGATAGAACCGGGAAGAAGTAGAACACGGAATCACGGGTCGTCAAGAATCATCAAGAGTGGATCATTGAAGCTCGAATCCCTGATTAAGAAGTGAGGAGAGGAAATAGCAATCCAAGGGGTCCCCCCTACACTTATGATAAAGAAAGCGGAAAGATAGATGCATGGGTTGCCTCCCAAGAAGCGCTTGGTTTTTGTTAACCGAGTCGTGAGCCTGACTCGACCTTGATCATTAACGGAAGTAGCATGAAACAAATCCACCAGGATCAAAGACATGGTTTTCATCCATCAATAAGCAAGAGCTTAAGGCGAACAAGGCAAGCCAAAAGAGAGATGGCAGGGTTCCCTTAAGCAGTGATGGAACACAGTAGGAGCAAGGATGAAGTGGTGCAAGCATGTCTTCAATGGTTCCAAAGATGTTTCCTTTTATTGCATCAGGTGGATACTGAGATGGCTTAAAGACTTCAATACCGGGGTCGAACACCTTTTCCTTCAGGGGAAAATAGCACTCCGGCTCAGCCGAGTGTGAAGAAGATCCGCAAAGAAGCACAACCTCGTCCTCAGAAGTGGGACAAAGAGGTGTCAAATCATAAGTGCAACGGATTTCGGTGTTGACCGGTTTCTTCTCGTTGGACAAAATGCTCTTCAAATCCAAAGTAGGATCAAGACGATAATCTTCAAAGTCCAAAGGAGGTGCATCACTCTCATGAGGGAAGTATGTGT
The DNA here is from genome assembly GCA_025667525.1 of Glebionis coronaria. Lineage (NCBI taxonomy): Eukaryota > Viridiplantae > Streptophyta > Magnoliopsida > Asterales > Asteraceae > Glebionis > Glebionis coronaria. Next base: position 328,897,022 of record CM046881.1, on the reverse strand, counting down.
TGAGAAATTCAGAGAAATCTTCCTCGAATGAGTAATCGTCCAAAGTAGGATCAAGTGATGGCGGAGGATCTTCAGCATGTGAAGAATCGCTCGAAAGAGTATCAGCCTCATCAAAATCATCGAATGTGGGCAGCTTGGGATACTCAGAAGTACAATCAAAATCATCCGAATCTGAGCTAGAATCATCATCATCATAAGCATCAAAGACCGGTGGTGAATCATAAATGGGAAAAGGTTCCAAAGTGGATCGAGAATCATCTTCATCATCGTCAAAGAGTGGGTTATCGATGGAAGAATCGAATAGAGGTTTGTCATAGACGGTAAAGTCATGGAGCACATTTATCATATTCACTGATTCTCGGCCTCCAAAGGATTTGCCTGTAAGCTTCCCCATTTTAAAAACTTTAGAATCATCCCCGACTCGTAAGATTAACTCACCTTCGGCCACATCTATTAAGGCACGTCCGGTTCTCAAGAATGGCCGACCAAGTATTAAAGGAATACGAGGGTCCATTTCATAATCTACTACGACAAAGTCAACCGGAAAAGTAAATGTGCCAACTTTAAGAAACACATCTTCGGCTATACCAACGGGGTAAGCGAGAGTGCGGTTTGCAAGTTCGAGAGTCATCTTTGTTGGAATGAGGTCGGGCAATGATAGTGTTTTCCAAACACTTAGTGGCATTAAATTAATACTAGCCCCGAGATCAGCAAGGGCAGTAAATTCTTCAGTTTTGTTGAACACGCAAGGCAACACAAAACGACCGGGATCTCCAAGCTTTTCCGGAAGTTCTCTAAGCAGAACTGCAGAGCAGTTTTCATTTAAGCGTGTGTTGGCGAGTTCAATGAGCTTCTGTTTCTTGCTAAGCAATTCCTTGAATGCTTTGACGAATTTCGGCATGTGGCAAAGTGCTTCAACAAGGCTAATGTTGATGGTCATTTTAGATAGCATATCCACATATTTCATTACATTACAGTCATTCTTGGTTAGCTCGTTGGTCTTGCCTATGCGAGAAGGGTATGGTATTCTGGGTTGATAAGGATTGGGTGGAGGTGTAGTTGGTGAAGGTTGTGATGTTGAAGGGTTCTTCCGAGTTACATCGTCATGACGAGGCGGAAACGGTAATGGTGTACTATCACTAAGTGTAAGAGGAGTAGGGATACATGGTGGTGGAGGAGGTGTAGATGATGGTGGTGGGGTAGATGGAGTGACAATGGTAGTTCCACTACGCGTAGTTATAGCACTCACATTAGCTCGCGGATTGGTGACGGTGTTTGAAGGTAGAGAACCAGAAGAAGAAGAAGGTTGAGCTTCGGGCAAGAAACTAGCCAACAGATTCTTCAATTCAGTTGTTTGAGTGATGAAAGAGGATTGAAGATTATCACGAACCTCAGTTCTGATGTCATTACCTTGCTTCAAGATATCTCCTTTCAAATTAATTATTTGGCTTTGCAGATTCTTGATTTGCTCACCTTGAGTTCTCATGATTGTGTCAACATCGGGATTAATGGGTGGGTGTTGTTGGGTGGGTGGTTGATAAGGGTTAGAAGCACGAGGTGGGATTTGGTTGCTTCTATTGTAGTTGTTGGCGGGATTTTGGTTTTGAGGAGAAAAATCGGGTGAAAGGTAATTGTTGGAACGGTAGCTCAACAGGTTTCTATCCCCTTGTTGTCTAGCTTGGTAATTTTCCGGTGAATAATTACCGTAAGCTGCATACACATTTTCCGGATTTCCTTGTGTCGAAGGACAATCGGTGTATGAGTGAGGACCGCCACATGTTTCACAAGGATTAGCAACCACTTTAACTTGATGTTGTTGTTGGTTTGAAGCGAGAAGCGTAATACTTTTGCTCATTTCAGCCATCATGCGGGTGAGTTCGGTCATCTCAGGGTTTGCTGAGGTAGAAGAGACATTGACTCTCATGTTGTTTCTGGAAGAAGCAGAGGAATCCCAGTTCTTATGATGAGTAGTCATGTTCTCTATTAACTCTCTACACTCCTCGGGTCTCCTTTTCATGAATGTGCCACCGGCGGTTGCATTGATCGTATCACGATCTCGAAAAGTCAATCCGTTGTAGAAAGTATCGATCAAGGTGACCGGAAGCATGTTGTGGTTTGGACAACGGTCGATCAAGACATTATATCTCTCCCATGCATCAAAAAGAGATTCATCGGGATCTTGCATGAAACCGCTGATCTGATTGCGAAGGCTTGTGACCATGGATGGTGGAAAGTAGCGCGAAAGAAAGCGTTGAGTCATGTCATCCCAAGTGTGAATAGAATTCTTCGGGAGACGATCAAACCATTTCTCGGCATGATGTGATAAAGTATGCGGGAAGAGTTGTAGGCGGAGAACATCCATTGTGGCACCAGGCAACTTCATGCTTTGGGTGATTGTAATGAACTTGTCGAGGTGTTTGTTGGCATCATCATCAGGCAATCCTCTAAATGGGTTTGTTTGTACTTGCTGAATCATGTGGTGCTTCAACGAAAACTCAGGAGCGTTGATTTGCATCGGCGCAATCGGTCCTCCTCGTCCAAACATTGTTGGTTGACAAAGTTCCTCCATGGTCCGAAGATCGGGCTGTGGAAGAGCATTGTTGTTGTTATTATTATTATTGAGGTGCGGTAGTTGATTATTGTTGTTAACACCTGCCATATCTAAATCTTCTTGAGGCTCGGGCTCTTGATAATTAGAAGATCTAGTACGCATACACCTGAAAATGCAAAAGAAAACAAAACCAAACACAAAGACAATATATATACACAATAAAGATAAAATTTTTTTGGATTTTTGAAATTTTTAATTTTTATGGTTTTATGAATTTTTTTATACAAGAAAAATAACGTTCACAAGTGAACGGATCCCAAAAAGCAACGTGTCTCTCACAAAAAACTGTTGATCTTTACGAAAAGAGCCGGCAGCGGCGCCATTTGATACACGGCTTTTTTTACCCCGTATAAAAATTAAATTAAAGTTCGTTGTGTTGGTCTCTTCGAATTGAAAAACTTTATGTTTAATGTGTGACTCAGTTGAACTTTGGTGAAATAAGGATGTGTCGTTGTAGTGTTTAAAATAAAAGGTGCAAAACAATTAAAGTAAAAGTGCAATTAAAGTAAATCTAAGTCTAATTAAAAATAAAGTGCAAGTATTTAAAGTGCGACTAAAACTAAGGGCAATAAAGGTGAATAACGCAAACTTAAATCTAACTAAGGCAAACTTAAAAATAGAGCTAGAATTTAAAAGGCAGAAACTTAAGATAAAGAAACTGAAAATAACCCTATCCGGAATAAACTCTTATTCGGAATAAAAGGCTATTCGGAATGTCTGTCACCTATTCGGAATATCACCCTACTCGGAATATTTTGTCTATTCGGAAAGACTGACCCTATGCGGAATAAACCTCCTATGCGGAATAATCCTCTATTCGGAATATCTGTCCCTACTCGGAATAAAGTCCTACTCGGAATATTCAGTCTATTCGGAAAGTCCAGCCTATGCGGAAAATCAAGCCCTATTCGGAATAAGTTGTCCACTCGGAATGATTGGTCTATTCGGAATCCTGTCACCAATTCGGAAAGTCCTCCTATTCGGAATGTATTCCCTATTCGGAAAGTAGTCCTACTCGGAATATAGAATATTCCGCATAAGGCACAAACGCTAAACCCTTATTCGGAATATCTAAAATTCCGAATAAAGCACAAATGGGAAACCTCTATTCGGAAAGTTTCTGGGCTCGATCAGGGAAAGATCAGTTACTGAAAAACGAAGAACAAGAAGAAAGAGATGGTACGGATCTAAATAAAACTTAACCAAATCAAACACAAAATTAAATCAAACAAATTAATAAACAAATATAAAGCATAAACAATCAATCCAAAACAATCAAATCAAACAATAAAGATCAAAATAATCAAAACCACTTTAATCAAATCAACCAAAAATAAAGAACTTGAACATAAACAAATCAACACAAAGATTAAAGAAAGGTAGAATGAGATTAACAAGGAAAAGATAAAACTTGACAAGAATTAAAAAGGAAAACTTACTTGAATTAAATGGTAATTAAGTGCAAGACAAGGTAATTAAATTGGACAAGTAATAAAAGGTGCAACGTAATTAAAAATGGAAGAGCTAATTTGTCAAGTTAGCCAACAACAGGAAAATGAAAATGATCTAATCTATATATAGGGGAGATTAAGGCTTGCTTAGGAAGCTTCCTTAATTGCATGCTTAGTCCCTCCTTCTTTAATCTTCTTTTTAATTGCACCATTAGTCTTTTTCTTCTAATCTTTCTTTTAAATTTGGACTTTAAGGACTTGTGGCTCGGGATATCTTTTGAACTCGTCTTTAATTTCTTCAGTAAAATAGACTTGAGTTTCTCGACTTTTGATAAACTTCCGTCTTTTGACTTTTTCTTCGATAAATCTTCAGAATTGGTCTTGGACTTCCGTTCTTTTTCCACTTTTGACTTCTCGACTCCGTCTTTCATCTTTTTCTTCAATAAAAGCCGTGAATGCCCGTGAATTCCCGTGTTTTCTCCACTTTTCACAATTTCGTCCTAAATTACAACAAAAACACAAACCACGCATAATTCCGACATAAAAGACATAAAATACACGTTTTGGTCCGGTTATTATAGTAATTAAGTGGTAGAAAAGATGGGTGTTTACACACCTATCAACAACTCATGATCTGGAGTTAGGAGCAGTGGTGTTTGCCCTGAAGATTTGGAGACACTACCTTTACGGCACAAAGTGTGTTGTATTCACTGATCATAAGAGTCTACTACACATTTTGAATCAAAAAGAACTCAACATGAGACAACGACGTTGGCTAGAGTTGCTCAGTGATTATGATTGCGAGATCCGTTATCACCCGGGCAAGGCAAATGTCATGGCTGACGCTTTGAGTCGAAAGGAGAGAGTCCTTAGGGTGAAAGCCTTAGTGATGACCATTGACTTAGACCTTCCATCCTTAATTCTCAAGGCTCAGAAGGAGGCAGTCGAGGAAGAAATTCTCAAGACTGAAGATGTTGAAGGCATGATAAAGAAGTTAGAAGCTCGCCCGGATGGGACATTATGCCTTGATAATAGGAGTTGGTTACCGTGCCATGGTGACCGACGACCTTTGATTATGCATGAGTCGCATAAGTCAAAATACTCCATACACCCGGGATTTGACAACATGTATCATGATCTTAAGATGTTGTATTGGTGGCCGAACATGAAGGCGGACATTGCTACATATGTTAGCAAGTGCTTGACTTGTGCCAAGGTCAAGGCCGAACATATGAAACCATCAGGATTATTGGTCCAACCCGAACTGCCGGAATGGAAGGGGGAAAGGATCACTATGGATTTCATTACAAAGCTACCTAAAACCTCAGCTGGATTTGACACTATTTGGGTAATCGTCGACCGACTCACCAAATCGGCTCATTTCATACCAATCAAGGAGACTGACGGAATGGATAAGTTAGCAAGAACTTACTTGGAGGAGGTAGTCACGAGGCATGGTGTGACTGTGTCTATAATCTCTGACCGGGATAGCCGATTTACTTCACAGTTTTAGAAGTCGCTGCAGAAGGCATTGGGAACGCAGTTGGATATGAGCACTACATATCATCCCCAAACTGACGGTCAATGTGAAAGGACCATTCAAACCTTAGAAGATATGCTGAGAGCTTGTGTGATCAACTTTGGAAATAGATGGGATAGGCACCTACCTCTGGTGGAGTTCTCATACAACAATAGTTATCACACTAGCATTAAGGCAGCACCGTTCGAAGCATTGTATGGTAGGAAGTTTCGTTCACCCGTGTGTTGGGCAGAGGTGGGTGAGGCCCAACTCACTGGACCCGAGATCATACATGAGACTACTGAGAAGATCTTTAAGATCAAGAGCCATATGCAAGCCGCAAGGGATCGACAAAAGAGTTATGCTGACATGAGACGCAAACCCCTTGAGTTTGAGGTTGGTGATAGAGTCATGTTGAAGGTCTCACCTTGGAAGGGTGTGATTCGCTTTGGAAAGCGTGGAAAGTTGAATCCTCGTTATATTGGACCATTCAAGATCATAGAGAGGATTGGCCCCGTAGCCTATCGTTTGGAGTTACCTCAAGAACTTAGCCGAGTGCATAACGTGTTCCACATTTGCAATCTGAAGAAATGCTTAGCCGACGAGACACTCGTTATTCCTTTAGAAGAGATCCAACTCGACGACAAGCTCAACTTCGTAGAAGAACCGGTGGAGGTCATGGACCGTCAGGTCAAACAGCTCAAGCAAAGTCGTATACCTATCGTAAAAATCCGTTAGAATGCACGTAGAGGTCCAGAATACACGTGGGAACGTGAATACCAATTCAAGAGCAAGTATCCTCATCTTTTCGCTAATCACCCTACTACAACAACGTCTTGATTTCGTGACGAAATCTCTAAAACATGGGAATACTGTGACATCCGTCAAATTTTTCATCCTTATTTCTTCATATATTGATTTAACGTGAACTTTGAACCTGGTGGATTTAACGAATTGGGAAGTTATATCATATTTATGAAGTACCCTAATTGTTTACCAACGTGGTGTCGATGTAAGTATATTGTTTGTTTTGCTTTGCGGACAAAGCCCTCTTTAGGGAGAGCGAATGTAACAACTCGAGTTTTCGCGTCTATTATATTATGAATGAAACATGTGCGTTATTAAACGTTTTATGTATTAACCGTTGCGCCGGTTAGGATTGTTTGCTGAATCCCTCGAGAATACGTGTATCCATCTTTGTTTAGGTTGTGTGTCGAATTTTATCATGTTGTTCTTGTTATGTTTTCGCGTTTAAAACTATGACATTTGACAAACCCTGCTGGGCCGAATGATACAATTTATACAAAAATAAAATTGGTGAACTTTTATTTAGATCTTTCAAAACTTGATCAACACTAGTCAAACATTCAGACCTGGAAACTATATTCTTTGTTTATATAACCCACTACCCACAAAAGTCCAGCACACATGCCTAGTTTACCCAAAATGGGTACATCACAAGACCTCCATTTCCAGATATGGACTAACCCTAAGCAAGTATTACAAAGTTAAATACTATCCCAAATTGTTCACAGTACAAACACAACACAAAACACATTCACAGTCCAAATATTACAAGTTGTTCCTGCTGAGCAGTTTTAACTACAAATTCTGGGTAAAAAGTATAGAGAGTAGTGTCAAGCATTGAACCAGCCGATCCATCTTCTTCTCGTCCGAACCCGCAAGCCGAAACAAAACCCTCGTTGTGAGTATTTTAACCACCTCCTTTTATTTCCTGCATACGTCTTAGTTGTGCTCGTCAATCGTAAACTAACCTGCGAAAATAAAACAAATGGATTAGTCTTTTTGTTACTGTTCGGTTTAAACAAAAATATAGTGATATAGGATAGCAATATCAACTTGGACTTTGACCCGCAAACCGCCACCCCTCATTGTTTCTGCCGTGACCAAACCGAAACCCCCAGACCTATTCTTGTTACCCTTTATATTTGACCACATTTAAATTATTTATTTATTCATTTATTTATTGTTGGTTAATACTGTTACTTTCAGAATCAAATTAAGACCCATTTGAAACCCTCACCAATCGGCCAAACCGTGACTTAACCAAAAATCAGTACCAACATAAAAGTAACTCAATTTACATCATAAAAAGCTAATTAACTTTAATTAAACCGCGGGTATAAAAACCCCTAATTATTTCGAAACCCTAATTTTGTAAATCGTTTTTCTTTATGAAATTAATACAATTTATTACCCAAAAACATTATTTAATATAAATAAACAACCGTATATAAAAACCCCCAAATTTATATAAACCCTAATTTTCGAAACTTATATTATTCTGATAATTAATAACAAAAGGAGCATGACAACACTAGTTAATTATAATGAATCGCAATATTAAAGAAACGCCCAATATTTTCGAAACCCTAATTTTTATAAAACGATTTCATTTAGTAATTAATATCAATTAGTCTTCAAAAATACTAATTAATTTCAATTGAACGCGAGATCTATCAAAACCCCCAATTTATAAGAAACCCTAATTTTTAAGTTATTTGAAAACGAATCTGGAGCATTTAATTAAGATGAAACCGAATGTTTTAATCAAGATAGAACCCTTATTTTCGATAAACTAGCCAAGTATATGTGAGAAAACGGTTTCAATTAAAAAGAGGAAAACAAAACTTATCTTTTGTGAGGAAAGACACCATTAAATCTTCCTGGGAAAACATCTCGAAACGGACTTGATTTGATGTGGGGATGAAACCACATCCCACGCAGGATACACACCTTAAGCCTTCATAGTAATTGATGTTTATTAATCTGAGAAGTTATTTTGGCCATGGGAGGAGTGTTAGATCCGGATTTGAGAGGAGAGAGAGAGATGAGGCGACTGGAGTGTTTTTCGAGAGAGAGAGAGTCGTGTCTGTGTGTTTTGGGGAAAACAATGAGTATAACTTACCCCTTTTCTTGTTTATGTCGCCTGTTGGGCCGGGCTGGGTCAAAAGGTCAATGGACCAAACCCTATTATGGGTTGAATTGGGATAATTGTTTGGGCCATTCGTTTGTATTGGGTTATATAAGCCCAAACCGAATTATTAACTTAAAGTGTAATATTTAGCCCAAAAACCTCATTTGTTAAATACCCGAGTTTTAAGTGTCGTGTTTTCCGTAAACGAAAAATACCGTCAAGCACAACTAGGATGTTATGTTTTTACTAGTATAAATTTAGATGTCGTAACACGATTCTTATATTCAAATAGGTCGCGGGTAGCGTAATCGTATTCTCGAGCTACATTCATATTTCCATTACTTTGCTGATTTCACGAGGTGAGTTTATAGCCCCACTTTTAACTGCTTTTACTGCTTTTTGGGGTGAGACATTGCTTGATTTAACGTATGAACACAAGTGCATTTACTGATTTATATACTTGTCTAAGTCCCACTAAAAACCCAGTTGCTTTGGCCCGTGAATCGTGAACCGTTAATTACTTTGTGTAAGCGCGAATGTTATGGATAGATCTATCGGGGTTGACGCCCCTGTCTGCCTTGGTCCAACAAGGGAAAAGCGGGCATAGTTTCATTTGAGTCTGAGATAGGATGTCGTGGGTTTAGGCATCCAGTTGGGCTACATTTAAATGATTATACTACCGGTGTTGTTAACGCTTCGGTGTCACGAGCTTAGACTGTAATAAATGCTTTTATGATGACTTTGTATTTGTTATATTGTCATCACTTTTGGAAAAATCTTGTGGTTCATTAAACATTTCAAATTAACTAAACCTATGAACTCACCAACTTTATGTTGACGCTTTAGCAATGTTTTTCTCAGGTATTAAGAAGGAAGATGCTAAGTGAGGTCTCATGCATTGCCGTCATTTCTATTGAAACAAAGATCATTTGTACTATTTGGAAACTATGTTTTGTAACTGTGATCAGTTTTATGCTTCCGCACTGTGTTAAAACTATTTATTTTATCAAATACAAATGATCTATTTTCCGAACGTCTCATTTAGAGGTCGTTCTTTGTAACTGTGTGTGTATGATAATCATGACGTCACCACTCCCTTGTTGCCATTATACTCTGATATTTTGGGAGTGTGACAATATCTCTATCGATGAACCGAATTTGACTACGCCTTCCATCGAAAATCCTCCGGATTTAGAGCTTAAGGACCTACCGTCTCATCTCGAGTACGTTTTCCTTGAAGACAACAAGCAGTCACCCGTCATCCTCGCAAATGACTTGAAAGAGGAAGAAAAATCTCGACTTATCGCCGTGTTGAAGAATCACAAGAAATCGATTGCTTGGAAAATCACCGATATTCGTGGAATTGATCCTCACTTTTGCACACATAAAATTCTCATGGAGGACGACTTTAATCCCACTATTCATAGCCAAAGAAGGGTGAATCCTAAGATCCATGATGTTATCAAAAAAGAGGTTATCAAACTTCTTGATGCGGGAATGATCTACCCTATCTCGGATTCACCATGGGTTAGTCCCGTCCATTGTGTGCCTAAGAAAGGCGGAATCACCGTTGTGCCCAATGAAAACAACGAGTTGATTCCTACTCATCTCGTTACAGGGTGGAGAGTTTGTATAGACTATCGCAAACTCAATGATGCTACGAGAAAGGATCATTTTCCCCTCCCTTTCATGGACCAAATGCTTGAACGTCTAGCGGGTAATGACTATTACTGCTTTTTAGACGGTTTCTCCGGGTATTTTCAAATTCCCATCGATCCCAAAGACCAAGAGAAAACCACATTCACTTGTCCTTACGGAACATTTTCTTATAAAAGAATGCCTTTCGGCTTATGTAATGCTCCTGGGACATTTCAAAGGTGTATGATGGCTATCTTCCATGACATGGTTGAAGAAACTATGGAAGTCTTCATGGATGATTTCTCGGTCTATGGTGATTCTTTCTCTCATTGCCTTGCCAATTTGGAATGCATGCTTAAGCGGTGCGAAGACACTCGCCTTGTTCTAAATTGGGAAAAATGTCATTTCATGGTAAAAGAAGGCATTGTGCTTGGACATAAAATCTCTAAAGCCGGTCTTGAAGTGGACCGTGCTAAAGTGGATGTCATAGCCAAATTACCTCCACCTTCAACCATGAAGGGTGTGAGAAGTTTCCTTGGTCATGCGGGCTTCTATCGTCGATTCATCCAAGAATTTTCTAAAATCGCTCGCCCGATGACCCACCTCTTGGAAAAAGATACTCCTTTCATCTTTTCCAAAGAGTGTCTTGAATCCTTTAATCTTCTTAAGGATAAGCTAACTAAGGCACCGGTCTTGGTTACCCCTAATTGGGACTTACCTTTTGAGTTGATGCGTAATGCTAGCGACTTTGCTATTGGAGAGGTTTTGGGCCAAAGAGTGAACAAACACTTCCAACCAATCCATTATGCTAGCAAGACAATGACATGGGCTCAATTGCATTATACCACTACCGAAAAAGAGCTTTTAGCTGTAGTGTATGCTTTTGAAAAGTTCTGCCCCTATCTTGTCCTCTCTACCACCATCGTGTACATTGATCATTCCGCGTTGAAGTACTTGTTGACTAAGCAAGATTCTAAGCCAAGACTTCTTCGTTGGGTTTTGCTCCTTCGAGAATTCAACATTGAAATTTGTGACAAGAAGGGAGCCGAAAACCTAGCCGCGGATCATCTAAGTAGACTTGAGGATCCTTATTAAGGGGATCATCCGAATCAAGAGATCAATGACTTTTTTCCCCTTGAGGCCTTAATGTCTATCAACTCCAATCTTTATGACACCCCGTGGTTTGCGGACATTTCAAACTACTTAGCGGGTGGAATTATCAAGGAAGGGTTAACGTCCCAACAAAAGAAAAAGTTCTTTAAAGATATTGAACATTATTTTTGGGACGACCCTTACCTCTTCAAACAATGTGCGGATCTTGTCGTTCGTCGATGTGTTGATAGGCCGGTAGCGGTACAAATCCTTGACGCTTGCCATAAAGGACCCACCGGTGGTCACTTTGGTCCCAACTACACCGCGAAGAAAGTATTCGACTCTGGATTCTATTGGCCCACCATTTATCGTGACGCTCACGAAATGGTTAAACATTGTGATACTTGCCAAAGACAAGGCAAGATCACACATAAAGATGAGATGCCTCAAAATTTCATACAAGAATGTGAAATCTTTGATGTATGGGGCATCGACTTTATGTGGCCATTTCCATCATCTAAACGGAACAAGTACATCCTCGTAGCCGTTGACTATGTTTCTAAATGGGTTGAAGCTAAGGCTCTCCCTACGAACGATGCGAGGGTGGTTGTGAACTTTTTGAAGCAACTTTTTGCTCGATTCGGTGTTCCTCGTGCTATAATCAGTGACCGCGGGACTCATTTTTGCAATGATCAATTCGCAAGAGTCATGGCTAAGTACGGTGTTAATCATCGTCTTTCCACCGCCTATCATCCCCAAACCAATGGTCAAGCCAAGATTTCCAACCACGGATTGAAGCGAATTCTGGAGCGTACTGTGGGAGAGCATCGTGCCTCGTGGGCCGATAGGTTAAATGATGCTTTGTGGGCTTTCCGTACCGCTTATAAGACCCCGATTGGTTGTACACCTTATCGTATTGTGTACGGGAAATCATGCCACCTCCCTATTGAGTTAGAACATAAGGCATACTGGGCCTTGAAGTGGCTAACTTCGACATCAACAAAGTCGGTGATCTTCAGAAGATTCAACTCAACGAGCTTAATGAACTGAGGAATGAATCTTACGAGAACTCACTGATCTACAAGGAGAAGACCAAGATCATCCATGATGCAAGGAATAAGAACCGAGAGTTCCACGTTGGTGATCAAGTCTTACTTTTTAACTCTCGGTTGAAGATCTTCTCAGGCACGTTGAAGAGCCGCTGGTCTGGTCCATTCACCGTCGCCAAAGTCTTTCCCTATGGCACCATTGAGCTTTCTCAGCCAAATGGGCCAAATTTTAAAGTGAATGGCCAGCGCGTGAAGTTGTACTTTGGTGAGGACATCTCTCATGAGATGATTCCATCCCTCACCACGTTTCCCATGAACTAGTTTTGGGTCGAGTCAGGCTCGTGACTCGGTAAACAAAAACAAGCGCTTCTCGGGAGGCAACCCGTTGATCTATCCTTTACCGTTTTCATGATAAGTGTAGGGGGAGCCCCGTATGTGTTTGTTGTCTTGTTTCTTCTTCTGTGCGGGGATTAAAGCTTCAAAGCTAATTCTCGATGACTTTTGACGAACCGTGATCCCGTGTACCCGTCTTCCCGGTTCTATCCTAAACTGTCGTGATTCAATATTTCATATCTGATATGTTCACATTGAAATCACTATAATTGTCCTTTCCTTAGCAAGATTTAAACAAAGTGCACAATGTCTTAACTGTAGGGGAGTTTACTCCCACATGCTTAAACATTTAGGACAATGTTTATATCAAGTGTAGGGGGGACTTCTATCGAAGTAAGTGGTCTTTTCCATGAATTTGTCCTGATTTTAACCGGAAAATTTGATTTTTCGACTTTTTTCAAAATTTTTAATCTATTTAGGCCTAGTAATATAGTAGTATTTTCCTTTATTATCGTTATTTGTTTTCCTTGAAAAAATAAAAGTTTAATAAAGTTGTTTTAAATTTTTCAAATTCGTGAATATTTTGACTCAACCTGAGTTTACTTATCTAAGTTTACTCTAGCTTGTATCCTTAACGTGTTTAAGTCAAGTTTTGCTAAGCTTTTATATAGGGAGCTTTAAAAAGCGAAAGTCTTAACTCTCACGGGTTAAGAACAAGAACTTTTCGCAAGTTCCTATACTTGATCCTAGAGAGTTGTTTATCAAGGGAACTTTAAAAAGCAAATTTTAAACTTGAAAGAGTCTAAGAAGATGCAAGATCCTATAGACGACTCGAAAACCCAAAACTTTGATTTAATTGGCTAGGCATCCACGAGTCTCGTTCAGTGAGATTTTAAATTATGGAGAACGAGAGATGATAGAGTCAATTATAAGTTTGGTATTCTTTCGTGAATTTATGTGAGTTGATTATAAGCCTATTCTCCCATCGCTTGCTAATAAATTTATCTGCAATAAATAAGGTTGTAAGATTTGAAAAGTTACTTAGCTTCTAGCACAATATCGTTTAAAAGTTGCTCGGTATTAATTAGAGTTCATAGCCAAGGCATAACTTATTGAAGCGGGATGCGAAGATTGGCGAGTCCGAAAAGGCCCTAACAAGGCATGAGGGCTACATTTTGTTGCTAAAGATCCCAAAAGTGATGTGAAGAATCATTATCGAAGATCAATATGAAGGATCGAGACACACGACGAAAAGCAAATACTCCCCAAAAGATCATGGAGAAGTCTATTCGAAAAGACCCTAGCAAGGTATGAGGATAAATAGATCCAAGTCCTAAAAGGAGGCGGATCGTTGTATATCAAAGTCTAAAATAAATATTGGAGAAAAATGAAGAAGTCGTGGTCCAAATATGAAGAATCTCTCAAAAGTTCAAGTGAAGAAATTCCTATTATGAAGAGAAGACCATAATTTCAAGAACGTCTCTTAAAGATTTGAAGTATGAAGTCGCTGCCAAATATCGGTCCGAGAAAGGTCTCAAATCGTGAAGCGAGTTATGTTAAGATATGAACTTTATGAGGTCCCGAGAAGCAGTTTTAAAAGATTTTGTCCTTTAGCTAACTATTGATTAAATCGTCCCACTTTATTTTTAGCTTAAATAACGATCGAAATAAGTCAAACAATGCATCCTTGTGATCATTTAATACAATATTATAATATAAGAGATACACCTAGGAATAAGGGAGTCTAAGTGAATAATTGGGACACATGAGTTCGTGTTAGTTTGCTAACTTATAATAACAATGATCTCGTTTTTAAGCTTGTTATGGGGAACGTGAAACTTGAGAATGATGAACATTCATGACAACCAAAAACCCAATGTAAGTCTTTGATTTCTTACTTGTTTTGTTCTTTTAGTTTTCTTAGTGTTTAGTATTTAATAAAGGCCAAGGTGGGTTATCAATGATGAAAAATGTAAACCGTGCTTTGAAATTAGTGCATTACATGAGGACATTGCAATGGTCAAGTGTAGGGGATTTAATAAGTGTGAAAACACTTATCCTTTTACCACTTATTTCCAATAATAACAAGACCAAGACGTGTATTTTATGTCATAAAAGTCGGAATTATGCGTGGTTTGTGTTTTTATTGTGTTTTAGGACCAAAAGATGCAAAAGGAAGAAAACATGGGCTATCACGGGCTTTTATCAAGGAAAAAGACTAAAGACGAAGTCAAAAGATCGAGAATGCAAAAAGAACGGAAGTCCAAAGCCTATTCTGAAGATTTATCGAAGAAAAAGTCTAAAGACGGAAGTTTAATGAAGTCGAAGAACTCAAGTCTAATTATAGAAGAAAATTATAAGACAAGTTCAATTTATATCGACTAATCCCGAGACGACGTCGAGAAAGACAAAGAAATTAAGTCGAGTCGAGACGAGAAGAAAGAAATAAGATAGCTTAAGCATGTAATCTCCCCACCTCCTATAAATACCCTCCTAATGTGTCATTAGGAGGGTGGTTAGGTGGTTAATTTGTAGTAGTAGTTTAATTTTAGTTTGCAAGTTTTTCTTAAGTTTTCTTTTCTCTAGTTTTTCCAAGTTTATTAACTTTAATCTTGTAATCATTTTATATTAATCCTTAATCAATCAAGCTTATTTTCCTTAATTTTCATTCTACCTTTCTTAATCTTTTACTTAATCTTGATAATCATGTAGTTTTATGTTAATCTTGTTGATGATTCGATTGTTTAGCTTATTTGGTTGTGCTTATTAAATTGGTGATCTTAAAAGTTTTTATATAAAAGTGCTTATTTCTTTAATCTTAATGCTTAATAGTTTTTAAAAATAAGTTGATTTTGTTAAGTTTAATAAGTTTTTATAAAAAGTGCTTTTTGATTCCTACCTTATTTAGTGTTTTAAAAGTTTTTAAATTCTAGCTTATTCACCTTTTTCTAAATTCATTTTGGTTTAGCTTTTGGTAACGTACTTATTGAATTTTGGCTTATTTTTGCTTTTTGCTAAGTTTATGTATTCCGGATTATTTTGATAACCCTTTTATTCAGGATAAGCTCTCAGTATTTTATTCCGAATTGTCACTTTACTGATATTCCGGATAAGGGTCATATCCTTTTATTCCGGATAGCACTCATCTAGTTATTCCGGATATGCATCTCCTTTCCATTATTCCGAATAACTGCTTCTTCAAACATTCCGGATAAGAGTCCTTTTATTTTTCCCGGATAAGCTTCCCTTCAGATTATTACGGATAAGTGATCGAACAAAGTATTCCGGATAAGTTTTATTTCATTTATTCCAGATAAGCCCAAAATGCAGGATTCCGGATAAGACCCCTTTCAAGATTCAGGATAAGGTGCATTTTTCGTATTCCGGATAGTTATTCCGGATAGTTGTTCCGGATAGTGGTCTTGGTAGTATTTCGGATAAGCCACAGGATTATTATTCTGGATAAAGGCTCGTGTATTATTCCGGATAAGCAGTTTAGGTGATTCCGGATAAGGGATACATATTTATTCCGGATAAGAACCCGAAGAAGATTCCGGATAAGCCTTCTGATATCATTCCGGACATCATTCCGGATAAGGGTTAGATATTTCCAGTTTTTAGTTTAAACTTTATTTTTCCCGCCTTTTTACTTAGCTTTATTCTAACTTGTCTTATTCTTGTTTAAATATTTAAAGTTTACATTTTTATAAGTTTTAATCATTTACTTTTCAATTCAAAAGTATTAATTTTTAGTTTTAATTTTCAAGCTTTCATTTTCATTTATTTACTCAACGACATTTTCATTTTTAGTTTAAAATAGATAACCAATCCTTTTTATTTTCCACCAAGAACAATTGAGTCGCACTTTCTACCAGTAATCAATTCGAAAAGACTTGGAACGAAATTATTTTATACTCGGCCAAAAAGCCTTGTATTAGATCTACTGACTTAATCGTACCGCACCTTCAGTTCCATTAAAAGGGAGTGGGTCACACTTCATGAACGTCACATAAGTACAACCACCGACTTCATGTGCATTAGGTCCAGGTCCTCCTACATTTCCTCCACCATTAGCATTCACATTATTATCATTCACATTATTACAGCCAGCTCCACTACCGCTAGGTCCACTACCGCCAGCTCCACTACCGCCAGCTCCACTACCGCCATCTCCATTTCTAGCATTTTCCATAAACTCAGCCATAGATGCGGCAACTTGCTCGCAATGATCCTACACACATCTTCCTCAGTCACGACTTTCTTGGGCGTCATTATTTTATTATCGCACAATTCAATTAAAAGTATAATAAGCATTCACTCAATGAGAGGTTTAAATAAAAAGGGTCGAATTGATAATCAAGGAAGCAAATATATATAAGGTATGACATGGAATTTAAGATAAAAGATACACATTTCATTAGATCATAAACAACCACTTTGTCTTAGTTAACTTCCACATCATAATTCTAGCACTATACAAGCCCAAAATTTGTGCTAGATCTACTAACTGACATACCGGTTTAGTTAAAGTTTTACGAAAGATACAAAGATACTATTAAGGATAAACTAGTCTACTTAGAACTGCTAGAAGGTCCATCATCATTCTTCTTTGATATCTTCCTCGGACGATCACAAGACTCGTCATCATCAGTTGGGCGCTTATGAATCACTCCTCTCTCGACCATCTCAGCATAATATTTACTGTTACAACCAACAGACACATTTAACTCTTTTTTCCGCCTTCTCGCGCATCGCACGAGCCACATTCAACTGAATCTCCATCGAGTTCACCTTTTTCTTCATCTCTGCATACTCACCACTTTCCAACACAGACAATCTCCTAAATGCTTCATTTAAACTACGCTCCACATCACCCAAACCCAAATCAAGCAACTCTCACTCTTTCTCACCAATCTTTGTCTTCGAATCTAATAAAGCAACATGAGTCAGAACAACACCTAAACCAATCTCTTTCATACTACACTGGACTCGGGAAGCATCTGAATCACGTCTTAAGGCCGAAGGTGCAAGTCCATCGATATGAGTAGCCTCTCGAACCCTCGACGACTCTCCTATCACATGTACACTCCTCTGAAAGTCATCCCTATTAATCGGCCTACGAGTAGTAATCCCATTAGTGCCACCAGGTGCATCATAATCATCCTCATCATCCTCTGATTCAAACTCAAACGATTCATCATCTAACACCCCCAATTTACATTGCGCAGCGGAAATACACAATTGGGTGCTAGACACAAGCATCATCACACATGGTATATTGAACGACTCAAAAGTGACACGTTACACATAAATATAAACAAGATTTTCATAAATGGTCTAAAACATAAATTTCAACCCAAATTGTACTGACATGATACCAGAGTAAAGCGTTTTATCCCCATGGATCTCGACCAACAACCAACAAGTTTAGTACAGTACATCAACATAAAGTAAATTGTTCAACATTAAAAGGTAGAAACAGTTTAGACCAACATTCTTCCAAAAGCCAAGCCACAACCTCCACAGCAAAGCTCCATGCTCCATCACTTCCTATTAGCTGAAATACATGCATAAAACGGGTCAACGATAATGTTGAGCGAATCCATAGGTTTATCAAATCACATTTGAACACAAGAAGAAAATCAATCATAATCGTTTATAGAATTGTCGTACACACAATCTATATTCAAGGCAGTAATAATAATGGTATTATTAAACAAACATTGTATTTAAGCTCATGACACCGACCCCTTAACCAAATAGTCACCCACGCCAAGTGCCGACATGACTAGAATAAAACCATTGCCCCTCTAGGGTATCAGTTGCTAGAATACCACAATCTTATTCACGTAAAATTATCCTTCCCAGCGGGTTACTCAACGTAATGCCCTGGTCTCAGATTGGGTGGTCAACCCAATAGTACTATCATTAGAATAAACGGCTATTCCCGACTCACAACATCAAGTCAGAAAAATAGTTAACGGCTCATGAATTTAGGGTCTTTAGCAACATGTTACTCGATATAATGAAATCAACTTTAGGCATCATTCGGGTCCAACAATTACTCATGACTTGTGTTCATTTATTTTCAAATAGCATGTATCACCCTCGCGGGTATTAAAATCATTAAAACGAGTAGAAAGCGAGGCTATAGACTCACCTTAGTATACGAGATCTAGTGAGATGATCATCGACGATAATGGATGCCTTTCAAACACGAGAACCGCTACCTATTAAATAAGGCGCGTTCATTAATAATGACTCGAGAAATAAATAATATATAACAACATCAAACTCAAACTCATAAAGTCACGATAAACTCGAGAGAAAACGATATAAATAACTTCATTATACTTTACTACACATTTACTTAACCATTTTATACTTTTAACAAAGTTCGCCGGTACATACTACATGTACTAGCTTATTTACCCCTTTTAAACTCGTCAACCGTTTATGAAACGACTCAATAAACTAACTTACTATATATAGAAAGTCCTCATACAAGTTTATCAAATGAAATTACTTTTAAAGTACTTTACCCGACTCATTTTCAAACTACAAAATCCGGACAGGTTTACGTTAATTTTTCATACAACCGTTTTAACTTATTTAAACGACTCCGTTTAAAAAACCGACACTCGGGTTTTAAAGTAAACTCAACCTCTAAAATAAACACCTCATTATCAGTAGGTTACATTTTTCAAAACATCCTTTTAGAGTTCCCGAGATTCGATCCAAATATCGACAACAACTACTTGTAGTGCCGATACTCGTCTCCCGGTACACGATCATTCAAAACATCATAACTTCGCGCTCGTTTAGAGCTAGAAGCTCTACCTTATATAAAATCGAAGCTAATAAAATTATTTACAACCCTAGGCAATAAGTTAAGCCATTTTCAAAACATAAAAATTCGGATTTTACACTTTACTTACTGTTATAAAATGACTACTAAAAACTTGTACAAAATCAACTTTTTGATAAAAACCAACCACAAAAATGATCATTCCTATACCCTAATATCATCATACATCAACCATAACATCAAAATCATAATCAAAATAAAAATCTTTAGATCAAAATGAAGTTTTTAACAAAGTTTCTAGCAAGAATCACCATGGATCATCATAAAAATGCCATGCATGATCATAGCTCCTACCTACCAACATCTAGAAAAAAAACTTGCTTGTATGTAAGAATTTCTTACACCAAAATGATCCTTGATCAAATATAAGAATGGTTCTATGCCTGGTTTAGCTCAATTCAACCTCAAACTCAAGATAAATTGAAAATTGAATGTGTTTTGGGGTGTGGGTGGTGTTTCGGCAATTCAAGAGAGAGAGAGAGATGGTGGTGAAATTTTTAAGGTGAAGAAATGAGTAGTGTGTGTTTTTTTTGGTTTATATATAGTGGGGTAGGGACCAAAGTTGAAATTTAGCAATAGTTGTGGCTAAAAATGTAAATAGTTAGCTAAAAAGCGGGAAATAACTATTAGTCAATTTTCAAAATATTTACGGGGCTCGGGTTTCATAAATATACTTTTAAAAATTTAAAACGTACCTAAAAAACAATAATATCGACTCTCGACTCGACTTAACACGTCATTTAAAATAAAACCTCAAAATGACAAAAATCGAACAAGCGACAATAAAACGTAAAATATTTGGCATCCATCGACATCACGCTTGCTAATACTCCTTATACTTAATAAATATAAAATATAGACCTTCCAACATCGGTTTAAACTTAAAGCTCCAAAAATAAATATCGTTCAAACTCATTCAAAAATTTCAAAAATAATCGTAAAATAAGATTAAGCAATGACCTCGATTTTGGGTTGTCACATCCCCCCTTCTTAAAAGAAGCGACGTCCGCGGCGCTTAATCCTTCATAAACAAATGTGGATACTTGTCCTTAAAGAAATCCTCACGTTCCCACGTAAACTCTGGCCCACGTCTAGA
The DNA here is from genome assembly GCA_025667525.1 of Glebionis coronaria. Classification (NCBI taxonomy): domain Eukaryota; kingdom Viridiplantae; phylum Streptophyta; class Magnoliopsida; order Asterales; family Asteraceae; genus Glebionis; species Glebionis coronaria. The sequence continues at coordinate 328,876,427 of CM046881.1, read as the reverse complement.
GTTCCATCTCACTTTCACAATCGGAATTCTACTATGCTTCAACTTCTTAACTTCCCTATCCATTATCTCTACAGGTTCCTCTATAAAATTCAACTTATCATCAAGTTGAATTTCCTCCAATGGAATCACCACATCCCATTCAGCTAAACACTTCTTCAGATTAGACACATGAAGAGTATTATGAATAGCCTTAAGCTCATCAGGCAATTCTAGCTTATAAGTAATACTTCGCTTTTGGCTAGGTATAATATAATTTCGTTGTTCCGATCTTTTCGAATTGAAAACCGGTCTTAAGTGCGACTCAATTGTCTTTTGGTGAATCAAGAGAATGATTTGGTTTGTTTGTTTTAAACTACTAGCAAGTAATTAAAGTGTCGTTGAGTAAATTTGAAACTTGGACAAAATTAAAATAGAAGTTAATTAAGAAAATTCTTGAGACTTTAAACTTTGAAAAACTTAAAAACTTAATCAATCGTAATAAAACAATTCATGTCCATCGGAATACACCAAAATAACAACCATCGGAATATCACTAATATTAACCATCGGAATAATCGAGTTCAGATCGGAATACTTAAGAAAACACTTCTGTCGCAATGCACACCTATCGGAATGATGCTGTCGCAATGACTCTATCAAAAAATGGGCAGCACTTCGTCTTAACCAAGTCCTTAAGACCCGTCGGAATATGCGATCGCAATAAGCGATCGCAACCCAGATCGGAATAAGGGGGGGAAGATCCAACCGATCGCAAAGTAAAACCCTAATGGGTTATTGCGATCGAAAACCAAAGCTATCGGAAAGTGTAGTAAACCGTCGGAATAAGCATACAAACCCTAAGATTGCGATGGATGGTACCAGTTCCGAAAATGGTGGAAATCTAAGAAAAATGCAATAAGCACAATGGATAAGCTATTCGACTCAATCCTTAAACAACTTATTAAGCTAAAATTCAACAACTTTTTAAGATATAAAATCAAGGACTTTATGAAAAAGGCTTTTAAAATAACTAAAAACTTTGATGAAAAACCGAAGATCAATAAGCTATGACTCGAAATAAGCCAACAAGCATTACGAGCTTATGGCTTAGACGAAGTAGCTTTTGTGTAAACCAAAAAGAACAATCCTTTACTCACGAAAACATCAAATCATAAGCATGAAGAATGTAAATCGGATCAAAGGTAAATAAATCAAGAAGTGTAGAATGAGAATAAGGATCAAAAGCTTAAAATAGAACTTTGATCAATGAAATAAGCAATACCAAAGTGTTTAATCTTGAAAGATTAAGAAAAAGATGAAATTTAGTGAGAGAAAGTTTAAGACTTTCTCTCTCTAAAAACTAGAAAGAAAAAATTGAAAAATAAAAACTAGCTAACCCCCTTCCTAATGTGATTAGGAGGGTATTTATAGGGAAGTGGAAGGCATGTGTGGTGCTTTCTTCTTTCTTGCTTTCTTCACGTTTTCTCGACTCGACTTTAATTCTTTGTCTTTGTCGTCTCGGGATTTGAACTTGTCTTTTAATTTTCTTCTTCTATTAGACTTTAAGTTCTTCGACTTCATTAAACTTCCGTCTTTAGTCTTTTTCTTCGATAAATCTTCAGAATAGGCCTTGGACTTCCGTTCTTTTTGCACTCTTGATCTTTTGACTTCGTCTTTTCCCGTTTTCTTCGATAAAAGCCCGTGAAAGCCCGTGTTTTCTTCCTTTTTCATATTTTGGTCCTAAAACACAATAAAAACACAAACCACGCATAATTCCGACCTTTACGACATAAATCACACGTTTTGGTCTTGTTATTATTGGAAATAAGTGGTAAAAGGATAAGTGTTTTCACACTTATTAAATCCCCTACACTTGACCATTGCATTGCCCTCATGCAATGCATTAATTTTAAGCACGGTTTACATTTCCCATCATAAATAACCCACCTTGGCCTTTATTAAATTCTAAACATAAAAGATAGAAATAAGTAAAGAAATTAAAAACTTACATTGGGTTTTGGCGGCCATGAACATTTATCATCCTCAAGTTTCACGTTCCCCATACCAAGCTTAAAAACGAGATCATTGTTATTATAAGTTGGCAAACTATCACGAACTCATGTGGGCCAATTATTCACTTAGACTCCCTTATTCCTAGGTGTATCTCTTATATTTTATTTTTGTCTTGAATGATCACAAGGATGCATTGTTTGACTTATTTCGATAGTTATTTAGTCCGAAAATAAGGTGAACGATTTAATCAATAGTTAGCTAAAGAACCAAATCTTTTAAAACTGCTTCTCGGGATATCAGAAAGTTCATATCTTGGCATAACTTGGTTCGCGATTTGAGACCTTTCTCGGGCCGATATTTGGCAGCGACTTCGTACTTCGAATCTTCGAGAGACGTTCTTGAAATTATGGTCTTCTCTTCATAATAGGAATTTCTTCACTTGAAGTTTTTGAGAGATTCTTCATCTTTGGACCACGACTTCTTCATTTTTCTCCAATCTTTATTTTGGACTTTGATATACAACGATCCGCCTCCTTTTAGGACTTGGATCTATTTATCCTCATACCTTGTTAGGGTCTTTTCGGATAGACTTCTCCATGACTTTTGGGGAGTTCTTGCTTTTCGTCGTGTGTCTCGATCCTTCATATTGATTTTTGATAAATGATTCTTCACATCACTTTTGGATCTTTAGCAACAAAATGTAGCCCTCATGCCTTGTTAGGGCCTTTTCGGACTTGCCAATCTTCGCGCCCCGCTTCATAAGTTATGCCTTGGCTATGAACTCTCGTCATTACCGAGCAACTTTTAAACGATCTGGGGCTAGAAGCTAAGTAACCTTTTAAATCGTACAACCTTATTTATTAGCAGATTAATTTATTAACAAGCGGAGGGAGAATAGGCTCATAATTAACTCACATAAATTCACGAAAGAATACCGAACTTATAATTGGCTCTATCATCTCTCGTTCTCCACAATTTAAAATCTCAAGTAATGAGACTCGTGGATGCTTAGCCTATTAAATCAAAGTTTTGGGTTTTCGAGTCGCCTATAGGATCTTGCAAATTCTTAGACTTTTTCAAGTTTAGAAATCGCATTTTAAAGTTCCCTTGATAAACGACTCTCTAGGATCAATTATAGGAACTTGCGAAAAGTTCTTGTTCTTAACCCGTGAGAGTTAAGACTTTCGCGTTTTATAGCTCCCTATATAAAAGCCTAGCAAAACTTGACTTAAACACGTTAAGGATACTAGCTAGAGTAAACTTAGGCAAGTAAACTCGGGTTGAGTCAAAATGTTCACGACTAAGAAAAATCTAAAACCACTTTATTAAAAATTTATTCTAGCAAAGGAAACATAACAAAGGCAAATACAACTATACGACTAGGCCAAAATAGATTAAAAATTTTGAAAAATGTCGAAAAATCAAATTTTCCGATTAAAATGAGGGCAAATTCATGGAAAAGACCACTTACTTCGATAGAAGTCCCCCCTACACTTAAGATAAACATTGTCCTCAATGTTTAAGCATTTGGGAGTAAACTCCCCTACACTTAGGACATTGTGCACGTTGTTTAAATCTTGCTAAGGAAAGGACAACTAAAGTGAATTCAATGTGAACATATAGAATATGAAATATTGAATCACAAGAGTTTAGGATAGAACCGGGAAGATGGGAAACACGGTATCACGGTTCGTCAAAAGTCCTCAAGATGCTCTCTGAAGCTTTAATCCCTGCACAGCACAAGAAACAAGACAACAGACATATGCGGGGCTCCCCCTACACTTATTATGAAAGCAGTAAAGGATAGAACACGGGTTGCCTCCCGAGAAGCGCTTGTTTTTGTTCACCGAGTCATGAGCCTGACTCGACCCAATTTTAGTTCATGGGGAACGTGGTGAGGGATGGAATCATCTCCTGAGAGATGTCCTCACCAAAGTACAGCTTCAAACGCTGGCCATTCACCTTGAAATTGGGCCCATTCGGCTGAGAAAGCTCAATGGTCCCATACGGAAAGACTTTGGCGACGGTGAATGGACCAGTCCAGCGGCTCTTCAACTTGCCAGAGAAGATCTTCAACCGAGAGTTAAAGAGTAAGACTTGATCACCAACGTGGAACTCTCGGTTCTTGATTTTAGCATCGTGGATCGTCTTCGTCTTCTCCTTGTAGATCAGCGAGTTCTCATAAGCTTCATTCCTCAGTTCATTTAGCTCGTTGAGTTGAACCTTGCGATGATCACCGGCTTTGATGATTTCGAAGTTAGCCCACTTCAAGGCCCAGTGCGCCTTATGTTCCAGCTCGATGGGAAGGTGGCAGGCTTTCCCGTACACAAGAAGATAAGGTGTACAACCGATCGGGGTCTTGTAAGCAGTACGGAAAGCCCACAGAGCATCATCTAACTTATCGGCCCACGCGGCACGATGCTCTCCCACAGTACGCTCCAAAATTCTCTTCAAGCCACGATTGGAAATTTCGGCTTGCCCATTGGTTTGGGGATGATAGGCGGTGGAAAGACGGTGAGTGACACCATACTTGGCCATGACTCTTGCAAATTGATCATTGCAAAATGAGTCCCACGGTCACTGATGATAGCACGAGGAACACCAAATCGAGCGAAAAGCTGCTTCAAAAAGTTCACAACCACCCTCGCGTCATTTGTAGGAAGAGCCTTAGCTTCAACCCATTTAGAGACGTAGTCGACGGCGACGAGGATGTACTTGTTCCCTTTGGATGATGGAAATGGCCCCATAAAGTCGATGCCCCATACATCAAAGATTTCACATTCCTGTATGAAATTTTGAGGCATCTCATCCTTATGTGTGATCTTGCCTTGATGTTGGCAAGCATCACAATGCTTAACCATTTCGTGAGCGTCACGATAAATGGTGGGCCAGTAGAATCCAGAATCAAGCACTTTCTTAGCGGTGTAGTTGGGACCAAAGTGACCACCGGTGGGTCCTTTGTGGCAAGCGTGGAGGATGTCAAAAGCTGCCGGTCCGTCAACACATCGACGAATAATCAGATCAGCACACTGTTTGAATAGATAAGGGTCATCCCAAAAGTAAGTCTTAACATCGTTCAAGAACTTCTTCTTTTGTTGTGATGTTAACCCTTGGATGAGAATACCACCCACTAAGTAGTTTGCAATGTCTGCAAACCACGGGGTGCCATCAAGATTGAGATTTAAAGACATTAGAGTCTCCAGGGGGAAAGAGTCATTGATCTCTTTGTTCGGATGATCCCCCTGATATGGATCCTCAAGTCGACTCAGATGATCCGCGGCCAGGTTTTCGGCTCCCTTTTTGTCACGAATTTCAATGTTGAATTCTTGAAGGAGTAAAACCGAGCGGAGAAGTCTTGGCTTAGAATCGTTCTTAGTCATCAAGTACTTCAACGCGGAATGGTCCGTGTATACGATGGTGGTGGATAAAACAAGATAGGGGCGAAATTTCTCAAAAGCATAAACAACAGCTAAAAGCTCTTTTTCGGTTGTCGTATAATGCAATTGAGCCCCCGTCATTGTTTTGCTAGCATAGTGGATTGGTTGGAAGTGTTTATTCACACGTTGGCCCAAAACCGCACCAATAGCAAAGTCGCTAGCATCGCACATCAATTCAAAAGGCAGCTCCCAATTAGGGGTAACCAAGACCGGTGCCTTAGTGAGCTTATCCTTAAGAAGATTGAAGGCTTCGAGACACTCTTTAGAAAAGATAAAGGGAGTATCTTTTTCTAAGAGGTGGGTCATCGGGCGAGCGATTTTAGAGAAATCCTGAATGAATCTACGATAGAAGCCCGCATGACCCAGAAAACTTCTCACACCCTTCACGGTTGAAGGTGGAGGTAATTTGGCTATGACATCAACTTTAGCACGGTCGACTTCAAGACCGGCCTTAGAGATTTTGTGTCCTAGCACAATGCCTTCTTTTACCATAAAATGGCATTTTTCCCAATTCAGAACAAGACGAGTGTCTTCGCACCGCTTAAGCATGCGTTCCAAATTGGCAAGGCAAGAAGAGAAGGAATCCCCGAAGACCGAGAAATCATCCATGAAGACTTCCATGGTTTGCTCAACCATGTCATGGAAGATAGCCAACATGCACCTTTGGAAAGTCCCGGGGGCATTGCATAAGCCAAAAGGCATTCGTTTATAAGCAAATGTGCCGTAGGGATAAGTGAATGTTATCTTCTCTTGATCTTGGGGATCGATGGGTATTTGAAAATAACCCGAGAAACCATCCAGAAAGCAGTAATATTCATTACCAGCTAGACGTTCAAGCATTTGGTCCATAAAAGGTAGAGGGAAATGATCCTTTCTCGTGGCATCATTGAGTTTGCGGTAGTCTATACAAACTCTCCACCCAGTAACGAGACGGGTAGGAATTAACTCGTTGTTTGCATTGGGCACAACGGTGATTCCGCCTTTCTTAGGCACACAATGGACTGGACTAACCCATGGTGAATCCGAAATAGGGTAAATCATACCCGCATCAAGAAGTTTGATAACCTCTTTTTTGATGACTTCATGGATTTTAGGATTCACCCTTCTTTGACTTTGAATGGTGGGCTTAAAGTCGTCCTCCATGAGAATTTTATGTGTGCAAAAGTGAGGATCAATTCCACGGATGTCGGAGATTTTCCAAGCGATAGCTCGTTTATGCTTCTTCAAAACAGCGACAAGTCGGGCTTTTTCGTCTTCTTTCAGATCCTTTGCGATGATGACCGGTAACTTCTCGTCGTCTTCTAGGAAAACGTACTCAAGATGAGGCGGTAGGTCCTTAAGCTCGAGAGTAGGAGGATCCTCAGTAGATGGTGAAACTAACGATGGATCATCATTAGTCACCTCTTTAGGAGTAGGAGGAGACAATGGGTCCTCATTGAGAAGTCTCTCAATAGTACGAATATCTTCATCCCAATTGGTGGACAAATCATCATACTTAATATCGAGAGGACCCAAGCTAGCTTCGAAATCATCCAAGTCACTTTCTCCAAAAGGAGTCAATGCTGGAGCAATTGAGGCAACGGTCTCAACATTGGGTAGAGAATGAGTACTTTTGCAAGCATCATGAAAATGTTCTTCACAAGCCTCATCGAGAACATCAATAGCATTAACGCTCTCATACGAATAAGGTTGCTTAGAAATCTTACCCATGTTGAAGACAATTTGATCGTCACCAACTCTCATGATTATTTCGCCCGCGGCTACATCAATGAGAGTGCGACCGGTCCTCAGAAAGGGACGTCCGACGATTAATGGAACACGGGGATCCATCTCGTAGTCAACGACGACAAAATCCGCCGGGAAGGTGAATTTATCGACGCCAACAAAGACATCTTCGGCTATCCCCACTGGATAAGCAACCGTACGGTTGGCTAACTCCAAAGTCATTTTGGTGGGGACTAGCTCGGGGAGAGATAATTGCTTCCAAACACTTAAAGGCATTAAGTTTATACTGGCACCTAGATCGGCTAGGGCCATGCAATTCTCTACTCCCGGGAAGTTGCAAGGAATCAAGAAGCGACCCGGATCACCAAGTTTGGTGGGCAATTGCCTTAAGAGCACTGCGGAGCAGTTCTCATTAAGTTGGGTCTGAGCAATGTCAAGAAGCTTTTCTTTATCACTTAAGAGATCTTTAAACATCTTAGCATATTTGGGCATGTGATCGGCGAAGGAGATGTTAAAATTCAATTGTTTAAACATTTTTAGGAAGTTTGAAACCTGAATATCGTCCTTGCTCTTTTGCTTCTCTTTCCTCAACCTTGAGGGATAAGGTATATTGGATGAAGAAGAAGGCTTTAAGGGAATAGGATCACTCACAACCACGGGTGGTGGGGAAATGGGGATAGAAGGTGATAGAGGTGAAGAAAGTTGCTCGTTTTCCTTGTTCACAATCACGGGTGGAGGTGTAGGAAGCTCGGGTTCCATATAACCTTTTCCACTTCGAGTGGTGATTGCTTTCATCTCCCCTCTTGGATTCGCAACGGTATTACTCGGAAGAGTACCCGAAGAAGAGGGTTGATTACCTTGGATGAGCGAACTAATCATATCACGAAGGTGAAGAGCTTGATTGTTAAAAGAGTTTTGCATGTTTGCATTCATTGTATCATTGTGTTTGGCCATATCATTCCTTAGCTCGGCTCGAATATCGTTCCCTTGTTTTGCCATCTCTCCCTTCAAGTTGCGGACTTGACTCTGAAGATTCGTCACCAACTCTCGATTAGTCTTCATGAATGTCTCGACTTCTGGATTCACTGCCATCGGTTGATTGAGAGGTGGAGCCTGGTAAGCTTGAGAATTTCCTTGAGTTGGGTATGGGTTTCTTTGGGATTGATACTGATTGTTTGCACGAGGTTGGGATTGATTGTAGCTTTGTTGTTGGTTTTGGTTTGCAGGAGGGAAACCGGGAGGAGCAAGATAATTGTTGGAACGATAACTTAGCAAGCCACGGTCTCCTTGAGGGCGAGCTGGATAGCTACCCGTGGGATAAGTGCCGTAAGCTGCGTTAACGTTTTCAGAATAATTGCCTTGGGTAGAAGGACAATCATTGTAAGAATGAGGACCACCACATGTGTCACAAGAAATAGCAACGGCTTTAGCTTGTTGAAAGTGGTTTGTGGCCATGGCCATGAAATTCTTGTTCATTTCAGCGAGTTGTCGAGAAATTTCAGACATTTCAGGATTGGAGGTAGTAGAAGAAACATTGACTCTCGAGTTAGATCTTGAGGATGCGGATGAATCCCAATTCTTGTGGTGAGTAGTCATGTTTTCGATCAACTCTCGACACTCCTCCGGTCTCCTTTTCATAAAAGTACCACCGGCGGCGGCATTGATCGTGTCACGATCACGAAAAGTGAGACCATTGTAAAAGGTGTCAATGAGAGTGACGGGGAGCATTGTTGTTCCCTATTAATCCATAACACAAGATTCTTAGTGAGAGAAAGAGGAGAAAAGTAGAGAGAGAGAGTAGAGAGAGAGGTGGAAGGTTTACACTAAAACTATGTGTTTAATGAAATGAACCAACCTCCTCTTTCACATGTGAAAGAGGGTTATATACCCCACGGCTCTAAGGCCTTTGTGGGCTTCATCTTGGGCCGGGCTTGGCTTTCTTTTGGGCTTACGCCCCTAACTTATACAATATTAGCTTAAAGCCCAAGCCCGGTTTTCCCGACTAACCTATTACAATACAAGACCTTTTAACGACTAAGATGACCTATTACATTCTTGTTCGACTATATAAAATATAGGGCTAACAATCTCCCCCAATGTATCGGTCATCTTAAAAAGCTTAAAAAGCATAAGATGATTGAGTGAATACATTCTTGTAGAGGAGATCTTCCTGCTTTGGTCTTGTATCTTGGTCTTGATCTTGTTTGTAACAACTTTGTTCCTTCATGCTTTCGTGATCTTTATCTTGAGCCTTTGTCATTTGACTTTGAGTGCTTGAGATCTTCATCTGTACTCCTTGTGACTAAGATGACCTATTACATTCTTACATTCTTAGGTATCTTGATTATCGCCATTTTGTGCTCTTGTGACTTCTGAATCGACATCGGTATCACAGCTACGCCACCTTCTTGATATGCAGCAACATGTATAGACACGGATAAAATGGCTTTGAACATTTCATCCTAACTCGGTAGCGTTTTACCTCCGGTCGGTGAAGACCGTTAAATGGTATTAAAATACCGTACCTGTGATCAGGTAGATTCTATTAAGAACCTCCTTGACAGGGTTTCCCGGCGGTAGTAGCCAGTTCTCTTTACTCGACCGTCTCAAAGCAGACTGCGAACGTAAAGAGTGAATCATAAGGATAAATTATCCGTCTGATTAGAGTCGTCAATTCAGATTTCCTGGAACAAGTTTGATTCTAAAAGAATCGCACCATTGTTGCTTTCCAGTTTGTCACAAGCTTGATTCATAGAGAATCTTGCGAGTTACCTACCGCAGTGCTGTTTGATGTTGACACTGGAAGGATTTCCATTCGTCACTGTGAACACTAATGAGTGTCACTCTGAATGTTCTGGCAAGATCACATGGATTTTGCGAAGAAACCTGGAATCAAGTTTGAATCAATTAAGAATCGAAACTTAGTTGCTTTCCAGTTCTCACAAGTTTGATTCGTGTAGAATCGCACAAGTTACCTACCATGAGCTTGTTTAATGCTGGCTCAAGCAGGATTTCCATCTTCATTGTGAATCGTATCACTCAGATGTTCTGGCAATATCACAAGGATAATGCGTAGGACTCGATTGTGTCCTAATGAGATGATAAATTGATCTCGTTTGGCTCTAGACTCAATAAGTGCATTTTGGTAATCGGAGGCTGGAGCAGACTGCCACCTTTTCAATATTAACTGACTCGGAGTGAGAAAGTCAATAGATACGTGTTGATCTTCGTGACAATGAGACAAGTTTCTTTTGAGAGAAACTCGAATGGCTGGGGAAGGGTTGTGCATCGCATCACTGGGTCCATGACACTTGTCTTCAAAAGATGTGTTAACCCGGTTTCTACCTAAGTTGCATAGAATATTCAACTCCTTCAATGCTTACCAATACGTCATCATTAGCACCTTGTTGTGATTGTTCCAGTGCTAACTTAAGTACTTGATCCGCATTCAGCTTCATTCCACTCCATCTTTCCTAAGGACAACTATTTCTAGCTATGGAATGTCCTTGGGTAGATCCCTCCGGTTCTGGTTGGATCATAGGACTTAGTTTCCTATCCTAAACTACCTTTTGACTCCATCGTTCCGTCGTGGATAGTAGGTTGTTTTGGGTATAGATCGTAACCATTAAACCATTGAAAACCATTCAAAGTGTTTGATAAAAATCAAAACTTTTAACACTTGAAAGTTTTACATTTCCGAAAAGCTCCCCCTACACACATGCATCGATATACGAAATAGTTTGGCATGTGAAGGAAAGAGTTGCACTTGAGTCTTTAAGATCACATGTTGCAATATATTACATTTTAATCACATTTTCTCCCCCTATCTCTAATATAAAAATATAATATTAGAGATACCAATTGATTAAAATATGACATTTTCTGAAAAATCGACGGGAGAGAAACATGTGTGCACGCATGAATCATGGAACATTTTCAGTCGGGACGCTCCCCCTCAACAATATATGTGTGTCTTGAGACAAAATTTGACAAAATTTTAGAAAAACGACACCACAAAATATGTTGAGGTACGGAGTTGAGATGCCTTTTCCGATATAATATATTACATTTGACAATTTCATATCATTTTCGGAATGTGTTGGATACATAAAATATGACAATGTTAGAGATGTACCTAACAACATTAAAAGGCTTGATTTTAAAACGCTCCCCCTCAAAAATTGATCAAAAATAACATATGACAATTTTGAGATATAAAAACCACTTATGAGGAAGGGAGTGTTGAACACACAATTTTGAAAGATTTAGAAAATCCTTTTGAGAAATGCTTGAAAAATTGTGTTCAACGGTTTTAAAATAATCAGGATAGAAGACTTCTCTTCTATTGGTTAGGGAAGGCGCACTGAAACGTACACTCCCCTTTCGGGTCCGTTTTTCATGAGCTCAAAACTTGGATTGTTTTGTGACTAGCTCATGACCGAGAAAAATAAATTTCCCGTTGTGAAGGATAAGTTATCATCCGTGATAAACTTTCCTTAAGTTAAAGATCGAGTTCTAAGTTGACATTTACTTAGAAATCGTTTTTCATGAACTTAAAAACTTTGAATGTTTTTATGAGAAGCTCATGACCGAGAAATATGAATTTCTCGTTGAGAAGGATAAGTTATCGTCCGAGATAAGCTTTCCTTAGTTGAGGTCCGAGTCCTAAGCTGTGATGCGCTTAGAAGTCATTTATACAAGCTTAAAACTTTCGAATAGTTTTATTGTTAGCTCGTGTCCGAGAAAATCGAATTTCTCGTTTTGAGGATAAGTCATACTCGGGATGAGCTTTCCTATTTTTAAAGCACGAGTTACAGTCTGACATGTGACTGTAAGTCATGTACACGAGCTAAAAACTTTTGAATAGTTTTAAGAGAAGCTCGAGTCCGAGAAATATTAATTTCTCGTTTTGAGGGTAACTTATCGTTGAAGAGATAAAGTTCCCTTTCTTTGACGTTCGAGTTACAGCCTGAAATGTGACTGTAAGTCATCTTGAATCTTACTTGTGAAACCCTTGAGACACGTATTTCTCTGATATCTGCTTCTTCAGCAACCAAACTCTGAGAGTGTCTTTTGTTGAGCGGTATGAATATGGAAAACCTTTGTGTTCTTGTTGAACCTTTACTTTATTACCTGCACTTTCATCAGTAGTTTGTATGCTTGCATGTGGGTTAGCGATATCTTGATGAGAACCATGTGGGGGTTCACCTTGAACCTTTGTCGAGCTAGAGGGAAATAGCTTTCCAGTAGGAACCCATCTAAGACCTATTGTTTTGAAGGTTCTACCCGTTGGTATCCACCTAAGACAAAGTCGAGGAGACATAGTTTTCTCATGCACAGCGGAAGACTTAGTTGGAGAAAACCTATTTCCTTTAGGGTTCCGTCTTTGAGGTGCTCTAGCTTTTTGGTTCACCTTGTTCAGGACTTTAGTGATACAATCATCATGAATGGCATTAAACACGCATTTGTTACATTTCGTGCAAACAAAGTGCTTAGCATCTGAGAAGGCTCTAGAGTTCCTAGGGTTGGCAGAATTGTGCACATCATAGAAGAGTCTAGAATTCCTAGATGTGTGAACAACGCTCCTAGGTTGTGGTTTGGTCCTATCTCTTGCTTGTGTCTTGTTTTTAGCATCCTCTAGATAGCTTTTATGACCCGTGTCATTTGAACTACGCCTAGGCATGTTCTTGGAGCTAGATCTAAAGTTGTTTGAAGCATTCATGTGATCTGGTTTTGCAGAAGCAGTTAGTCTTAAGGTCGGTCTAGATTGTGGAGTGACTGGTTTAGGCAACTTGCTACGCACGTCAACTTGGGATGCAAACCTCGGATTCGACATTTTGAGTCGTTCAGATTTAAACGCATTCGGTTGTCTAGCAACTGAGCGATTTCTGAATGATTGAGAAGGAGGTTTCCCCAAGACTGACTGATTTGGTAACTTAGTATCCACACTTTTTCCTTTTATCTTCCTTAATTCGTTTGTCACCGCTGTCAGTGCAAAAACCTTTTCCTGAATCTGAGCCTTTAATTGCTCATTTTGTAGAAGTAATTGAGCAACGCGTTGTTCTAACTTAATGTTCATATTATCAAATATGGCGTTATCAGCATTCGTATCATTACTTTCTACAGTGTCGATAGGTTGCACAGATAATTCAGTTAATGAAGCAGGCGGAGGACTTGGATTTTGAGAAGCCAACTTTGATTCTAACAATTGTATTTGTTTCACAAAATGTTCTTTTTCCACATTAAAATCTTGAATCTTACGATCCAATTTTTGTTCAAGAACAACATTTGCTTTTTCAAGTTTTTCAAAGTAAGCCTCAAATTTGTTATTTTTCTTTGAAAAATCGAGTTTGGCATCCTCAAAATCTTTAGTCTTCTGAGCTAACAGAATTTCAAGCTCGTGAATCTTAGAATCAACATTCTGAGAAGTCTCTCCTCCATTAGTACTCGTATCTGATGAATCAGGTGTGGTATTGCTATCAACCTTTTCCACTAGATACGTGTCAAGAATGGGTTCAGATTGCTCAGTATGTTGAGAAACATCGTATTCAGCATTTAAATGTACCATAGCCATTGGCTGATAATCATAAATGGGTCTGATATCCGCATCATTGGTTGTTTGATCATTCCTTGAGCTGGTACTGATATGCTGCGTTTCTGATTCTGTCCCGCTGCTCTCTGTATCAACCGAAGAAGCATCCAATGCTTGATCTATATCGACAGTGCTCTCTTTCGTCTGCATCAGTCTTTGATTCACCCTTCTTTGAAAGTGCCTTTGATGGCGTGTTCTTTCAGCAATTGACTTCTTTATATTGCTCATATGTTGAAGAAGTGTCTCTTTGAACGCTTGAAGATCTACGAGAGTATATTTGGTAAAGTATGTGCTTGTGAACTCTCGATCATTTTTAGATAAGCCACTTGAGTCAATGAATTGCTGGAACTGATTGTTGAGAGCTAAAAGGACCTCCATGGATATATTCTCGTGAAAATCGTCTCTGTCAAGTTCTTGTTGAAGATGTTCCACATTAAGTAGCATCGTTCTGATGAATGTCTCAACATCTTGACCAAATAGTAGAAAGAATACCCGTTTGAATCCAATTTCAAGACGAGTGCCTTTTAGGTCTTCTCTTGAAAGAACCTGAAGGTGTGACTGAAGCAACTTAAAGTGTTCCATGCATCTTTCTTTTGCTTTCGACATCTTGTATTTGATTGCATGAACGGTTTTGGTTGTAGAATCCTTGTTAGTAGGTTTACTGATTGGAGTCTCAATGTTTGTCTGAACCTTTGGATTCTGCATCTTCTCTTTATTCATCTCAGCCATGGACGTTGTTGTTATTGTTGAATCCACGAAGATGTCCATGAACGGATGTCTCGAAGAAGATATGATGTGTATGGATTAAGGATCTTAGTGGATGTGTTGTGATTTGATTGTGGTTGAAATTCCGAAAATTCTAATTTTTTCTCAGTCCGACAATAAATTCCTCAGTCCGACAAAACGGTAAGCCGAAAAATTTTGAATCACCAAATTTTGAAATCGAGTTAGAAATAGCCAAAAACTAGTAGGGAAAAAATTTGAAAAGTGAAAAATTTTGACAAAAATAAAACCTAAAATTGGCCTAAAAATTTGAATTTTGGTCCGAAAATTCGAATTTTTGGTCGAAAAATTTTTCGCTTCGCCAAAATTTGAAATTGAAGCTTAAATGGCCTAAAAATGGTCTAGGGAAAAATAAATTTTTTTTTTTTTTTTAATCTTCGTGTAAACGATGTTCCTAAACTAGTTTAGATAGTGGCTAAGTCTAGAAATTACTCAAACAAAATATCCATCGGAATGTCCATCGGAATGTTCAGATCGGAATGTTCTATCGCAATGCACTGTCGCAATGTCCAGATCGGAATGTTCTGTCGGAATGTTCAGATCGCAATATGCTGTCGCAATGTCAGATCGGAATGTGGCTGAGACAATTTGGACAGAGTAACGACTTAAAAAAAAACTTCCTTATACCTGTCGGAATCCCAGATCGCAAAGTACGATCGGAATGTCCAGATCGGAATGTTCTGTCGGAATGTTCAGATCGCAATATGCTGTCGCAATGTCAGATCGGAATGTGGCTGAGACAATTTGGACAGAGTAACGACTTAAAAAAAACTTCCTTATACCTGTCGGAATCCCAGATCGCAAAGTACGATCGGAATGTCCAGATCGGAATAAGTAATGAAATCCACGTATCGCAATGTAGAACCAAAACCCTTTCCGATGGTGATGGTTATTGCGATGGAAGCCCACTTTTCACTTGTACTTTCCGATGGTAACAGTTGCTTGAATTTCGGAATGAAGAAAAGCAAGAAATTTCGCAACTTTTAATCCAAAAAATTTGTGTTTTAGCCAAAACCAAGATACCCAAATCACTACTACTAGTATGTAGATGATTCGTATCAAGAAAAGACCATAAAAACACAAAAAGAGAAATGGGACGTGAGAAATGGATCAAAAAAGGCCACGAAAATTCAAGAACACCACACACGAATCTTCAATCACCTATCCACTATAGGCTCTTGATACCAAATGTTGTTCCCTATTAATCCATAACACAAGATTCTTAGTGAGAGAAAGAGGAGAAAAGTAGAGAGAGAGAGTAGAGAGAGGTGGAAGGTTTACACTAAAACTATGTGTTTAATGAAATGAACCAACCTCCTCTTTCACATGTGAAAGAGGGTTATATACCCCACGGCTCTAAGGCCTTTGTGGGCTTCATCTTGGGCCGGGCTTGGCTTTCTTTTGGGCTTACGCCCCTAACTTATACAATATTAGCTTAAAGCCCAAGCCCGGTTTTCCCGACTAACCTATTACAATACAAGACCTTTTAACGACTAAGATGACCTATTACATTCTTGTTCGACTATATAAAATATAGGGCTAACAAGCATGTTGTGATTAGGACAGCGGTCGATCAAATCATTGTAGCGTTCCCAAGCATCGAAAAGCGATTCATCATTCTCTTGCATAAATCCACTGATTTGGTTACGAAGGCTAGTGACCATGGATGGGGGAAAGTAGCGCGATAAAAAGCGTTGAGTCATGTCGTTCCACGTATGAATAGAATTCTTAGGAAGACGGTCAAACCATTTTTCGGCATGGTGAGAAAGCGAGTGTGGAAAAAGTTGAAGGCGAAGGTCATCCATAGAAACACCGGGGCACTTCATGCTTTGGGTAATGGTAATGAATTTGTCGAGGTGTTTGTTGGCATCATCATCCGGAATTCCACGAAATGGGTTCGTTTGCACTTGTTGTATCATGTGATGCTTCAACGAAAACTCCTGAGCCGTGACGTGCATTGGCGCAATCGGGCCTCCGCGTCCATTCATGGTGGGTTGGCACAATTCCTCCATGGTTCGTAAATCAGGTAGAAGGACATTGTTGTTGTTGTTGTTGTTATTATTCAAATTGTTTTGAGGTGGGTGATTATTGTTGTTATTAACACCAGCCATATCTAAATCTTCACGATTCTCGGGCTCAGAATAGTTCGTAGATCTAGTACGCATGCACCTGCAGAAGAAAAATATACACAAAGAGAATATCTATATAATATTTTTGGTTTTTATAGGTTTTTTAATGTTTTTGTATTTTTGAAGAGTTTTATATTTTTTAGGATTTTTTGGAAATTTTATAGCAATGAAAATAACGTTCAAAGAACGGATCCCAAAATTCAATGCGTCTCTCACTAGAAACCGTTTATCGTAACGAAAAGACCCGGCAGCGGCGCCATTTAATACTTCGCTTTTGGCTAGGTATAATATAATTTCGTTGTTCCGATCTTTTCGAATTGAAAACCGGTCTTAAGTGCGACTCAATTGTCTTTTGGTGAATCAAGAGAATGATTTGGTTTGTTTGTTTTAAACTACTAGCAAGTAATTAAAGTGTCGTTGAGTAAATTTGAAACTTGGACAAAATTAAATAGAAGTTAATTAAGAAAATTCTTGAGACTTTAAACTTTGAAAAACTTAAAAACTTAATCAATCGTAATAAAACAATTCATGTCCATCGGAATACACCAAAATAACAACCATCGGAATATCACTAATATTAACCATCGGAATAATCAAGTTCAGATCGGAATACTTAAGAAAATACTTCTGTCGCAATGCACACCTATTGGAATGATGCTGTCGCAATGACTCTATCGAAAAATGGGCAGCACTTCGTCTTAACCAAGTCCTTAAGACCCGTCGGAATATGCGATCGCAATAAGCGATCGCAACCCAGATCGGAATAAGGGGGGGAAGATCCAACCGATCGCAAAGTAAAACCCTAATGGGTTATTGCGATCGAAAACCAAAGCTATCGGAAAGTGTAGTAAACCGTCGGAATAAGCATACAAACCCTAAGATTGCGATGGATGGTACCAGTTCCGAAAATGGTGGAAATCTAAGAAAAATGCAATAAGCACAATGGATAAGATATTCGACTCAATCCTTAAACAACTTATTAAGCTAAAATTCAACAACTTTTTAAGATATAAAATCAAGGACTTTATGAAAAAGGCTTTTAAAATAACTAAAAACTTTGATGAAAAACCGAAGATCAATAAGCTATGACTCGAAATAAGCCAACAAGCATTACGAGCTTATGGCTTAGACGAAGTAGCTTTTGTGTAAACCAAAAAGAACAATCCTTTACTCACGAAAACATCAAATCATAAGCATGAAGAATGTAAATCGGATCAAAGGTAAATAAATCAAGAAGTGTAGAATGAGAATAAGGATCAAAAGCTTAAAATAGAACTTTGATCAATGAAATAAGCAATACCAAAGTGTTTAATCTTGAAAGATTAAGAAAAAGATGAAATTTAGTGAGAGAAAGTTTAAGACTTTCTCTCTCTAAAAACTAGAAAGAAAAAATTGAAAAATAAAAACTAGCTAACCCCCTTCCTAATGTGATTAGGAGGGTATTTATAGGGAAGTGGAAGGCATGTGTGGTGCTTTCTTCTTTCTTGCTTTCTTCACGTTTTCTCGACTCGACTTTAATTCTTTGTCTTTGTCGTCTCGGGATTTGAACTTGTCTTTTAATTTTCTTCTTCTATTAGACTTTAAGTTCTTCGACTTCATTAAACTTCCGTCTTTAGTCTTTTTCTTCGATAAATCTTCAGAATAGGCCTTGGACTTCCGTTCTTTTTGCACTCTTGATCTTTTGACTTCGTCTTTTCCCGTTTTCTTCGATAAAAGCCCGTGAAAGCCCGTGTTTTCTTCCTTTTTCATATTTTGGTCCTAAAACACAATAAAAACACAAACCACGCATAATTCCGACCTTTACGACATAAATCACACGTTTTGGTCTTGTTATTATTGGAAATAAGTGGTAAAAGGATAAGTGTTTTCACACTTATTAATAAGCCACCAATCCAATCCTTTGGATAATCTTAAATGGTCCAATATATCTCGCGCTCAACTTTCCTCTCTTTCCAAAACGTATTACTCCTTTCCATGGAGATACTTTCAACTTAATCATGTCTCCTACTTCAAACTCCAACGGTTTCCTTCTGTTATCAGCATAACTCTTTTGTCTACTTCTGGCAGATAACAACAGCTTCTTAATTTGCACAATCTTTTCAGTCGTCTCAAAAATCATTTCAGGCCCAGTCAATTGACTTTCTCCTACCTCACTCCAATACACAGGTGATCTACACTTACGTCCGTACAAAGCTTCAAATGGAGCGGCTTTAATACTAGCATGATAACTATTATTGTACGAAAATTCAACCAATGGCAAATGCTTATCCCAACCATTTCCAAAATCAATCACACATGCACGAAGCATATCCTCTAACGTTTGAATCGTTCTCTCACTTTGTCCATCAGTTTCCGGATGATATGCTGTACTCAAACATAACTCCGTTCCCATCGCTTTCTGCAAAGACTTCTGATAGGTGTGAAAACACCCATCCTTTTACCACTTATTGCTTGCTAAAACGAGACCAAAACGCATATTTAATGTCATTTGTTTGGATTTATGTGTGGTTTGTATGTTTGTTGTGTTTTTAGAGCCAACCGGATAAATATTGAAGAAAACATGGGATTGCACGGGTTTTATCAAAGAAAAAGACGAAAAGACAAAGTCTATAGTCCAAGAGATGCAAAGGATTTGAAGTCAATGGTCCTATTTGAAGATTTATCGAAGAAAAGGACAAAAGATGGAAGATTTATATATGTCTAAGAACTCAAGTCTATTAAATGAAGAAATTAAAAGACGAGTTGAATTTATTCGTCGACAAATCCTGAATCGAAGTCGAAAACGTCAACTTTTCTGAAAAGATGAGAAGACAAAAAGAAAGGGAGAAAGCCCACTCACCAGACCAAGCCAAGGCCTATAAATAGAGACCTCCTTCACAAATTTGAGGACTAGTTTTTCTTTCTGTTATTTTCTTCCTGTTTCGTAGGAACACTAACTCCATTAAGGAGTTTGGTGATTTTTATTTTCTTCTTTGATTCCTCCATAATCTTGTAAGTTTTAATCTTTCCTTTGTTTGTTTGAATCTTAATCCTTAATACAAGTTTCCTTTTTATCTTGTTCTACCTTTTCTATTTGATTCTCTAGTTCTAAGCTTTTATTTTATTGGGTTTGATCTTCAAAAACAAGTGGGTTTTGAGTTTTAGTTGATTTGGTTTGATGTTTATCATTAGTAAATGATTAGTGGTTATATTGGTTTAAGTTTTGGTTAAAAACTTGGTGGATTTTGGTTAAATTCGTGTTCAAGTTACTCCCCTGTTCTTCGTACTGTTCATCAACCCAGATTCCGAATCAAGGGATTACTAAGATTATTCCGGATGAGCTAATCATTCCGGATGAAGGGTTCCTGTTTATTTTATTCCGGATAAAGCAAGTATTCCGAATGAGCCTTTTTGTTTAAAATATTCCGAATCAAAAGTTATTCCGGATAAAGGGTTGTATTCCGAGTCAAGCCATTATTACTAATAAACAGTTTTATTCCGGATGAGCATATATTCCGAACCAGCATTTTTCTTAAATTATTCTGAATCAGTTTTCTTTTGATTATTCCGAATGAAGCTACTTTTCGAATGAGTCAAGTATTCCGAGTAAAGCAATATTCCGAGTGAAGGAAATATATTCCGGATCAAGCACTTATTTCGAGTCAAGCAAATATTCCGGATCAACAGTTATTCCGGATGAAGGTATATTCCGCATGAAGCAAACATTCCGAATGAGCCTTCTGAGTTAATTATTCCGGATCAAGAGTAACATTCCGAATGAAGCAAGATATTCCGAATAAAGGTTATATTCCGAATGAAGGATGTTTGGTTGAACATTCCGAATGAAGCAATTTCTAGATTATTCCGCATGAGCTAATATATCCCGGATCAAGCACTTATTCCCGATCAAAAGAATCATTCTGAATCAGCTGTGTTTCTAAGAAGGTCTTTTACTGTTTAATTTTAATTCAAGTTTTATTTTCAGTAATTGCTTTTAGTTTAATTTTATTACTTCTCGCACTTATCTTTTAAGTAGATATAGATCAAAAGCTCCCCCTTTTAGTTACCAAGAACAACAATTCCGCTTTGAACCGTGATCAATTCGAGAAGATACCGAGAACGAAACAACGACAAATATAACTGGGTACGAGCAACACAAAGAAAGATCTTGCAACTAAACCTTTTTATTAACTAACCAAAAACCAGTTATTAAAATGGCGCCGCTGCCGGCTCTTTTCATAAGGATCAATGGTTTCTTGTGAGAAAAATTGGATTTTGGGATCCGTTCTTTCGGGAACGTTATTTTCAAGTATAAAAATTTTCAAAAACCCATAAAAATATAAAATTTTCAAAAATACAAAAAAATTAAAAAAACCTATAAAAACCAAAAATATTTTCTCTTGCATTTTCTTTTTAGTGTATGCGTACTCGATCAACGTCTTATCCCGAGCCCGAGACTCTCGATAATTTAGACATGGCCGGTGTACACAACAACAATAATAATCCACCTCATCCCAACATGAATAATCCACCCTACCCGACCTACGAACCATGGCGGAGCTATGCCAACCTACGATGAATGGACGTGGAGGCCCGATTGCGCCGATGCAAATCACGGCTCAAGAGTTTTCGTTGAAGCATCACATGATCCAACAAGTGAAAACTAATCCATTTCGCTGAATACCGGATGATGATGCCAACAAACACCTCGACAAATTCATTACCATCACCCAAAGCATGAAGTTACCCGGTGCTTCTATGGATGTACTTCGCCTTCAACTATCTCCCTACTCGCTTTCTCACCATGCCGAAAAATGATTTGACTGTCTCCCAAAGAATTCTATTCATACTTGGGACGACATGACTCAACGATTTTTGTCGCGCTACTTTCCACCATCCATGGTCACGAGCCTTCGTAACCAAATTAGTGGATTCATGCACGACGATGATGAATCTCTCTTTGATGCTTAGGAACGATACAATGATTTGATCGACCGTTGTCCAAATCATAACATGCTCCCCGTCACTCTCATTTATACTTTCTACAATGGTCTCACTTTTCGTGATCGTGACACGATCAACGCCGCCGCCGGTGGTACTTTTATGAAAAGGAGACCGGAGGAGTGTAGAGAGTTGATTGAAAACATGACTACTCACCACAAGAATTGGGATTCATCCGCATCCTCAAGATCTAATCCGAGAGTCAATGTTTCTTCTACTACTTCCAATCCCGAGAAAACCGAACTTACCCGACAAATCGCGGAAATGAACAAGAATTACATGACCATGGCCACAAACCACTTTCAACAAGCTAAAGCCGTTTATTTCTTGTGACACATGTGGTGGTCCTCATTCTTACAATGATTGTCCTTCTACTCAAGGCAATTTTTGTGAAAATGTTAACGCGGCATACGGTACTTATCCCACGGGAGGCTATCAAGCTCGTCCTCAAAGAGACCGTAACTTGCTAAGTTATCGTTCAAACAACTATCTTGCACCACCCGGTTTTACTTCTCAAAACCAAAACCAACAACAAAGCTATAACCGAAATAACCAAACCCAACCTCGTGGTAACAATCAATATCAATCCCAAAGAAACCCATACCCACCTCAAGGAAATTCTCAAGCTTACCAAGCTCCACCTCTCAATCAACCAACGACGTTGAATCAAGACATCGAGACGTTCATGAGGACTAATAGAGAGATGGTGACGAATCTTCAAAGTCAATTCATCAACTTGAAGGGAGACATGGCGAAACAAGGGAGTGATATTCGAGCCGAGCGAAGGAATGACATGGCGAAACAAAGAAATGATATTCGTGCAGACATGAGAGACTCTTTCAGCACTCAAGCGGATAACATACGTGATATGATCGGTTCGCTCTTCCAAGGTAATCAACCCTCTTCTTCGGGTACTCTTTCGAGTAACACCGTTGCTAATCTAAGAGGGGAGATGAAAGCAATCACCACTCGTAGTCGAAAATATACGGAACCACCCGTGATCGTGAACAAGGAAAAAGAGCAACTTTCCTCACCTCCTTTGCCTTCTACCCCCATTCCCCCACCACCCGCGGTTGTGAGTGATCCAACCCCCCTAAAGCCTTCCTCTTCATCGGATATACCTTATCCTTCAAGGTTGAGGAAAGAGAAGCAAAAGAGCAAGGATGATATTCAAGTTTCAAACTTTCTCAAAATGTTTAAACAACTGAATTTTAACGTCTCCTTTTCCAAGGCTCTCGCTCACATGCCTAAATATGCGAAGATGTTTAAAGATATTTTTAGTGACAAGGAAAAGCTTCTTGACATTACTTAGACACAACTTAATGAGAATTGCTCCGCGGTTCTCTTAAGGAAATTGCCCACCAAACTTGGTGATCCGGGTCGCTTCTTGATTCCTTGCAACTTCCCGGGAGTAGAGAATTGCATGGCCCTAGCCGATCTAGATGCTAGTATAAACTTAATGCCTTTAAGTGTTTGGAAGCAATTATCTATCCCCGAGCTAGTCCCCACCAAAATGACTTTGGAATTAACTAACCGTACGGTTGCTTATCCAGTGGGGATAGCCGAAGACGTCTTTGTTAGCGTTGACAAATTCACCTTCCCAGCTGATTTTGTTGCCGTTGACTACGAGATGAATCCTCGTGTTCCATTAATCGCTGCACGTCCTTTCTTGAGGACCGGTCGCACTCTCATTGATGTAGCCGCGGGCGAAATAATCATGAGAGTTGGTGACGATAAAATTGTCTTCAACATGGGTAAGATTTCTAAGCAACCTTATTCATATGAGAGTGTTAATGCTATTGATGTTCTCGATGAGGCTTGTGAAGAACACTTTCATGATGCTTGCAAAAGTAATCTCTCTTCTCTACCCAATGTTGAGACCGTTGCCTCAATTGCTCCGTCATTGACTCCATTTGGAGAAAGTGACTTTCTTTTGGATGATTTTGAAGCTAGCTTGGGTCCACTTGATCTTAAGTATGATGATTCCTCCACCGATTGGGAAGAAGACATTCGTACAATTGAGAAACTTCTCAATGAAGACCCGTTTTCTCCTCCTTCTCCTAAAGAGGTGACTAATGATGATCCATCATTAGTTACACCATCTATTGAGGATCCTCCTACTCTTGAGCTTAAGGACTTACCTCCTCATCTCGAGTATGTTTTCTTAGAGGACATCGATCAACTTCCCGTTATCATTACTAAGGACTTAAAAGCCGATGAGAAAACTCGTCTCATTGAAGTTCTCAAGAAACATAAAAGAGCTATCGCTTAGAAAATCTCCGATATTCGCGGAATTGATCCTCACTTTTGCACGCATAAAATTCTCATGGAGGACGACTTTTAGCCCACAATTCAAAGCCAACGAAGGGTGAATCCTAAAATCCATGACGTTATCAAAAAAGAGGTTATCAAACTTCTTAATGCGGGCATGATTTACCATATCTCGGATTCACCATGGGTTAGTCCAGTCCATTGTGTGCCTAATAAAGGCGGAATCACCGTTGTGCCCAATCAAAACAACTAGTTGATTCCTACACGTCTCGTTACTGGGTGGAGAGTTTGTATAGACTATCGAAAACTCAATGATGCCACGAGAAAGGATCATTTCCCTCTTCCTTTTATGGACCAAATGCTTGAACGTTTAGTGGGTAATGAATATTACTACTTTCTAGATGGCTTCTCGGGTTATTTCCAAATACCCATCGATCCCAAGATCAAGAGAAGACAACATTCACTTGTCCCTATGGCACATTTGCCTACAAAAGAATGCCTTTTGGCTTATGCAATGCCCCCAGGACTTTCCAAAGGTGCATGTTGGCTATTTTCCATGACATGGTTGAGCAAACCATGGAAGTCTTCATAGATGATTTCTCGGTCTTTGGGGATTCATTCTCTTCTTGCCTTGCCAATTTAGAACGTATGCTTAAGCGATGCGAAGACACTCGCCTTGTTCTAAATTGGGAAAAATGCCATTTTATGGTAAAATAAGGCATTGTGCTAGGACACAAAATCTCAAAAGCCGGTCTTGAAGTTGACCGTGCTAAAGTGGATGTCATAGCCAAATTACCTCCACCTTCAACCGTGAAGGGTGTGAGAAGTTTTCTGGGTCATGCGGGCTTCTATCGTCGATTCATTCAGGATTTCTCTAAAATCGCTCGCCCGATGACCCACCTCTTGGAAAAAGATACTCCTTTTATCTTTTCTAAAGAGTGTATTGAAGCCTTCAATCTTCTTAAGGATAAGCTAACTCAGGCACCGGTCTTGGTTACCCCTAATTGGGAGCTACCTTTTGAGTTGATGTGCGATGCTAGCGACTTTTCTATTGGAGCGATTTTGGGACAAAGGATCAACAAACACTTCCAAGCAATCTATTATGCTAGCAAGACAATGACGGGGGCTCAATTGCATTATACGACAACCGAAAAAGATCTTTTAGCTGTTGTCTATGCTTTTGAAAAATTTCGCCCCTATCTTGTTTTATCCACCACCATTGTATACACGGACCATTCCGCGTTGAAGTACTTGATGAGTAAGCACGACTCTAAGCCAAGACTTCTTCGCTGGGTTTTACTCCTTCAAGAATTTAACATTGAAATTCGTGACAAAAAGGGTGCTGAAAACCTAGCCGCAGATCATCTAAGTAGACTTGAGGACCCATATCAAGGGGATCATCCGAACAAAGAGATCAATGACTCTTTTCCCCTTGAGACCTTATTGTCTATTCGTGCCAATCTTGATGATACCCCTTGGTTTGCCGACATTGCAAACTACTTAGCGGGTGGTGTTCTCATCAAAGGGTTAACATACAACAAAAGAAAAAGTTCTTAAACGATGTTAAGACTTACTTTTGGGATGACCCTTTTCTCTTCAAACAATGCGCTGATTTGATTATTCGCTGATGTGTTGACGGACCGGTAGATTTAGACATTCTCGAGGCTTGCCACAAAGGACCCAGCGGTGGTCACTTTGGTCCCAACTTCACCGCGAAGAAAGTGTTTGACTCGGGATTCTATTGGCCCACCATTTATTGTGACGCTCACGCAATGGTTAAAAACTGTGATGATTGCCAAAGACAAGGCAAGATCACACATAAAGATGAGATGCCTCAAAATTTCATACAAGAATGTGAAATCTTTGATGTATGGGGCATCGACTTTATGGGGCCATTCTCTTTTTCTAAAGAAAACAAACACATCCTTGTCGCCGTTGACTATGTTTCTAAATGGGTTGAAGCCAAAGCTTTACCCACTACCGACGCAAGGGTGGTTTGTAATTTCTTGAAACAACTGTTTGCTAGATTCGGTGTTCCTCGTGCTATAATCAGTGACCGCGGGACTCATTTTTGAAATGATCAATTTGCAAGAGTCATGGCTAAGTATGGTGTCAATCACCGTCTTTCCACCGCATATCATCCTCAAACCAACGGTCAAGCTGAGATATCCAACAGTGGATTGAAGCGAATTTTGGAACGTACTGTGGGAGAGCATCGTGCCTCATGGGCCGATAAACTTGATGATGCTCTGTGGGCTTTCCGTACCGCCTATAAGACACCGATTTGTTGTACACCTTATCGTCTTGTGTACGGGAAAGCATGCCACCTCCCTATCGAGTTGGAACATAAGGCATACTGGGCCTTGAAGTGGGCTAACTTCGACATCAACAAAGCCGGTGATCTTCGCAAGATTCAACTCAACGAGCTAAATGAACTGAGGAATGAAGCTTACGAGAACTCATTGATCTACAAGGAGAAGACCAAGATCATCCACGATGCTAGAATTAAGAACCGAGAGTTTCACGTTGGTGATCAAGTCTTACTTTTTAAATTTCGGTTGAAGATCTTCTCGGGCAAGTTGAAGAGCCGCTGGTCTGGTCCATTCACCATCGCCAAAGTCATTCCCTATGGCACCATTTAGCTTTCTCAGCCAAATGGGCCCAATTTTAAGGTGAATGGCCAGCGTTTGAAGTTGTACTTTGGTGAGGACATCTCTCATGAGATGATTACATCCCTTGCTACGTTTCCCATGAACTAGTTTCGGGACCAAGTCAGGCTCGTGACTCGGTGAACAAAAACAAGCGCTCGTCGGGAGGCAACCCAAGTATCTATCCCCCTTTCCCGTTTTTCATCCTAAGTGTAGCGGGAGCTATATAGGTTTCTTGTGTTTGTATGGTGATGTGATTACAGGGATAAGTGCACTTTTGGAATCTTTGAAGAACCGTGCTCCCATGTTATCCGTAAATCCGGTTCTATCTCTCAACTATCGTGGTTCAATTTTCTTCATACTCACATTTGAAATTGATCACTTTAGTTGTCTCCTCCTTAACTTGATTTAACCAATGTGCACAATGTCATAAGTGTAGGGGAGACTTTTCCCACATGCTTAAACATTGAGGACAATGTTTATATTAAGTGTAGGGGAGACTTCTATGGAAGTTTTAAGTGGACTTTTCCATTAAAGTGCCTTCATTTAACCGGAAAATCATATTTTTCGACATTTTCAAAATTTTTAATCTATTTTGGCCTAGTTGTATAGTTGTATTTTCCTTTGTTATGGTTATTTTATTTCCTTGCTAAAATAAAGTTTAATAAAGTGGTTTTAAAATTTTTCAAAGTCGTGAATATTTTGACTCAACCCGAGTTTACTTATCTAAGTTTACTCTAGCTAGTATCCTTAACGTGTTTAAGTCAAGTTTTGCTAGGCTTTTATATAGGGAACTTTAAAACGCGAAAGTCTTAACTCTCACGGGTTAAGAACGAGAACTTTTCGCAAGTTCCTATAATTGATCCTAGAGAGTCGTTTATCAAGGGAACTTTAAAATGCGAAGTCTAAACTTGAAAAAGTCTAAGAATTTGCAAGATCCTATAGATGACTCGAAAACCCAAAACTTTGATTTAATTGGCTAGCATCCACGAGTCTCATTCCTTGAGATTTTAAATTGTGGAGAACGAGAAATGATAGAGTCAATTATAAGTTTGGTATTCTTTCGTAAATTTATGTGAGTTGATTATAAGCCTATTCTCCCATTGCTTGCTAATAAATTTATCTGCAATAAATAAGGTTGTACGATTTGAAAAGTTACTTAGCTTCTAGCACAAGATCGTTTAAAAGTTGCTCAGTATTAATTAGAGTTCATAGCCAAGTCATAACTTATTGAAGCGGGATGCGAAGATTGGCGAGTCCGAAAAGGCCCTAACAAGGCATGAGGGCTACATTTTGTTGCTAAAGATCCAAAAATGATGTGAAGAATCATTTATCAAAAATCAATATGAAGGATCGAGACACACGACGAAAAGCAAGAACTCCCCAAAAGATCATGGAGAAGTCTATCCGAAAAGACCCTAGCAAGGTATGAGGATAAATAGATCCAAGTCCTAAAAGGAGGCGGATCGTTGTATATCAAAGTCCAAAATAAAGATTGGATAAAATTGAAGAAGTCGTGGTCCAAATATGAAGAATCTCTCAAAACTTCAAGTGAAGGAATTCCTATTATGAAGAGAAGACCATAATTTCAAGAACGTCTCTCAAAGATTTGAAGTATGAAGTCGCTGCCAAATATCAGTCCGAGAAAGGTCTCAAATCGTGAAGCGAGTTATGCTAAGATATGAACTTTATGAGGTCCCGAGAAGCAGTTTTAAAAGATTTTGTCCTTTAGCTAACTATTGATTAAATCGTCCCACTTTGTTTTCAGCCTAAATAACTATCGAAATAAGTCAAACAATGCATCCTCGTGATCATTCAAGGCAACAATAAAATATAAGAGATACACCTAGGAATAAGGGAGTCTAAGTGAATAATTGGGCCACATGAGTTCGTGTTAGTTTTCTAACTTATAATAACAATGATCTCGTTTTTAAGCTTGGTATGGGGAACGTGAAACTTGAGAATGATGAACATTCATGACAACCTAAAACCCCAATCTAAGTCTTTGAATACTTTACTTGTTTTGTTCTTTTAGTTTCCTTAGTGTTTAGAATTTAATAAAGGCCAAGGTAGGTTATTTATGATGAGAAATGTAATCTGTGCTTTGAAACTAAGCATTGCATGAGGGCATGGCAATGGTTAAGTGTAGGGGATTTGATAGGTGTGAAAACACCCATCCTTTTACCACTTATTGCTTGCTAAAACGAGACCAAAACGCGTATTTAATGTCATTTGTTTGGAATTATGCGTGGTTTGTGTGTTTGTTGTGTTTTCAGAGCCAACCGGATAAATATTGAAGAAAACATGTGATTGCACGGGTTTTATCGAAGAAAAAAACGAAAAGACGAAGTCTATAGTCCAAGAGATGCAAAAGATTTGAAGTCAATGGGCCTATTTGAAGATTTATCGAAGAAAAGGACCAAAGATGGAAGACTTATATATGTTGAAGAACTCAAGTCTATTAAATGAAGAAATTAAAAGACGAGTTGAATTTATTCGTCGACAAATCTCGAATCGAAGTCGAAAACGTCAACTTTTCTGAAAAGACGAGAAGACAAAAAGAAAGGGAGAAAGCCCACTCACCAAACCAAGCCAAGGCCTATAAATAGAGACCTCCTTCACAAATTTGAGGACTAGTTTTTCTTTCTGTTATTTTCTTCCTGTTTCGTAGGAACACCAACTCCATTAAGGAGTTTGGTGATTTTTATTTTCTTCTTTGATTCCTCCATAATCTTGTAAGTTTTAATCTTTACTTTGTTTGTTTGAATCTTAATCCTTAATACAAGTTTCCTTTTTATCTTGTTCTACCTTTTCTATTTGATTCTCTAGTTCTAAGCTTTTATTTTATTGGTTTTGATCTTCAAAAACAAGTGGGTTTTGAGTTTTTGTTGATTTGGTTTGACGTTTATCATTAGTAAATTATTAGTGGTTATATTGGTTTAAGTTTTGGTTAGAAACTTGGTGGATTTTGGTTAAATTCGTGTTCAAGTTACTCCCATGTTCTTCGGACTGTTCATTAACCCAGATTCCGAATCAAGGGATTACTAAGATTATTCTGGATGAGCTAATCATTCCGGATGAAGGGTTCTTGTTTATTTTATTATGGATAAAGCAAGTATTCCGAATGAGCACTTTTGTTTAAAATATTCTGAATCAAAAGTTATTCCGGATAATGGGTTGTATTCCGAGTCAATCCATTATTCCGAATAAACAGTTTTATTCCGGATGAGCATATATTCCGAACCAGCATTTTTCTTAAATTATTTCGAATCAGTTTTCTTTTGATTATTCCGAATGAAGCTACTTTCTGAATGAGTCAAGTATTCCGAGTAAAGCAATATTCCGAGTGAAGGAAACATATTCCGGATCAAGAACTTATTCCGAGTCAAGCAAATATTCCGGATCAACAGTTATTCCAGATGAAGGTATATTCCGCATGAAGCAAACATTCTGAATGAGCCTTCTGAGTTAATTATTCCGGATCAAGAGTAACATTCCGAATGAAGCAAGATATTCCTAATAAAGGTTATATTCCGAATGAAGGATGTTTGGTTGAACATTTCGAATGAAGCAATTTCTAGATTATTCCGCATGAGCTAATATATTCTGGATCAAGCACTTATTCCGGATCAAAAGAATCATTCCGAATCAGCTGTTTTTCTAAGAAGGTCTTTTACTGTTTAATTTTAATTCTAAGTTTTATTTTCAGTAATTGCTTTTAGTTTAATTTTATTACTTCTCGCACTTATCTTTTAAGTAGATATAGATCAAAAGCTCCCCCTTTTAGTTACCAAGAACAACAATTCCTCTTTAAACCGTGATCAATTCGAGAAGATACCGAGAACAAAACAACGACAAATATAACTGGGTATGAGCAACACAAAGAACGATCTTGCAACCAAACCTTTTTATTAACTAACCAAAAACCAGTTATTAACTTCCAAAATTCTGAAGTAAACCTACTATCACGATTAGAAATTATCGACAAAGGCACACCATGTCGACAAACAATCTCCTTCACATACACTGTTGTTAACCTCTCCAAACTATCTGTCTTCTTCATTGGCAAAAAGTGAGCAGACTTAGTCAATCTATCTACAATCACCCATATCATATCACTACCATTTGCAGTCCTTGGCAAACATGTCACAAAATCCATAGTAATCTTCTCCCATTTCCACTCAGGAATCTCAGGTTGCACTAATAATCCCGACGGTTTCTTATGTTCAGCCTTCACCTTCGCACAAGTTAAACACTTATTAACATACTGTGCTATATCTGCCTTCATATTCGGCCACCAATAAACTTTCTTAAGATCTTGATACATCTTGTCCGATCCAGGATGTATTGAATATTTCGACTTATGAGATTCATTCATCACCAAATCTCACACCCCTAACGAATCTTTCTCAAACGGACACAACGGTAACCAAATCCTATTCTTAAATTACCTCAATCCATTCGGCCTTACTTCAAACAAAGGTTTCAACCTTCTACCCAAATTTTCTGCCTCAACATTCTCTTCCTTCAAACCATTAGTTTGGGCTTTCAATATCGCTTCTGTCAAATCAACACTTTCCATCATCGTCAAAGCTCTAACTCTTATAGACTTATCTCTTTCCTTTCTACTAAGTGCATCAGCTACTACATTCGCTTTACCAGGATGGTAACGAATCTCGCAGTCATAATCACTCAGCAACTCAACCCATCTCCTTTGCCTCATATTCAATTCCTTTTGATCCAAAATATACTGCAAACTCTTATGATCAGTGAAAACCACACACTTGGTTCCATACAAGTAGTGTCTCCACAGCTTCAAAGAAAAAATAACAGCCCCAAGTTCTAAATCATGCGTAGTGTAATTCTCTTCATGCTTCCTTAATTGTCTCGACGCATACGCTATTAATTTCTCCCTTTGCATCAATACAGCCCCAAATCCTTTGTGAGACGCGTCACAGTATACTACAAAATCCTCAGATCCTTCTGGCAAAGACAATATCGGCGCAGAACACAACTTATCCTTCAACATACTAAATGCAGATTCCTCTTCCAATCCCCATTCAAACACTGGATTCTTTTCCGTAAGCTTAGTCAACGGCTTAGGAATTAGTGAAAACTTCTTAATAAACCTTCTATAATACCCAGCCAAACCAAGAAATTGGCGAACTTCAGTCGGCGTCTTCGGCACTGACCAATCCTTAATTGCCTCAATCTTAGCAGGATCCACACGAACACCTTCACTATCAATCACGTGCCCCATAAATTGCACTGATTTCAACCAAAATTCACACTTAGAGAATTTCGCATACAGCTTCTCCTTCTTCAACAATTCCAAAATTGTTCTCAAATGCTTCTCATGTTCCTCTTCACTCTTGGAGTAAACGAGAATATCATCAATGAATACGATAACAAACTCATCCAAATACGGCTTACATACACTATTCATCAAATCCATAAATACATCAGGCGCATTTGTTAACCCAAAAGGCATCACTTGAAATTCGAAATGTCCATATCGAGTACGGAAAGCTGTAATAGGAATATATTCTTCCCTAACTCTCAGTTGACGATACCCAGATCTCATATCGATCTCCGAGTATACACAAGAACCAGATCAGTTGCTAGGATTCAACAAATCATCAATCCTCGGTAGTGGATACCGATTCTTGACAATCAATTTGTTAAGCTCTCTATAATCAATACACATTCTAAAAGAACCATCTTTCTTCCGAACAAACAAAACAGGCGCACCCCACGGCGACGAACTTGGTCTAATAAATCCCTTATCCATCAATTCCTTTAATTGATCAGATAATTCTTTCATCTCAGATGGAGCTAAGCGATACGGTGCACGAGCAACAGGAGCAGCACCCGACACTAAATTAATATGAAACTCTACTTCACAATGCGGCGGTAATCCTGGCAATTCCTCAGGGAAAACCTCAGGATACTCTCTAATCACAGGCACATCCTCCAATTTCCTTTCATTCACACCATCATTACTTATCTGTGCAAGAAACACATCACAACCTGCTTCTATATACCTCATCATCTTTAAACAATAAACAAATCTCAAACGAGACGTACATTCATCACCTTTCACAGTCAATACCCTATTCCTTAGCGGTATCTGAACTAATCTTTCTCCACAAACAATTACTGCACCATTACCAACTAACCAGTCCATTCCTATAATCACATCAAAAGATCCTAATTCTATGGGCATCAAATCAATACTAAACACATAATTACCTAACTTCAAGGAACAACCTTTAAGTATAGAACTAGTGCTTACAACCTTACCATCAACTAACTCCACATTATAACTAGTTGTCAATCTCACTGGTTCTCTATCCAATAGCTGACTGAATCTAACTTCTACGAAACTTCTATCGGATCCAGAATCAAATAACACACTAGCATAACAAGCATCAAGTAAGAACGTACCATTCACCACGTTCGGCCCTTGAGGTTTGTCAGCATCTCCCACGACATAGGCTGGAGCAGCAATCCCAGCAGCAACAGCATCAACATTGCCTCCCTGTCGTATGCCAACCCTCGGACAGTTCCCTTGCTTATGTCCACGGCCTCCACATCCAGAACAGTAAACTACCTTAACAGCATTGGCCCCAGTGGCTACACCCTTATTTCTGCAATCTGCCATCTTATGTCCGACCTTCCCATACTTGTTGCAAGCAGGTGGACAATTTCCAATATGATACAGATTAAATCGACCACACTTCGGATTCACCTTGTTACCTTGATTTCCTATGGCAGCACGAACACCATCATTCCTTCTCAAATTTTATTGCTGATTCCTATTCGGTCCTTGGTTATTGTTATTACGATAACCACCTCGATTCTGCCCTTGACTTGAGTGTGCAGCTTCCCACTTTCTCTTATTCCCTTCAGCAATACTATCCTTTCGATCCTACAGCTTTACATCCATTAAAGCATGAGCCATTTGAACAGCTTCATAAAATGACTTGGGTTTCGACGAAGTAGTTTCTCCCTTGATATTACTAGATAAACCTCTAATATACTACTTCATCTTCTTACGGTCATCAGCAAACGCATCAATACACAACAAACATAAATCAGAAAATCTCCTTGTATAAGCTACAATATCATTGTTCCTCAGCACCAAATGCCTCAATTCATCTTCCAACTGACCTAACTCTTCCTCAGGACAAAACTTAGCAGTCAACAGTCCCTTGGTCACAGTCCATGTTCTAGCATTCGCTTCAACCAACCATATAGTAGCTACTTGACTATTCCACAAACTCAATGCATCATACTGAAAAGTAGCTGTAGCAAATTTTACTTTACTAGCTTCTGAACATCCACTGATTTTAAAAGTACTTTCAATCTTCTCAATCCACCTCCTTAATTCCAATGCACCACCAGTACCACGAAATTGGGTAGGTCCACATTTCATGAAACTACAATAAGAACATTCCTTCTGAATCGGCTGAATAGCAGCATTACCTCCAACTTGTCCCGCAGCATTTCCTTCTGCTTGTTCATTAGCATTACCTCCAACCTGATTTTCAACATTCCCTCCAACCTGACCAGCAACATTCCTATTCTCAGCCTCTTGGTTCCTCGCAGCACGTTCAGCTTCCAAAGCTCTAGCGATAGCTTGCTCAATCATGGTATTAACAGTAGTAGTCGTCAATTTAGGCGGCATGTTTACAGGAAACTAACCAAACAATAACTTAGTAAAGTCAGAAAAATGCCTCCCAACTCCTTCCTGTAACCATAACAGAAAAAGAACAAGTAAGTATTCATATCAAGATAAGAAGAAGGATTTATCTATCAAGATGCAACATGGATACTACATGCACCAACAACACAATTCACAATGAATCATTAACCAATCACACAAAAGAACTAATAAGACAAATCATAAGTCATGAAGGTAATTTTGGATTGCTTTGGAAAATCTCCACAAAATTGTGACAAGTAATGTCACTACAATCCTTCATCACAACAACTTAAAAGTCATTAAGTTTCATCACAAACTAGAGTACGAGTCTACATAAGTTCTATTACAACAAGGCTAAATAAAAACAACATAAAAAACTAAACATCATATCCCCGCAGCTTCTTGTACATTGGCTCGTCATCACTGCTGCTATCATCATCCTTAGATTCTTCCTCCACTTTTTCCTTCCCTTTTCGACTACCTCCTTCACTCGGCTTCACCAACACTTGAGCTTCAACCTAATTCGGCACATCACGAATCACAACACCTCGACTAGGAAAAGATCTCATCGGCAAACCCCACGCACTCAACCTAGCATTCCTTTCTTGCTCCCTACGCAACCTTTCAACTTGCCCACTCAAATTCAACACCATAGATCTCAATCTAACAACCTCATCCATTTCCCTTGGCCTAACAAACTCTGATCTCCTCACACTACCAACAAACCTGTCAAACTTTTTCTCATTCAGCTCAAACCTCCTAATCACACGAGTCTCAACAAAATACCTTTCAAACAAAGACCTATCAAACTTCTTAAGAAGCCAGGAAATATCATCATAAGACCTAGGACCTGAACAATAAACCTTAGGAATACCATCATGAATAGATCGAGCACTAGCAGCCCTACTCGACTCAACAGGAACGTCACCCCTAGCAAATGCAATCCCAGGCAAACTACTAATATAAGCATCACAAGTAGGAGTCGAAGAACGAACAACGGGTCGCTGACAATCTGGAACAGTCTGTGGCACAACATTAACCCTTGGAACATAACTACCTTGTATCAACTCAGGCTCTGTCTGACCAACTGCAGTAAGTGGAATCCCATCATCTAAAAACTCAACAGGCTCCTCATCGTCACTAGCACCAAAGTTATCTACTTCCTCACCATCCACTACGTTCGTCAAATTAATCCATCCATCCTCACGAGGTAAACCAGCCATTTTCTACAATTATAAGGGTTCAAGGATACTTAAGGTCATCGTTAATAAAATAATAATTAGTATCCAATGCTCATGCAAATGTCATACGTAATCCATGCTATGCAACACAATGCAAATGATGTTTATGCAATGCTCACAAAAAAATATGCTACAGACAAGCACTCAGCGTACTTTCAATAATTCAAATACAATATCGTAGTATTTACTTAATAAATACTTGGGAAATCAATTCAGTTATGAGGGATACATCTACAATGCAAAACAAAACTAAAAGTGATCTTACCGGAGCGTTGCAGAGGAGTTATGTGCTTTTGAAGAATAAATACTTTCGACACCAAAGTTATAGTTTAGGAAAATTTTCAAAATAGACCCAGTTCTCTATAACTTGCAGCTCTGATTACCAATCTCTAACACGCCCAATTTACATTACGCAGCGGAAATACACAATTGGGTGCTAGACACAAGCATCATCACACAAGGTATATTGAACGACTCAAAAGTGAGACGTTTACACATAAATATAAACAAGATTTTCATAAATGGTCTAAAACATAAATTTCAATCCAAATTGTACTGACATGATACCAGAGTAAAGCGTTTTGTCCCCATGGATCTCGACCAACAACCAACAAGTTTAGTACAGTACATCAACATAAATTAAATTGTTCAACAATAAAAGGTAGAAACAGTTTAGACCAACATTCTTCCAAAATCCCAGCCACAACCTCCACAACAAAGCTCCATGCTCCATCACTTCCTATTACCTGAAATACATGCATAAAACGGGTCAACAATAATGTTGAGCTAATCTATAGGTTTATCAAATCACATTTGAACACAAGAAGAAAATCAATCATAATCATTTATAGAATTGTCGTACACACAATCTATATTCAAGGCAGTAATAATAATGGTATTATTAAACAAACATTATATTTAAGCTCATGACACCGACCCCTTAACCAAATAGTCACCCACGCCAAGTGCCGGCATGACTAGAATAAAACCATTACCCCTCTAGGGTATCAGTTGCTAGAATACCACAATCTTATTCACGTAAAATTATCCTTCTCAGCGGGTTACTCAACGTAATGCCCTGGTCTCAGATAGGGTGGTCAACCCAATAGTACTATCATTAGAATAAGCGGCTATTCCCGACTCACAACATCATGTCAAAAGATAGTTAACGGCTCATGAATTTAGGGTCTTTAGCAACAAGTTACTCAATACAATGAAATCAACTTTAGGAATCATTCGGGTCCAACAATTACTCATGACTTGTGTTCATTTATTTTCAAATAACATGTATCCCCCTCGCGGGTATTAAAATCATTAAAACGAGTAGAAAGCGAGGCTATAGACTCACCTTAGTATAAGAGATCTAGCGAGATGATTGTCGACGATAATGGATGCCTTTCAAACACGAGAACCGCTACCTATTAAATAAGGCGCGTTCATTAATAATGACTCGAGAAATAAATAATATATAACAACATCAAACTAAAACTCATAAAGTCACGATAAACTCGAGGAAAATGATATAAATAACTTCATTATACTTTACTACACATTTACTTAACCATTTTATACTTTTAACAAAGTTCGCCGGTACATACTACATGTACTAGCTTATTTACCCCTTTTAAACTCGTCAACCGTTAATGAAACGACTCGATAAACTAACTTACTATATATAGAAAGTCCTCATACAAGTTTATCAAATGAAATTACTTTTAAAGTACTTTACCCGACTCTTTTTCAAACTACAAAATCCGGACAGATTTACGTTAATTTTTCATACAACCGTTTTTACTTATTTAAACGACTCCGTTTACAAAACCGACACTCGGGTTTTAAAGTAAACTCAACCTATATAATAAACACCTCATTATCAGTAGGTTAAATTTTTCAAAACATCCATTTAGAGTCCCCGAGATTCGATACAAATATCGACAACAACTACTTGTAGTGCCGATACTCGTCTCCCGGTACACGATCATTCAAAACATCATAACTTCGCGCTCGTTTGGAGCTAGAAGCTCTACCTTATATAAAAATTGAAGCTAATAAAATTATCTACAACCCTAGGCTATAAGTTAAGCCATTTTCAAAACATAAAAATTCGGATTTTACACTTTATTTACTGTTATAAAATGACTACTAAAAACTTGTACAAAATCAACTTTTTGATAAAAACCAACCACAAAAATGATCATTCCTATACCCTAATATCATCATACATCAACAATAACATTGAAATCATAATCAAAATAAAAATCTTTAGATCAAAATGAAGTTTTTAACAAAGTTTCTAGCAAGAATCACCATGGATCATCATAAAAATGTCATGCATGATCATAGCTCCTACCAACCAACATCAAGAAAAAAACTTGCTTGCATGTAAGAAGTTCTTACACCAAAATGATCCTTGATCAAATATAAGAATGGGTCTATGCTTGGTTTAGGTTAATTCAACCTCAAACTCAAGATAAATTGAAAATTGAATGTGTTTTGGGTTGTGGGTGGTGTTTCGGCAATTCAAGAGAGAGAGAGAGATGGTGGTGAAATTTTTAAGGTGAAGAAATGAGTAGTGTGTGTTTGTTTTTGGTTTATATATAGTGGGGTAGGGACCAAAGTTGCAATTTAGCAATAGTTGTGGCTAAAAATGTAAATAGTTTGCTAAAAAGCGGGAAATAAATATTAGTCAATTTTCAAAATATTTACGGGGCTCGGGTTTCATAAAGATACTTTTAAAAATTTAAAACGTACCTCAAAAATAATAATATCGACTGTCGACTCGACTTAACACGTCATTTAAAATAAAACCTCAAAATGACAAAAATCGAACAACCGACAATAAAACGTAAAATATTTGGCATCCATCGACATCACGCTTGCTAATACTCCTTATACTTAATAAATATAAAATATAGACCTTCCAACATCAGTTTAAACTTAAACCTCCAAAAATAAATATCATTCAAACTCATTCAAAAATTTCAAAAACATTTTGGGTTGTCACACATCACTAGGTAACTCAGAATCAGAATCAGACCAATCAACTAGAGGTGGTAAAAGCTCACCATCCTCTACATCATAAGGAAAAGTAAGCTCCGCCTCATCATTATCAATCTCATCACCTATATCTATCTCCTCCTCGACATCCTCATCGTCATCCTCATTACCTACATCATCTATACCAACCTCATCATCTTCCTCGAAACCAACTTTACCATCCTCTGTAATACCAACCTGAGGGGTAATCTTATCTCCTAGTCCTATTTGGGGCTCAGGATCCTCAAATGGTTCCTCCTCTTCATCATCCATATCATCTTCTACATTATAATCTACTAAGTCTAGGTAAGGGTTATCATCTAGGTTAGGTTAAGGAATAGCAGGGTTCTCTACGGGAATGTTAGGGTCTGCCATGACAAATCTGCATTATATAATATATCTCGTATTAACATAAAAATAATTATTAGCAGTTACATACTGAAATCATGATATATATATATATATATATATATATATATATATATATATATATATATATATATATATATATATATATATATATATATATATATATATATATATATATATATATATATATATATATATATATATATATATATATATATATATTAGATTATATATCAAAATATATATCTTCTCAATAAGGTTTGTCGGTAACATCGGAGATCCTCGGCACCGTAATGGTCAAAACATTTTTAAACATTTTACTCAAAATATTTATTTAAAAATATTTATGGTTAAAATATTTTTGAAACGTTTTATTCAAAACCTTGGTTTTAAAAATCTGTCGTTCTCTATAACGAGAGCTCTAGTACCAAACTGTAACACTCTCAAATTTCGTATAGGTACATCGGAAGGGTCAATAGAGTGTTACGGTATAGCACAATAACTCAAATCATAGACAATGCATACAAAGGGTTGTACACAATTTAACATACATTCATTCGAATAAAAGTATGAAGTTTTACACAAGGTCCCCCAGTTTCACAGTCATAAAGTTTAGAAAACATGGTTCGAATGAATACTATTATTAAGTGGGACATCAGAGTCAATCTCCATCCAAGTTACCTTCAAGCACCTGAGATAAAACATGCGAAAAATTAATCAATGAATGTCGAGTGAATTCATAGAGTTTAGTAAAAACCGTTATATAAAACAGTTATGTAAAGTAGAACACAAGCATAATATAAGTAATAAGGCCCCATATTGCTAGTCAGGCAATATATTATAATTCAAATCATACAGCATACATTATTTATGAGACCGCAACCTTAGTTTTTACCATTATCGGTATTATTATCGGATTATTATAATCCGCATGACATTGTTTCCTTTCTATAATATACAACGGGTCGCGAGCCCGACAAATAGGTGCCCATCTAAATCAGCGTGTCGTCACTAATATCATGCTATATAAATCCTCTCATACATAAATTCGCTTACCAATCAATGTGGCATGACGGGGATCAACCGTCAAGGCGCGAACTGGGGTGATCTTCCCAAATAGTACTATTATATGCATAAGCGTCTACCAACTCCCGGTAGTTCACAATTCATGCTAATGGGACTTATAGTGACATAACCTAACTTTTAATAATCCATATCAATCATCCATTTTGGGTCATACAATCAATCGGGTCCATATCAATAAACATACAATCGAGACTACTTGTGTTCTATTTTTATTAAAACTCGCATGTTATCTTCCTCGTGGGTTTAAAAAGCATTTCACAAAACATATAAAAGAGTGTGAGGCTATGAACTCACGTTGGTTGGGAAAGGCGGGTTATCGGCAATTAGGATGTACGGTACGTGCCTCGATCACGGAAACCTAAACAAATAATACTCGATCTTAGAGTATGTCGAATAATATGTATGAAAAATTATTACTATGTATATGTAATGATGTCATAACATGATGATCAAGTGGGGTTTTATTACCTTATACAAGATTATTAGTTGTTAAGTACTTAGTTACTTAGTTTAATCATACTAGTTTTAGCCCAATTACATGTTAAGGCCCAATAGGCCCATTAAGAGTCCAATATCTTTTTATTAGTCCATTTATCTATTTAGGACCAGGCCTATACTCATATGTTGGGACTAAGTGGGTTAAGCCCATGAGTAAGTCTAATACAAGGTTTTTAAACTCGTATGAAAGTTCGTTGTTTCCGATCTTTTCGAATTGATTATTGGTAGAAAGTGCGACTCAATTGTTCTTGGTGGAAGAATAAATGGTTTGGTTGATTATCTATTTTAAACTAATGGTAAAATGAAAATGTCGTTGAGTAAAATAAGAGCTTTAAAGATGAAACTAAAAGGACGAGTTAAAAATAAATGCTTGAAAACTTAAAGACAAGATTAGAAAATTACTTGAAAACTTAATAAGTCTAAAACATGAAAATTTTATAAAAACAAGAAACTAATCCATTGGAATGCCAAATTGAAATCAGATCGGAATATTGGTCGGAAAGACTGATCGGAATCTACCCTAGTCGGAATGCTGGTGCAATCGGAATCCCTGATCGGAATCCAGTAAAAGGAAGTAATCGGAATATGGTAGAAATTGCCCAATCGGAATGTTACACAAACCTCCCTCGTCGGAATGTCAAAGAGTTAGC
Source organism: Glebionis coronaria (assembly GCA_025667525.1). NCBI lineage: Eukaryota > Viridiplantae > Streptophyta > Magnoliopsida > Asterales > Asteraceae > Glebionis > Glebionis coronaria. Next base: position 328,835,282 of record CM046881.1, on the reverse strand, counting down.
AATCGGAATCCAAAAGGATTCCCAATCGGAATGATGAAACCCCTTTCCGATATTGGTGATCGGAATACTAATAGCAAATTAAAAAGCAAAAACCCTAATCCGATCTTAGTGATCGGAATATTGGGGGGACTAATCGGAATACCAAATCGGAAAAGGGTTTACCCTTTTCCGATTACCTTTTGTTTCGAAAATAAGCTAAGTGATAAGCTAAGATGATAAGCTAACACCAAAACTTAACCAAACCAGTAATGAAATAAACCAAATAAGCACAAATAACAACTTTTCCAACTTAAAATAAACAATCTTTTAAATCAAACTATAAAAAGATTAAACTTTTTAAGAAAACTTTTAAAAAGTAAATAAGCTAAACATACAAATAAGCCAATAAGAATGAATAGCTCAAAGCTTAATCCGTGTAAGACTTAGAACAGCATAAAAAGATGAACTTTTTAATCAAATAAACAATAAGATTAAGCAAAATCAATGCTTAATCCGAACCACGATCAAACCAAAGACAAGAAAAGTAGGATGAGAATGATAAAAAAAATCTTGATTAAATGAAAATAAAGATTAAACAACAAAATTAAAAACACTTACTTGAATTAAAGGAATTAAAGTGCAAGACAATTAATTAAAATGACATGAAAAATAAAGTTGCAAGAAAATGAAAATGGTGGAAGAGCTAATTTGTCAAGTTAACCAACAACTTTTACAAATGAGACTAATGATCTATTTATAGGAGGAGGAGGATTAGTGGAAGCTTCCTCCTCTTTTTCTTCTTTCTTTATTTCTCACTTAGTCCTCGTCTTCTTAATTCTTTGACTTTTGTCTCGGGATTAATAAACTCGTCTTTTAATTTCTTCATTAATTTAGACTTGAGTTCTTCGGCTTTTATTAAACTTCCGTCTTTGGACTTTTTCTTCGATAAATCTATAGAATAGGCCTTGGACATCCGTTCTTTTTGCACTCTTGATTTCTTGACTTCGTTTTTTGTCTTTTTCTTCGATAAAAGCCCGTGTTTTCTCCCCTTTTTACATTTTCGTCCTAAATCACAACAAAAACACAAACCACGCATAATTCCGACATTTACGACATAAAATACACGTTTTGGCCTGGTTTTTATTATAGTTAAGTGGTAAAAAGGATGGGTGTTCACACACCTATAAAATCCCCTACACTTGACCATTGCAATGTCCTCATGCAATGCATTAGTTACAAAGCACGTTTTACATTTTCCATCAAAATCAATCCAAATTGGCCTTTATTAAAAAGATAGAAAATAACAAAACAAGTAAAGAAATCAAAAACATACCTTAGGGTTTTGTAATGTCATGAATGATTATCATCCTCAAGTTTCACGTTACCCATACCAAGCTTAAAAACGAGATCATTGTTATTATAAGTTAGCAAACTATCATGAACTCATGTGGGCCAATTATTCACTTAGACTCCCTTATTCCTAGGTGTATCTCTTATATTTTATTGTTGTCTTGAATGATCACGAGGATGCATTGTTGACTTATTTCGATAGTTATTAAGGCTGAAAATAAAGTGGGACGATTTAATCAATAGTTAGCTAAAGGACAAAATCTTTTAATACTGCTTCTCGGGACCTCATAAAGTTCATATCTTGGCATAACTCGTTTCACGATTTGAGACCTTTCTCGGACCGATATTTGGCAGCGACTTCATACTTCAAATCTTTGAGAGACGTTCTTGAAATAATGGTCTTCTCTTCATAATAGGAATTTCTTCACTTGAAGTTTTGAGAGATTCTTCATACTTGGACCACGACTTCTTCATTTTTCTCCAATCTTTATTTGGGATTTTGATATATAACGATCCGCCTCCTTTTAGGACTTGGATCTATTTATCCTCATACCTTGTTAGGGCCTTTTTGGATAGACTTCACCATGATCTTTACTGGAGTATTTGCTTTTCGTCGTGTGTCTCGATCCTTCATATTGATTTTTGATAAATGATTCTTCACATCACTTGGGATCTTTAGCAACAAAATGTAGCCCTCATGCCTTGTTAGGGCCTTTTCGGACTCGCCAATCTTCGCATCCCGCTTCAATAAGTTATGCCTTGGCTATGAACTCTAATCAATACTGAGCAACTTTTAAACGATCTTGGGCTAGAAGCTAAGTAACTTTTTAAATCGTACAACCTTATTTATTGCAGATAAATTTATTAGCAAGCGATGGGAGAATAGGCTTATAATTAACTCTCATAAATTCACGAAAGGATACCAAACTTATAATTGACTCTATCATCTCTCGTTCTCCACAGTTTAAAATCTCAAGGAATGAGACTCGTGGATGCTTAGCCAATTAAATCAAAGTTTTGGGTTTTCGAGTCGTCTATAGGATCTTGCAAATTCTTAGACTTTTTCAAGTTTAGAAGTCGCATTTTAAAGTTCCCTTGATAAACGACTCTCTAGGATCAATTATAGGAACTTTCAAAAAGTTCTCGTTCTTAACCCGTGAGAGTTAAGACTTTCGCGTTTTAAAGTTCCCTATATAAAAGCCTAGCAAAACTTGACTTAAACACGTTAAGGATACAAGCTAGAGTAAACTTAGATAAGTAAACTCGGGTTGAGTCAAAATATTCACGACTTTGAAAAATTAAAACCACTTTATTAAAAATTTATTCTAGCAAAGAAAGTAAAGAACAATAACAAAGGAAAAACTACTAGGCCAAAATAGATCATAAATTTTGAAAAATGTCGAAAAATCAATTTTCCGGTTAAAATGAGGACAAATACAAGGAAAAGCCCACTTAACTTCGATAGCCCCCTACACTTAATATAAACATTGTCCTCAATGTTTAAGCATGTGGGAGTAAACTCCCCTACAATTAGGACATTGTGCATGTTGTTTAAATCTTTCTAAGGAAAAGACAACTAAAGGGATTCCTATTTTAATATTGGAAAATATAAAATAGTGAATCGAAAAGAGTTTAGGATAGAACCGGGAAGACGGGAACACGGAATCACGGGTCGTCAAAAATCATCAAGAGTTTGTCTTTGAAGCTCTAATCCATGTACATGATAAGAAAGAAAACAAGAAACACCAACGGGGCTCCCCCTACACTTATGATGAAAACAGATAAAGATAGATAATCGGGTTGCCTCCCGAAGAGCGCTTGTTTATGTTAACCGAGTCACGAGCCTGACTCGTCCCCGAATTAAATGTTCCATGGGGAAGCCTCGAATGTAATACCGGGATAAAAGACCTTGTCCTCGTTCCCTGAGGAGATTAATAAAGGAGAGGCAGGAGGATAAGTAGTGACTGCTAGGAAAGTTCGCTTAATATAAGAAAAGCAAGTGAAGTCTAGATTGACGGGAGGTGGGGTGGGTAAAGGAATCACATTGTCATCCTCCAAAGACAATGGATGTTGACCAATTGGCAAAGCCGTAAAGTTATCAATCATAGAATGGTCCATGTCACCTCCCGGGTCAAAGCATTCATCCTCATGAACGTTAATCTTTTCAATTTCATCGTAGATAAGGACTGTAGAAATTCGTTTGAAAAGATCACGATCAAGTACGAAACCATCATTCATTTGTGGGGATTGTTGATAAGTTAAATCCTCACGAATGTGGTAAACGTAATTCTCATTAGAGGAGTGTTGATTAGGTAACTCCTCGAGAATTGGATGTTTGGGAATGTGAGCTGGTTCGTCATTATTATGAAAAATAAGACGTTCCAACTCATCAAGTTCGGCCTCGATATTGGAAAAATCGTCCTCACTCGTAGGTGGAAGTGGAGGTAAAAGAGCTAGCTCTCGGTCGATAATTTCCTCAATCTCGGGCTCGAAGACGAAATCCTCATACTCACCACATGTTGAACTCTTGTTGGGAGAATCAATTAGCGCTTGTGGATTTGTGAGTATGTGATCGTTGACTAGCGAAGCAAACTCGTCCGTAAGCTCCGCAAAAGTCGGTACATCACACAAATTTTCAGGAACATCCGCGGGCTCACTTGGGATGACGACAAGTTCCTCGACACTAGACTTTAGGAATTTGTCCGATTTCGTTGCCGAAATAATGTCAAGATGCTCATCCTCCATTATGAGAGAGCCAACGGGCTTCTCGGGTGTGATAGCAATAGACAAAGGAGGAATGGGAGAAGTCTTACGTTGCTTTAGAAATTCCTCCTCGTCGAAAATAACCTCAATATTGTCATCGCTCTCCTCATTACCTAAAGGGTCAATAATAAGTTCAGGGATATGAGTACTCGTCTGATCTCGCTGCTTTAAAAATGACTCCATACAAGTTTGCAACGTGTGTAAAATCTCTTTCGTTTGTTCTTGAACAACTTTAGCAAGATCGTTAATTGGTTCTTGGTAACTCATCCCGTGAAGAGGCTGATGATCAATTGGGTATTGCAGGGGTTGGTCAAAACTGGAAGGGGTATAATTATAGTAATTTTGATCCCCCGTTGGACAGTGAAAACTTTCGTGAGGACCCCCACACTTATAGCACCACGGGGATGGAGAAAAATCTAGTGCATTTTGAGGATAAGGATCGTCATAGACGGGAGAGGGTGAGAAAGTATTGTAAGAGGAGAAGTACGAATTTGTTGAATTACAACATGGAAAAAATCCAAATTGTGTATCGTCGATATTAGAACCGCACCGCCCACAAGTACACCATTGACATGTTTGAAAACCATGCCATGGTCTCCCACACCGTACGCAAGACGAATCCATGAAGAAAAATAGATAAGCAAGAAGAATATTTTTGGTGCAAAACTTTGAAAAAGAAATGCTTTTTATGATTTTGCAAATGTTTTTGGATTTTTGAAAATTTTTGACATGAAAAATAACGTTCACGAGTGAACGAATCCCAAAATCCATTGCGTCTCTCACAAAAAACCGTTAATCTTCACGAAAAGAGCCGTCAGCGGTGCCATTTAATACAAGGTTTTTAAACTCGTATGAAAGTTCGTTGTTTCCGATCTTTTCGAATTGATTATTGGTAGAAAGTGCGACTCAATTGTTCTTGATGGAAGAATAAATGGTTTGGTTGATTATCTATTTTAAACTAATGGTAAAATGAAAATGTCGTTGAGTAAAATAAGAGCTTTAAAGATTAAACTAAAAGGACTAGTTAAAAATAAATGCTTGAAAACTTAAAGACAAGATTAGAAAATTACTTGAAAACTTAATAAGTCTAAAACTTGAAAATTTTATAAAAACAAGAAACTAATCCATCGGAATGCCAAATTGAAATCAGATCGGAATATTGGTCGGAAAGACTGATCGGAATCTACCCTAGTCGGAATGCTGGTGCAATAGGAATCCCTGATCGGAATCCAGTTAAAGGAATTAATCGGAATATGGTAGAAATTGCCCAATCGGAATGTTACACAAACCTCCCTCGTCGGAATGTCAAAGTGTTAGCAATCGGAATCCAAAAGTAATCCCAATCGGAATGATGAAACCCCTTTCCGATCTTGGTGATCGGAATACTAATAGCAAATCGGAAAGCAAAAACCCTAATCCGATCTTAGTGATCGGAATACTGGGGGGACTAATCGGAATACCAAATCGGAAAAGGGTTTACCCTTTTCCGATTACCTTTTGTTTCGAAAATAAGCTAAGTGATAAGCTAAGATGATAAGCTAACACCAAAACTTAACCAAAGCAGCAATGAAATAAACCAAATAAGCACAAATAACAACTTTTCCAACTTAAAATAAGCAATCTTTTAAATCAAACTATAAAAAGATTAAACTTTTTAAGAAAACTTTTAAAAAGTAAATAAGCTAAACATACAAATAAGCCAATAAGCATGAATAGCTCAAAGCTTAATCCGTGTAAGACTTAGAACAACATAAAAAGATGAACTTTTTAATCAAATAAACAATAAGATTAAGCAAAATCAATGCTTAATCCGAACCACAATCAAACCAAAGACAAGAAAAGTAGGATGAGAATGGTAAAGAAAATCTTGATTAAAGGAAAATAAAGATTAAACAACAAAATTAAAAACACTTACTTGAATTAAAGGAATTATAGTGCAAGACAATTAATTAAAATGACATGAAAAATAAAGTTGCAAGAAAATGAAAATGGTGGAAGAGCTAATTTGTCAAGTTAGCCAACAACTTTTACAAATGAGACTAATGATCTATTTATAGGAGGAGGAGGATTAGTGGTAGCTTCCTCCTCTCTTTCTTCTTTCTTTATTTCTCACTTAGTCCTCGTCTTCTTAATTCTTCGACTTTTATCTCGGGATTAATAAACTCGTCTCTTAATTTCTTCATTAATTTAGACTTGAGTTCTTCGGCTTTTATTAAACTTCCGTCTTTGGACTTTTTCTTAGATAAATCTCTAGAATAGGCCTTGGACTTCCGTTCTTTTTGCACTCTTGATTTCTTGAATTCATCTTTTGTCTTTTTCTTCGATAAAAGCCCGTGAATGCCCGTGTTTTCTCCCCTTTTCACATTTTCGTCCTAAATCACAACAAAAACACAAACCACGCATAATTCCGACATTTACGACATAAAATACACGTTTTGGCCTGGTTTTTATTATAGTTAAGTGGTAAAAAGGATGGGTGTTCACACACCCATCAAATTCCAATAGTGTTAAGCAAACCTAGTTGGGCCTAGTGGTCCAACAAGGCTAATTTGGCCCATTATGGTCCATAAGTTACAAAGCTCGGTTTTGTCGATTTTTACTTGTCAAATGTGTTTACTTATCAATATGTGTTTTATAAAAATGTTACATTAGACGGGTCCGACCATCTAAGTTTTATTTGGCGAAAACGCCATCCTTTCGGTTTTAGCCAAAAAGACGTAAAATTTATATATAGTTTGTAGTTTAGAAAACATTTGAGTTTTATTTTTATAAAATGTAATATTTATTTATTATAGTATATAAACTTATTTTATAGTAGTTATTATCATTTATTAACTTTTATATACTTATTTTATATAGTATTTTACTTTAAGTGGCCTTTTAATATCATATACTTTAAAGTCAAATCTGATGTGAAATCTCATATTTGCCATTTTGATCATATCTTGAATTATACAAGGAGTTGGAACCCCAAATTTTTAATATATAAACTATATTATCTTCTCTACAAATAACTTTCCTATGGCTCCTTCTCAAACAGCTTCTAAATATTAGTTATAATTCATCGAAAACAAACCAGACAGATTAGTACCACAAAAGTGTTTTGGCCATATCTTGCTCATTTTTAACATTCCCTTGTGTGGCCAATTCACCACTTATGTAAAATCATTAATCTATCATTATATCAAATAATCTAATCCATTTAACCAAGTAATAATATTGAAAGTTACTGTTTATTACAGTCTACATAACTAGATATGATTTTATCAACTTTTACTTGTAGTTTTAGCCTTTTTAACCTAATCTAGTGACACAAAATCCCCAATAGAACATTATTTATCATCATGATAAATATACATTTTGAAGTAAATACACAAGTACTTTTACAAAAGCAATAGGATGATAGAAAGAAAATGATCTTTATACCAACCAAATGATGAAAAGGTTGAGATTTTTGATGAACAAGACTTCAACTTGTAACCAAATCTTTAGCTTTTTGAAACAACTTATTGTAGAATCATGTTTTCTTATGATTGTTACAAGTGTTGCTAAGATCTAAATAGAGAGAGGGATAGATGAAGAACTTGATATAAACTAGAGAGAGAAAGGAGAGGAAAGGGGAGGTAGAGAGAGAAAGTGATATTTGATAAATGAAAGTGTGATAAAAAAATGACCAACCCCTCCTAACATGCTAGGAGGTGGTATATATAGCCCACCCTACATGTGGGCTATATGGGCTATACTATTTACATACTGGATCACGAGCCCAATACTTGAATATATCATTGGAGTGGCCGATCCTTTCTAAATACGTAAAAACGTATTTCCAACAATCTCCCCTAAGGGAGGTCACTCCAAGTTACAATGTCCTAAATAGTCTATAGCTGGTGATCTATGCTAACAATGATGTGACCGAGACTTTCCTTAGAAAAACGTATTTCCAACAATCTCCCCCTAAGGGAGGTCACACCATTTTACAAAATCTTAAACCTAGCATACTATGCTTGAGTCTTCGATCTTGTTCTTGTGAATATGCTGATGAGATCTTTGACTTTAGTCTTGAGCATGCTTCCTTGCCTTGACCTTGTGCATTCATCACTTGTGAAATTTGCCTCATCGTGACTTCATGCTCCACATACATATACCTTTATAAATTCTTGAAAGCTTCAGAGTTTGATACCGCGGAAGACTTGACTTTTAGGCTTTCTTGAATTTGTTGAAGTATTAAGTGCATACAGTATAAGCATGTGTTGATAACTTCTTCTGAATTGTACACTGCAATGCCACCTTCTTGTTATGCTTCATAAGAAAGTTAGCAACAAAACATATACACGGATGAATTGGCCTTGAACATTTCATTCTAATTCGGTAGCATTTTACCTCCGGTCTGTGAACACCGTTGGACGATATTAAATATCGTACTTGTGGCAGGTAGTTTCAATTAAGAACCTCCTTTATAATATTTCGCGGGTAAACCCGTTCTCTTTATACGACCATCCAAAGCTGACTGCGAACATAAAGAGTGAATCATTTGGATAATAATATTCGCATGATTTGAAGCCGTCAATTCATGTTCCTGGAACAAGTGAAAGTCAATTAAGAACGGCACCATCGTTGCTTTCCAGTTGTCACGAGCCTGATTCGTATAGAATCTTGCAAGTTACCTACCAAGTCCTGTTTGAGGTTAACACTATAAGGATTTCCACTCATCACTGTGAACTCTAAGGTATCACTCTGAGTGTTCTGGAAAGATCACTAAGATACTGCGTAGAGGCCTGGAACGTGTTTAAAGTCAGTTAAGAATTAAACCACTGTTGCTTTCGAGTTATCACAAGCTTGATTCATAAAGAATCGCACAAGTCACCTACCATGAGCTTTTTGATATTCGCTCAAGAAGGATTTCTATCTTCATTGTAAATACTTTTGTATTACTCGGATGTTCAAGCAAGATCATGAAGATTTTGCGTAGGACTCTTAAGATCTTTCTTACTTTTCACAATGTGTGAAGAAGCAAGGAATTATGAAAGTGTATCCTAATGATGTATTTGATGATATCAAATGGTCTAGACTCAATCGTGCATTTTGGATTTTTTAGTGATCGGAGGCTGGAGAGGAGTGCCACCATTTCAATACCAATTTATTCGGAGTGAATAAATCAATAGATCATGCGTTGTCTCCGTGTGATTAAAACAAATATCTTTTGAGAGATATCTGAGTTAGCTGGGATGGGTTGTACATTGCATCACTGGGTCCATGATGTCTATCTTCAATATCAAGAATCATTAAAAATGATCTCAATAGCATATGTATTGACCCGTTTTCTGCCTAAGGTTGTAAGGAGGGCTTCTATCTTTTCACCCTTTATCTTTACAATTCTTTTTCATTCTTCAACCCCTTCAATGCTTACCAATACGTCATAACTAGCACCTTGTTGTGATTGTTCCAGTGCTAAGTTAAGTACTTGGTCGACATTCTGCTACATTCACAATCTTTCTCCATCTTTCCTAAGGACTACTATTTTTAGCTATGGAGTGTCCTTGGGAAGATTCCTCCGGTTCTAGAAGAATCATTGGACTTTAACCTATCCTACCATCCTTATGTCACCACAATCTTCATCGTCGTGAAATAAATAGGTTGTGGGTAAGTATATGTCACCATGAAATCCATTTTGAAGTGCAAATCCATTTTTCTCCCCCTTATCATATGCTAGGATATTCGAAAACATTTCGCACATGTCGGGATGAGCTATCACGTTATGTCCAATCATTTCTGATTAATCATTTCCCATATTAAATCACATTTTCTCCCCCATATTAAAAATATTAACCCAATCAAAGTTTTTAATATCAATTGATTTAATAGCATGTTACGAAAATTTGGGAAGAAAAATGCAAATCCAATTATTTTCATAATTTTCACAAGCTCCACCTCAAATTAATAAGGGTGTACTTGAAACGTAAATTAAATACCTTTTAAACACAAGTGTAAGGTATTTATCACGTGCAAAGATCATATATGATAATGTATTCACAAGATTATCAATTTACGAGGATGGACCTGAATGATGCAGAACATCATATAAAAAATCACATGGTTCTTGTTCACGAATGTTGGTCGCCTCGTCACGTCTGAAGTTATCTCTTGACTCCATGTGTACGACTGATATCGTTGTCTTGACACCAATATGTGAACTTGGCACTTTCGGCGTCAAAGATTCTGAATGCTGGAAAATTGCTCCCCCTTGTTGACCCGTGTTCTATTGAAAGAGTTATAGTCGCCGTTTGAGTAGTCGCATCGTCGAGTATGTAGATATGAATTGTAAATTGCTATGGTTGGTGGAGATGATAACTTCTTAAAAACAAGATTTCTCTTGTTTTAACAAATAAATGCACTGACACGTACATATATTCGTGTTAGATTGTGTTATTACGTAAACACAATCCCTTACATGGTTATAAAGTAAACCATGCCCGAGAAAATTAATTCCCGTTGTTGAGTCAAAGCTTTCCGGTGAAATGCTTGACTTGAGTATGAAAATCGGGTTACTATCTGAAATAGTAGCAAGCCATTTTGAGCATGTTTTAAATCATTTAAACTTATGCTCGAACTTTATTTACAACCCCGTGTCATTATTGAATGACATTTCTACTATCGTAAATATTATCGATTCCAGAAGACATGCTCTTTTTATCAAAACATTTTTTGAAGACACAATTTTGAAAGATTTAGAAAAAACCTTTTGAGAAATTCTCGAAAAATTGTGTTCAAAGTTTTGAAAACCAATTACTTGAGCTTAAGATGTTGAATATCTTACAAAACGAGCTCAAGTCCGAGAAGTTGTAACCTTCCCGTTCTTAAGGATAAGTTACCATCGGCGATAAACTTTCCTTTTAACTAAAGAACGAGTCCTAAGTTGACATTTACTCAGAAGTCGTTTTCATGAGCTTGAAAAACTTTTGAATGTTTTAACGTAAAGCTCATGACCGAGAAAGATGAATTTCCAGTTATGAGGAAACGTTCTCTTATTTAAAAGATACACTTTCCTTTCTATGCTTAAAACTTGGAATGTTTTAATACAAGCTCATGACCGAGAAAATTTAATATCCCGTTACGAGGAAAATCTATCTTTAAAGATAAGCTATCCTAAATATGAAATCCAAGTTACAGTCTGATATTTAACTGTAAGTTATAGTGCATGAGCTTAAAAACATCGAATGTTTTTTTATTAGCTCATGCCCGAGAAAAATTAATTTCTCGTTGTAAGGATAAGTTTATCATCGGCGATAAACTTTCCTTTCTTTGAGGTCCGGGGCATAATCTGAAATGTGATTATACGCCATCTTACACGAGCTTAAACCTTTGATTAGTTTCAATGATAGCTCGTGTCCAAGAAAATTTAATTTCTCGTTAATGAGGATACGTTTATCAACAGTGATAAACTCCTTTCTTTGAAGCATGGGTTACAATATGTCATGTCATTGCAAGCCGTTGTGCATGAGCTTAAAAACTTGGAATGTTTTTAACATAAGCTCATGCCGGAGAAAAATTAATTACTCGTTGTGAGTATAAGATTATCATCGGTGATAAACTTTCCTTTCTCTGAAGATCGGGTCATCGTCTGATAGTTAACAATGAACCATATACACAAGCTTAAAACCTTTGAATGGTTTTAGGATAAGCTCCTGTCCGAGAAAACTTAATTTCTCGTTTTGAGGGTAAGTTATCGTTGCGTAGATAAACTTCCCTTGAATTCCGGGTCATCGTCTGTCATTTAACGAGGAGCCATTGTGCATGAGCTTAAAAACTTGGAATGTTTTTTATATAAGCTCATGCCCGAGAAAAATTAATTTCTCGTTGTGAGGATAAGTTTATCATCGGTGATAAACTTTCCTTTCTTTGATGAACGAGTTACAGTTTGTGATGTGACGATAAGTCCTTTGTAGGTAAGCTTAACCGTGAATCCCCTGAGACACTTGTTTCTCCGATATCTGCTTCTTCAGTAACCAAACTCTGAGAGTTTCCTTAGTTGAACGGTATACAATGATTGGACCGCTTTGTTCTTTTGGAACATCAACTTTGGTACATGCATTCTCATTAAGAATTTGCATGCTTTGATATGGGTTAGCAATATCTATCTTAGAAGCAAGTGGGGGTTCACGGTTACCTTTTCTTGTGCCAGAGGCGACCTGATTAGATGATTCACTTATCTTAGTTGGCAAACGTTTCCTTTTATAGAAAACCTTAAGTTCAGGCTTAAGTGATGTATCATCCTTTTCAATTTCCTCCCCAGTAGTCTTAGTAGAATCAGAGACTATCCTAGTTAAAGGGCACTCGTTTCCTACAAGAGAGAAATTTCTACCAGTGGGGCGCCACATTTTGCCAATGGATTTGATTTTAGCTACCCACTGGGATTTAAGTCTAGCACGGGAGTTCACCTCATTAAGTAATTCTTGACACAAGAATCATGATTTGCCTTAAAGACACATTTCCTACATGTTTTACAAGTAGCATATTTGATGTCCGAGTAAGATCTAGAATTCCTAGATGATTGATTAATGCTCCTAGGATATGACATGCTACGGGTAGTAGTGTTGGGTAATCTAGAAGGCATGTGACTAGGTTTAAAATTCATATATCTTACTTGTGTCTTTTGAATAGCTTCCCTTAGACCAAATTTATGGTGAACGTCATTTGAACTAGTTCGAGACGTGTTCTTTGGACTATGTCTAGGGAGGCAAGATGCAATCATGTGATTAGGTCTAGCAAAAGCTGATTTAGTCACATTAGGCCTAGTTGGTAGAGTGATTGTTCTAGAAATATGAACCATATCAACTTGGGAGGCAAACCGCGGTCTCGAGGATTAAGGTCGCTCGGATCTAAATGCAGTCGGTTGTCTAACAGACTGAATTTGTGGCGGTTTTCCCAAGATTGATGGTTTTTGAACCTTAGTATCCATACTAGATCCTTTAATTTTCTCAATTCGTTTTTTAACGCACCTATAGCCAAGACGTTTTCCTGTACTTGAGCCTTTAAAGTCTAATTCTCTTTGAGCAATTCATCTTCGGATGCCAACTTAGATTCAAGCTACTTAATTTGTTTTAAAAGATTATCCTTTTCATCTTTAGAATCTAGAACTATTTGATCCAATTTTCGTTCAAGAACAATGTTTGACTTTTTAAGTTTTTCAAAATACTTTTCAAATTTGTCCGTTTTCTTTGAAAATTCAATTTTGGCATCCTCAAGCTCTTTAGATTGTTGAGCTAAAATCGTTTCAAGCTCTTTAATCTTGGAATCGGAATTAGTTAATAAAGCAGTCATAAAGCATTTATCATGATGTACTATAGTATTCTGAACAATGTCTCCCCCATTATGACGCACATCGGATGAATCTAAAGTGTTAAAACTATCACCATTTTCCATCCCATGTTCGTCATAAATAGGTTCGGAATGCTTAACATGCGTTATTTCATCGGCATAGACATCATATACAACATTACATTGTACCATATTTGTAGGCTCTTCGTCATAAACGGGTATGGTGTCATCATAAGAGATATCTGTAACATTCCCTGACATTTTGCTGATGTCATGCTTAACTATTGATTCCATGTCCTTGCAATCTTTAGCAGCCTCCAATTCGTTAGTCGTATGATAATTTTCCTCTTGCATCGTACAGTCTTGCACTCCATTATCACACGCTTGCTGAAGTCGGGATCTTTCATAAATCGAAGACGAGACCGATGTCATGGGTTTCAATAGTGTACCACGGAAAACTTGAAGCTCGGTATGTGTGTCTCGAAGAAATGACTGGCAAATCATTGAACTTTCTGGCTTGACAATATTGAAATGGAGGAAAGGCGTGATTTGTCACGAGAGCTTGATATGCAGATTCTGATGCAGAATGATTAAAGTCTGCTTTGTGAAGTTGCTCAGCTAGTTGCTTCAAGGTGATGAGAATTGAATCAATGAATGGATAACGATCTTAACCAAAGAGTGTCACAAATTCGCTCCCTTCTTGGATCCATGTAAGAGTCACCAGATGAGACTGAAGTAGTTAAAATGACGTGATGCCATTGTCTCTAACTTTGTCTTGCATTTATTACGATTATCCCTCTTGAAAATTTCGAATTCAAAGATTCCATTGAATTTCGATGAAAATTTCTTGGATCCTTGTTAAATAAAAGAAAATTTTATCTTTGTCACATCTTTTTGTCTCACCACTTGTATCACTATGTCACGTTTAGATCTCGACAATACGACCGATGACATGAATCGTTTAAGAGATATCTTATTCAGGAATATATCCTAAACATCAACCAAACTTTAACTTGTCTAAATTTCAACCGAGTCCAACAACATAGCCGACCCAAACTTGTCTAAACCTAATTATCAAAAATATCAAAATTTATTACAATCTTATCAAAATTAGGAATATTAACGAATTCGTTCGGCCCATCACACTTGAATACCCAGATCTATTAGCTAACAACAGGGATATAAACCCAAGTAACCCTAATCTTCCTCACTTGTTACCCTAATCTCGTTTACCAAAAAAACAAAATATTGTCAATAGGGCGACGTGGCCTCAAAGACGTGTCCTCAAAGAAAAACGTGTCCTCAAAGATGTTTTATAAAATGGACCTACACGTGTAAGGATAATAGAAAAAAAACGTGGCATGATCGTTTGTTGATATATAGTAGAAACAATAGGCTTCTTTTTCCAAACTCACACCTAACTTACTTCGCCTTTTATCTTCTCCCAAGAAACAAAGTCAGCTGCTTATCACTCCATCTTGTTTATTCCGCCCATCACACTTCTCCCAAAACACTTACCACAAACTAAACCTAATCTCATCTCTTTCTCAAAACATCCGCCTCCCATCTCCATTTACCTCAAAGCTTACACAAACTTCTTCAATCAATACTCAAACTTATTCAATCAAAACACCCAACAAATATCAAAACTTCTTCAATCAATCTGAAATAAGAAGTTATCTAATTTTATCTTCACTAAATCTTGATCTAGAATCAAGTGACTATCATAAAATCGTCTCATATAAATCTGACCAAAATTATAACCGTGGAGAACAGTTCTAGGCTTCAATTGAATGAATGATATTCAGAGTTCGAATCAATCAATCAATCCATCAATCATGAAAAAAACAAGGTTTTTCTGGCTTCAAGATCCAATAAAGGGTCTCAGGTAGGTTTTCGTTGTGATTAATTTTTTATTTTGGATCGATGATAGCTTTCGTTGAAACTGAGATCTGATGAGAGTTTTGTTGAGGATGTGTCTTCAAGGCTGTTTTTGAGGTTAATCTTGGTCTTGTGTGTTGGGTTCGAGAGTCAGTGATTTTATATAATAAAAAATGGAATCTTGTCTGGTTTTTTGTTTGAGAGTCTTGTTGAGTCTGAATGTATAGAGTAGTGTTTGGTTTGAGAACAGGCGAGAGTCGAGAGTGGTTTTGTGTTTTCGAGTCGGTTTGGTTTTTGTTTAGAGTCTGTGAGTCAGCGTTGGTGTTTTGGTTGAGTCTGGGTTTTGAATGATGAGGGAATCAAGTCTGTTTGTGTTGGATTCGAGTGGTGTTGAAGAGTTAGGTTGTTGAGTCGAAAGGGTTGTTTAAGAACTGAGAGTCAGTTGGTGTTTTAGTCGTTAGTCGAGAGTCTTGGTGTAGGAGTCGATTCTATCATCGAGTCGGTGTTGGTTTGTGTTTGAGTCAGTTTTGAGACAAGTATTGATTCATGGTTTGAGTGTCTTTTGGTTGTGAGTCTGGGTATTGGTTCGTTGGAGTCAATGGGTTGGTATGTAAGTGATGGGTTCTGTGTCTGGTTTTTGGTCACATCTGAATCTTTCACTTCGCAAACCTACTTCGCAACGTCGCTTCGCAACCTCACTTCGCAACCTAGAGAATAAACCACTTCGGAATTCTACTTGCTAACTTACTTAGCAATATCACTTCGGAATAATGACAAAAAAAATGTTGCATTTCGGAATAATGACAAAAAATGTTGAACTTCTGAATAATAACAAAAAAATTTTGCACTTCGGAATTTTTTAAAAAAATGGTTACTTTGGAATAATGAAAATGGTCACTTCGGAATCATGAAATAAACTACTTCGGAATATATATAAATTTGAGGACTTCGAAATAATAATGAAATTGCACTTCGGAATAAGTAAAAATCATTATATCCACTTCGCAATAACTGAGCTAATGGACTTCTAAATTGACTTACTGAACTTCGAAATAGATGGAACAGTAACTTCGGATTGCTATTTGCTACAGTAACTTCGGAATATTGATACAGTAACTTCTAAATATTAAACTTTTGCACTTCGGAATATACAGAAACCCTCGAGGGTACTTCGGAATAACACACCTGTATCCAATTTTTTTATAGATCCGAACCCACTTTTAACCGAAAAATACCCCGAAAATCACCCAAATAATAAAAAATTTTGCGAATTTGACCAAATAAATTAACCCAAAATCACTACCACTTCTATGTAGTCGATTTGGCTATAAGCTTAAACCACAAAAACGCAAAAGTTTTCAAGATTTGAGCTTGATTAGATCAAACCCACTAAAATCAATAAAAACAAACACACGAACAATCAATCAACCATAGCTTTTGACACAAATTGTAGAATCACGTTTTCTTATGATTGTTACAAGTGTTGTTAAGATCTAAATAGAGAGAGGGGTAGATGAAGAACTTGATATGAACTAGAGAGAGAAAGGGGAGGAAAGGGGAGGTAGAGAGAGAAAGTGCTATTTGATAAATGAAAGTGTGATAAACAAAATGACCAACCCCTTCTACATGCTAGGAGGGGGTATATATAGCCCATCCTACATGTGGGCTATACGGGCTATATTGTTTACATACTAGATCAGGAGCCCAATACTTGAATATATCATTGGAGTGACTGATCCTTTCTAAATACGTAAACACGTATTTCCAACACATATGGTGATCTTCAAATATACAAACTCCTTCTTGAAAATCAGCCCTAGGACTCCATGAAAACTCCTTTTTCACAAGATGTAATCACCTAAAAATAACCTCCTTTTAAGTAGCCATCAACATATGTTGATTGTAGATAAAGTTGTAGGTTAAATTTTTGATGATGATTGATAAGTGTGAAAACACTCATCAATAATGATCCAAATACCACTCAAAACACAGTCAAATACATAATATTTAACTTTAAAATATCATAATTACGCGTGTTTTTGTGTTTTGTGTGTTTCAGGTAAAAAAGATACATTTTGGAGCAAACATGCGTTTTCAAGGGATTTATATCACAAAAGACGAAGAAAAGGACGAATGAGCTTTCAAGGACCAATCATGTCATAATACCAAGATGGAGGGCTGAACTTGCAAATTTTAACAAGATGAAGGATGAAAAGGAATTTACTTAAAGTTTTTATACACATTTGGAAAGAAAGAAGAAGTTAAAGGACTAAATAAAAACAATGGGGAATGTTTATTATTAAACTTGGTCAAAGTTTGCTTGGTCAAAGTCTTATCACAGACTTAATAAACACAAACGTGTTATCTTCATTCCCAAAGAGAGAGAGAGAAACGAAGAAGCACGGTTTCTTCTCTTTCAACCCAAAACCTGCAATTCGATTTCACGGAAGATACAAGAAGTTTCAAGCAAAGCTTCAAATAGCAAAAGTGCTCCTTTTGATCTCCTCTACAAGATGATACAATTTAATTAGATCAAGAGCAAGGAATGAAGAAACGCCCAATATCAAGAATGAAGGACGAGTTCATTATCCTCGTATTTTACACGTATCTTCACTGGATTGGTCAAGACACGTCACTCCTTCTCTTCAGACGACTATAAATAGCGTTCAAGACCCTCATTTGAAGATGGTTAGCATAGGAGTAGTTTTTCACACAGATAAATAGAGTTAGGAGTAGGTGAGATAATAGTTCTTTACACGTTTATAATCATTCCAGTTGTTTGTTAGTTAGTTACAAATCTTGTTCAATCAGTTGTAACCGATCTTCTGTTTCATCCATTAATGAAGTCTCGATGTTTTTATCAAGCTTTGTTTTTACCTTATGTTATATAAATCTCTAAAATTCTTTCATTTTCAATTCCTATAGTTCTTTGAATGCTCAGTTTCAAATTTAGAATATAACTGATTATGTTAGGGACGAAGTTGTTAAAACTGCCATAAATATAATGAGAATAGCTGTTTGAGTATTAGATCGATCTTTGTGCCCTTATTACTTTTCATGTAAGCTGTTTGGTTTACCAGCAGACGTTAGTCTGTAGGCTAGTCAGGAGTTTATAAACGTATCTGATTGAATTGAGTTTAAATACTGTTCACTCGATATTAAAAAGTTTATAAAAGTCCTTTTCATAAGTTTCTTTTAGAAATAAGGAGATGGATAAATAGTTAACTGCATATCACGAGAGTTTCGATTTTTCAAAGCTTGTTGTCCTTTTGTTAATCTGTTAAAGAAACTTGTTATTTTGATCATTGTTTTGTAGTTTCAGAGATAGTCCGTTTTGGTATGATAATAAGCTGATAACAGCTTAGTTGTGATAAGCCGTATTGGTAGCAGATAAGATTTGTGGGATCGTTTTCATGTTTGTTTTGCAGGATTTCTTTTATCGTTTTTTTTTGTCTCACAGCCATTCACAATAGCTGATCAGCAGTCAGAGTGTAGGCGTGTTCGATTTTAAGCGAGCTCAGCGCTCCGCTTCGCCATCAAAGGACAGGCCTGGAAGAAACAGGTCAAGCATTTTTAGTTTTCTGCATTATTTTTAGTATGATCTGCTATCTCAGTATTGTGCTATATCAGTTTGTTTGTTACACGTTTCGTACATGTTTCATTCAGTTCATGGATTCGAATTCTTGTTCGTTAGTTGATAAATTTTAGTTTTCTGTTTTAACTCTTGTTTAGGTAGTCTGCTGGAATAGTGGTAGTTAAATTTCCGCTCTTTTCAATAGCAGATTCAAGATTTTGTATGTCTTCATTAGTGTTTGGTACAGTAGGTTTTGGAGTAAGATTTGTGAGTAGTTTGCAGATATTTTTCTTAAGTTCTTTTGGTAAAATAGCTTAACTGTTTAGCGTAGAAGATAGGTGCTAGATGCTGATTAGCGTAACTGATTAGTATATTTATAGTCTGTATCTTTAGTCTGAAACTTTACTGATATAGATAGAAGTTTGAATAAAGCTGTTCAGATAAAAATAAAGATAAAAATATGGTCAGCAAGATTCGAACCAGAGACTTGCCATTCACAATAACATAGTCTTACCACTAGACCATTACCTTTTGCTTGTACTAGTATTCAGACAAAAACTCTTTTATTCTATTTCTTTCAGTATAAGCTGCTTAGCTTATTTAGTCGTAGAGTTCTTTTTTCTTTCTAGCTTATTTCCGATTTTCTTTGATCGAAATCATTATTTTGGCGTTAAAAACATTTACTGAAAAGTCGGTAAAGAATGGTTTAATGGATTGAACGTTTTCAATTTTATTTTTTTTGAACAACTTAAAAAATTCGAACAAGCATTTTTAAAAAACTTTATCAGTTATCTCTTAGATAACTAGCTTGATTTCAAACTCGAGTATCTTTCAAATGGTTTGAAAATATTTCATTTTCTTAACTCACGTACAAGCTTGATTTCATTTTTCCCTTATCTTTTATACTAGTTAGGCCCATTTTTGGCTTTTCAGTTCATTCAATTGTAGAGCCTGGTTTCATTACATTTGGGCCTGGTTTATTTTGTTAATTTGGACTGTGCAAACAATTAGTATAGTAATAGCCAAAATTGCACTTGCATTTATACGTTTATAGAAATTACACTAGTTATATATATATATATATATATATATATATATATATATATATATATATATATATATATATATATATATATATATATATATATATATATATATATATATATATATATATATATATATATATATATATATATATATATATATATATATATATATATATATATATATATATATATATATATATATATATATATATTTATATATATATATATTTTTTAATTTTCATTTTGCATTAGTAGTTACATTTGTATTTTACATTTCTTATATTTTCTGCATTTAATTGCGTATTTGCAATTTGTTTTAGATAGTACGTATACGTAGCGTAATATAGATATTTTTACCTTTTTACTTGATATTTTCCAATTAGACATAGATTACCATTCAATCTTTTAAAACCAAAAATAATAAAGTCAAGCTTAAAATTGTTATATCAATTCGTTAAGATACCGAGACGAAACGATACCTAAAAACGACATATTAAATGACGCCGCTTCCGGTTCTTTTCGTGAAGATTAACGGTTTCGAGTGAGACGATTGGATTTTGGGATCCGTTCACTTTGTGAACGTTATTTTTACGTATTATAAATCAAAAAGATAAAAAATCAAAAAGATAAAAATACAAAAAATAAAAATTCACAAAAATCAATTCTTTTCCTAAAGAATTGAACCAAAAAAAATAAAAAATCCAAAAAGTAATCTTTTTCCTAAAAGATTACACCCAAAAATATATATTATTGGATTTCCTCGGTTTTTATGTACATATAGTATTTTCTTTAAAAAACCCCAATATATACAAAAATATTTTTCTCTATATTATTATATGTAAATACGTATACGTATAAGAACAACCAACACACATATTCTCCATAAGTATTGCCAAGGCAATACACCGTGTTTAGGGGCGTTCCGGTCCTTGACACGTGTATCGATCAAATTCAATAAAGCAAGAATAGATAAATACTTCCAATAGGCAATAATTCGAAGAATACAAACTACAAAGTGAATAGAAAGGCGATGTGCTATAAAATGCCATCTAAGGGTCAATAGGTACTTAAGTGCTTCGCGCCACCTAACCCCCCGTTCACTAGTGCGTATTCTAAGAAGGAAGGCGTGATTGGGGGTCTTGCACCCAAGTAGTAATTATATATATTATACTTTCTTGTGGATATTTCATATCGAACCTCGAGGGAGATAATCTCTTCTCCTTCAAAAGTCGACCGAGAGCTCATCTCTCACTCCTCGAGTTTACTTACACGTGTACTCGCACACGTGTAAACATACCGATTGGTGTATCTCGTTCTCCAAAAAGGAAGAACAACAAAACCGTCCATCAAGCCGATCACGAGTATAGCGCTTTCGACACCACTATTGTAGCCATGGATCAACGTCCTATTATGGAGATCCTCCAATCAAAAGTGGAGGGAAATGTCGACGCCATCGTTATACCCGACATACCCGCACACACTTTTGAGCTTAATACACATATGATCACTTTGATTTCTTCTAGCCCCTTCTTAGGGAGACCCATAGATGACCCCCACGACCATATTAAGAGGTTCTTGTTACTTTGCAATACACTTAAGTATAATGGGGTCCCTCCTGATGCGATTAAGTTGATCCTATTCCCATTCTCCTTAGAGGGTCTTGCTATAAATTGGTATGATAGGCAACCATCTATGAGCATCTTCACTTGGGAGGATTTAAAGAAGCAGTTTTTGAACCAGTTCTTTCCTTCATCAAGAACTACGACTTTGAGAAAATTAATTATTGGTTTTCAACAAAGGAATGATCAAACATTTAGTGAGGCTTGGGAAAATTTCAAGGAGTTATTGAGGAAATGTCCAAATCATGGATTCAATGAGGTTCACCAAATCAACACTTTCTATAATGGATTGAGACCATACCACCAAGATTCACTCAACTCTTCCGCGGGTGGAAATATTTTCTCTAAATCCATTCAAGAATCTTGGGACACTATTGAGACAAAATCGATGGTGCAAGCTAACACACAATTTGATGAGAGAGCCCATGTGGTGCAAGAGAGTGTTCCTCCTCAAATCGAAAACATGATCTCTCAAAAGCTTGATACTATGACCAACACACTCATGAAATTTTGTGACCTCTTTTTGAACAAGAATTCCACCAATGATGTGAATACTATTGCTCTTTCATGTGAGACTTGTGGAGGTCCCCATTCCTACCAACAATGTGAGAAAGTTCAAGGTTATCAAGGGGAGTGCTATGCTTACCAAGGGAAAAATTACAAAGCACCCAACACCTTTCAAAATAAAGGAAATAATTTTCATCCACCCAATCAAGGATTTCAACCACCACCACCCTTCCCAAATCAAGGATACCCTCAAGTTCAAAATCAAGGATATGGGCTACATGATACTCATGAGTATGTTGAAAGGAGAATTCGTGAAAGTGAGAAAAAAATGAATGAGCAAATTAAACTTACAATGGACGAACAAACTAATAGGCTTTTGATGGCATTCAATCAAAGACAACAAGGAGCTTTACCATCTAACACACAAGCAAACCCAAGGGCAAATGTCAATGCTATTACTACAAGAAGTGGAAAGACAACAAAGGATCCTTCACCTCCTAAGCCTCCTCTTGTTACACCCACTTTTGTTCCTACATGTGACAAGCCTTCTACATCTACTTCACCACCTCAAAATGCTCCCATTCAATCAAACACACCTTCTCAACCTATTCCTACTTCTCCTCTACCTTCCACAACTCCCAATGAAGAAGCTATCAAAGACAAATCTTCCACTACAACATCTACACCTAAACCAACTCTTCCATATCCTTCAAGTTTGAGAAAGGACAAGTTAAAGAACAAGGATGACATCCAATTCTCAAATTTCTTAAGGATGTTCAAGCAACTCAACATCAACATATCCTTTGCGGAAGCTCTTGCTTATATGCCAAAGTTTGCTAAGATGTTCAAGGATTTACTCTCAAACAAGGAAAAATTGGTTGATTTGCCCAACACATCCCTTAATGAAAATTGTTCCGCCGTGCTACTTAAAACCTTACCAACAAAACTTGGAGATCCGGGGCGCTTTTTGATCCCTTGTAATTTTCCTGGGGTGGAAAATTGCATGGCATTGGCAGATCTAGGGGCAAGCATAAATCTCATGCCTTTATCGGTTTGGCAAAAACTCTCTCTTCCCGAGCTCACTCCAACTAGGATGACCCTTGAGTTAGCCAATCGTACCATAGCTTACCCGGTAGGTATTGCGGAGGATGTGTTTGTAGGTGTGGATAAGTTTACCTTTCCGGCCGACTTTGTAGTGGTTGATTATGACATGGACCCGAGAGTTCCTCTAATTGTTGGTAGACCTTTCTTGAGGACGGGTCGTACTCTTATTGATGTGGCAGAAGGAGAAATAATTATGAGAGTTGAGGATGAGAAAGTTGCGTTTAAGATAAGAAAAGTCATTAAGAAACCTCAAGGTTATGAAACCGTTAATCACATTGATGTTCTTGACGAGGCGGTAAATCTTAGTCATGATGTAGGGTGAATAACAATGATATTCTTGATGAAGTTTGTCATGAATACTTTCATGAAGCTTGTCAAAGTGGGAATTATGAGATTCCCCATGTTGAGACCATAGCCTCCATTACTTCCTCATTGAATGTTTTTGAAACTCAAGAGTTTAACATTGATGATTTTGTGATTTATTCAAACCCTATTTTTCAAACATCACTTGATAACCCACTTTTCAATGACAATGAGGAAGTTAATGATGATTATAGTGATGAGCTTTCTATACCCTTAAGGTCTATGACTCATATCATCTCTACGAGTGGTCCTCCTATACTTGAGCCTCCTAGTGACTCTTATTGTCATACCTATCCGCCGGTGGATTTGGTTATTCTTGAGGAGGATCCTCCACCTATAGAGAGTGATACTACTTTAGAGGATCTTACTTTTCACGAGGATTTAGACAAGTTTCTAGATACCTACTTTCCTATTGAGGATGAGTTTTCCCATGATTCGAATGATTCGTTTGTCTCTTCATTGAGTTTGGATGAGGACGACTCTCCTACTGTAGACTTAGATGATGACTTTTACACCCATTTGGACCTTAATGAAAATTTTTCAAAAGGAAAAGAAAAGGAAGACCCGAAGGTTCATACTACTTTTGTTTTAACACCTCTTTTTCAAACTTCGGTGTCTAATGATGTGAATTTTTATAAGGGGGTGTCTTGTAAAGGAAACACTTCTTTGACTTGTCATTTTCCCCAAAAGGAAAGGGTTTTTGATCCTGGTATAAACAGTTTTGAGCTATCTGCTATAAAAGGAAAACTCTTTAGAAAAATGAGATCCTTCTCTTCTTATCATACCTTTCATTGTGACCATTGATTGGTGTATTTTGCATTCACCTCATAGCATGTTAATTTAGCATCATTGTATATTTATTAGTCGTTATATATGTACTTTGAGTGTGTTTTGTGATTATATAGGTTACGAGCGAAGTGGAATAAAAATGGACGCTTAATTGATTTTTTGGAGAAAAGACACTGTGAGCGCCGATAAATGAAGGAAAAAATATTGAAGAAAAAGATTTGAGCGGGTCGCGATATTTTCGGTCATCTTTTATTTGTCCGGGCTTCGTTTGAACAATTGTTGTCGTTGGGTTATTTTTTATTGGGCCAAAGTTATTGTATGTCAAAAGAATAAAAAAAAAGAATAAAAAAAAAAAAAAAAACTTTTGGCCCATTGGGCCCTAAAGCCCAATAGTAACCTAAACCGACTACAAAATCTATATATATTGAAGGAGGGAGAGTCGTCGAGATATATTGGAAAAAAAGAAAGAAGAATCGATTGAAGGGAATAAAAAAAGGAGTCAATTTAGGAAAATTGGACTACTATTAAGAAAAAAAAAGACGATTGAAAGGGTTTTGTTTTTTTGGTTGGAGAGTACAATTAATACGGTGAGGATCTCCACAGGGGATCCAAATTTCAAAAGAAAAAAAAAGAATCTTTTAATTAAGATAGAGATGAAGCGGGTCGAGTGCATCGCGATGTCCGGCTAATTTTGTTGTAATTCCTTCCGGTAACTTTATTTATGGTTTGATCATTACTTTTGGGTTATCATATTTTCATTACATTGATTTATGATTTATTTATAAGTTATTTTTATTGACTTAATATTATGTTTAATTATTTGTGCGAGACAATTTATTATTAGTTAACGATTCATACTTATTTTATTTAGTTAAAAAAAAAGATGGTTGTATAATAAACATAAGTTGTACCTAAATAAATTATTAAAACATAATTATTGGTTGGATTAATATAAGATTTATTATTGCAAGTCGTTGATAAACATAATAAATGCCGACATTAATTCATTCATATTAAGTCAAAGTAATCTTTGTAATCGGTTCTAAAAAGTTTCAATAATCTATAAGTGTGATCAACCATAAATATTAGGAGCTGGAAGGGATTGCATTTTTCTTTTAATTGTTTACATCTTTATTTTATTTTTCTAGCTTTATTATTAGCTTAATAATTATTTTAATTTTTAATCCGCATTTTTATTATCAAAAGTATTTTAGTTGTCAGATTTCAAAACCAAAACCTTTATTGATCAGTGATCACCTCAAAACTTAAACTAAAACCACATAGTCCTCGTGGATCGATACCCATTTACCCTATCTAGTATAATGTAATTAGGTTATTTTTTGACCGGCACTTCGACGTCGATTAAAATTTGGCGCCGCTGCCGGGGACTCAGTGAGCTTTTCGTTTAAGTTTTTGTTAATATTTTTCTTTAATAAAATACAAAAATACAAAAAGATTTTATTTTTCTTGTTTTGTTTTGTTTTGTTTGTTTGTTTTGTTTCTTGTGAGTGTGCAGGTTAGTGCATGCGCACACGTAGATCGGGACGTACATCACCGTTAGCTTACGATCCCGAGGTTGAGAAAAATGCAAGGTTAAGAAGGAAGACGTTTCGACAGTTTTCTACTAATCTTGATTTTTCAGGTTTAGCAGAGCTTTTCGCTGAAATGCCAGGTGACGAATATGTTGGCGGAAGTGCTAGCGGAAGTAGTAGCGGAGAAGAATCTCCACCACGGGGTGTTGATTCTTATTACCGGCCGGGGATCTTCGAGGATCCCTCGCCTATCGTTTATCCGGATCCGGTTAAAGGGGTTACAAGTAACTTCAAGATCCAGCCGAACCTCATAGCAATCTTGCCAGTGTTTAGAGGTCGTGAGGAACCATACGCACATCTGCGAGAATTCTTCTCAATTGCTGACACACATCAGGTTAATAACATTACAAAGCATGAGGTAAGACTTCGCCTTTTTCCTTTCTCACTTAAAGATCAAGCTAAGGACTGGTTCTCATCTCTTGAGCCAGGTAGTATTAACTCATGATCTGAAATGCAATCTGCTTTTCTTGAGGAATTTTATTCTATAAGTAAAACTGCTGCCATTAGGAATAAGATTAAATCCTTTCGTCAAATCCCAGGCGAGCAGTTTCATGAAGCATTTAATAGACTTAAGGAGTTATTAAGAACATGCCCTCATCACGATGTTCCAAAATGGGAGCTTGTCAAAGTCTTCTATGATGGGTTGGATTATAACAACCAACAATTTGTGATGGCCACTAGTGGGGGTATGTTTTTCTCGCGACCTATGGAGGAAGAATGGGAGTTTTTTGAAAAACTAAGCAAAGGTTCTAAGACCCAAGCTTCAGTGGATCGAAACAACCACCCATCTTCCGCCAATTATGTGTCTAACCAACGTGGCACAAATTCTGAAATTAGCGAGTTAAGTAAGAAAGTTGATCTTTTGTTGAAAAATATAGGAAAAGGTGTTCCAAATGTGTCTAATGTGTCGCATAGTGGGTGTTCAATGTGTGGTGATCCAAGTCACTCTGTTGATAATTGTCAAAGTTGGGGGGCGCCACCAAATGAGGAGGTAAATGGAGTCTATGGTGGTCGTCCACGAAATGACCCATTCTCCGAAAGTTACAATCCTGGATGGCGCAATCACCCCAATTTCCGTTGGAAAGATGAAGACAGTCGCCCTAATAATACCCAACAACAACACTATGGTTACAAACCAAGGTATGAGGGTGGCGATTCATCTAACTTCCAACAAAATTCTTACAATCATAGGCCACAACAACAATATCCAAATCAGGGCCAAGGCCAAGATGACAACCGTCTCTTGAATCTTGACCAAAAGTTTGATAGGCTTATGGATTCATTGTCTACCAACAATCAAGAGATTAATAGAAAATTTGAGGTCACTAATCAAAGACACGAGACCACTACTAAATCTATTGCAGATCTTGAGAGACAAGTTGGTTAATTGGCTGATCAATTAAGCAAAAGAGATGAGGGAAGGCTACCGAGCTACCCCACCATGAATCCCGCACACAAGAAAAATGGAAATGAGCACGTGAATATGGTGACATCTCTTCGAAACGGGAAAATCTACAACAATGACAAGAGAATTCCAAATTCTCCTGATGTCGAGGATTTCGTTACTGATGACGAAATTATTGTTGAAGGCAAAAATTCTGATAATGTTAAGTCCGGTTCTGAGTTGGTAAATGATTTGTTAAATGATTTTCCTAAACCAGCAACACCGAATCCTAAAGCTACTGAATCTCCTGAAGTTGGGGTGGGTGGTGTGTCCAGCACACCTTACCCTACGGCTTTGGAGAAATCGACATCTACAAGGTTAGCTAAAAAGGGTCCTCATGCTGAGGATATGTGGGAGACTTTCAAGCAAGTTAAAATCAATCTACCCCTTATTGATGCTATCAAGCAAATTCCTGCATATGCCAAGTTTTTAAAGGACTTGTGTACCCAGAAGAGGAAGCTGAAGGCGTCTTTGCCTAAAAAGATTGACCTAACTGAGCATGTTAGTGCAGTCTTATCTAGCTCCCTTCCTCCTAAATTCAAAGATCCTGGAGCACCGTTGATTTCAGTGGTGGTCGGAAATATTGCCATTAAGAAGGCGCTCCTTGATCTTGGTGCCAGTATTAACATCCTTCCTGCTAGTTTGGTTGATAAGTATGACTTAGGAACTCTTCGTAAGACAGACACCATTATTTCCTTAGCCGATCGATCTACCAAAATTCCTAGAGGTATCTTAGAGGATGTAATTGTGAAAGTTGATGACTTCTATTACCCAGTTGACTTCTTTGTTATGGACGCCGAGTCACAATACAAAGATGTTCAACCAACTATTATCCTTGGGCGCCCATTCTTAGCCACGATAGATGCTAGGATTAATTGTCGGACTGGCGCCATGGATATTGCATTCGGTAATAAGAAGATAAGATTGAATGTGTTTAATTCTATGAATTCTTCTACGGTGAATGAATGTTACCAAGTAGATGTGATTGATGAGGAAGTTCAAAAGCATGCGTCCCGTATGCTTAAGGATGATCCTTTGGAATTATATTTAACTGGTGATAACGAGGAGATTCTTGATGTTGCTGAAGTTCTAGAGATTCAAGAGTGTTTGGTCAATTCTTTGGACCATCAAAAACCACCTTGGTCTTATAAAGTGGAGCCCTTGCCTTCTACTTTTGACACGGCTACGAAGCCGTCTCTAGAGGTGCCTCCAACTCTTGAGCTAAAACCTTTGCCATCCAATCTCAAATATGCTTTTCTAGGTCCTAACAATACTTTACCTGTTATTGTTGCTTCTGATCTTTCTGAATCACAAGAGGAAGAACTTCTAAAAGTGCTTTCCAAGTACAAAGCAGCAGTGGGATGGACGATTGCAGACTTGAAAGGGATCAGCCCTTCATTATGTATGCATCGAATTGTTACGGACCCAAATATTAAGCCAGCAAGAGATGCGCAAAGGCGTCTGAATCCTAATATGAAAGAGGTAGTGAAGACGGAAGTTCTTAAATGGTTAGATGTCGGTATCATCTATCCCATCTCGGATAGTAAATGGGTAAGTCATACTCAAACGGTGCCTAAAAAGGCCGGAATCACCGTTGTTGAAACCGAGAATGGGGAAAAGCTCACAACCCGACCAGTCACTGGGTGGAGAGTTTGTATAGATTACCGTAAGCTGAATAACGCCACGTCTAAAGATCACTTCCCACTACCTTTCATTGATCAAATAGTTGAGAAGCTTTCTGGTAAGAATTTCTATTGCTTCCTGGATGGGTACTCCGGTTATAATCAAATACCCATCCATCCTGATGACCAGGCCAAAACTACGTTTACGTGTCCATATGGGACGTTTGCATTTCGAAGAATGCCTTTTGGCCTGTGTAATGCACCGGCTACCTTTCAGCGGTGTATGATGAGTATCTTTTCTGACATGGTTGGAGAATCTGTTGAGATATTTATGGATGATTTCTCCATTTTTGGTCAATCCTTTGAAAGCTGCCTTAATCAGCTTGAAAGTGTGTTAAAAAGATGCACTGAAACTAATTTGGTGCTTAGTTAGGAGAAGAGCCATTTCATGGTTCGTGAGGGAATTGTATTAGGGCATGTTGTGTCTGAAAAAGGATTTGAGGTTGATCGTGCCAAAGTTCAGGTAATTTCAACCCTTCTTCCTCCCACTACCGTCAAAGGTGTGCGATCTTTTCTTGGTCATGCCGGGTTCTATTGGCGATTTATTAAAGATTTTAGTGCTATATCAAAGCCTCTTTGCAATCTACTCTTAAAAGATGCACGCTTTGATTTTAATGAATCATGTCTTAAAGCATTCAACATGCTTAAGCAAAAGCTTGTAGAAGCCCCTATTCTGTAATCACCTGATTGGTCGAAGCCTTTCGAGATCATGTGTGATGCGAGTGATTATGCCGCTGGGGCGGTTCTAGGACAGCGGGTCGATAAGAAACCCGTTGTGATTTTTTATGCTAGTAAGACTTTTTCAGAAGCTCAAATGAATTACACTACTACTGAAAAAGAGTTGTTAGCCGTGGTTTTTGCTTTTGATAAGTTTAGGTCATATATTTGGGGGCATTCTAAGGTGATAGTATTTTCAGATCATAGTGCCTTAAGACATTTGTTGACTAAGAAAGAGACAAAACCGAGGTTGCTTAGGTGGATTTTGCTTTTACAGGAATTTAATCTAGAAATTCGGGATAAAAAGGGGTTAGAAAATGTAGTTGCTGACCATTTGTCTAGAATTATCCCTCCGCCGTTCAACCCTTCTGATGTGATTAAGGAAAGCTTTCCGGATGAAATCTTATTTGAGGTTTCTAAGGTTCCTTGGTACGCAAATATAGTTAATTATCTAGCTGTTAAAAAGCTTCCGGATTTTTGGTCCAATCAACAACGAAAATACTTCTTCTCTCAGTTGAAGCATTATTTTTGGGAGGATCCGGAGCTCTATAAGGTGTGTGCTGACCAAGTTGTTAGGAGATGTGTTCCCGACCATGAGCATATGGACATATTGGCTCATTGCCATTCTTATGCATGTGGTGGTCACTTTGGTGCTACGAAAACTGGGCATAAGATCCTACAAAGCGGTTTCTTTTGGCCGACTATATTCAAGGATGCCCAATCTTTTGTGAAAGCATGTATTCATTGCCAACAAGTAGGAGGAATTTCAAGGCGTGATCAAATGCCTATGAATCCTATACTTGTTGTTGAGATCTTTGACGTGTGTGGTATTGATTTTATGGGACCATTCCCCACTTCCCATGGCAATGTTTACATTTTAGTGGCAGTGGATTATGTGTCTAAGTGGGTAGAGGCTGAGGCGACTAGAACAAATGACCATAGTGTAGTTCTTAAGTTTGTTAAGAAAAATATCTTTGCTAGACATGGAATTCCTAAGGCTATCATTAGTGATGGGGGTTCCCACTTTAAGAACTTTAGATTTGGGAAATTATTGAAACACTATGGAGTTAATCATAGGATAGCTACCCCTTATCACCCACAGACTAGTGGACAGGTTGAAGTATCTAATAGGGAGATTAAACGAATCTTAGAAAAGACCGTTCGTAGTGATAGGAAAGATTGGTCCTTGAGGTTAGATGATGCTTTGTGGGCATATAAGACGGCTTTTAAGACTCCTATTGGTATGTCACCGTATAAGTTGGTATATGGCAAGGCGTGCCATTTACCGGTTGAGATAGAGCATAGGGCTGAATGGGCAATTAAGACTGTTAATCTGGATTTAGAGAAAGCAGGTAGTTCTAGGAAACTTCAATTATCTGAACTAGATGAGATTAGACGTGATGCTTATGAATGTTCTAGGATTTATAAGGAGAAAACCAAAGCTTTTCATGATCGACACATCACCAAGAAATCGTTCTTGGTTTGTCAAAAAGTTTGGTTATTCAATGCTAGACTTAAGCTTTTTCCTGGAAAGTTGAGAAGTAAATGGACGGGTCCATACATAGTGACTCAAGTCTCTCCATACGGAGCCATTGAAATAAAAAAATATGGTGGGTGGAGAGCCTTTTAAAGTTAATGGACACCGTTTAAAGCCGTATGTTAAGTTGGAGAGTGATCAGATGGAAACGGTGGATGTGGTTTACTTGGAACCACTCCAACCGTCTCAATAGCTCATATGAGTTATGTCTGGCTGAAGACGGTAAACTTAGCGCTTCGCAGGAGGCAACCCGTGGTTTCTGGAACTTTGTGGGTGTGTTCACTACAAACCCTCACGAGACAAAACTAGTCACCGAGTGGTTTAAAGGCTTGTTGCATACGCTAAATGCAACTCTGATTCTTACGAAAGTGAGTTAGGTTTTTGTTTTTTGTGTGAGTTTGTCAAATTGATTTTTAACCAAAATTTCAATTTAAGGTTTTTGCATTAGGGACAATGCAATGCATTAAGTTGAGGGGGGTGGCACATGTGTTACATGTTTTTGTGTGAAATTTTGGTCAAAATGGGTTCAAATGTGATTTTTGGGAAAAATTGGAAATTTTAAAAATTTTAAATCACATTATAAGAGTCTTGTGCTAATTAGATGTGGAAGTTTCTTCTACATATATGTTTGTTGAGTATTTGCAGATTCTGAAGATTAGCTTGTGGATGATTTATTGGAGCGAGCTAGAAGATTTGGCCATAATTATCAGGTGCACCCGATTAATTGTATAATTTGGTTATTAAATTGATTTGATTGTTTGCATGTAGTTAGGCATATGTATAATTAGATGATCAAACCACGCCGGTTAAATTCCCTCTACTTACCTTTGCTTAGAGCGAGTAAAAAAGTTTAAATAAATAATATGAATATAGTAATGTAATAGTTGGGTTAGGACATTTGAAATTGATCTTATTCGGCTCGCCACCCGCGCACGGTGGCCTTAGAAAAGAGTTGGAGAACTGTCATAATTATTGGTGGTAGTCATATGCTGGGCTTTCATATCTGATTCTTCACCCGCGCAAGGTGATACTTTAGTTGTTAGCATGGGTCAGACGCCAATTTTTATGATGGATAGCATTGCACTTAGCTGAGACAATTTTATGAGAAATAACCTAATCCTTGTATTGTTGTAATGAAATTAGAAAGATTAGTTTAATTTAGTGCATTGTATAATTATACTATGTGGTAGATTACTCCATCATGTGATGTACCAGTAGGCACGAAGTATAACTGTTCCCATTTAATTAAACAGAACTAATTAACCGGTTCTCATGTGCCAGTGTGTCGTGGTATGCACCTATAGGATAGATATTCATTTTTCTGAATAATCGGTCTTTATATCAATTTTGAAAGGAGTGTATAAAGCGTTCGGGATGACTTGTATAAGAAACGGTTTCGAATGGCTTAAAAAGAGAGAGCTTATGTGTAAAGTGAAAAAAAAAATGAATGAAAAAAAAAAGTGAAGAAAAAAAAAATGAAAAAAAAAGTTGTAAAAAGAAAATGATGAGAAAAAAAAGTGGAAGTATGTAAGCTAAAGTATGATGGCTTATGATGTGCTCTTATGGTATAAAAATTCCAACGTTATTAAAGGTTTAAGATATTTTCACCTCTTGTTTAGATTAATGTTTATATTGATTATAGGTGTGTATTAGGTACGTTGGACACATGGTTAATTATATGAAACATAAAGTAAATGGAGTCAATGGGAATGGTTATGCTAAGTGTTTAAGAAGGACAAAAATATTGGTAATCATTTTGGATTATTTGTCATGTAGGATGGTTATTAATGTATTAGGTTGAATGTGATCTTTTTGATGAAATTTCAATAGTATGATTAAAAATTATGAAATTAACATGCTTGTATATTTTTATTTTATTTTTACTTGGGACACGTAAAAGGTTAAGTTCGAGGGGATCTGATTGGTGTATTTTGCATTCACCTCATAGCATGTTAATTTAGCATCATTGTATATTTATTAGTCGTTATATATGTACTTTGAGTGTGTTTTGTGATTATATAGGTTACGAGCGAAGTGGAATAAAAATGGACGCTTAATTGATTTTTTGGAGAAAAGACACTGTGAGCGCCGATAAATGAAGGAAAAAATATTGAAGAAAAAGATTTGAGCGGGTCGCGATATTTTCGGTCATCTTTTATTTGTCCGGGCTTCGTTTGAACAATTGTTGTCGTTGGGTTATTTTTTATTGGGCCAAAGTTATTGTATGTCAAAAGAATAAAAAAAAAATATAAAAAAAAAAAAAAACTTTTGGCCCATTGGGCCCTAAAGCCCAATAGTAACCTAAACCGACTACAAAATCTATATATATTGAAGGAGGGAGAGTCGTCGAGATATATTGGAAAAAAAGAAAGAAGAATCGATTGAAGGGAATAAAAAAAGGAGTCAATTTAGGAAAATTGGACTACTATTAAGAAAAAAAAAAGACGATTGAAAGGGTTTTATTTTTTTGGTTGGAGAGTAAAATTCATACGGTGAGGATCTCCACAGGGGATCCAAATTTCAAAAGAAAAAAAAAAGAATCTTTTAATTAAGATAGAGATGAAGCGGGTCGAGTGCTTCGCGATGTCCGGCTAATTTTGTTGTAATTCCTTCCGGTAACTTTATTTATGGTTTGATCATTACTTTTGGGTTATCATATTTTCATTACATTGATTTATGATTTATTTATAAGTTATTTTTATTGACTTAATATTATGTTTAATTATTTGTGCGAGACAATTTATTATTAGTTAACGATTCATACTTATTTTATTTAGTTAAAAAAAAAAGATGGTCGTATAATAAACATAAGTTGTACCTAAATAAATTATTAAAACATAATTATTGGTTGGATTAATATAAGATTTATTATTGCAAGTCGTTGATAAACATAATAAATGCCGACATTAATTCATTCATATTAAGTCAAAGTAATCTTTGTAATCGGTTCTAAAAAGTTTCAATAATCCATAAGTGTGATCAACCATAAATATTAGGAGCTGGAAGGGATTGCATTTTTCTTTTAATTGTTTACATCTTTATTTTATTTTTCTAGCTTTATTATTAGCTTAATAATTATTTTAATTTTTAATCCGCATTTTTATTATCAAAAGTATTTTAGTTGTCAGATTTCAAAACCAAAACCTTTATTGATCAGTGATCACCTCAAAACTTAAACTAAAACCACATAGTCCTCGTGGATCGATACCATTTACCCTATCTAGTATAAGGTAATTAGGTTATTTTTTGACCGGCACTTCGACGTCGATTAACCATCGTTTGCTTAAGGGAACCTGGACTATTTTACCCTGGTTTGTGATTCCCACCTTGGGATTGAGCTATTATTGGGATGAAAATCATGTATTTGATCCTGGTGGACTTTCTTCGAGGTTTCCCTTTATGGGCATGACTTTTCACCCTTAGTATTGAATAACTAGGTTAGAAAACGTAGAGTAGATCTAAATAGGTTTGGTTTAATAAAAGGGTGTTATAGTAGAGTTGAAGTGGAGGGGCGACCTTTCTTCGTCTTTTGGTGTTTGCTTCAAGGGTTGCTCTCTCACATTTCATACTTGGAGTTTATGGAGGAGGCCCGTGTATCTGGTTCACTTCGATTAGTTTTTGCTATTGTGATATTCAAAACACTTGTGCTTAAAATGAATACCCTTTAGTTGTCTCTTCCTTATCTTGGGTTAAGCAAAGTAATCAATGTCCTAAGTGTAGGGGAGTTCACTCCCATGCTCTTAAACATTGAGGACAATGTTTATCTTAAGTGTAGGGGAGACTTCTATCGAAGTGACCTTACCTAAGCCATTGCCTTAACTTCATGATAAATTGGAAAAATAATTTTTCAAACATTTTTCAAATTTTTGATTTACTTTGGCCACCAAAAATATGCATTCATAATTTTTGCATTAATCATTTTTCATTTGCATAACACATTTGCATTGTATATATTTCTTCATTTGTTCTTTATAAAAAATCGAAAAGAAAAAAATATAATAAAAATATGGTTTAACAAATTTAGATTTCTTTGACATATTAGGCCCGCCATGGATATTTTGACTCAACCCGAGTTTGCTTATCTTAGCACTCTCTAGCTAGTATCCTTAACTGTGACAATCCATCAATTTATGGTTGATATTTTATTCTCAAATATTGTTTGAAAACATTATTTTAATGTTATATTATGAACTCACTTATTTTTGGGAAGAAATTTGGATTTACGTCTTGAAGTAGCATCGACTACTTCTAAACCGGAGGATTCAACGTTACGTGCTTACGTTTACATACACCGTCTTTGGTGACAGTCCGACATTTCAGAAAAATAAATTTGTTCATGAATATTATTTTGGAGTTTTAAATTTGTGTTGGTTCATAAACTCACAAATTTACGAGAAGAGATTAGGACTTACGATTTTATTTTAACGTCCTTTACGACTAAACCGGAAACCCTAGGATTACGTATTTATGTGTTTGATGAGACAATTTTTATTAGATTCGTTTTGTGTCGTTGATTCATAATTTATAAAAACGTTTTTCGTAAAACGACCGGAGGGTACACAAATCGAGGAAACTAGAATCTAGGAGTACCCGTAAATAATTGGGGATGAGACAAAACAAGTTTTGCCCCACCCCCAATATAGGACGGCTACATAAGCTACACTTCACCCCTTTATGTGTCAAGCTTAGCTAATAAGCTAAGACACATGTAACAAGCTTACAAAGTAAGCTAACATGCCTCAAAACCACAAATCAAAACCACTCTTTCCATTTGCAACTCATGCAAACAACTCAAAATCTCTCTCACCCTCCATCTATGCCGTCCACTTCTCCACACAAAACACCCTCACTTGATCAATTTAAACCACAAAATCATGTGTTATTTACACATATGTTGAAGCCTTTTTGAAGCTCTATAGATTGGTGGTGCTTATAACATCCAAGGAGGAGTTTCCATGGAGTCTTGGGGCTGATTTTCCACATGGTGTTCATGAAGAATGGTGGTCTTGAAGATGGTCTTGGTTATCCACAAGTTTCTCCATCAAAATCCACGTCCAAATCATAACCTACATCAACTTGGTGGTATAAAGATTGTCCTCGTCATCCTCTTGTTATTTTTGATTATGTAATCTTGTATCTCTTTTACTTATGTATATGTATATGATGATGAATGATGATTAAAAATATTGTGTGGGGATTTGGTGTTGATAAACATGCTTAAAAAAGATGAAAAACTATAAGAAACAAGGTTAAAATCTTGTTTAATTTACATGGCTGTATAAAACAGTAAAGAATCATATGATAAACTGATAAAATGATGAAGTAGAATCAATTTACAGTAAGCTATGGGTGTTGTACACATGTGAGAGTTGGCCATGCAATGGAATCATTGTAATGAGTGAGATATGATCAAAACAAGTTTAAAGTACAAATCTGAGTTCTCTGTTTTGGACGATTTTTAGAAAATACTTAGAGGCTGATTCAACAGTATCTATAACCGAGTTAAATGGATAAATTATCATGTAGTTTATGTGATAAAAATTTGAGCTTCTATCTCCATATATAACTCTAGATATGGCAGTTTTGGTGAAGATGGAAATAAAAATCAGATTTTTAGAATTAATGTTTATTACTATTATATAAGCACTCAAAATTATATTGTATAAAATGTAAAGTTAAAAACCCACTAACTCATGAATTTTATTTATATAAATATGTTAAAAGTTAAATAAATGGATAAATTATAAAATTGGTAGTGGAATAATATTTATAAGTTATAAAAACTATAAAACATGATTTTTACGACTTTTTCGGCTATTACCGTAAAATTAACGTTTTTGTTAAATAAAACTTAGACGGTTGGACCCGTCTAATGTAAACTTTATAAAACTCATATACTGATATATAAACATATATAACAAGTAAAAACCGATAAAACCCGAACTATATAACATACGGACATTAACGGGATAAGTCAACGTTATTGGACTAATAATACAACAAAAAACACTTAAAAACTTATTTATTGGGCTTAAGCCATTTGGGTCCAACATGTAAAGTGTAAATACTGATAATATAGGTATAAAATGGATTAAAACAAGTTAAATAACTTATAATAAGCTTATTGGACTTAAAATAGGTAAATAGGTAAAACTAGTGAACTAGTAAAAAGATACCAATACGTAAACACTAAAATAAGTAAATGAGAATATGTAAACCCACTTGATCATCATATATATAAAATCATAATATGTATACATAATTGTTATTTCTATAAAGTCATTGGACCTGAGTCTAAGACGAGTATTATTTGTCTAGGTTTTCGTGATTGAAGCACGTACCGTACGTCCGAATTGCCGATAACCCGCCTTCCCACATCAACGTGAGTTCATAGCCTTGCACTCTTTTAAATGTTTTATGAAATGTTTTATAAACCCGCGAGGGAGATAACATGTTAGTTTTTATAAAATTAGGACACCATTTCTCCCGATTGTTTGTTTATTGATTTGGACCTGAATGATTGTATGACCGATAAATGATTAAAGGACCTGATAGATGAAAAAAAATGGATTATTAAAGTTAGGTTATGTCACTAAAAGTCCCATTAGCATGAATTGTGAACTACCGGGTTTTGGTAGACGCTTATGCATATAATAGTACTATTTGGGGACGATCACCCCAGTTCGCGCGTTGACGGTTGATCCCCGTCGTGCCACATTGATTGGTAAGCGAATTTATGTATAAGAAGATTTCCATAGCGTGACCTTTGTGACGACACGCTACTTTAGATGGGCAAATTGAGTATCGGGTTAGCTACCCGTTCTTGGTTTAGTAAGGTAACAATGTCATGCGGCTTATAATAATCCAAATTAACGAAATACTACTAGACGCACCGAATTACGATGTATTGCCTGACTAGCAATACAGGGTCATACTATTGATATTATGTTCGTGTTTTGGTTTTCATAACCATATTCATATAACGGTTTTTATTTAACTTTATACAATGTCGTAAGACGTATTGTATGATGTTTTTACGACATTGGCTCGTATAATGATTTTTAAGGCAAACGCCTATATTATGATTTTGATGCAGATTTGTATAAAACGACTTTGGCTATTTTATGGCCTATTAAAATGATTTGTACAAAATAATTTTCAGTAATAATTTTATACTTATATTAATTTGATGGATTTTATTAAACTCTATGAATTCACTCGGTGTTATCGCTGACCTTTTCTTTTAACATGTTTTATCTCAGGTACTTGAAGGTAATTCTCGGGAAGACAACAAGAATTCATGGCCCGCACTTAAATACTTATTTCCATTCAAATGCTTTGTAAAACCTGTATCAAATACAATGACTTGGGACCTATGTAACTTTGATATTTATGAATGGAAATGCTTTTATTATTAAACGACGCGATTTTTATGCGTTGTCTATGATGTGAATAATGTGCTATCCCGTAACACCAACGAGTCTTTCGCTGTATTGAGTTGTATAAATTTGGGGGTGCTACAGTTTGGTACCAGAGCTCTCGTTACAGAGAACGAAAGATTTTTAAAACCAAGGTTTTGAATAAAACATTTCAAAATCTTTTAACTATAAACATTTTCTTAAAAATGTCTAAAAATATTTTGACTATAACGGTGCCGAAGAATTCCCGGGTTACCGACAAGGCCAGACTGAGAAGTGTTATTTTAATATATATATAACTTGGATTATATATATATACATATGATGTAAATTGATTACATGATTTTTTGATGATTATTTTGATTTTTATACGAGGTATTTATACGACGTAGATTGTCACAAGAAATCCTAACTTCCCTAGTAAATTAATCGAAGCTATTCTCGTAGGAATTCTAGCTATCCTAGATCTAAACCAAGTTGTGGATATTTATGATCCCAACAAATGGTTGATATTCGTAGAAATGTAGATATTAGTTGATTGTGATTTTGAAAAAGAATTGGCGAGATTAAATCTGATATCGATGTCATGACGATCTTTCCTTATAGAGTGGAGTTTGACAAAACGTTGCCACCTAGAAAGATGTCATCTGATTCGTTGTCATCCAATTCTTAAATTGAAATCGAAAGGGTGAATGTTGCACTTGAGGCTGTCATTGGAACCATTACCCAAAAGCCTCATGCCACTAATACCTTTTCGAGAAGTCTAATTGAATGTATGAGTCATCTCATACTAGTGACTCATTTGATAATTGTTGTTGTAAGAGCTATAGGATTGGAAATTAAGTGTTGTTCATATCGAACTTTTATTGCACTTTGAAGGTATAAGAATAAGGTTGAAAGTATTTGAAAATAAGGTAGGATATCGAATTGAGTATAAAATTGGTTAAAACTTGAATAAATAAAAGTTTAACACGTATGGAATATGAGATTATTAAGAGGAAATCGTTAAGTTTTGTGATTGAATTATAAGGTTTTAAATGATTGTTTGTTTGTGTTAAGGATTGTTCCTAAGCCATTGTCCACTAACAAGGATGCCCAGTGTCCAATAAATAAATCGAAGAAATCTTCTTCTGAATTGAGACCGATGGATCTTTCGGGACATGTGGAACACCTAATGACTCTTGTAGATTAGTATTCATTGTGGTATCTTAAAAATTCCTAACTTAACTGAGACATCAGTTGGTAGGATGAGTTCTGAGAATTGTATGACATAGTGACACGTAATGTGTTACGGTACCATTTGACTTGTTTGTGATTAATGAAAAGACTACCTTTGATTGCTAAATTCTACATGTATCGATGTTATCTATATTTTCTTGCTTCTTCCTAATGCTCGCATTAGTAAGGCAACCATTGAACAAGTACTCATCTTGAATTGAGTTACGTTGTGAATTATTCTTTTCTGAGTTCCATCGAGATGATGAACCTCATGATTATTTGGCAAAAGCTCATTTCCTATCATATTGTAGTTAAGTTCTTGGTGAACAACTCTTCATCACTCTTTTACAGATCACACATTGTTTTTATAAAGTTAAAATGATATCCTTTGAGAAAATTTAATTTTCATCACAATAAGGATTATTCAAAGGGAGATTTATAAGTGATTGATATCAAAATGAAGTTGTTTATGAGACGCTTTGGAAACTTAATTATTTCCATAACAAAGAAAACCTTTGTAAATATATTTTTGATTCTTATTTAAGAATTAAGTATGAAAATGTTTTTATTACATACATGATGATAAAATTTTGACGAACTGAGTATTACATCGTTAATCTTGAAATTGTATATAGTTGCGCGCCTACATACAATTTGGAATGGACCATGCATGACTAATTAGTAGTCACCATAAAACTAATGAATAAACACTACATTTTCTTTGAAGATTGTGAAAGATTAAACTTTATGAGATCTGCAAGAAGTGAAAAATAGGGACATAGTGTTAGGGATACCTACATATGTGCCTGTAGCATCTATTCTTCTGAGTTGAATTTACTAATCTGTGGAATTTGTCTTATTTGACAATTGACAATTCTTTCTTGTCCAATTCTCCCGTAGTGAGATTCTTAGGAAAAGTATCTGATTATCGAGTGTTGATACCCGACTGGATGTATCGACGTTCTTATCATTTCTTTTGATTAGATTTCATATTTGAATGACCTGGGTAACGATCCGAGGAGCTTTCGAATGCGTACTCAAATTATGAAAACATGGGATATATTCATATTCATTAAATGTTTTCGTCTGTATCTGATTTGCAATTCTCTCGCATAGATTATGCGTTGACCTTACTCTTTTGAGGTTAGTTGTGTCTCCATATATCCTTGAATTTGCAAAGGATTATGAGTTATTATTAGTCTTTTGAGAAGTTCACATCTTATCGACGGCAATGAAACTGAAAAGTTGATAATGCCGGTAGAATGGATTGATTGATTATGACATGAAGACATTGTCTTAATTGATGGGAACTCGAATTGAATTCCCCTAAATGATAAGATGTTGATTATCAAAAGTGATCTAAATAATTCTTGATGGATGACTTGAAAGTATACCGTGAATGGTTGTGAATTAGTCATAGATATTATAATCTAGAAAGAACCTAATATGAATGTATTAAAAGATGTTTCCGTATGTGAAACCTTAGGAGGTATTTGTTGATGAAATAACTAGACTTTTGCCATTAAGGCAAGTTGAAATTGGTATTGATTATATTTCCGGTGCTGCACCTGTGGCTTGTGCACTGTACGTCAGCACCATCTGACTTAAAGGAATTACCGTACAACTGAGAGAGTTGTCGGAGAAAGATTTTATTCTACCAAGCTCGTCATCATGAAGAGCTATGGTGTTATCATTCCTTATATTTATAGATTACTGTGAACTGAGTAAATTGACAATCGAAAACGAAATCCATAACTCGAAGTGGAAGATTTGTTCGATCATTTACAAGGTTTTAGCATATGTTTTAAAAATTTGATCCACGACATGGTTATCGTCAACTTCGCATCTGCGGAAAAGATTATGTATTCCAATCAGTACAACCGGTACTTGTAATGAACATTATGATTTTCACGTGGTGACGTTTGGATTGACTAATACACGTGTAGCATTCATAAATTTGGTGAATCACGTGTGTAGGCTGTAATTTGATAAATTCATGCTTGTGATCATTAGTGACCATTTGTTTGTTTACAAGAATAAGAATGAAGTTAATAAGTAATTATAGATTGCCCTGAATTTGCCGAACAATTAAAAATTGTATCTTGAATATATAACATAAGACTTAAGACTTAATACTTTACATAATTTAACCGTGTGATTAATAGATAATGGAATATAAATTGACTCTTCAAAATTTAGAAGTCATTTAAGACTTTGAGTTATACTAAAAAGAAAGTGTAAATATATTTTGACAAATGTTTTAACAAAGGATTTTAAGGGATTATTCCCTTATACACAAACCATTTAACTAAACTTCTGTTTAGGGGTAAATGTTTGTGTATACCTCAAGATAACTTAAGAAGGATTGAGTAAAACCATTTATACCATAACCTGAAAACTTAAAACGACAATTTTTACTTTTCAACTAAGAAAACTTTGACCAAAGTATAAACAAAGGTTTTTCTCGAACATTTATGAATCTTATTAAATATTTTCGATAAATCAACAAAAATCTTGTTAATTAAAATTTATTTTGAACATTTTATATAATTGGTCGAACTAAGAAATTTAAAATTTTTACGTTTACGTTTCATAAAAATTAGATAATTATTGTTAATTTACATGTAATAATTATCGACGCTTTAGACATCAGATTGAGTAAAACAGATAAAGATAATAGTAAAGACGAAACTAACACATAGAAGATATGAAGAAAGAAATTTTGAATGAATACGATCATGATAATTATCAGGGAAGATAAATGTAGATACTGACACCATATATAAAAAGGATAAAGAACCAATTAGGATGTGTTCCCTAATAATGAAGGTGCAAAATAAATTGCCGAACGATATAAAAATAAACAATGTTTGTAAAAAGGATAATATAGATAATAAAAGTGGTTAGCGGCTAATGTGAACCATTAGAATTGAGAAGCTGATAGCGTTAAATATTTTAAAGACCACTTATGATTGTCTAAATATGGAAGCTTGTGAGATATAGTTATGTTGAAATCTGTAAGTATAAGTATTCTATTCTTGTCATTTCTGATTTAATGTATCATTATCAGAAGAAGTCGTACTGATGCCAAATTATGAAGGCAGAGATTGCCTCATACATTAGTAAACGTCTAGCTATTGCAAAGGTCATCATCTGAATTTGATTCGATTTGGGTCATCGTCGACAGACTGACCAAATCTACTAAATATCATTCCCGTTAATGATAAATGCAAAAGAGTTATGTAAACACAGTGTGCTTGTATCGAACATCTTTATCAAGATCCTCGCTTCGCATCAAATTTTTAGAGATTTGCTCAGAAAACATTGAGAACGAACCTTGATGAGAGTACTTTTTACCACCCCAAATCGAAGGGACGAGGTAAAGTAACAATACAAAACACTAGAAGTCTTGTTTTATGTTTGAATGATTGACCTTTGGCAATGAACCGTATAATCGTTTTCCTTTTTAAAGATTATCATTGATAATCATCGTATTAGGATTGAGATCGAATCTTGTTAGGATCTAAATATTAGAGCATTTGTAAGCAAGAGTTGAGATGAAGACATCCGACATACACCCACTGTGAGTTGGACATGTCTTTAGGGTTTAAGGTTTCCTATGATGGCGAA
The DNA here is from genome assembly GCA_025667525.1 of Glebionis coronaria. NCBI lineage: Eukaryota > Viridiplantae > Streptophyta > Magnoliopsida > Asterales > Asteraceae > Glebionis > Glebionis coronaria. The sequence goes on along the minus strand of CM046881.1, from coordinate 328,791,754 downwards.
CCTAACCTTACAAAATACCCGACCCGCGAGATCTGAAATGATTGTTGAAATTAGGATCTGATTATTGACTGCCGGTAGTGGGCAAGAGGTTATGTGAATATGAAATGTAGATCTTGAAGTGCCAGATGGGTAGCGAAGTTATGCCAAAAATTTTAACCTTGGAGAAATGAATAAATGATCTGACAAATCATGGGATATAAGTCCCCGTTGTATGGGACCATTGAGATGATGTAAAAGATTTGGTTTGAAAGGCATATCAGCTGGATCTACCCTAGGACTTCAAGAGCTACGTGAATTATGTTTCGTATATCGAACTTGATGGAATACCTATCAAGAGAGAATCGGATTATTTCTTAGTAGAGCTTAGATCAGCGAAAAGTTGCATTCATCAAAAACCCGTGAACATCATGGATAGAGAAAGTAAGTCAACATTAAGCCAGATCTTATTCCCGTAGTTATGTTTGATAGAACTCGCGTATTGTAATGAATTACACTTGTGAGGAAAGACCGAATGTGGAGGAAATACCCACATGGCTTTAACTCTATAAGAAGCGAGTACTAAAGTAAGATGATCTTTGAGGACAAAGATCCTATTTAGGGGTAAATGCTGTGACAATCCGTCAATTTATGGTTGATATTTTATTCTCAAATATTGTTTGAAAACATTATTTTAATGTTATATTATGAACTCACTTATTTTTGGGAAGAAATTTGGATTTACGTCTTGAAGTAGCATCGACTACGTCTAAACCGGAGGATTCAACGTTACGTGCTTACGTTTACATACACCGTCTTTGGTGACAGTCCGAAATTTCAGAAAAATAAATTTGTTCATGAATATTATTTTGGAGTTTTAAATTTGTGTTGGTTCATAAACTCACAAATTTACGAGAAGAGATTAGGACTTACGATTTTATTTTAACGTCCTTTACGACTAAACCGGAAACCCTAGGATTACGTATTTATGTTTTTGAACTCCGTTTTTGATGAGACAATTTTTATTAGATTCGTTTTGTGCCGTTGATTCATAATTTATAAAAACATTTTTCGTAAAACGACCGGAGGGTACGCAAATCAAGGAAACTAGAATCGAGGAGTACCCGTAAATAATTGGGGATGAGACAAAACAAGTTTTGCCCCACCCCCAATATGGGACGGCTACATAAGCTACACTTCACCCCTTTATGGTCAAGCTTAGCTAATAAGCTAAGACACATGTAACAAGCTTACAAAGTAAGCTAACATGCATCAAAACCACAAACCAAAACCACTCTTCCCATTTGCAACTCATGCAAACAACTCAAAATCTCTCTCACCCTCCATCTATGCCGTCCACTTCTCCACACAAAACACCCTCACTTGATCAATTTAAACCACAAAATCATGTGTTATTTACACATATGTTGAAGCCTTTTTGAAGCTCTATAGATTGGTGGTGCTTATAACATCCAAGGAGTTGTTTCCATGGAGTCTTGGGGCTGATTTTCCACATGGTGTTCATGAAGAATAGTGGTCTTGAAGAAGGTCTTGGTTATTCACAAGTTTCTCCATCAAAATCCACGTCCAAATCATAACCTACATCAACTTGGTGGTATAAAGATTGTCCTCCTCATCCTCTTGCTATTTTTGATTATGTAATCTTGTATTACTTTAACTTATGTATATGTATATGATGATGAATGATGATTAAAAATATTGTGTGGGGATTTGGTGTTGATAAACATGCTTAAAAAAGATGAAAAACTATAAGAAACAAGGTTAAAATCTTGCTTAATTTAGATGGCTGTATAAAACAGTAAAGAATCATATGGTAAACTGATAAAATGATGAAGTATAATCAATTTACAGTAAGCTATGGGTCTTGTACACATGTGAGAGTTGGCCATGCAATGGAATCATTATAATGAGTGAGATATGATCAAAACAAGTTTAAAATACAAATCTGAGTTCACTGTTTTGGACGATTTTTAAAAAATACTTAGAAACTGATTCAACAGTATCTATAGAAGAGTTAAATGGAGCACATATCATTTAGTTTATGTGATAAAAATTTGAGCTTCTATCTCCATATAGAACTCTAGATATGGCAGTTTTGGTGAAGATAAAAATAAAAATCAGATTTTGAGAATTAATGTTTATTACTATTATATAAGCACTCAAAATTATATTGTATAAAATGTAAAGTTAAAAACCCACTAACTCATGAATTTTATTTATATAAATATGTTAAAAGTTAAATAAATGGATAAATTATAAAATTGGTAGTGGAATAATATTTATAAGTTATAAAAACTATAAAACATGATTTTTACGACTTTTTCGGCTATTACCGTAAAATTAACGTTTTTGTTAAATAAAACTTAGACGGTTGGACCCGTCTAATGTAAACTTTATAAAACTCATATACTGATATATAAACATATATAACAAGTAAAAACCGATAAAACCCGAACTATATAACATACGGACATTAACGGGATAAGTCAACGTTATTGGACTAATAATACAACAAAATGGACTAAAACACTTAAAAACTTATTTATTGGGCTTAAGCCATTTGGGCCCAACATGTAAAGTGTAAATACTGATAATATAGGTATAAAATGGATTAAAACAAGTTAAATAACTTATAATAAGCTTATTGGACTTAAAATAGGTAAATAGGTAAAACTAGTGAACTAAAATAAGTAAATGAGAATATGTAAACCCACTTGATCATCATATATATAAAATCATCATATGTATACATAATTGTTATTTCTATAAAGTCATTGGACATGAGTCTAAGACGAGTATTATTTGTCTAGGTTTCCGTGATTGAAGCACGTACCGTACGTCCGAATTGCCGATAACCCGCCTTCCCACATCAACGTGAGTTCATAGCCTTGCACTCTTTTAAATGTTTTATGAAATGTTTTATAAACCCGCGAGGGAGATAACATGTTAGTTTTTATAAAATTAGGACACCATTTGTCCCAATTGTTTGTTTATTGATTTGGACCCGAATGATTGTATGACCCGATTGTATGACCCGATAAATGATTAAAGGACCCAATAGATGAAATAAAATGGATTATTAAAGTTAGGTTATGTCACTAAAAGTCCCATTAGCATGAATTGTGATCTACCGGGTTTTGGTAGACGCTTATGCATATAATAGTACTATTTGGGGACGATCACCCCAGTTCGCGTCTTGACGGTTGATCCCTGTCGTGCCACATTGATTGGTAAGCGAATTTATGTATGAGAAGATTTCCATAGCGTGACCTTTGTGACGACACGCTACTTTAAATGGGCAAATTGAGTATCGGGTTAGCTACCCGTTGTTGGTTTAGTAAGTTAACAATGTCATGCGGCTTATAATAATCCAAATTAACGAAATACTACTAGACGCACCGAACTACGATGTATTGCCTGACTAGCAATACAGGGTCATACTATTGATATTATGTTCGTGTTTTGGTTTTCATAACCATATTCATATAACGGTTTTTATTTAACTTTATACAACGTCGTAAGACGTATTGTATGATGTTTTTACGACATTGGCTCGTATAATGATTTTTAAGGCAATCGCCTATATTATGATTTTGATGCAGATTTGTATAAAACGACTTTGGCTATTTTATGGCCTATTAAAATGATTTGTACAAAATAATTTTCAGTAATAATTTTATACTGATATTATTTTGATGGATTTTATTAAACTCTATGAATTCAGTTGGCGTTATCGCTGACCTTTTCTTTTAATATGTTTTATCTCAGGTACATGAAGGTAATTCTCGGGAAGACAACAAGAATTCATGGCCCGCACTTAAATACTTATTTCCATTCAAATGCTTTGTAAAACCTGTATTAAATACAATGACTTGGGACCTATGTACCTCTGATATTTATGAATGGAAATGCATTTATTATTAAACGACGCGATTTTTATGCATTGTCTATGATGTGAGTAATGTGCTATCCCGTAACACCAACGAGTCTTCATCTGTATTGAGTTGTATAAACTTGGGTGTGTTACATTAACAATTTAGTCCTTCATTGGTCTATTAGGCTAAGCATCCACCAATCTCATTCTTTGAGATTTTAAATTTGTGGAGAATGGAAAATGATAGAGTTGAAGCAAGTATAAAAGGGCTAGATAAACTTCATGATGATTACTTGCGGCTAAACCTTTCTCTTCTTTACCTTTATTTTCTTCGCATGTATATATGTTAATAAATAATCAAGAACGGTTTTAATTGGTTTGTAATCTCTTATGCATTTTTGACTAATCATTCATGGTTGGTATAAGTACGTCTTAAGATTCTAGGTTAGAATGTTTTATGTGTACTAGACTTATGTCATGCTCAATACTTAGCGGGTGTTTTTCCTTTTATTCTTTTCTACTTTCTTTGTGAGGAATAAAGAAAAATAAGAGCAGCTTATGAAAAAAAATGAGTGGCTAGTAAAAAAAAAGAGAAAAAAAATATATAATAATAATTATACAAGACTCCCAAGAGGGGCAGTGTGGTGTTAATTATAGTGACTATTGAATTCCAATATTACCTTGACGGGTTGCGGGGATTCGATAGATTGCTCCAATCCAATATTACCTTGACGGGTTGCGGGGTTGAAGATCCAAGGTCTCAAAAAGGCGGCGGATGTAAATTATTGCGTGAGTTTTATTTTCTTTCCTTAGCGAGTGTGTAGCTACTTATTAATGCATGACATAAGGATTTTACACATAAGGCGAATGACTTATTACTCTTGAAACGGACTTATATTAATTGTGAGAGGTTCTTTAAGTAACAGATGAGAGGATTACTTAGGATTAAAACCGTGCTTCCTTATTTTTGGATTTTACATTTCTTATATTTCACGCTTCAAATAATGACAAATTTGCCTTCAAGCAATTTTCTCAAATAATAACCGGTTCCACATTTAATTGTCATGAATAAGTTGATGCACGTTTTTACTTGTGAATGCAATGATCCCATTTTTAAGCTTGGTATGGGGAATGTGAAACTTGAGGGTGATAAATGTCCATGGTACCAAATTCCTAATCCTAGTCATTGATTTCTTTATGAGTTATTTCCATCAAAACTATTTCAAGAAAAACCAAAAATATATAAATAGAATTGTTTTCTTTGCATGGCATTGTAAATATTCAAAATCATTCATCATGTAGCATAGCATAGTTTATTAAATCATAAAATGGCCCAAGGTGGATTAATTATGAGAAAAGTGCACTCTAGAGCTTTGAAATGCTGCATTGCATGAGGTCATGACAATGGTCAAGTGGAGGGGAGTTGATAAGTGTGAAAACACTCATCAATAATGATCCAAATACCACTCAAAACACAGTCAAATACATAATATTTAACTTTAAAATATAAAGATTACGCGTGTTTTTGTGATTTGTGTGTTTCAGGTAAAAAATATACATTTTGGAGCAAACATGCGTTTTCAAGGGATTTATATCACAAAAGACGAAGAAAAGGACGAATGAGCTTTCAAGGACCAATCATGTCATAATAACAAGATGGAGGGCTGAACTTGCAACTTTTAACAAGATGAAGGATGAAAAGGAATTTACTTTAAGTTTTTATACACATTTGGAAAGAAAGAAGAAGTTAAAGGACTAAATAAAAACAATGGGGAAAGTTTATTACTAAACTTGGTCAAAGTTTGCTTGGTCAAAGTCTTATCACAGACTTAATAAACACAAGCGTGTTATCTTCATTCCCAAAGAGAGAGAGAGAACCGAAGAAGCACGGTTTCTTCTCTTTCAACCCAAAACCTGCAATTCGATTTCACGGAAGATACAAAAAGTTTCAAGCAAAGCTTCAAAGCAAAAGTGGTCCTTTTGATCTCCTCTACAAGATGATACAATTTAATTAGATCAAGAGCAAGGAATGAAGAAACGCCCAATATCAAGAATGAAGGACGAGTTCATTATCCTCGTATTTTACACGTGTCTTCACTGGATTGGTCAAGACACGTCACTCCTTCTCTTCAAACGGCTATAAATAGCGATCAAGACCCTCATTTGAAGATGGTTAGCATAGGAGTAGTTTTTCACACAGATAGCTAGAGTTAGGAGTAGGTGAGATAATAGTTCTTTACACGTTTATAATCATTCCAGTTGTTTGTTAGTTAGTTACAAATCTTGTTCAATCAGTTGTAACCGATCTTTTGTTTCATCCATTAATGAAGTCCCGATGTTTTTATCAAGCTTTGTTTTTACCTTCTGTTATATAAATCTCTAAAATTCTTTCATTTTCAATTCCTATAGTTCTTTGAATGCTCAGTTTCAAATTTAGAATATAACTGATTCTGTTAGGGACGAAGTTGTTAAAACTGCCATAAATATAATGAGAATAGCTGTTTGAGTATTAGATCGATCTTTGTGCCCTTATTACTTTTCATGTAAGCTGTTTGGTTTTCCAGCAGACTTTAGTCTGTAGGCTAGTCAGGAGTTTATAAACGTATCTGATTGAATTGAGTTTGAATACTGTTCACTCGATCTTAAAAAGTTTATAAAAGTCCTTTTCATAAGTTTCTTTTAGAAATAAGGAGATGGATAAATAGTTAACTGCATATCACGAGAGTTTCGATTTTTCAAAGCTTGTTGTCGTTTTGTTAATATGTTAAAGAAACTTGTTATTTTGATCATTGTTTTGCAGTTTTAGAGATAGTCCGTTTTGGTATGATAATAAGCTGATAACAGCTTAGTTGTGATAAGCCGTATTGGTAGCAAATAAGATTTGTGGGATCGTTTTCATGTTTGTTTTGCAGGATTTCTTTTATCGTTTTTTTCTCTCACAGCCATTGACAATAGCTGTTCAGCAGTCAGAGTGTAGACGTGTTCGATTTTAAGCGAGCTCAGCGCTCCGCTTCGCCATCAAATGACAGGCCTGGAAGAAACAGGTCAAGCATTTTTAGTTTTCTGCATTATTTTTAGTATGATCTGCTATCTCAGTATTGTGTTATATCAGTTTGTTTGTTGCACGTTTCGTACATGTTTCATTCAGTTCATGGATTCGAATTCTTGTTCGTTAGTTGATAAATTTTAGTTTTCTGTTTGAACTCTTGTTTAGGTAGTCTGGTGGAATAGTGGTAGTTAAATTTCCGCTCTTTTCATTAGCAGATTCAAGATTTTGTATGTCTTCATTAGTGTTTGGTACAGTAGGTTTTGGAGTAAGATTTGTGAGTAGTTTGCAAATATTTTTCTTAAGTTCTGTTGGTAAAATAGCTTAACTGTTTAGCGTAGAAGATAGGTGCTAGATGCTGATTAGCGTAACTGATTAGTATATGTATAGTCTGTATCTTTAGTCTGAAACTTTACTGATATAGATAGAAGTTTGAATAAAGCTGTTCAGATAAAAATAAAGATAAAAATATGGTCAGCAAGGTTCGAACCAGAGACTTGCCATTCACAATAACATAGTCTTACCACTAGACCATTACCTTTTGCTTGTACTAGTATTAAGACAAAAACTCTTTTATTCTATTTCTTTCAGTATAAGCTGCTTAGCTTATTTAGTCGTAGAGTTCTTTTTTCTTTCAAGCTTATTTCCGATTTTCTTTGATCGAAATTATTATTTTGGCGTTAAAAACATTTACTGAAAAGTCGGTAAAGAATGGTTTAATGGATTGAACGTTTTCAATTTTTTTTTAACAACTTAAAAAAATTGAACAAGCATTTTTTAAAAACTTTATCAGTTATCTCTTAGATAACTAGCTTGATTTCAAACTCGAGTATCTTTCAAGTGGTTTGAAAATATTTCATTTGCTTAACTCACGTACAAGCTTGATTTCATTTTGCCCTTATCTTTTATACTAGTTAGGCCCATTTTTGGCTTTTCAGTTCATTCAATTGTAGAGCCTGGTTTCATTACATTTGGGCCTGGTTTATTTTGTTAATTTGGACTGTGCAAACAATTAGTATAGTAATAGCCAAAATTGCACTTGCATTTATACGTTTATAGAAATTACACTAGTTTTATATAATTTTTTTATAATTTTCATTTTGCATTAGTAGTTATATTTGTATTTTACATTTCTTATATTTTGTGCATTTAATTGCGTATTTGCAATTTGTTTTAGATAGTACGTATACGTAGCGTAATATAGATATTTTTACCTTTTTACTTGATATTTGCCAATTAGACATAGATTACCATTCAATCTTTTAAAACCAAAAACAATAAAGTCAAGCTTAAAATTGTTATATCAATTCGTTAAGATACCGAGACGAAACGATACTTAAAAACGACATATTAATGATGGTGATTTGGTGGTGGTTATGGACGGCCAAAAGAGAGAGAGAACAGAGGGTTTGAATTTTTTTTATTAAACTTGCATGTGTGTGAAGTATGAGAGAAGTTTTGGGGTTAAGTGGTTTGGTCAAGTGGTAAGACAAGTGTCTCCATACTTGTTAAATTTTTGACAACAAAGGGGTGTTAGCCCTTGTTGTGTCCGCCCATAGTGGGGGGTGGGACAAGTGTAAACTTGTTGTATCCCCTATTATTATACGGGTACTCCTCGATTCTACTTTCCTCGATTTACGTGACCTACGGTCGATTTATGAAAAACGTTTTTATAAATTATGAATCTATGGCACAAACGATTCTAATAGAAATTGTCTCATAAAAAATGGAGCACCAAAGTGTAAATACGTAAACCTATGTTTCCCGATTTAATCGTAAAAGACGTTAAGTTATACACGTAAGCCCTAATTTCATCCCGTAAATATGTGAGTTCATGAACCAACATTAAAATAAAATATAAAAATAATATACGAGAATAAATTTGTGTCACGTCCATGCCCAACATCTTTGTTGTCATGCTAATTGTTAGAATTAATGTCACACAACAGCTTAGCATTGAGAAGTTTAAAGAAGCACCTGTGGCTGCCAGAATAGTTCGAGTTACCACGGTAGTTCTCACTGCCGCCTCTCTTGTCTGATTTGTTATGGTCATAGGACTGACTGTGGCTCTTGTAGCCATGCTGCTGAGTTGTGACAATCATCAAAATTCACATCTATGCAATAAGCTATGATTTTCTCAATATGAAAATTTGGCTAGAAATTTTTGCTTTTTGTACCTTACCTGGTAAGATGAACTTCTTCTCACAACTTGAACTACCATTACAACATATTCCTATATGTTATCAATATAATGTATATATCAAGTCGAAGATGTAAAAGTGATCTAATAAGTTCAATATTAATAAGAACATCTCAAAAGTAACCATGATGCCTTAAATTCCCTTAGAAACCCTAGAATTCCTATTAATGAGTTGTAAACTCAAGAATGGTAAACTATACATCGAGAATACATATGAATAAGTCATTATGGAATATAAGCAAGTTGTAAACTACACTTTGAAGACCTAATAATACCTAAGAATGGCAAGGACAAAACATACAAAGCTAAGTATAAGTAATTGTACATAATAGTCTAGATCACCACCTAGAAACCCTTGATAAACAATATTTCAAGCAATGTAACTACATAAAATCTATTTACTATTATAAAAAACAATGTACTAATTACAAGCTATCAAATGAAGTAAAGTTAATTGATCCTAAATTACTAATATTCACTAATCCAAGGCTAATTACAAGTTAAGACCTAGTAACCAAGATTAGCATATAAAATCTATTAAACATTAAATTAGAGTCTAATCTTATGCCATAAATTATAAACTTTAGCTATGTATCATATTAAGAATATACATTTGTTTCAAGTCAAGTTACAAGTAGGTAAAGCATAAAGTATAAGTTATCAAAGCATAGGATCTTAAGCTCCCATAATTGTCCCTAGAATATGATCAACCTATACAAACCCTTAAACTAAAAATGTAGAATCCCTAGAAGTCATAAAATACTATATAAGCCCTATAATAAGTGTTAATAATGGTACAAACGCTAATTACCCAAGATAGAAATCATTAGGATTAATGAGCTAAAAACACTAATATTAAGAAATCTACATAGAAACACTACCTAGTCTTTTTGGAAAAGTTTATAAATATTTATAAGACTTCATTAAGGTTATAAGATTATGTTAAGACAATGTACAAGTACCCTAATGCACAAGGTACAAGATTTCAATGCATGGCTTGTAAATTAGGTCAAAATGAGTACTTTCACCCTTTGGACATGTTTACTTAGAATAACTTAATAAAACCAATGTAGGGACTTCATGAACACATTGAGGACAATGTAGGATGTATAAAATGAGTTTAAATCAATAGATAATTGAATTATAATCAATTTTACTTCAAACCAAAGACTCAAAATTCTTAATTACAATATGTACCATAATTAAACCATAATCCATCACTAATCACATTCCTAAACCCTTAATCACCAAAATTACAAAGTTACAAGTTACAAGCCCTAATTTGAAACCCGGTTTTTTATTTTCCCTCCAAAACCTATTTTTAAACCATTTCCCTCCATTACAAGTTTGAAACCAGAAATTTAGATGTCCCTATATATTTTGGAGTTCCAATAAAGTAGGTGCATAAGCTACTTGTGTGTTCCACATCTTCATTCCTATCTATATCCTATAGTCTAAAAACTTGCATAGACCTTTCTTAGCTTCCCTTAGTCAATACTCTATCCATCTTACACGTTTCAAGGCTTTGCTTGGAGGCTATGTGTTGAAATGGGTATAAATAGGGCCGAATGGACATAGTTTACACTTGTACCCCGTTTCCTTTGTATCTCCTACCCATTCTCTATTTACACTTCTATATACATCATAGGACATGTCCCAAGACCAGAAACCAGATCTAGAAGCTAGCCATTGTATCTTTTGAAGCTTTGATAGCAAGATGTGCTCATAAGAAGCCATAAGTAGCCATTTTGGATCTACCTAGGTAAAATCTATGTTAACCAAGCTTTGACCTTTTTATAATGAACTATTAGAGTTTTTATAATGCCAAAATAATGTTAGAAATATAATCAAAAAGAAACTAAGTCATTTCATCATTTTAAATGGAAGTTATAAGCTAAAAATGTCTTAAAACCCTAGTTTTGTAATTTACATGAAATAATAAGCAAAAATCCATTTCAAAAGCTATAATTCTGAATAAATGTTTTTATTATGATGATAAACATGTTTTTAAACTTTGTTTTCAAATCCTAGATCATTTGGTCCATTTTTGAGGTTGTTATGTGATTTTTACAAGTATAGGGACTAAAACTGTCATTTTTGAAACTATTTAACATTTTAGGCCAAAAGTATCATTTGTTGGAAGTTAAAACCATAATAATAAATGTTGGGAAGTTTAAGGTTCTAAGGTTAAATATTGAGGGTTTAAAATGCAAATACTAAAACTATATACTTAAGGGGTTAAAAGTGTAATTATACCAAAGTATAACAAAAAGGGCTATTTTTGCCAATTTTAAAATTAAAGAAGATTAATTATGAATATGAGGAAGTAATTAATGTATCATGTTAGTATGGAACTGTGACAATCCGTCAATTTAAGGTCGATATTTTATACTCAAGTATTATTTAAAATCATTATTTTATTGTTAATTTATGAACTCACTCACTTTTGGGAAGAAATAAGGGTTTATGTCTTAAAGTAGCGTCGACTACGTCTAAACCGGAGAACTCTACGTTACGTGCTTACGTTTACATACACCGTTTTGTGACAGTCCGACATTTCAAAAAATAAATTTATCCTTGAATATTATTTTGGAATTTTAATTTGTGTTGGTTCATAAACTCACAAATTTACGAGAAGAAATTAGGACTTACGTGCATAATTTAACGTCTTTTACGATTAAACCGGAAACCCTAGATTTACGTATTTACGCTTTTGAACTCCGTTTTTAATGAGACAATTTTTATTAGAATCATTTTGTGTCGTAGATTCATAATTTATAAAAACGTTTTTCGTAAAACGACCCGAGGGCACGCAAATCGAGGAAACTAGAATCAAGGAGTACCCGTAAATTAGTGGAGATGAGACAAGTTTACACATGCCTCACCCCCACTATGGATGGCCAAGACTTAGCCAACACACCACATTTGGTGGCAAGCTAACAAAGATACAAAGGACACTTGTCCTTAATATCTTACAAAAACCACCAAACCATAAAACTAGCTAAGTCAAAACAATTCTCTCATTTCCTTACATGCAAAACCACCCAAAACACTCTCCCTCCTTTCCTTGAACGTCCCATATACACCACAAACACCACCACTGATAAAAAATCTTAACCACAAATCATATGTATAACTTGCATATGATGATAACCCATTCAAGACATGATGATTTGAGGTGATCTTAACAACTAAAAAGGAGTTTACATGGAATTCAAGGGCTGATTTTCAAGAAGGTGTTCATCCACTTGAAGATTTCAAAAAGTCCATTGCTAAAGTTGAAGATTTGGTAACAAGAACCAAGCCTTGTTCATCAAAATCTCATATTTTCATCATCTTGGTTGGTATAGAGATTGTTTCTTCCTATCCTCTTGTTATTTTGTAAAATTAATCATGTATTTTCTTTATAAATGTATATGTATATCATGATGAATGATGATCAAAATATTATGTGGGAATTTTGTGTTAATAGATTTGGTTAAAAAGACTAAAATCTACATGAAAAGATGTTAAAATCTTGACTAAAATTATAGGTTGTATAAAAAAGTAAGTAACCATATGGTCACTTGGTAAAAAGGCTTCTATTATTGAATATACAGTTAGATATATGATTTTTACATATGTGGAGAGTTGGTCACTCAATGGAATCAATAAAATGAGCAAGATATGATCAAATTATTATTAAGGTTCAAATCTGTATAGTCTGTTTTGGACGAATTATTAGGGATACTTAGAGGATGAATGAGCAGAAGCTATATGGGAGTTATTTGTAGCACATATCATGTGGTTTGTGCTGTCCCAATTTGAGCTTCTATCTCCTTGTAGAACTCAAGATATGGCAAAAATGGTAAAAGTGACTTTGATAATCAGATTCGTAAATAAAATTATATAATATAAAATGAGCACTCAAGTAATATTATTATAAAATACATATATAAAACACACTAACTAATGATAATATTTATAAAATGAGTTATATACTATGATAAATAAGTATGACATTTTTATAAAAGTACAAACTCAAATGTTTTCTAAAGTTATAAAACTATATATAAGTTTTACGTCTTTTCGGCTAAAACCGAAAGATTAACGTTTTCGCCAAATAAAACTTAGACGGTCGGACCCGTCCAATATAACATTTTTATAACTAATATACTGATATGTAAGTACATTTTACAAGTAAAAACCGATAAACCCGAGCTTTATAACTTATGGACATTAACGGGCCAAAGTAGCCTTATTGGACTATTAACCCAACTAATTTGGCTTAACACTAATGGACTTACTCATGGGCTTAACCCACTTGGGCCCAACATATGAGTATAGGCCTGGTATTAAAAGTATAAATGGGCTAATATAATGTATTGGAATTTTAATGGGCTTCTTGAGCCTTAATATATAAATAAGTTGAAACTAGTGTAACTAGTCTAAAATTTGACTAACACATAACACTATAATATGTATGAAGAGATAAAATCCCACTTCCTCATCATCATACGTATAGTATCATATATATATATATATATATATATATATATATATATATATATAGCCATTATTTTTATAAAGTCATTGTACAAGAGTCTAAGACCGAGTATTATTTGTCTAGGTTTTCGTGATTAAAGCACGTACCGTACATCCAAATCGCCGATAACCCGCCTTTCCCAATCAATGTGAGTTCATAGCCTCGTACTCTTTTAAATGTTTTATAAAATGTTTTATAAACCCGCGAGGGAGATAACATGTTAGTTTTAATAAAAATAGGACACTAGTTGTCCCGATTGTATGCTTATTAATATGGACCCGATGAATGATTATATGACCCGATGACTGAAATGAAATGGATTATTATTAGTTAGGTTACGTCACAAAAAGTCCCATTAGCATGAATTGTGAACTATCGTGATTTGGTAGACGCTTATGCATATAATAGTACTATTTGGGGAAAATGACCCTAGTTCGCGCTGTGACGGTTGATTCCCGTCGTGCCACCTTGAGTGGTAAGCGAATTTATGCATGAGAAGATTTATATAAGCGTGATCATTGTGACGACACGCTATTTTAGATGGGCAAAGGAATTATGGGTTAGCTACCCGTTGTTTGTTATAGTAAGGTAGCAATGTCATGTGGCTTATAATAATCCAATAATGAAAATACTGATATACGAATGGAATTATAATATATTGCCTGACTAGCAATACGTGGTCTTATTATTGATATTATGTTCGTGTTTTGGTATTGGTTTTACATAACCATTTTCATATAACGGTTTTTATTTAACTCTATAAAACGTTATAAAATGTATTGTATGATGTCTTTGCGACAACAGTTCGTATAATGCTTTTGAAGGGAAAATCCTATGTTATGATTTACGACTAAGATTTGTGTAAAATGTCTTAAGCCTATTTTATTGCCTATGACAAAGATTTGTACAAAAATGATTTCGGTAATAATTATATACCGGTGATATATTAATGGGTTTTATTAAACTCTATGAATTCACTCGGCGTTTTCGCTGACTTTTTAACATGTTTTATCTCAGGTACTTGAAGGTAATTCTTGGGAAGACGACAAGAATTTATGGCCCGCATGTAAAACCCACAAAATAAGGTCATTACTTAATTCTTACTTTTCAAATATTTTTTAAGTATTTATGACATTAAATATTATTACGTTTAACGGTTTAAATTGAAATCGATATTAAATATTTTATTTTAATATTTTGACGAGCAACGAGGACTACTAGTGATCGCGATACCGACGGATGCCCACAATTTTATATTTCATTATCGATCGTTTCGATATTTAATATTTTCGACGATATAGTATTTAATTACGTATCGAGTCGTTTTATTATTATTTTTCGTGTGCGTTTAAACTTTTAAGTATTTTTACGAAACCCGAGTCCCGTAAGTATTTTCAAAATTGACTAGTAATTATTTCCCACTTATAACTAACTATATACAATTTTTAGCCAAACTTTTGCCAAATTGCAACTTGGTCCCTACCCCACTAAATAAATATTTAAAATAAACACACACACTTTATTTTTTTACTTCTAAAATCCACTAATCCTCTCTTTCTTCTTCCTTTTGCCGAAACTCCACCCAACCACCCAAACCCACACAATTTTCAAATTATCTTGAGTTTGAGGTTGATTCAAGCTAAACCAAGCATAGACCCATCTCTATTTTTGATCAAGGATCACATAGGTATAAAAATTTCACACATGCAAGCACTTTTTATATTCTTGATGTTGGTAGGTGGAAGCCATGGTTATGCATGGTGTTTTTAGCATGATCCATGGTGGTTCTTGCTGGAAATCTTGTTAAAAGCTTTATTTTGATCCAAAGATTTTTATTTTTGTTATGATTTTGATGTTATGGTGGATGTATGATGATATTAGAGTATAGGAATGATCATTTCTATGGTTGGTTTTGGTCAAAAAGTTGATTTTGTACAAGATTTTGGTACCCATTTTATAGCAGTAGGTAAACTGAACAATCCGAATTTTTATGTTTTGAAAATGACTTAACTTATAGCCTAGGGTTGTAGATAATTTCCTTAGCTTCTCTTTGATATAAGGTAGAGCTTCTATCTCAAAACGAGCGCGAAGTTATGATGTTTTGAATAATCGTGTACCGGGAGACGAGTATCGACACTACATATAGTTGTTGTCGATATTTGGATCGAATCTCAGGGACTCTAAATGGATGTTTTAAAATGTGTAACCTACTGATAATGAGGTATTTATTTATTAGGTTGAGTTTACTTTAAAACCCGAGCGTCGGTTTTGTAAACGGAGTCGTTTAAATAAGTTCAAACGGTTGTATGTAAAATTAACGTAAATCTGTCCGGATTTTGTGGTTTGAAAATGAGTCGAGTAAAGGACTTTAAAAGTAATTTCATTTGATAAACTTGTAGGAGGACTTTCTATATATAGTAAGTTAGTTTATCGAGTCGTTTCATAAACGATTGACAAGTTTAAAAGGGGTAAATAAGCTAGTACATGTAGTATGTGCCGGCGGATTTTGTTAAAAAGTATAAAATGGTAAAGTAAATGAGTAGTAAAGTATAATGAAGTTATTTATATCGTTTACTCTCCATTGTATTGTGGTTTTATGAGTTCAAGTTTGATTTTATTAAGTATCATTTATTTCTCGAGTCTATTATTAAAGAACGCACCTTATTTGCTAGGTTGCGGTTATCGTGATTATCGGGCATCTACTATCGTCGGCGATCGTCTTCAACTACTATAAGTACTAAGGTGAGTCTATAGCCTCGTTTGAGCTCATTCAAATATTTTAAAACCCGCGAGGGGGAATACATGTTTTGTAAACTTAGAACACAAGATTTTTATGGTATGCTTGTCCCTTTATGAATGGACCCGTGGTTGCCTTTAAATTGCATTAAGTGATTGCCTTTGTTAAAGCCTCAATTATGGACCGTTAATTAACCTATGATGGGTTAACCACTAGTAAAATTAATAGATCTATGGGGGAAGCCGCCCCGGTTCAGTTTTTGTGGACTTGTCATAGAAGCTTAGGCCCGACCTTCACACTGTTTGAACATATTCTATTGAGAAGTCAGGTATACGACAATGTACCAATAATCTGGAGGTAACCGACAATTAATAAATCTCCTGTCTTATCAGACCTCTAATGGGAGTGTCTAAGGGCTCGGTTCCATGAGCTTATTGCAATTTATGATAAATACAATTATTATTGTTGATGCAAATTATTAGATGCTTGTTGCCTTCAAGTATGCCACAAACTTATAATCTTTACTTGTGTTCAAAATGATTATATAAACCTATAGATTCACTCGGCATTTTTGCTGATGATTTTCTCACATCTATTTCAGGTAATCAGGAAGTGTGAAGCTTGGAAGCCACGGGAATGAATGTTGTGCACTACTTTGTGATATAAACTCTTTGAATGTTTGTCGTTCCTTTTGTTCAAAACAATTTAAAATCTTTTGTTTTGGTTGTACTTCGGTTACGATGTCTTGGGACTACGCTACTCTGACAAATGTTTTAGGAATGATAAATCTAAAACGTCTCTTTTCGAGTCGTTCTTTATAAATTATGTGTTGTTGTATCATTGTTTAGCACCCAAAGATGTATTCCGCTGCGTGTAAATTTGGGGGTGTTAAAGATTGGTACCAGAGCCATGAGTTATAGAGAACTAGGTCTTTTTCTAAAAACCTAAACTATAACTGTCGGTTTTATTTTTCAAAGAGTCGGTGCACATGATTTCGCGTGACTTCAGGTTCAAGCTACTTCTGGGATTACAACTTTAGTATACATTATTATGTATGCCTATTGCTAAGTATTTCTAAATAAATACTATAATCCTTTATCGATATATATATTGATATCGTTAAACTTTTCGATAAGAGTTATCATTTATTAATGATTTACTTAAATAAATTTCTGGAATTTTTCCTGTAATTGTTTTGAAGGATTTTCTATATTTATTTAAAATTTTGGAAATTATTCTATTTCATTTTATTATGACCTTATACCCATTTTGTGAAATTTACCACCATAAAAGTATGTCTTCGATGAGGAGGAAGCAGGTTTCACTGCTGCAAGCGAGACACAGTCAATTAAGCCATGTGGATCCCCACGTGACTAGTGTTTATTATTTTGTGTCGTTGTACTCTATTTGTCATTAAGATCATTCCTTGTTGATCGATGATAATAGTTTCCTTTGATCCTTATAATGATTGTGAATCCTTGTATTGATAATGTGTATGCATTTGATGATTGATTTTGTACATGATATGACTATACCATGAATACAATTAACTCATTCATTTTATCTTTTCTCTTTGTGATGTGACAGAATCATGCCACCTAGGAGAATGACAAATGATGCCATTGCAAGGCTAGTTGCTGAAGAGGTTGCGAAAGCCTTAGCTGCGGATAGAGCTGTGCGTGTTAACACTAAAGGAGCAGGTGGCTCTGGAGGTGCGGGTGCTGAAGGTGAAGGTGAACCTGCGGGACCAGAAGCTGCTGGGGCAGGTGTAGCTGAGAATCCTGCAGATGAGGTTGCTCCGGCTGCTGCTGCGGTTAAAGAATGTACTTTTGCTGGATACATGAAGTGTGGACCTACTATATTTTAAGGAACTGGTGGAGCACTGGAATTGTTCAGGTGGATTGAGAAAACAGAAACAACATTTGAGATTAGTGATTGCTCAGAAAGGAACAAGGTTAAGTTCGCAGTTGCTACTTTTAAGGATCGAGCTTTAAGCTGGTGGAAGACTCAAGTTGCTACAGTTGGTTTAGAAGCTGCAAACAGGAAACATTGGGATGAAATTAAAAGGTTGTTGAAAGAGGAGTTCTGTCCAGAAGAAGAGTTATATGCTTTGGAGGATGAGTTGAGGCACCTGCAGTTGAAAGATAACAACATTGCTGCATATACTAGTCGATTCAATGAGTTGGTTTTGTTGTGTCCAGATGCTTTTGCTACTGAGAAGAAAAAGATGGATCAATACATTAAAGGGTTGCCTGGGTACATTAAAGGTGAGACAACTTCATCTCGGCCCAAGAACTTTGTTGAAACTGTAAGAATGGCCCATACACTCATGGGGTAGATGGTTCAAGATAGGGCTGAGAGAGCTGCTGAGGGTAGTAAAAGGAAATGGGAGAATTCGCAGAGTGGTAATCAAGGTAGTAACCGCCATAAGCAGTACAATCAGAAGAGAAATGATGGGGCTAGAGCTGCGACTAACAAGAATGGTAATGCTGACCAAGGGGGACCAGCCCAGAAATGTAGGAGTTGTGGTGCTTGACACTTTCGTGATTGTCCACCAAGGTGCACTAAGTGTGGAAAGGTTGGTCATGTTGTGGAGAAATGTAAGACAAGGGTCCCTACTACTGGAGCGAATGCTATTCCGATCAGGACTTGTTTTGAATGTGGAGAACGTGATCATCTTCGTCCTCAATGTCCTAAGTGGAAGAACAAGAAAGCAGGTGAAGCTGCTGGGGCAGTTTATGTTGTTAAGGATGCTGATCAGGCACAAGGTCCAAATGTGGTGACGGGTACGTTCTTACTCAACCATCGTTATGCTAGTGTGTTGTTTGACTCAGGATCTGATAGGAGCTTTATAAGCATTTCCTTTAGTCGTTTAATTGATGTTGAGCCAACAAGCCTAAATGCTAGTTATGAGGTCGAGTTAGCTGATGGACAATTAGTTAGTACTACCACTATATTTAAGAAGTGTCCTTTGAAATTAGCAAATCATATGTTTGAAATTGATTTGATGCCGATTGAGTTGGGTTTGTTTGATGTGATTGTTGGTAAGGATTGGTTGGTTGCTCATGATGTGGTGATTGTATGTGGGGAGAAAGTTGTTCACATACCGGTTAAGGGTAAGGTGTTAGTAGTTAAAGGTGATGTCGGTAGATCTCGTCTGACGATGATATCTTGTATCAAGGTGAAGAAATATGTAGAAAGAGGTTGTCACATGTTCTTGGCTCAAGTAGTGGAGAAAGAACTATCGGTTAGGCGTGTGGAGGATGTTCTGGTTATTCGTGATTTTCCTGAAGTAACTCCTGATGACTAGCCAGGGCTTCCGCCTCAGCGAGAAGTCGAATTCAAGATTGATCTAGTGCCGGGAGCTGCACCGGTGGCGCGTGCACCTTATCGTTTGGCACCGTCTGAGTTGAAGGAGTTGGCAGATCAGTTGAAGGAGTTAATGGAGAAGGGGTTCATTAGACCAAGTTCGTCACCTTGGGGAGCTCCAGTATTGTTCGTGAAGAAGAAGGACGAACCGTTCAGAATGTGCATAGACTACCGAGAGTTGAACAAGTTAACTATCAAAAATCATTATCCACTTCCTAGGATCGATGATTTGTTCGATCAACTTCAAGGTTCGTGTGTGTATTCGAAGATCGACTTGAGGACGGGTTATCATCAACTTCGTGTTAAAGAGGAGGAAATACCTATTACAGCTTTTCGGACGCGTTATGGACACTTTAAATTTCAAGTAATGTCGTTTGGGTTAACTAACGCACCTGCGGTATTCATGGAATTAATGAATCGTGTGTGTAAACCATACCTTGACAAGTTTGTGATTGTATTTATCGACGATATCCTAATTTATTCCAAAAGTCGGGAGGAGCATGAAGGTCATTTGAAGATTATTTTGGAGTTGTTGAAGAAGGAGAAGTTGTATGCGAAATTCTCCAAGTGTGATTTTTGGTTGGATTTAGTCCAATTCCTTAGGCACGTGATCGATAGTAGCGGTGTTCATGTTGATCCTTCCAAAATTGAAGCTATTAGAGATTGGGATAGGCCTACGACCCCGACTGAAGTTAGACAATTCCTGGGATTAGCTGGGTACTACCGGTGATTCATAGAAGGATTCTCTTTAATTTCTAAACCTCTTACTAAAAATACCGAGAAAAACAAGAAGTATGAATGGGGTTCAGAAGAAGAAGAAGCATTCCAAACTTTGAAACGGAAGCTGTGTTCTACACCAATTTTGGCTTTGCCCGACGGAGCTGAAGACTTTGTGGTATATTGTGACGCATCACGTAAGGGTTTTGGTGCTGTGTTGATGCAAAGGGAGAAAGTGATCGCGTATGCATCTCATCAATTGAGGAAGCATGAGGAGAATTATACTACACATGATTTGAAATTAGGAGCTGTTGTCTTTGCTCTTAGACTTTGGAGACACTATCTCTACGATACAAAGAGTGTGGTATATACCGATCATAAAAGCCTGCAACATATTCTAGATCAGAAGGAGCTCAATATGAGGCAGAGAAGATGGGTAGAATTGTTGAGTGATTATGACATTCAAATTTGCTACCATCCCGACAAGGCGAATGTAGTTGCCGATGCACTTAGTAGGAAGGACAGAGAAATAACCAAAAGGGTTAGAGCTTTAGCTATGAAAACTTATTCTGATTTATCTAATCGAATACTTAAAGCTCAAACTACGGCGATGAAGGAAGAGAATGTGAGAGATGAAGACTTGGGTAGAAGGATGACACCTATATTCGAAATTCGTGATGACGGAATTCGGTATTTCGGGAATCGTGTATGGTTACCGGTGTATGGAGGACTGAGAGATCTAGTTATGCACGAATCTCATAAGTCTAAACATTCGATTCACCCAGGAACGGATAAAATGTATCAAGACTTGAAGAAATGTTACTGGTGGCCGAATATGAAGGCTAACATTGCTACTTATGTTAGTAAATGTTTGACGTGTGCTAAGGTGAAGTTTGAGCACAAGAGACCTTCGGGTTTACTGAAACAACCTGAAATTCCAGAATGGAAATGGGAGAAGATCACTATGGACTTTGTTTCGGGACTTCCGAGAACTTCTAGTGGTTATGATACGATTTGGGTGATTGTTGATAGGTTGACTAAGTCGGCTCATTTCTTGCCGATAAAGAAAACTGATGACTTAGACAAACTTACTCGGTTGTATTTGAAGGAAGTTGTTTGTAGACATGGAGTTCCTTTGTCAATTATTTCTGATCGAGATAGTCGGTTCACATCTGAGTTTTGGAAATCGCTTCAGCGAGCTTTGGGGACTCAGTTGGATATGAGCACTGCGTATCATCCGGAAACGGACAGACAAAGTGAGAGGACTATTCAGACCTTGGAGGATATGTTACGAGCGTGTGTAATAGACTTTGGAGGTAGTTGGGATCGACACTTACCTTTGGTGGAGTTCTCATACAACAACAGTTATCATGCAAGTATTAAGGCTGCGCCTTTTGAAGCACTTTACGGGCGAAAGTGTAGATCACCAGTTGGTTGGTGTGAAGTTGGAGAAAGTCAGTTGACGGGTCCTGAATTGATTAGAGAAACAACTGAGAAGATCGGGCAAATCAAGAATCGTTTAGTAACAGCTCGTAGTAGGCAGAAGAATTATGCGGATAAGAGGAGAAAACCATTGGAGTTTGATATTGGCGATATGGTTATGTTGAAAGTATCACCTTGGAAAGGAGTAATTCTATTTGGCAAGCGAGGAAAGCTTAGTCCACGTTATATTGGTCCATTCAAGATTATTGATCGAGTTGGTCCTGTGGCATATAAGTTGGAATTGCCAGAGAAGTTAAGTGCTATTCACAATAATTTTCACGTTTCTAATCTTAAGAGGTGTTTGGCGGACGAGAATTTGATAATTCCACTTGAGGAGATTCAACTGGACGACAAGCTACATTTTATTGAAGAACCGGTGGAGGTTATGGATCGATAGGTGAAACGGCTTAAGCAAAGTCGGATCCCGATAGTGAAAGTGCGATGGAATTCCCGACGTGGAACCGAATACACTTGGGAGCGAGAGGACTACTTCAAGAGAAAGTATCCGCATTTATTCGTAGACGGACCTAAGGAGAAGTAAGCCCCGGGACGGTGCTCTCCTAAGGTGGTGAGGATGTAAAACCCACAAAATAAGTTCATTACTTAATTCTTACTTTTCAAATATTTTTGAAGTATTTATGACATTAAATATTATTACGTTTAACGGTTTAAGTTGAAATCGATATTAAATATTTTATTTTAATATTTTGACGAGCAACGAGGACTACTAGTGATCGCGATACCGACGGATGTCCACAATTTTATATTTCATTATCGATCGTTTCGATATTTAATATTTTCGACGATATCGTTTTTAATTACGTATCGAGTCGTTTTATTATTATTTTTCGTGTGCGTTTAAACTTTTAAGTATTTTTACGAAACCCGAGTCCCGTAAGTATTTTCAAAATTGACTAGTAATTATTTCCCACTTTTAACTAACTATTTACAATTTTTAGCCAAACTTTTGCCAAATTGCAAATTGGTCCCTACCTCACTGATGTAGTGTTTTTACTACTCTTTAGGAAAAGAGAGCAAAAGTGGCGAGTATTAAGTGTCGGTTTAGGAAAACCGAGCACTAATGACCAAATAAGTTCAAGTTCGTTTCCCAAGGAGGCTAGTGCGTTGTGTAATGAAATGATTAACTTTGTGATTTTATTGTTATGAGAAAAAGAAAATAGAAATGGGGTGAGAAGAGAATGACGGTTACGATGACGGATTACAATAAGACGAAAAGGTCGTTCACGTAAAACCGTAAAAAGCACCAAATAAAAAATTTTAACCTAAAAATTAATTAAAAGTTAAAACTAAGTCTAAAATAATATAAATAAGAATAAAAATCCAATAAATATATTTTAAAAACTTTTATTAATTAAATATTCAATTTTAAATGCTAATTAAAGCCCTAAAATTAAATATAATTAATCAAAATGTCCAAAATATTATTTTATTGAACTAATAAGTTACTTATATTATTTAAAGACTAAAAAGTATTTTTCCTAAATTTTAAAAACTATTTTTCTATTTTTAAAACACTAAAAACTATTTTTAAACTAAAATAATCATAAAAAATAATAAAATAATGCCAAAAATAATTTGACAATTTTGAAAATCCTAATTTATACTAAAGAACAGTAAAAAATGAAAAAGTTTGAAAAATATAAAAAATTTCACTAAAAGACAAAACTGATATTAATTAAAACCTAATTAATCTAAATTTAATTCTAAAAATTAAATAAAAAGTGAACAGTAAAAACTTTTTAAACTAAAAATCTAAAATTATTTTTCTAAGTCTATGAAAATTTTTAAAACTGAAAAATAAATATTTTTGTCACTAAAAGACAAAAAAAGAAATTAAAAAGTTAATTAAAATAGCTATTTAATCTAAAAAAATACTAAATGAACAGTAACTGAAAAATAAAATAAACTGAAAAATCAAAAATTAAATAAGAAAAATATTGAAAAAAGTTTGAAACCCTAATTCCTAAATTTAGGCACTAAAGAAAAAAAATGTTGAAAACTGACAATGACATGTGCTAGGATTTGTCCTTTTGCTGAGCAGGGGTAACTTTAATACTAGCATTGGGAAATTGGTTCCCATTGATAGTGTTAAATTTTGGTCAGTTGACCAATAAGCTTAGGGAAGCTTATTTTGAGCTTATCTTTGGGCAATAAGGCACCCCTACACTCGGTTGAGTGTAGGGAGTAAATGTAAACACAAAAGTCACACAATCACTTCACAAAATTAAGCATAAATGCACAAGAATGTTACTGATGAAGCTTAATAGGGTCTGATGAACAGTAACTTTATTTACTTGCACAAAAACGAATTTCAAAGCTTCAAATTTAGCACACAATCCAACCAAATGACATGAAAGCTATTCAAAACCCTGAAATGACCTAGTATCTAGCAGTTTGCAAGATTTGATGAGCAAATTCCAACAAAAACAGGCAGATAAAGGCACTTGCTGTTTTTTATGCTACTTACCAATATTTAACATGCAAATTCGTTTTAAACTCTACCAAACTGAAATCCAAATACTGATATTACCTAATAACAACCTAATGAGTGTGTTAAACAGGTTTTTAAACAAGATTTATGTCAATTAACCCAATTTAAACCCTAATCCAAACACCCCTTAATTTACTGAAAATGAAAATTAACAAAGCAAACCCATCCAAATCTACTCAAATCTGATTGAAATAGCTTATAACATGCATACAAGCCCTAAGTGAGTATAATTAAACCATACAACAAACATTTAAACAACTTTCATACAAATCCACCAAATCACACAAATCACAAACTTTGAAAACTGAAATCAAAGTTCAAGCCAAGTTACCTTGTGGGACCTACAATCCAGGTCCCACAATGGCTGAAAAGCCACCTCCTTACAGGCTGGGGCCTGAGCTGAACCTTTTGGGCTGCTGGGATTCAAGATGATGATGATGATGTCTTTGTACTTGCTTTGACCCTGCACAAAAACAGACAACCAAGAAGACACTACAAGTTTAATAAGCTTGAAACCAATAAGTTTATCGGGCTTATTGGTTTTAGCTTATTAAACAGTAAGTGTGAATAAAAATAAGGAAATAAGATTTTTCTTGGAAAATCT
This sequence comes from Glebionis coronaria, assembly GCA_025667525.1. Taxonomy (NCBI): domain Eukaryota; kingdom Viridiplantae; phylum Streptophyta; class Magnoliopsida; order Asterales; family Asteraceae; genus Glebionis; species Glebionis coronaria. The sequence goes on along the minus strand of CM046881.1, from coordinate 328,766,691 downwards.
TTGAAAAACTTGAAAATTTGTAACCAACCAAGATTTTTTGACAACAAGTTACAAAAATGTAAAACCAAAGTTATGAATCCATTATCACTTCATCATAGCACTGATTTTACCCTTTTTCAAAAACCTTTTTCAAAAATCCTTGAAATTATAAGTTTACTGAAAATGCCTTCTCAAAACACCACTTTTTAAAACTTAACCTAACTGAATAGAATTGGAACTCAGATTATGCTATCTTTCACACCAGCTTTTAACAACAATAAAAAGGAATTACTTTAAAAAATACCAACTTTTATTAATTAAAAAGGAATTACAAAAAAACTAGCAAAATCTGGAACAAAGAATAAAATGAGACCTACACGTCCTTATATAATGGACTACAGAATAATCTAGAATCAAAACATGCTAAACCCTAATGCTTCATGAAGTTCCTCATTTGCCCTTGATTCTTTGACTGAAAATTGGTCAAATCCTTCACATGTGTCGTTGTACAGCTGTTGAATCAATCTGGGATGTTCATTTGACCTTTGGGACCAAGTAATTCAATCCATCCGTTGGTTTTCTCGGGTTTAGGGTTTTGGGGAAGAAAGGGACGTGCAGGGGCGGGTCCCACAGGACACATGGGTGTGTCTGGGTAGGGTTTAAAAGTGGGGATGGGTTTGGGTGGAGGTTAATCAACATTCTGGAAGCAATTATCAAAAACCCCTTTGATTTGTGATAATTAGGTTTTAGGGTTTATGGGATTAGGATGATTAGCAGGGTGGGGTTTTAATCTGTTTTGGGGTTAAGGATTTTTAAAAATTGTGTTTAGTGGGAAATTAAAAGGGTTGACTATTTGACCCAGTTTATTTAATAAACTGATGGTGGTGGGTTTGGGTAATGGTTTTGGACGGGTATTGGGTTGGGTAAAAGGGTAGGGTCGGGTTTTAGGTGACGTGTATGAATATGATTGGTTGGGAAAGTTTTCTTGTCTGGTCAGCTTGGCCCCCCAAGTTTCTTGTTTTGTTCAACTTGTAATAAATAGCAAAAAAACCATTTCCTTTGTAAATAAGTTTGGGCAGATTGTCAATTTTGGCACAACAACTTTGCAAACTTGTTTCAAGGACTTCTTTTGTAATTTCTTCATTCTTCAAGGATTAAACTTGTACATACTTGATATTTTAGGGACCCACAAGTAATTTTGAGGATTTACAGGGGTATAAAATGACAAGTCTTTAATTCTTGAGGGACCAATCTTGTATTTCTTCAATTCTTCAAGGGTTGTTTTGGAAATTCTTGATTCGGGTCCGGTTCATTGTGCGGCTTCGTTTCCCGTGTTCGTTTTTGCATGATTCTTGTGATCTTTTTGTCATTTCCTCAATATCCGTACCTAAAATACACAAGCAACAAACACGAGCATATATTTGGCAGTTTTAATGATATTTAATGCATTTTAAGCCCGTTTTGGACGATGAGACTATGTATAAAAGCAGTCTCATCACCCCCCCATACTAAACCATTGCCGTGCCCTCACGCAATGCTAGAATAAAGTATTGTAGCACCTCCAAAATTCATTTTACTCACTTTATTGAATGATAAACTAGCTATACTACTACTATTACTTCTACTTGCGTTTTAGACATAATGTATGATTTTCATCGCAAAATGGGACGTTTAGGTTCATAGAATAAGAACACGTGAATGCTTCGTTAGAAATAATTTCGTCGTCCTCGATTTTCACCCCAATTCCATGCCAAGCGTGCAACCAGATCATTTTCATTATAAGTTAGTAATGCTAACACTACTCATATGCCCTAATCACGTACTTGTTGGGAATAAATTAAGGCCAGAATCACTTGAGCGCTGACAAGAACAATTCAAGCGTTGACAAGAGTAAAGCAAGCGCTGACAGCTCAAGCGTTGACAGGTTAAAGTCAAGCGTTGACACATTGAAGACAAGCACTGATGGAAGATATAATCTACACGTTTATTATATTCTAAAATACTTCTATTAAGGATAGAAACGACAATGTATTTTCTATATTTATCTTTACCTAGAATAGTTGATACGTAGATTATTGTACAAGGCTTCTTGTATCTATAAAAGAAGGCCTTTAGGTTAATGTTTAATATCAAGTTTTACATAAGTTTTCATTCGTAAACATCTTTCTTTGTAAGCAAGTTCGACATTCATAATCAAAGTGAAAGTTTGTTTACATCTTGTGTGTTCTTGTTTAAGTGTTAAATTCCGCATAACACTTAGATTCACAAAGCATATAACAAAGGTTTCTCTATGTGTTATACTTGATCTAATCTCGTATACACAAAGCTAATCGATCTAAGTTTGGGATCAACAAGTGGTATCAGAGCTTGTTGAGGAACTTTTGATCTTTGAAGAACACCAGAACCCTAAAAACACCAAAACCCTAATTTTATCAGAAACCCTAAAAACATCATGTCTGAATCAATAACCACCTCCTCTTCACCCTTACCAAACATCAGGATTCCCATGCTTGATGCAACCAACTTTGACTTATGGAAGTTCAACTTTGAACAATATCTTGGGATCTATGACTACACACTCTGGGAGATTATTGAATATGGAAACTCATTCAATAAGGCTCAAAAGATTCTTGATGCCATTACTCAAAGATCAGCTGTTGCAGGATGCCCTGATGAAGATAAGAGAGAAAAACCTGGAGATGGTAGAGCTGTAGGTGCTGAAGATATTGCAAAGAAAAGGGTTGACATGAAAGCCCTAAATATTCTGAAAGTCTCTTTGGGACAAGAAAACCAGCACAAATATAGAGGCTATGAATCTGCTAAGGATCTTTGGGAAGCACTTGAAGTTGCATATGGTGGCAATGCAGACACTAAGGAAGAAAAGAAAAAGCAACTTATGCATGATTATGCTGTCTTCAAAGCTCAGCCCAATGAGAAACTAAGTAGTGTGAGAAGCAGATTGCTTGACATCACAAGCAAGTTGTCCTTCGTGGGGACACAAGTTGGTGATGTTGACACCAATGCTACCTTTCTTAAAAGTCTTGGTGAGGCATGGAAGATTGAGGCAAAATCTATTCTTGCCAATAATACTTACAAGAGCTCCTCATTTGATGACATCTACAACAAACTAAGACTGTTGGAAGATGAAACTCTTTCAGAACATGGAAGCAAATCTAGCACCAGCAATATGGCCTTCTTCTCTCATAGTGAAGGTCAATTCAATCAGAAGGACTCTTATATGCATCCAGTTACTGGATCATCATATGTTAGCGTTGGAACAAGTCCTGTCAACGTCTCCGGATCATTGAAGCCTTGGTTTCCGGATCTTTGAAGCTACTAGGAATGCATCATGTTCATATGATTATACAATCAAAGCGGAATTAGAACATAACACATTAACAAGGTGTTTAGGGCACAAGAACATGAATTAAAACAATAGGGATGTTCATTATATTAATAACAAACATCCACTAGACGTGTATACATTGAATCCCACGTCTAGTCGACACACACTTTAGGTTTACATTGTGAATGAATTGAATGAATAAAACCTAAGACCCTTGGTTCCTTTTATAGTGTAAGGATTAGGGTTTACAAGAGATAATGATGAATAAACAAGTAAATCTTCTATTTAAATAAACTTATGCAGAATATCTTTTGCATGTTTATCTAAATAGAAGCTTCCATAAGCTTCTTTGTCTATGTTTTGTCAATGCTTAAATTACATGTGACAATGCTTGGATTGCACACGACAATGCTTGAGCCATCAACGCCTAATTTTCTCTTATCAACGCTTGATTAACTCTTGACAACGCTTGGACAATTTCTTCATGTTTTCTTTGTTTTTGAGTTTCTGCCACATCAACTTTTTGACCCAACAATCTTCCCCTAGTTGATAGTGGCAAAACTATATGTGTATCTCTTGTAAGTTGTACATGATCTTCAAATTGCTTCCCCTCAAGTGTAGCATGTATTTCTTCCTCTTTTTGTCACATCAACAAGGAAGTAAACAATGTATGCAATCTTTGAAGATTCTCTAAATGTAGCTCTATGTAATGATCTTGAAGAACAATTAATAAAGTATTCTTGATGTAGAAGTAGAATAACCCAACCTTGTGTTCCATGTCTTGTTTTATCCACGTGATGAAGAACTTATACTAGGCAAATTATAAGTAGACCTCAATCCCTTGTCAATATTCTCATCCTTTGTGAGACACTGAGCACGATAATGTAACTCCTTCAAGTGTTATGACAAGTCTTCATCACCAATCATGTAAAGCACGAACAAGTTACCTTTAAAGTCTATGGCTGAGAGTGCACAACTTTAAGATATGATAGAACACAAACTCGCGAAAATCTTCTTCAATCATCAAACTTACCATAAGAATTCTTCCCCTTAAGTCAACACCTCTTCATGACAAGTCAATATCTTCATATGTAAAAGTATGGGAATGGATAACTCTTTCACAAGGCTATCCCGATTACATACTCCAATAAATAACTTCATGAATGGTTGCTAACTTGCCTTAAAATCATTAATCCCTTTCAAAAGTATCCAAGCCATAAATATCAACATGATATTCTAAATTATAACGGAGATTCCATGTACCTTCGTGTGAATAATCCTCCTTTTTGTGTGCTCAAAACGTACCAATTTTCTCAAACAGCAGCTATCCTTGTGTTGTCTAATATCCCCTTCTGTCCAATATCTTTACCAGTTGTATTGTCCAATATCGGACAATACCTATCAGCGCTTGGATTAGCATATATCGGACAACACTGTCAACGCTGTCAGCGTTGACTTATTCTGTCAGCGTCCAAACAACAAACGTCAGCGTCAAACTCAAACTTGTCAGCGTCTCCTTTTCCTGACGTCATCAGCAGCTCATATCAGCTTGGAAAAATAAAAATAACATTTGACTTTTCCACCGTGTGAACACAAGATACTAGCTGCGCTTTTCATTGGACCACATAGATTGACTTGACCCATAATGCCCACGTGATGTCTTAAGCTCCTTGAATCACATCAATCTTTTGTTTGAACGATAAACAAAGTAGTAAACTAGGCAATAGTACTTTCTGTGAACTTTGGACTAAAACATCGCAGCTATAATTAGGGCATATATTCTCATGTCTCGATCATCTGAATATAATATGCCCATGAGATCACGTTTTGCATACAATTACCAAAAGAACAACATGACGTCTCTTTCTTATTCTCGTGACACACCATCTTGCTGCCTTCGACCTACCAACATGTTATCAAGAACATGATATGCTTACTACCCATAACCAATCTTTGATGTAACCCTTCATGCAGCCTTTTGAGAATTCGACTGCTGCTATGACGCAACCTTACAAAAAGATAGATTTAAATCGAAACCCTAATTAGGGTTACGAGAAAATCATACTAGGGTATGAATCTTATGAACCATCATGCCTTATAACAGCCCTCAAAACTCATAACCTTCTGCTTTAAAGCCGATCTAGGGTTTGTGAAAACTCTAGTTCATAATTTCATGTGAAAAAGCAAAACGTTAATACCTTAACCCGCGAACTTCGACAGCGAATAACTTCTTCAATAGGGCTCAGATCGAAGATCGCTCCGGTGAGATTCAAGACACAAGTGCCAAGAATATACAGTTCAAAAATCACGAAGATCCAACGGTTAACGAAGGAGAAAACGTGTTTTGAACATGGTTGTTTACAGAAAACTGCATATACTCCCTGCTGACTTTGACGCCTAATAACTTTTGCCTGGGGATAAAACTCGACAATCCCTCCGGTGGATGTTTAGATCTATGTATGTAGAACACACATATAAAATTTCCTGACGATCCAACGGTTCAATCAAAAGTTATGACCTTCTGAATACTGCTGCGCACACAAAAACGTCCAGAAAAACTCTATACGAATTTTTCTTCTTCTTCACGATATACGAACACCTTGTTGGTCCTAGCATCACGAGCCACGATGATCTGATACCAATTGTGGAAACCTTGGTTTCCGGATCTTTGAAGCTACTATGAATGCATCATGTTCATATGATTATACAATCAAAGCGGAATTAGAACATAACACATTAACAAGGTGTTTAGGGCACAAGAACATGAATTAAAACAATAGGGATGTTCATTATATTAATAACAAACATCCACTAGACGTATATACATTGAATCCCACGTCTAGTCGACACACACTTTAGGTTTACATTGTGAATGAATTGAATGAATAAAACCTAAGACCCTTGGTTCCTTTTATAGTGTAAGGATTAGGGTTTACAAGAGATAATGATGAATAAACAAGTAAATCTTCTATTTAAATAAACTTATGCAGAATATCTTTTGCATGTTTATCTAAATAGAAGCTTCCATAAGCTTCTTTGTCTACGTTTTGTCAATGCTTGAATTACATGTGACAATGCTTGGATTGCACACGACAATGCTTGAGCCATCAACGCCTAATTTGCTCTTATCAACGCTTGATTAACTCTTGACAACGCTTAGACAATTTCTTCATGTTTTCTTCGTTTTTGAGTTTCTGCCACATCAACTTTTTGACCCAACAGTACTTATCCTCCCATTATTCCTAAGTTGTATCTCTTATATTTTATTTTGTCTTGAATGTTTTACGAGGATACATTGTTTGACTTATGCGATAATAGAGATTTAGGTCTAAAAATAGATTCCTAACGGTGTAACCAAGACCATCAAATCAATAACCCCTCCTAATAGACAACGATGTTAAAAAATTAAGTTGACAAGAAGAATCGATAAACACGGTTTTATAACGGTTTTGAACATGAGACTTATTACCAAGACTTTTATACGCCCCCTAACGGAAGGGCCTTATTATCTTTGGTTTACCTCCATCTTTTATTCAACTTCGCCATGAAGCTTTTATTATGACTTCGGTCTTGCCTTGCCTTTTATTATCCGCCTCATCGGTGGTTTTATTAGCCAAAGACGTATATCCTCACGCTAAGGCGAATTTTGGATCTTTAAAGCTTCGAAGATTAAGGCTTGATTCACTTTCAATTTTGCATAGATTTTAGGCCTTGTGGGCTTCAAATTTTTGCTTAATTTAGGTGAGCACTTGAAATCTTATTATTGGGTGAAGCTTTCGATTATTCGGGTGCCAATACTTCAAAACCGTGACGCTGATACCTTAATGTCTTCCCAATTTAATTACACGGAAGCTACTAGAAAAGACTAGAAACCCAACAATCCCAACTAAACCGCTAAGTCAATATTTATTAAGCAAAAAATATTTACATGCGAAGGGACAATAAGCAAACAACAAGAACACATGAGTTTTTGAAAGAATACGAGTACTCTACGTTTAGCATAGTAACTTATAATTAACTTTATCATTTCTCGTCCTCATTTAAGATACTTAGCCTAATGTGTAGTTAAGGAATTAAAGCTAAGTGCTCAACACGCACGGTCGAGTCAAAAATTACTCTTATTCTCGCCATCAGAAAACCTACATTCGTGTCTTCAAACACTTATAAAACATGAGAAAAAATATAAAATTTGGCCATTTTTAGCCTTATTTTGCAACAAAACGATAAACAAAAAGATAAACTTTGGAAAGCGTGAAGGTTTGGCAAGGCAAGTATCTATTCACCCCCCATACTAAAGTTAAACATTGTCCTCAATGTTTCGAGTCTAGGGGTGCAAACACCCCCATACTAGAGACGTAGTCGAATGCCTAATCTAGAATGGAAAGGGTGCAACCGATAAATTAATAGCCGTTTAGGAAGTGTGCTAAAAACCTATGGTTAGAACATCAAAGGATATATCATTTGGATATCGAGAAATTCTTCAAAGCAAACGATCGAGTGCTCCCATAAAACGAACACGAGAGGCTCCAATCGTGAAGATCATGATCTAAAAGCCACAATTTACAAACAACCACGAAACAAAGGTTGGAAGGGCACAAATCCCCTCACATCAAACTAATTAGAAAGAAATAATATGTACATGGATAAGCATGGGTCTCCCCCACGAGGAACCTTGTTTTTGATAACCGAGTCAAAAGCTCGTCTCAAATCCCCATAAATGTGATCATTTAGGGATAATCTTGGTGTGGTCAATTTTTAGTGGGGCTTACATGATAAACAAGGCCCAAAAACAACCGGTATTAAGGACTAAGTCCTTTGATGGTGCAAAATACCAGGATCGAATATGGTGTTCTCGTTTTCATTGGAAAAACAAATCAACGCCACTTCATCATGTGTCAACACAACCCAAAGGGTTTCAAGAAAATAGATGAGAAGAAATAGAAGGGTGGGACAATGGTTAAGTCATAAAAACCATGAGCTACTCGAGGTAGACTCTTACCAATCAAATAGAAAGATTTTCCATCTATTGCATCGGTGGAAGACCGAGATTTCCCTTTATAAGCAATTCCGGGATCAAATATCTCGTCCTCGGTGGAGAAAGGGAAGGGAACATAAGGGGCTTCCCCCACACTAGGTCCACACAAAGCATCGTCAAAAGGAGAAGACGAGCTTGTAGTACTCAATACGCGTGGTGATGACGGAGTTAGAGTTGTAGAAAAATCTTTTAAATTCAATTCAAAATCTTTTCCTTTTTCATCTTTTAAACTCTCCTTATGAAAACCCGACTTAATTATGTCAAAAATATTTGGTGTTTCTAAAGCAATGTTAGTCACACTAAAAATTCTCACATTTGAAAACCGTTTTGGTTTAGGTGGTGGTAAGTTCTCAAAACGTTTGTCAACAAAGAAAACTTCCCCATCGGGATCAACATATTCATCATCCAAAGAATCATTCGTGATTGGAAACGTAGGCTTAACACTCTTAACCTCCACCGGCGGAGGGGATGGAAAATCGTTTTTATCATCAACTTCTAAAACTCTTTTTGAAATCCTTTTACAAATGTTTTTGATGGGACTAACATTGTTCAAAGACGTGATAGAATACACATGAGAAAGTGTGGAGTTTTGAGTTGCATTAATGACGAGTTCTTCCTCATTGAAACGAAGAGTGATTTTCCTAGCATGCACATCGATAAGTGCTCTCGAGGTATCCAAAAATGATCGACCTAAAATTAAAGGAACTTTAGGATAGATGGGAATGTCAACAACAATAAAGTCTACGGGATAGTAGAACTTTCCAACTTTCACGAAGACGTCCTCGGCTACTCCACAAGCTAGAATCGTAGAATGATCGGCCATCTCGATTAACATTCTTGAAGGAGTGAGATTGGGAAGATTGAGCGACTTAAAAATCTCAAGAGGCATCAAATTAATACTAGCACCAAGATCGGCCAAGGCGTAGCATTCCTCCATGTCTTGTATAGCACATGGGATTAAAAACTTGCCGAGATCACCGACTTTTTGAGGTATGCGGCTAAGAAAAACCGAATAACAACTAGACGATTTTTGCAATTTCTCTTTGTTATTCAACATACTTTTAAAGTTTGCGGCAAATCGAGGCATCATGACCAAGGCGTCGGCAAAACTTATATTGAAATGCAAGTCACGAAACATTTTCATAAAAAGTTCAAATTGATAATTATTTCGTTCTTGTGCCTTTTGCTTGTTTCGTCTTGAAGGGTAAGGTAAGGGTGGTGTGGGTTGGGGCATAGGCAAAGGCCTTGGAATCTCGGGTTCCACTATTGGTATTGGTTCAACCGTAGGTGTGGTTTGAGCGGTACTTCGTGGGCTTGGAATTTGCTCCTTTTCTACCACCACCTCGGGTTCTTTCTCTTTTTCCTTCTCCGTAGAAGTACTTGGACGAGAAGTGGGTTCTTTGAAAGTTTTACCACTACGAGTAGTAATAACCTTCAATTCTCCTTTCGGGTTCACGATGGTATCACTAGGAAGACCACCCGAAGAAGAAGGTTTACACATGATAGCTTCAAACATTTTTCCCATTCGGTCTTCAAACTTAGATTGCCTAGCATCCGCTTTTAACAACTCTTGCTTAATCTCATGTTGACCTTGCTCCATTTTTTGTTGATTTTGTTGGAGACATTGAACATTTCCTTCCATTTTATTAGCATGAGTCTTAAGTTCATTAGCAAGTTCGTTTTTAAGCTCGTTTTTCAACTCGGATCTTAAGCTAACCATTTCACGTTGCATATTATCAAACTTAACATCGTTTGCTTTAGCATAATTCAAAAATTCTCCTTGAAGATTTTTGGTGTGATCATTTTGAAAACCTTGAGTGGTAGTTTGAAAATCACGGTTTTGGTTTTGGTTTGAAATTTTCCCATTTCCACTTTGATAATTACCCTTGTTGTAGTTACGTTGATTGCCTTGATAATTACCACCTTGATTGTTGTTTCAATAGTTATTAGCATTTTGATTTGGTGGAGCTTGATTTTGGCGGGAACCTTGACCGTTTTGGTTATAAGTTCTCGTGGCTACATAAGCACTCGAAGTGTTACCATCCGCGGTAATGCACTCGGAAAGATCATGAGCTCCACCACAAGACAAACAACTCTTAGCAACCGCTTTAACCGAAGCGGAATTTGAAGCTTCTTGAGCTTTCCAATGGGACATAAGATTAGCAAATCTATCAAAAAACCGATTTTCCTCATTAGCTTCATCATGTAAGGCATTAATTCTACGAGACGATGATGACGATGATGAACCCAATTTGGCAACACTCGGTGTGTTACGAGGTCTATAAACCTTAGACCTATTTTCAATTATCACCAAAGCTTCCTCAACCGTTTTACACAAAAAATTACCACCCGCGGCGGCATTTAAATAATCCCTTTCATGATCATTAAGTCCATTGTAAAACGTGTCAATTTGATGCAAGTCGGAAAAACCGTGATGAGGACATTCATGTAACATCTCCTTAAACCTATTCCAAGCCGTTGAAAAACTTTCATTAAATTCTTGTGAAAATTTTGAAATCTCGTTTTTCAAGTGCGTAGTCTTAGAGGGCGGAAAAAATTGGTTCACAAACTTAGACACGAGATCCTTCCACGTCAATATAGAATTGGGTGGCTCTTTCTCTAACCAAATTTTAGCGGGCCCCGCTAAGGAATACGGAAAAAGCATCATCTTAATCGAGTCATTCGAGACATCCTTAAACTTGCAAGTGGCGGTAAGACGATTGAATTGGCAGATATGGTTGTGTGGATTGTCCATCTCATCACCTCGGAATTTGTTGTTTTGGATCATCGACAACAAACCCGTTTTCACCTCAAAATTCTCCGCAAGGATAGCGGGAATTACAATAGCCTCTCCATAACCCTCGGTGGGTGCTTGAAGTAACTCCATCATAGTTCGATTTGCCATGGTTGGTGCTTCTCTTACAATGGGTTCGTCAATAGGAGACTCCTCACTAGAAAGATTGGGAGTGGGAGTTTTGTTCTTTCGTTTACGTGCACGTCTTGCTTGATTACGAGTTAGCATAAACGTCACGTACAACGAGGGGACGAGCAAAGAAGATTCTTTTTGGTATTTTGTATTTTTCAAAAAAATAAAATTTTTTGTGGTTTTTGATTGTTTTTACTTTTTTTTTTGGATTTTTGGAATTGTATTAAGTAGACAAAAATCTACAAATATCCTCCTTAATCAAATCTCTTGATTAAAGAAGCCTCAAGGAATGAAAACGATCACGTGAAGTGAACGCCTTCGATGACTTTAGAACGTTGGTGGAACATCAAAACGTTCAAGAGGGTTTAATCAATGGAAACCAAGAAAATATATATGATACTTAGTAATACTTTGGGCGACAAAACCCTCGATTAGCTTTCAAAATCAAATACTCACAAGCAAGCGGGGAAACGAGGCGGCGCGAAGCACTTAAGAGCCTTTTTCCTTAGGATATATTTTATAATATCCGCCTTATACCCACCTTATAGTTTGTATTTTCAAAATCGAGCTTCTCGAAAGTATTTATCTATTTTCGCCTTTTCTCTTCGGTTTGAGATTCGAATACAATGATTGGGTAATGACCTCCCAAGTCAAGGTTGTGATTTCTCACGTATTTGGAGTACTTGTGAATTTATTGTTCTGCGTATACAATATAGTAATAGTATTTACAAAAAACGAAAAACCGATAATACGTATTAGTAGAGTGCTACTAATACAAATACTTATTATGGCTATATAAAAACAACAATTGTTCAAGTCAAAATACAACACGCCTCCCCGGCAGCGGCGCCAAAATGATGTAGTGTTTTCACTACTCTTTAGGAAAAGAGAGCAAAAGTGGCGAGTATTAAGTGTCGGTTTAGGAAAACCGAGCACTAATGACCAAATAAGTTCAAGTTCGTTTCCCAAGGAGGCTAGTGCGTTGTTTAATGAAATGATTAACTTTGTGATTTTATTGTTATGAGAAAAAGAAAATAGAAATGGGGTGAGAAGAGAATGACGGTTACGATGACGGATTACAATAAGACGAAAAGGTCGTTCACGTAAAACCGTAAAAAGCACCAAATAAAAAATTTAAAACTAAAAATTAATTAAAAGTTAAAACTAGGTCTAAAATAATATAAATAATAATAAAAATCCAATAAAAATATTTTAAAACCTTTTATTAATTAAATATTCAATTTTAAATGCTAATTAAAGCCCTAAAATTAAATTTAATTAATCAAAATGTCCAAAATATTATTTTACTGAACTAATAAGTTACTTATATTATTTAAAGACTAAAAAGTATTTTTCCTAAATTTTAAAAACTATTTTTCTATTTTAAAACACTAAAAACTATTTTTAAACTAAAATAATCATAAAAAATAATAAAATAATGCCAAAAATAGTATGACAATTTTAAAAATCCTAATTTATACTAAAGAACAGTAGAAAAATTAAAAGGTTTGAAAAATGTAAAATTTTTCACTAAAAGACAAAATTGATATTAATTAAACCCTAATTAATCTAAATTTAATTCTAAAAATTAAATAAAAAGTGAACATTAAAAACTTTTTAAACTAAAAATCTTAAATTATTTTTCTAAGTCTATGAAAATTTTTAAAACTGAAAAATAAATATTTTTGTCACTAAAAGACAAAAACAGAAATTAAAAAGTTAATTAAAATAGCTATTTAATCTAAAAAAATACTAAATGAACAGTAACTGAAAAATAAAATAAACTGAAAAATCAGAAATTAAATAAGAAAAATATTGAAAAAAGTTTGAAACCCTAATTCCTAAATTTAGGCACTAAAGACAAAAAATGTTGAAAACTGACAATGACATGTGCTAGGATTTGTCCTTTTGCTGAGCAGGGGTAACTTTAATACTAGCAGTGGGAAATTGGTTCCCACTGATAGTGTTAAATATTGGTCCGTTGACCAATAAGCTTAGGGAAGCTTATTTTGAGCTTATCTTTGGGCAATAAGGCACCCTTACACTCAGTTGAGTGTAGGGAGTCAATTTAAACACAAAAGTCACACAATCACTTCACAAAATTAAGCACAAAATGCACAAGAATGTTACTGATGAAGCTTAATAGGGTCTGATGAACAGTAACATTATTTACTTGCACAAAAACGAATTTCAAAGCTTCAAATTTAGCACACAATCCAACCAAATGACATGCAAGCTATTCAAAACCCTGAAATGACCTAGTATCTAGCAGTTTGCAAGATTTGATGAGCAAATTCCAACAAAAACAGGCAGATAAAGGCACTTGCTGTCTTTTATGCTACTTACCAATATTTAACATGCAAATTCGTTTTAAACTCTACCAAACTGAAATCTAAATACTGATATTACCTAATAATAACCTAATGAGTGTGTTAAACATGTTTTTAAACAAGATTTATGTCAATTAACCCAATTTAAACCCTAATCCAAACACCCTTTAATTTACTGAAAATGAAAATTAACAAAGCAAACCCATCCAAATCTACACAAATCTGATTGAAATAGCTTATAACATGCATACAAGCCCTAAGTGAGTATAATCAAACCATACAACAAACATTTAAACAACTTTCATACAAATCCACAAAATCACACAAATCACAAACTTTGAAAACTGAAATCAAAGTTCAATCCAAGTTACCTTGTGGGACCTACAATCCAGGTCCCACAATGGCTGAAAAGCCACCTCCTTTCAGGCTGGGGCCTGAGCTGAACCTTTTGGGCTGCTGGGATTCAAGATGATGATGATGATGTCTTTGTACTTGCTTTGACCCTGCACAAAAACAGACAACCAAGAAGACACTACAAGTTTAATAAGCTTGAAGCCAATAAGTTTATCAGGCTTATTGGTTTTAGCTTATTAAACAGTAAGTGTAAATAAAAATAAGGAAATAAGATTTTTCTTGGAAAATCTTTGAAAAACCTGAAAATTTGTAACCAACCAAGATTTTTTGACAACAAGTTACACAAATGTAAAACCAAAGTTATGAATCCATTATCACTTCATCATAGCACTGATTTATCCTTTTTCAAAAACCTTTTTCAACAATCCTTGAAATTATAAGTTTTCTGAAAATGCCTTCTCAAAACACCACTTTTCAAAACTTAACCTAACTGAATAGAATTGGAACTCAGATTATTCTATCTTTCACACCAGCTTTTAACAACAATAAAAAGGAATTACTTTAAAAAATACCAACTAATATTAATTAAAAAGGAATTACAAAAAACCTAGCAAAATCTGGAACAATGAATAAAATGAGACCTACACGTCCTTATATAATGGACTACAGAATAATCTAGAATCAAAACAAGCTAAACCCTAATGCTTCATGAAATTCCTCATTTGCCCTTGATTCTTTGACTAAAAATTGGTCAAATCCTTCACATGTGATGTTGTACAGCTGTTGAATCAATCTGGGATGTTCATTTGACCTTTGGGACCAAGTAATTCAATCCATCAGTTGGTTTTGTCGGGTTTTCGGTTTTGGGGAAGAAAGGGACGTGCAGGTGCGGGTCCCACAAGACACATGGGTGTGTCTGGGTAGGGTTTAAAAGTGGGGATGGGTTTGGGTGGAGGTTAATCAACATTCTGGAAGCAATTATCAAAAACCTCTTTGATTTGTGATAATTAGGTTTTAGGGTTTATGGGATTAGGATGATTAGCAGGGTGGGGTTTTAATCTGTTTTAGGGTTAAGGATTTTTAAAATTTGTGTTTAGTGGGAAATTAAAAGGGTTGACTATTTGACCCAGTTTATTTAATAAACTGGTGGTGGTGGGTTTGGGTAATGGTTTTGGACGGGTATTGGGTTGGGTAAAAGGGTAGGGTCGGGTTTTAGGTGACGTGTATGAATATGATTGGTGGGGAAAGGTTTCTTGTCTGGTCAGCTTGGCCCCCCAAGTTTCTTGTTTTGTTCAACTTGTAATAAATAGCAAAAAAACCATTTCCTTTGTAAATAAGTTTGGGCAGATTGTCAATTTTGGCACAACAACTTTGCAAACTTGTTTCAAGGAATTCTTTTGTAATTTCTTCATTCTTCAAGGATTAAACTTGTACATACTTGATATTTTAGGGACCCACAAGTAATTTTGAGGATTTACAGGGGTATAAAATGACAAGTCTTCAATTCTTGAGGGACAAAATCTTGTATTTCTTCAATTCTTCAAGGGTTGTTTTGGAAATTCATGATTCGGGTCCGGTTCATTGTGCGACTTCGTTTCCCGTGTTCGTTTTTGCATGATTCTTGTGATCTTTTTGTCATTTCCTCAATATCCGTACCTAAAATACACAAGCAACAAACACGAGCATATATTTGGCAGTTTTAATGATATTTAATGCATTTTAAGCCCGTTTTGGACGATGAGACTATGTATAAAAGCAGTCTCATCACCCACTAAATAAAAATTTAAAATAAACACACACACTTTATTTTTTTACTTCCAAAATCCACCAATCCTCTCTTTCTTCTTCCTTTTGCCGAAACTCCACCCAACCACCCAAACCCATACAATTTTCAAATTATCTTGAGTTTGAGGTTGATTCAAGCAAAACCAAGCATAGATCCATCTCTATTTTTGATCAAGGATCACATAGGTATAAAAATTTCTCACATGCAAGCACTTTTTATTTTCTTGATGTTGGTAGGTGGAAGCCATGGTTATGCATGGTGTTTTTAGCATGATCCATGGTGGTTCTTGCTAGAAATCTTGTTAAAAACTTTATTTTGATCCAAAGATTTTTATTTTTGTTATTATTTTGATGTTATGGTGGATTTATTATGATATTAGAGTATAGGAATGATCATTTCTATGGTTGGTTTTGGTCAAAAAGTTGATTTTGTACAAGATTTTGGTACCCATTTTATAGCAGTATGTAAACTGAAAAATCCGAATTTTTATGTTTTGAAAATGACTTAACTTATAGCCTATGGTTGTAGATAATTTCCTTAGCTTCGATTTGATATAAGGTAGAGCTTCTATCTCAAAACGAGCGCGAAGTTATGATGTTTTGAATAATCGTGTACCGGGAGACGAGTATCGACACTACATATAGTTGTTGTCGATATTTGAATCGAATCTCGGGGACTCTAAATGGATGTTTTAAAATGTGTAACCTACTGATAATGAGGTATTTATTTATTAGGTTGAGTTTACTTTAAAACCCGAGCGTCGGTTTTGTAAACGGAGTCGTTTAAATAAGTTAAAACGGTTGTATGAAAAATTAACGTAAATCTGTCCGGATTTTGTGGTTTAAAAATGAGTCGAGTAAAGGACTTTAAAAGTAATTTCATTTGATAAACTTGTAGGAGGACTTTCTATATATAGTAAGTTAGTTTATTGAGTCGTTTCATAAACGATTGACAAGTTTAAAAGGGGTAAATAAGCTAGTACATGTAGTATGTGCCGGCGGATTTTGTTAAAAAGTATAAAATGGTAAAGTAAATGAGTAGTAAAGTATAATGAAGTTATTTATATCGTTTACTCTCGAGTGTATTGTGGTTTTATGAGTTCAAGTTTGATTTTATTAAGTATCATTTATTTCTCGAGTCTATTATTAAAGTACGCACCTTATTTGCTAGGTTGCGGTTATCGTGATTATCGGGCATCTACTATCGTCGGCGATCGTCTTCAACTACTATAAGTACTAAGGTGAGTCTATAGCCTCGTTTGAGCTCATTCAAATATTTTAAAACCCGCGAGGGGGAATACATGTTTTGTAAACTTAGAACACAAGATTTTTATGGTATGCTTGTCCCTTTATGAATGGACCCGTGGTTGCCTTTAAATTGCATTAAGTGATTACCTTTGTTAACGCCTCAATTATGGACCGTTAATTAACCTTGATGGGTTAACCGCTAGTACAATTAATAGATCTATGGGGGAAGCCGCCCCGGTTCAGTTTTTGTGGACTTGTCATAGAAGCTTAGGCCCGACCTCCACACTGTTTGAACATATTGTATTGAGAAGTCAGGTATACGGCAATGTACCAATAATCTGGAGGTAACCGACAATTAATAAATCTCTTGTCTTATCAGACCTCTAAAGGGAGTGTCTAAGGGCTCGGTTCCATGAGCTTATTGCAATTTATGCTAAATACAATTATTATTGTAGATGCAAATTATTAGATGCTTGTTGCCTTCAAGTATGCCACAAACTTATAATCTTTACTTGTGTTCAAAATGATTATATAAACCTATAGATTCACTCGGCATTTTTGCTGATGATTTTCTCACATGTATTAATCAGGAAGTGTGAAGCTTGGAAGCCACGGGAATGAATGTTGTGCACTACTTTGTAATATAAACTCTTTGAATGTTTGTCGTTCCTTTTGTTCAAAACAATTTTAAATCTTTTGTTTTGCTTGTACTTCGGTTACGATGTCTTGGGACTACGCTACTCTAACAAATGTTTTAGGAACGATAAATCTAAAACGTCTCTTTTCGAGTCGTTCTTTATAAATTATGTGTTGTTGTATCATTGTTTAGCACCCAAAGATGTATTCCGCTGCGTGTAAATTTGGGGGTGTTAAACCGCATTTAAATAAAAATTCCATTCAAATATTTTGTAAAATTTGTATGATATACTATGACCTGAGGACCTATGTAATTTGATATTTATGAATGGAAAATGCATTATTATTAAACGACGCGATTCTTAAAAGTTGTCTATGATTTGAGTAATGTGCTATCCCGTAACACCAACGACTCTTCCGCTGAACTAAAGTATGAATATTTGGGGGTGTTACAGTTTGGTACCAGAGCTATCGTTATAGAGAACGAAAGATTTTTAAAACCAAGGTTTTGAATAAAATATTTCAAAACATTTTAACCATAAATATTTTTAAATAAATATTTTGAGTAAAATGTTTAAAAATATTTTGACTATAACGGTGCCGAAGAATTCCTGAGTTACCGACAAGGCCAGACTGAGAAGTGTTATTTTAATATATATATATATATATATATATATATATATATATATATATATATATATATATATATATATATATATATATATATATATATATATATATATATATATATATATATATATATATATATATATATATATATATATATATATATATATATATATATATATATATATATATATATATATATATATATATATATATATATATATATATATATATATATATATATATATATATATATATATATATATATATACTAGCGGCGTAACCCGCCCAACGGGCGGGTTCGTTTCGTAAGCCTTTTCCTAAAAGTACGTTTGTGTATTAGTTATATCTGTTGGGAGCCGTTTTGTTAAACAAAAACCAAAAGGACACTAATCTTTGATATTTTTAGGCGTCGGTCCACCCAACAGACATGTTTTGTATCATGTTAATCTGCAGACACACAAAAATAAATGGGTGAATTTTTATTTGTGAATAAATATTTTAAACAATCTTTAAAACATTATCTTGAATTAGTATATATAGATGTTTCCGAGTAGTAACTGTAACCAGGACCTTCTTCACACACATATTGAAAAAATGTTGAGCTGGTCAATAGCTGGCAAAAACAATAGGTAGCAAGATTTGGGTCAAACAGGTAGATTTAAATTTGACAGGTGAATGTAATTCTGGTTCAAACAATTTCAAAAAGAAAGTTTACAATATTTTCAGTTCAAACAGTTTTAAAACGGAGGTTTACATCGACCCACAAACACATACTTGTCTATTTTAAGTTGTTTCATATTGAATTTGATGTGCTAATTACGATTACAATATCATTAGGATAAAAACAACAGTCCTAACTTTTTGAAAAAGAAAAAGTTTAGATGTTGTAAGCATATTATATCAACTTTGAAACTTTTTGGCCTACTTTCGGTCTTTTTTGTGCACTCCTCTTGTACAAAGTCTTTCATTGTGAACTATTCAAGATAGACCATAGGCCATATCTACCCATTTAGAGATAAATATCTCAAAATTGCCACCTATAGTGTTAATTGAGTTTGGGTTAGTCGGGGTTTCGGGTTAAACAGGTCGGGTCTAAACAGGGTCTAGGCTAAAATAATATATCCAAACCCGTCTCTATTTAAACTCGGGTTAGTGGGGTTTGAATCAAACTAATAGAGTTTTTGTTGGATTGGGTAAATTCGGGTTACGATTAGTTCCGTATCTAAAATAACATAATTTAATTTTTTTAAGCAACAAGTTATTTCGTGTAATGTAAGACACTAAAGTGTTTTAGTAGAAAAAGTTGCATTAGTAGGTAAATTTGTTTTTTGTAGTGGTTCTTTTGCAATTGTGAATGAGGATCGTGTTTCGCGAATGACAATGATGATCGTCTTTTGTTGTTGCTTAATACTAATAATAGTATTATTTTGATGTTGAAGTTTACATTTGATTTACGCACTTGTTGACATGAAAATTTCAGAACAAAATTTATGATGATATGTCAACCCTTGTAAGCAATGTTTTCAAACCCGGGTAAACTCGGCCGGATGAGCCGGTTGACCCAGTTTCGGCCGAGAAAACGGGTCATATTGACCCGGGTTTTATAATTTCGAAACCCGGTTAGACCCGTCGGGTTTGGGGTGACCCGGGGTCAATCCGGTTCTTAAGACCCGGATGTGTTTCGAGTTATTCGGGTTTTTTTCAAAAAAAATATGTAAATTTACGTATTTACGATAGAATTTTATGTTTACATAATATATTAGTTGGTAAACAATTCATATTTTCAATATATGAAAGTTTTTAATGATTTTTTTACATAATTTTTATTAATTATTAAAAATATACAAAAAATTTAAAAAACCGGGATGATCTGGTTCGACCTAGGTTGACCCGGACCCGGTGACTCGACCGGGTCGATTTAAAAACCGAGTTTCAAAACATTGCTTGTAAGAGGTCATTCAAAGTGTCGACAATATAGTAAACTATAAGAGACAAATGCCATCCCATAAGATGTTCTACGAATATTTTTTGCACTGGTCAAGTAGGTTGAGCCAAGCCTTTTGTCAACTGGTGAACTGTTATATAATATTAGTATGTGAAATATGACCGCAACCAATATTTATGCATTGTTAGTAACGTACATGTAGTGGTAAAGCTGTTTCATGTTTCATAGATCGAGACTTAAGCTCTTAGTACTCCTGGTTGTGGCTTTACCTGGGACCTACTGACTGATGTGGCAACATGTCCATCATTTCTGAGCTTGAGTTGCTGCACACACGTCTTACATCTGCACGAATAGTACATTTTAAGAGCTACCAAACCACCAGCAAACCAGTACAAACTCAGGCATTCCCTGAACACTTACGGCGCTTGCTCGTCCATAGGACCCAACAAAGGATCACACGATCCTCCTGGCATCGGTGTCCCAACGCTATTGAGTAAAATAGGATTCGTAAACTTTAACAAACTATGTTTCCTGACGTCTTCATCCACCTTGAAATTGAACTTAACATCCTCCACAATCTCAGACGCACCCTACAATAATAACGTTTATTGATGACTTGGCTCATATTTGGCCTGCAGCGAGCTGAGTATCGGACACATACTGCTACACACGATACCATCCTAGCCATCTCAGTGTTGTTGTATTTATGTGGTAAACGTGAGTCGACAATGAGGTCAAAGCCATCTTCCATTGCTCAGGTTAGTAATGGCCTTGCCTGCAATTTCATTTAGGAAATACAGATAAGCTTTGGGGTATATATATACCCAAGGGGATTGGAATTGGACGTGTGTTCATAAACCATGAACTTTATTTGCACAAAACTTGTGTAGTGATAAACAGTGACTTGAAAATATGGGAATATTATTGAAGATATCTATTAGTCTAATTTTGGCATCCAATACTATTTGTCACATATGAAGTTTTCAAGTTTGAATTACGTAATTGTTCACAGAAGACAACAAAAGAAACAAAGAAACCTGAAAACGCAAGGCGTACATATTGTATATCATGAATGATTCAAGTTGGAATTATCGAACTGAATATGAGAATTACATCTTGTATATCATCTACTAAGTCAGTCCTATATTTATGTGTGGTCTTTGTAAGGACTTCACTTTGGTGGAATCTCCATACGGACCGACTGTTACAGACATGCCAGGCCTTATGACTCCATTTTTAACACGTCCCACTGGCACAGTTCCAATGCCGCCTAGAAGTTGCAATAATTAGTTTCGGAATTGTATAAGCAAGTTTACATACCTGATGTGGAACTTTGTTCTTCGATCACAACTTGTTTACACCTGAAAACTGACACCAGGAACTGAACTTATAACTGGTGGTCATGTTTATATTCTAGCTATGAATACATATTCCATTTAATATTTTCTTTTTTCACAAGTGGAAAATTGCTTACGTGATTAAAAAATCCATCAGATTAAGGATGAAGGTAGTAGTATGAAAAGTGCAGACTGTAGAGAAAGGATATCATGTGCAAAAAGCCTTCTTATTGGACTACTACACCAATGACCACCATGGGAGGAACCTCAATAATGGTAACAGCCTCACATGTCTCCTTCATGTGAAACTCTGTAGTTCAACAAAAGTATTTAAAAACTAAACTGATACAAAAGTAATGATCTTAAAAAATATTTATGACCATTTGAAAGTATCTTACTTGACCTAGGTTTCTCGACATCTATCACAATATGAGTCATCCCAGCCTTAACCCAAGAAAGCAAGGTGTTGCTACCTTGCAGATACTTTTATCAACGTTTAGTCTATCACATCAAAGATATTTTGTGAAAGAAACTTTGCTAGTATCTATTAATAATTACTAATGTACATATAAGTATACTAATAAATTATTGCATTTTCTTTAGGATAATCCAAAAAGGAAACTGTTGCATTTCTCTTCAGGGCAGATGTAGTAATCAGGGGTTGTTTGGATGTGCATTTAAACCAACTATCACAATAAACAGTTTTTAGTCTTTAGGCAGCGTTATAATTATGGAGAAAAATGTAGTAAGTTGTACTAAAAATGATTGTTGATATGACTGTATAATGCCTACTACCCCATTAGGTTGAGGGACAACCATATTATCCAAAATTATCCTACATAACAAATTTCATATTGTGAAGCATAATGTGCATCACGTATTTCTTCAAATATCTTGGTCTCCACCTGTTCATAAGTAAGCAGAACTAAACATATTGTACAACCGTACACACATATTGTACTAAACATATTGTACTTGGTCTCCACCAAGTACACACATATGAACATATATTATAATACCGTTTTGGCAATCATACCTTTCATTTCTGAACCATCTCATTAGAGTACTCCTGCTCTTGGTTGCGTAGAGTATGTAACTTTTCAACCGTGTCGTGTGAACCTTATGCTTGGTCTTAGGATTTAGGACATAAAGTTAAACAAATAGAACAAAAAAGGTGCATTGATTTATTTGGGAACTTGGGAAGTGTTGGAGGTCTAAGTTACAGCTAGAGAAATAGTGAACAAAATGAAAGGGTGATACCAGATTGAGAAAGAGATCAGTGTACCATATGCTATCAGTGCTCGTAACACCAGCCACTTTAGGACCAAATAATTTTTCCAATATGTACCTGGACATAAAGGGGAAAACTAAACTATAAAAACGGGTTTCAACCTAGCATCCGAAAGTATGAAGATGAATGCTTTTTTGAAGAATATATAACCTTTTTGAAAACATTAGAATTAGAAACAACCACTTTCGCATGATATAAATATGAATTTACCTTTTAAGGATTGGCGAAGAAATTCTGTAATGTCAGGTTCTAAACAATCTGGCATATGAGGATTTTCATCCTGTAGAGCTTATTTTGCAACCTATCAAACAAAGCCTACACACTCGATCCGAATTCAAATATGTTTAATATAGATATTGTAAACATGTGGGGCCTGTGGATTTATATATCGCTAGAAGTTATTTGACCAGGACAGATTCAGAAGACAGGCAATTACAGTTCCAGTAGTTATCCTCCCAAAAAGATGGTTTGAATTGTCTTGCCAAGTAGGTTCTGCACTATTAGTCTTAAAATACACGAGCGTGCAAGCTTAGCAAAGCATTTACATATACAAATATGTAAATGGATCTTGCATACTATTGGTGGCCCGACTATCTTCAAAGCCAGAGAGTTAGCCAAGCCTATGTGATCGTCAATTCTTGAAAGCCAAACCTGCATATGTTGGTGTCAAAGATCATATAGACTTGTGCCAATTTGAGTTCAAAATTGTATATAATCAACACTTTGATTATCATACATGATGCTGACTTGTAACTTCATCAATCCCAGAGGCTGATGGTAACTCTCCTCCCAAAAATCTGCTTATTGCGTCTTAAAACAGCATATAATGTGTTTGGACGAAGAAGAAAACTGTCGATTGTAATAAGCTGTTTCAGATTGCTTCTATTAACTGATTTATACGTTTGTTTAACCTTATGCGTGAGCTTATCAGATTTCACACTATATTCCACAAAAAGCAATCAAATTAACACAACACAATTAATAAAACATCTTACCTGACCAAAACCAGAACCAGAAAGCACAACAATGCGAGTGGAATTCATAAGGCGAGCAACATAAAATGCATTTGGGGCCCTTTTATCCTTTTTAGCTGCTTTAATGTTAATCCGAAATTAAAACATTTGAATAAAGATACACAAATTACCGGTTTCAAAGGCATAGGGCTTTACCGATTTGATCACTCGCCAAGTCGATTTAAATGGATAAAGATAAACATCAAAAGAAACTGAACATGAGTGTCGGACTATAGTGATGGTGTCCTTCCAAATGCTTAAAAAAAATTAATACGGATCATACCAACAGCAATAAAGTTGAAGAACAATTAGGGTTATGAGAAAAAGAATTTTACTTACAAAAAAACACAAAGAATACGATCATTAGGGTTATTAGGGTTTTAGAAGAATGAGGATACGTATGTTTTTTATTTTATTGATAAAAAAGATATGTAGTTTCTATTAAACAGGTGATAGATTTGAATGAATATAGGATATATTTTAAAATATTATTGTTATTATCTTAAATATATTATAAAACATTTATATCTATATAATTATCTTAGAATTTTAAGAAGATATTAATAGAGTTTTTAATAAGGAAACACAAACAATTAGTTAGCATAGTTGGTAAAACTGGTGGCGCCTGAATGCATAGACCAGGGTTCAAACCTTGTCATTAATATTATTTTAAATAAATTTCGAAACTAAACAAATTTTTACAAAACGTGATTTAAAAAACTGTGTTTTCAAAACTGCGTTTCCAAAACGCGATTTTCATAAAACTGCGATTTTAAACGGAAAATTCGTGGAATTTGGAGATTTTCTAGGGAATACTCAAATACTATTGGCTAAAAGATGTGACTGGGATATGACTGGATTAAAAACTATGGTTTCAAACCATAATTATACCTATATATAATATAGATATATATATATATATATATATATATATATATATATATATATATATATATATATATATATATATCTATATATATATATATATATATATATATATATATATATATATATATATATATATATATATATATATATATATATATATAACTTGGATTATATATATATGTTGTAATTTGATTACATGATTGTTTGATGATTATTTTAATACTTATACGAGATATTTATACGACGTAGATTATTACAAGGAACCCTAACTCCCCTAGCAAATCAATCGATGTTATTCCTGTAGAAAATCTAGCTATCCTAGATCTAAACCAAGTTGTGGATGTTTATGATCCCAACGAAATGGTTGATATTTGTAGGAATGTTGATATTAGTTGATTGTGATCTTGAAGAAGAATTGGCGAGATTAAATATGATATCGATGTCATGACGATGTCTCCTTATAGAGTGGAGTTTGAAAAAAACTTACCACCTAGAAACGTGTCATCTGATTCGGTGTCACCCAATTATTAAATTTGAAATCTAAAAGGTGAATGTTGCACTTGAGGCTATCATTGGAGCCTTTACCAAAAAGCCTCATGCCACTTGTACCTTTCCGAGAGGTCTAATTGAATGTGTGAGTCATTTCATACTAGTGACTCATTTGATAATAATTGATATAAGAGCTATAGAATTGGAAATTATGTGTTTTTCATATCGAGCTTTTATTTCCCTTTTAAGGTCTAATAATAAGGTTGAAAGTATTGGAGAATGAGGTAGGATATCGCATTGAGTATAAGTTGGTTGAAACTTGAATAAAGTCAAATTTAACTCGTATGGAATATGAGATTGTTAAGAGGAAGTTGTTAAGTCATGTGATTAAATTATAAGGTTTTAAATGATTGTTGGTTCGTGATAAGGGTTGTTCCTAGGCCATTGTCTAATGACGAGGATGCCTAGTGTCCAAGAAATAAATTGAAGAAATCTTTTTCTGAATTGGGACCGATGGATCTTCCGGGACAGGTGGAACACGTATGACTCATGTAGATTAGTATTCATTGTAGTATTATTTAAAACCCCTAACTTAACTGAGACATCAGTTGGTAGGATGAGTCCTTGGAATTGTATGACATGGCGACACGTAATGTGTTACAGTACAATTTTTGACTTGTTCGTGATTAATGAAAAGACTACCTTTGATTTCTAAATCCTACGTGTGTCGATGTTATCTATCTTTTCTTGCTTCTTCCTAATGTTCGCATTAGTGATGCAACCATTGAACAAGTACTCTTCTCGAATTGAGTTACGTTGTGGATTATTCTCTTTGTATTCCTGAGTGCCATCGAGGTCATGAACCTCATGATTAATTGGCTAAGCTCATTTCTTATTGTATTGTAGTTAGTTCTTGGTAAACAACTTTTCATCACTCTTTTGCAGATCACTCATTGTTAATAAAGTTAAAACAGTATCCCTTGATAATAATTGAATTTTTGTCACCATATGGATTATTCAAAGTGAGATTTATGAGTAATCGTTATCGAAATAGAGTTGTTTATGAAACACCATGGAAAACTTAATTGTTTCAACAACAAAGAAAATCTCTGTAAATTCATTTTGATTCTTATTCCAGAAGTAAGCATGAAAATATTTTTATTTTAAACATGATGAAAAAGTTTTGACGAACTGAGTATTGCATCGTTAATCCTAAAATTGTATATAGTTGCGCGCCTACGTACAATATGGAAGGAACCATGCAAGGCTGATTAGTAGTTGTTGATCCCTTTGGTTGGATCTATATTCTGTTAAGAATTAGTATAATAGTTTGTAATCAAACTAAAACACTTTGAGCACTCTTACTAAACACTAAATAAGTTATTCGGAATCTAACTTATAAAGCACAGAAGAACATAATTACTTTTAACTATTCGATTCTCTTATTAATCGACTTGTATGAGGTACATGAAAGGCATTGTACCTATATTCCTTTTATAGAGTAAGGAACCCTAGAAACCTTAGAATATTCTATAAAGATAACTATATCACAAACGATATATTATCAATATCCTAACTATTTAGGTATATCATATAAGATATACTCTAACTATAACTATGACATATCTTATACAAAGATATATTCGTCCTAATCATCATAGCAGTACTTACTTTATAAGTAGCAGTACTTACTATGTACCGCGTTAACACTAACGGTACTTACATAACACTAACGGTACTTCAAATACACTAACGGTACTTGACACTTAACAAATAAATCCCAACAATCCTCCCCTAAACAAGAAATGATAACTTGTTGTCTTCTTGTTTCTTTTGTACCGAATGTATTAGAAATACATGTCTTCAGTCTTTCCTTCATCCTTGGATTGAACTTGGTAATTTGTATTTGCATCAAACTGAATGTAGCCAAACACTTCATATGTAGATATTCTTCTGATAAGATAATCTTTAAACATTATGAGCATTATCTTTTTCTTCAAACTATGATCTTCTTGTGTCTTCTAAACATTCATTCATCTTTGCAGCATCGGTATTTGTCTTCTTGAGTTTAGTACTTGAACTCTTGATCATAAATCTTTCACTTGATTTGATGATAACAAAACTTTCTAAGTATTATATCTTTTAATACTTCTTTGTCTGCAATCTTCATACCTGAAATAAAACAGTTAACAACAAAACACCAATCTGTATTGGCTTCATGATTTTTAGCAAATCACAGCTATCAACGGATTTGATAAATTCTTTACCAGTTAGCCGTACACTATGGAATAGCCAATACATTATTCACAAAGAATAAGGTGTAATGAAAACCTTACAATTTTTGGTAAATTGTCAACCATCAACGGATTTGATGAAGTCTTTACCTAGTACCGTTTGTCTAGGACTAGCTAACTCTTTGTCTCGAAATAAGGTGAGTTAGAACCATATAGTTTTTAGCAAACTATCCGCTTTCAACGAATTTGATAAGTCTTTACCACAAACCGTTTGCTTATGGACTAGCCAGTTCTTATGTGTGTTAGACATGGTGAACTGAGAACCATTTATGAAGTGTGACTGAAAGTCAAACACTTAAGATTCTTTCTCAACTTCTTCCTCATATTTCAAATCCTTGATTTGTTGTTTAACCATTCTGATCAACTCTAAAGCATCAGAAGACTCTTCTGTAACCTTCAATTGTTGTTCTAACATCCTTTCCAACAATTTTCTTTTGAAGGGATAAGTCTTCTCTTGCAGCGTATAATATGTAACATCATCTACATCCAAAATATGCAATCCACATGACATGTAATATCTCCAGTAACTAGGAACATGATTCTCTAATTCCTTCAACATTTCTTGATCACATTTGTGTGGCTCATACATAAAGAGAAATTCCTTATATAATAGTGATACTTCAGTTTTACCTGTACTGGCATCTTCAACTAACCTTACAAGATCTTGAATATCTTGTCTATCCAGAATGTGAAGAATATCTTCCAAAAGTCTGAATATCCTTTTTGTGCCATCAGATCTCTGAATTCCATGAGCTTTAAGTCCTTGATATGTAGAGTAGATCCACTTAACAATGGATGCTCTTTTTCCAAGAATCTCTGTATCAAAACATTGATCTTCAAAGTTCACAATCTTCAAGTACTTCCTTAAGCTCTCATCATCATCAATATCTTCTGCTATAGTTTTAGCTCTCTTAGATTTCTTCTTTAGCTTTGTTGATCTTTTCCTTTTAACACTCTTGGAAATTCCTTCAAGTTCTGTTGAAACCTCTTCCAAGCTTGTATGTACCATTTCCTCAGTATGTACTGTTGTATGTATTGTTGATTGTGTATGTACTGCTTGTACATTTTCAGTCTGAGCAATTCCTTGAGTTTCAACTCCTGCATTCATCCTTTGAGCAGTCTCTTCCTCTCTTGAACTTACTTTCTACTTTCTATTCTTCCTCACATAAGTGGTCTGATAGGTGGAGATGCACTTGTAGGTTCAGCAGTACTTGGCTCAATTCTAGGAGTACTACCAAATTGTCTTTGTTGTTGTAGACGTTTCTTGATTTCTTCAACAGGTTTCTTGTCTACTTCAGATCCAATCTTAACAAATTTCAATTCAGTCCTCTTACTTTGCTCATACAAAGTCTTGATTTCTTCAAAAGTTTTCTTGACCAGCTAAATATGAGTAAATCCTTTTACTTTCTTTAGAAATTTCATCATTTGATTTTCTAATCTGTATAGTAGTTGGAGGCTTAATCTTTTCTTTCCTTCTCTTTTCAGCAAAGAATCTTTGTTGCTCCCTTACCAGATCATCAATCAATCTTGATTTTTCTTCTTCATCATATGCATCTTTTTCTTCAGCTATCAATGAGTCTGCAAGAAGCTCACTTGCATGTATCTCAGCTTGAATCCTGTCATACTCTTGTATGTTTCATTCTTGCTGTATCCTTTTAGCTTCTAACAAATTTTTCTTTGCTGCAAGTTCTTCCTGCAATTCATCTTCACGAATTTGTGCTTGCATTCTATAAGCAAATTCCTCATCATGGTCAATTTGATTAAATCTGTACATGACTTTGTTTATATCATCATCTGATCACTTTCATCTTCAGGTTCTAACAATAATTGCTTCTTCCCCTTATCCTTTGGATTTATCTTAGGTAGCTTCTTCTTCAGTTTGGCAGCTACTTCTTCATTAGCTAACTGTTGAATAACTATACCTTTTGTAGGGTGTGAAGCTTGAATTTTCTTACCTTGAATTTGATCCTTTGAGGCAAGAACTTCTTGTTGTGTCTTTTTCTCTACTTCTGCTTGCTTAGTCTTCTCAACTAAATTCTTCTTTAGATCAAGCATCAATTTGGATAAAGTCTCATTTTCTCTAAATAAACCTTGACTTTCCAGTGAAGGATGATCACTAGCGGTACTTGCAATCGGCTTAGCAGTACTTGCAATTGGCTTAGCAGTTTACTTGGGTCTTCAACAATGTCAGCAGTACTTGCAGTTGGCTTAGCAGTACTTGGATTCTCAACAAGACTTCACCAGTATTTGACACACTTGTTTGTTCAATCACTTGTGTTTCCACAGATGCTTTATCTTCCATAGAAGCCATCATATCAACTTGCACTTCTTCAGTCTTTTCTGACTTATTGCTTTGTGGTGATGGATCAGGAAACTGATTAGAAATTTCCTCCAACTTCTCATAGAAAGCACTCCAATTAGCTTGAGGTGTGATTGAACTGATGGTTCTGGCTGAGTTGCCAATGTTTTTGCAACTTGTGGCTCCTCTGGTTGATTTACCAATTTTTCTTGAACTTGTTCTTGAACTTGTTCTTGAACTTGTGGTTCCTTTGGAGTAGGTTGTGGGTCTTGCTGTTGAATCTCCATATCTGAAGGTCCATCCACACCAGTCTCTAAACCAGTTCCATCCTTAAAAGTCCCCATGACATCTTCATCCAATTCGAAATTGATGTCATTTCCAGAGATCCTTGTTTGATTATCAGAAGAAGGTGGTTGTTCTTCATCATTCCTTCCCTGTTCTTCAATATTCCTCCCCTGTTTGGTTGCATTCAGTTGCCTTTTCTTGAGGTTCTTGAACCTTTGCTTCCTGATTGCAGATGTCTAAAAGGATCTATATTGCCTCATCCAAGATGACACATTGTTCCTTAACTTGAGCAGGCTAGCTTCCAATTCAGCAATTTTCTTGTCTTGAACAAGCTTATCTTTCTGCAATACCTGTACCTGTTGGGACAAACTTGTACACAAAGAAGTTAAATTTGCAACATCCACCACCTCTGGTGCTTGTGCTTGTGGTGAACCACTAGCAGCAATAGAAGCAGCAGGTGTGTGGATCATCTCATCAGTGTTTGGTGGAATACCAACATTGTGAGAAGAAGATTGTGAATCTTCTAGAGAGTGGGAGCTCTGGTGAGAAGGAGTTTGCTGAGAAGCACTAGCATTTCTAGGTTCCTCACCTTCTTGATTGGCAGGTTGGGCTAATATATGAGCAAACAATGGTGTTACAGTTCTTGAAAAGGCATTGCCTTGTTTGTTCAAGAAAGAGAAAGTTCTCTTTGTGAATGAAGGAACATCCCATTTATCAGTTAATGCTGGTATTTAGGTATTTGGTCACTAACTAAAGCCTGAATGAATCTAGGATACATTAAAAACTTCTTAGTCCCTTTCAAATTCCTAGTCATGCCTTCAAAAATTAATTTTGAAAAATTAAAAACCCTGTTATTTGCTAGACAAATACCAGCAGATGCCAATGCAGCATGTATTTGATCAAAAGATGTACTTTTTGAACTTAAACAGTGAATAATAGCATGAAAAAGCAATTTCCATTGAGGTGAAAATAATGCTTTAAAGAAAGTAAGACTTTCTCTACCACCCCCATAGCCTATGGT
Source organism: Glebionis coronaria (assembly GCA_025667525.1). Lineage (NCBI taxonomy): Eukaryota > Viridiplantae > Streptophyta > Magnoliopsida > Asterales > Asteraceae > Glebionis > Glebionis coronaria. The sequence goes on along the minus strand of CM046881.1, from coordinate 328,735,560 downwards.
TGCAAGGCCATCATGAATCTCGGTATTATTAAGCAAGTCCATTTTCATCATTAAGTCTCAAACTTGCTCTTAGCAGTACCTCAGTGACATATATTCCTATGATTTACCTTAGCCTTAATGCAAGGTTGATCAAAACGAGTACCTAAAACAACAGTATCTCAAAATTGTTCAACAATGGGTATAGAGACAACTGGACTTATAGTGAGTGCGAAGCGAACATGACATCGAGAAAGGAAACCAAGCATCTTATGGAAACCAAGTGAGTCATCATTCGTAGCAAGATTCACAACTAAATTATGCTTAGAGATTACTTGTAAGGCAGCCATTAGTATTTTTAATGATCGAAAGATTAGAGAGAGGGTTATAGAATCAAGAGAGAAAAATAAAAGATTAGGTGAATCAATTGTGTAATTGGGGTAAGTATTTAAGTAAATAACAAACCCAAGCGCGAAGAAACCGCCAAATTTACAAAAGAGACCCTTAACGGTACAACGGACATGTAGCGGTACATGGAACATAAGCGGTACTTGGTTTTGTGCTAGCGGTACTTGGAGTGACAACGGTACCTTACAATTTTGACCAGTTCATGCTTTCCACTAGACATGTAACCTCTTTTATCTTTTTCTATAAACCAGCAATAACATCAAAAACACAAAGCATAGACTATACAATAAAATTTATATAAAACTTGTACAGCTATTACCTCCCCTCAACATATGCAGCATGTTATTGGTTGAGCATACCAATGTGTGTCACCAGGAATTCGAATCTCTTTGCATCAAATGCCTTGGTCAACAAATCATCTACATTGTTGTCTGTATGAATCTTCAAGACTTGAATAAGCTTTTTGTCATAAGCATCTCTTATAAAGTGATGTCTTATTTCAATATGCTTAGTCTTAGAGTGAAATATTAGATTCTTGACAATGCATATAGTACTTTCATTATCAATGTAAATCTTGGTGTTCATAAAATTGAACCCATAGTCCAACAATTGATTTTGAATCCAAAGTACTTGTCCACAACAATGAGCAGCAGCTACATATTCAGCTTCAGTTGTAGAAGTAGCAACAATGGTTTGCTTCTTACACTGCCATGATATGAGTCTTCTACCTAGGAATTGACAACCTCCTGTTGTGGATTTCCTATCATGATTTTCTCCAGCATAGTCACTATCTGAGTAAGCTTCCAATTCAAAGGTGGAGTCTCTAGGATACCATAATCCTAAATTAGGTTGACTTTTAAGATATTTAAATATCTTCTTCACAGCATATAGATGTGACACCTTTGGATGAACTTGGAATCTTGAACATGCACACACAGCAAACATTATATCTGGTCTTGAAGCAGTAAGATACATCAATGAACCAATCATTTACCTATAGAGATGAATGTCAACATCCTCTACATGTTCATCTTTTGATAAAGATTTCTTAGCTTCAAAAGGTGTGCTTGTACTCCTTGTATCCATACATGAAAATTTCTTTAAGATTTCAGCAACATATTTATCTTGGCTGATAAATATTCCATCTTTCCTTTGTTTGACTTGTAGTCCCAACAAGAAGGTTAGTTCTCCCATAGAACTCATTTAAAATCTTCCTTTCATCAAAGCTTCAAACTCTTCACACCATGTCTTCTTGGTAGAACCAAAAATGATGTCATCAACATAGACTTGAACTAGAATAATGTCTTTGGCATTTTTCTTGATGAACAGAGTTTTGTCAATGGTTCCTCTTCTATATCCATGTTTTAGCAGAAAGTTGGATAAAGTTGCATACCAGGATCTTGGAGCTTGATGCAGACCATAAAGTGCTTTGATAACTTTTTAGACTCTATTGGGGAATTTAGGATCTACAAAACCTGGAGGTTGTGAGACATATACCTCCTCTGAAATAGTACCATATAGAAAGAAACTTTTCACACCCATTTGATAGACTATAAATCCCATATATGATGCAAAGGCCAAAAATAACCTAATGGCTTCTATCCTTGCCACTGGTGCAAAAACCTCATCATAGTCTATCTCTTTTTCTGTTTGTAGCCTTGAGCAACAAGTCTTGCCTTGTTCCTCACAACAACCCCTCTTTCATCCTTATAGTTCCTGAAGACCCATCTTGTACCAATTACTCTTTTACCTGAGGGAAGATCCACAAGAATCCAAACCTTTTGTAGCTCAAATTGTGTTAATTCTTCTTGCATGGCATCTACCCAACTTTCTTCATCAAGAGCCTGAGAGATATTTTTGGGCTCTACTTTAGATAAGAAACAGGCAAACAAACAATGTTGAGTATCTTTATGATTTGTTCTCTGCTGTTGTTTGACATAACTCACTAGTGCATGAGTTTCAATATTGGTTTGCAGTTGTCTTCTGGTTTGTACAGCAGATTTTGGATCACCAATAATCTGAGTAGCAGGATGGTTGTTGTTGACTTTATGAGTGGGAATAGAATTGACGGGAATTTCTGTTTCCAAATTGTTGAAATCAGTTACTACACCCTGCTCATCATAGGAAGCTTTGGAGAAGATTCCTTCAGCTGGACTGGCATATAAGTCTTCATCGTCCAATGCTTGCAAAATCTCTTCTAGTGAGTCAGCAGATCTAGCAGATTTTGACTTAGCAGTACTTGCAGATGAAGTACCGCTAGGTATAGTATGTACTGCTGAGTGTTGTGACTCAAAAGATTCTTCTACTGAATGCTTATTAGCAGATGTAGCATTCTTTTCTTGATCTTGAAGCCTTTGAAGCTCCTGGGAGGCTTGATCACCATTTGATGGCATGGTTTGCTTCTTGGGAGTTGCAGACATGGGAGTAACAGTAGGCATGTTTGGCACATAGATGTGAACATATTCATCTGATGAAGAAACATATTCTTGAGTACCTGCATTAGTTGCACTTAACTCCTCACCTGCATGGTTAGTTTGACAATCTTTTTGCAAAGAGTAGTAATCCATGGAGTTAGTTAGATAATCTAAATCAAATATCCAAGCATAACCTATTCCTGGAACATTGGGTTTATTTTCTAAGAAATTGACATGAGCATTTTCTTCAACTTTCTTAGTTGCCAAATTGTAAACCCTATATGCTATACTTTGCAATGAATATCCTACAAGGTATCCTGGATCCGACTTTCCATCAAACTTTCCCAAGTAATCAAGAGTATTTAGTATGGTCACATGACACCCAAAAGGTTTTAAATGACTTATGTTAGGCTTTACATTAGTCAAAAGTTCATAAGGTGTTTTGTTTTAAGGCTTAGTTACTAGGACTCTATTTAACACATAACATGCAGTATTGATTGCTTCAGCCCAAAAGGTATTTGGCAAAAGTGAATCAGCCAGCATAGTTCTAGAAGCCTCAGTTAATGTCCTATTCTTCCTTTCAGCTACTCCATTCTGTTGAGGAGTTCTAGGATTACTAAATTGCCTCTTAATTCCTTTAGACCTACAGAATTCATCAAAATCAGCATTCTTAAATTCTATTCCATTATCATTCCTAATGATTAAAACATGTTTAGTGAACTGTTTTTCAACTAAAGTGATAAAAATCCTTTAGTAATTCACTTGTTTCACATTTAAGGGCTAAAAAGAAAACCCAACTGAATCTACTATAATCATCAGTTATGACTATACAAAAGGTCTTATGGCTAATGCTTCTTATAGAAACTGGACCAAATAAATCCATATGCAAGAGATGCAAAGGTTTTGTCACAGTATTTACAATCTTGGTCTTACAAGAGGCTCTATGTTGTTTTCCTTTTTGACAAGCAGCACATGTGAAATCATTTTGAAATGATTTGTTAGGTAAACCTCTAACCAAATTCCTTTTTACCAATCTATTAAGATTCTTGAAATTTACAAGACCTAACCTTCTATGCCATAAGTTTGACTCATCTAAAGAAGCCTTAGCTAGCAAACATGTAATACCACCTGTTGGAGTAATAGTATGAAGATTAAAGGTGTACATATTTTCTTGCCTGGGTACTTTAAGCAGTATTTGAGATTCCTTGGGCATCTCAAAGTATTTGGACAACACCAAGCAGTCTTTGTCTGTGAATAGCACCTTGTTCTTCTTATCACACATTTGTGATAATGAAAAGAGATTGAACTCATTCAATTCTTTCACAAAGAAAACATATTCAAATTCCAACTTTCTTGTATTGATTTTCCCTTTGCTAGTGATTCTACCTTTGCTACCCCCAAAGGCTACTGGACCTCCTCTGAATTCTTCAAATCCAGCAAGAAAATCTTTGTTTCCTGTCATGTGTCTTGAGCATCCACTATCTACAATTCCTTTATCTTTTAATTCATCAATGAGATGCCCCTACGCACAAATAAAACTTGTTAGTTTTCAACAGAGACCTAAGCCACATTTGGCTCGGATCTTGTGAGACCTACACATTTCAGAGTTTGTAGTGAAGCATTCCCAGTAATGCTACTTTTACTCTTATACTTCATGGTTTGATTTATGTAGTCAAATTCATAGGGTGACTCTATGTGCTTTGACTTCTTTGACTTAAGTACTGCTTTAGCGGTACTTGCTTTAACACATGGTATATCTCTTTTAGGAACCCACATTTGTACTGGTTTGTTCTTGTCCTTACTTCTAGGTGTTTTAACTTTTTCAAAAACTTTATTAGAAGTCTTGGAGAACATTGGTTTTACAGACTTTAAACCAACAGTACTTGAGTTTGGTCTAGTAGTACTTGTAGATTTAGGCTTGCCGGTACTTGGTTTACCAGACTTTAAGGATATAAGTCCTTGCTTCATAAGTACTGCCCGAGGAATAAAACTTTTGGTAGGATTATTTTTAACCTGTTTAACTACCCTTGTATGATCAAACTTAGGTTTGTCATCTTTAAGTTTCTATTTTCTATTACCCTGTGCATTATTACTGTTTTTCATGACCCTTTGTGTAGCCTTCTGTTTCACAATTTTATCTTCATGTAATGTACAGTCTTTGATAAAATGACTTAGACTACCACAAACATAACATCCTTTTCTTCTTAAAGAAGACCCAAAAGGTTGTTTTGACTTTACTTTTTCAAAACCTAGCCCAGCCCTTTTGGTTTTAGTATGTTGTTTATTGTTTTCCAATATCTTGCTAGGAGTTTTTACCTGCTTGGGAGCAGAACTAGTCTTAGATTCCTTAGAAATAAAGTTGTTCATTAGAGGTGGATAAACAATATTTTTGGTCACATCAGTATTTTTTTGAGACACAGTACTAGAGTTAAAGACATTATTAATCTTAGGATCTTATAACTCTATACTAGTATCATTACAAGGGGGCATGAAAATTCTTGATACTGGTGGAGGAACTGCCTTCATTCCTTCAGCATACCTATCATTTTCAGGTGTATCATCTGCCTCACCAGAACTATCAAAAATCCCTTTTGATAAGTAATTGTTAGTTAAGGTTATCCCAGGTTGATCCTCAATATATCCTAGGCCTGTTTTATCATAATACCCCATTTGTGAATTAATCAACTTTCCCTATCCTTTAGAGGATTGTTGCCATTGACTAATCACTTCCCTCTCTTTACAAAGACTGGTTTTTAAAGCTTCATTTTTTGTATTTATTTTTAAAAGTTGTCTTTCAAATGCTTTTATTTCCACATCTTTTCCCTCATTTGAAGAGTCAAAATCCTAATTTTCTCTTCATACTTTTGTTGAGCCTTTTTGTACAAAACTATATTATCTTTAAGTTTAACAACACCCTGTTTGAAATCCTCTACTTCTACAGTACATGTGTTAACCTTTTGATACTGTTCCTCTAGTTCTACTTTTAGACTATTAAATTTAAGAATACAATCTTTAAAACAAGGGTTTACCTCAGTATCTTCATGTGAGAGAGCCATTAATCTAAGCTCTTCTTCTTCTTCTTCTTCTACACAATTCACCACTCCATCTACAGTAACCAATGCTTTGGTTCCTTTAGGACTCTTGTTGTTTCCTCTTGGAAAGCTTTCAGTTATTCTTAGACTGGTTCTATAGCTGTTCTTGGACTTCAGATTGCTTGTTTCAGCTTTATCTCTATTGAATTCTCTATTGCATTCACTAGCGGTATTTAGAAAAGTATGTACCGATGTTCCCATCTAACACAAAAGCCAAATTAGACTTTGAAGCAGTTGCTGTCTTTACTTCAGTGCCTTTCACATCCATCTCATATGCTCTAAGATTGTTGTAGAGATGATCAAACGGAATTTTTTCCAAATCATCTCTTGTGATGAAGTGCATAGCCATTGATTTCCACTCTGGTGGAACACTTCTTAAGAATTTTAGATTAGCTTCTTCATTAGGGATTACTTTTCCATAAACTGCTAACCGAATAAGCAACTTGCTGAACCTTCCATATCCACCATGGATTCCCTCCATACTGGTAATTGAGAAGTTATCAAATTCTTGCTTAAGAACAATCTTTTTGATTTTCTTAGATTTGTCATTGCCTCCAAATCTAAGTTTTATAGCATCCCACATAGCTTTAGCATCTTTATAATGATGAAAGCTTGGTAGAATGTCTTCAGAAAGAGCCATAGCCAAGGCAGTTCTGGCTTTTCTTTCTCTGATCTCTGCTTGTATCTGCTCAGCAGTCACAACAGGTAGAGCATAGCATGTACCGTTTGGCAACCAGTTTAGCTTCTTTGGTGTGTTCCCATTCTTAATAACTTGCCACACAGTATGATCTATGTGATTCAAGTAATGTTCCATCTGCATAGCCCAAGTCTCATAATTGTCACCTTTGAGAACTGGAAGTTTAACAGCAGACAGAGTATGAGAAGGTGTTGGTGTAGAGGAAGCTACATCATTCACGACTTGAGCACCTTGTGTTGGTGCAGGATGCACAACTTGTGGTTGTCCTTGTGGTAGAACAGGATCAGTGTTCTGAACATCATCCAAGTGAGCATTGATACCATCTGGTTGAGACATTGAGATTTGGTATGTGCGGAGTGTATAGGTTCGTGTTCTTCTTTTTTAGAGTTTCTCAACAAGCTCTAATACCACTTGTTGATCTCTTTGGTTGGATCTATATTCTGTTAAGAATTAGTATAATAGTTTGTAATCAAACTAAAACACTTTGATCACTCTTACTAAACACTAAATAAGTTATGCGGAATCTAACTTATAAAGCACATAAGAACAGAATTACTTTTAACTATTCGATTCTCTTATTAATCGACTTGTATGAGGTACATGAAAGACATTGTACCTATGTTCCTTTTATAGAGTAAGGAACCCTAGAAACCTTAGAATATTCTATAAAGATAACTATATCACATACGATATATTATCAATATTCTAACTATTTAGTTATATCACATAAGATATACTCTAACTATAACTATGACATATCTTATACAAAGATATATTCTTCCTAATCATCATACAGTACTTACTTTATAAGTAGCAGTACTTACTATGTACCGCGTTAACACTAACGGTACTTACATAACACTAACAGTACTTCAAATACACTAACGGTACTTGACACTTAACAAATAAATCCCAACAGTACTCACCATGAAATTGTTAATAAACATTACATTTTCCTTGAAATTATGAAAGATTGAATTTTTATGAGATCTACAAGAAGTGCAAAAATAGGGACATATTGTTAGAGACACCTACATATGTGCCCATACCATTTATACTTCTGAATCGAATTTACTCATCTATGGAAATTGTATTATTTGACAATTGACCTCCCCTTTTGTCCAATTCTCTCATGGTGAGATTCTTTGGAAACTTTACTAATTATCGAGTATTGATACCCGACTGGGTGTATCGACATTCCTATCATTTCTTTTGATTAGATTCTATTTAAATGACATGGGTAACGATCCGAGGTGCTTTCGAATGCGTACTCAATTCATGCAAACATTGGATATATTCATATTCGTTAGTGTTTTCGTCTTTATCTGATTTGAAATTCTCTTGCGTAAATCATGCGTTGACCTTACTCTTTTAATGTTAGCTATGTCTCCAGATATCCTTAAATTTGTGAAGGGTTACGATTTATTATTAGTCTTTTGAGAAGTTCTAATATTATCAACGACAATAAAACTAAAAAGTTGGTAGTGCCATTAGAATGGATTGGTTGATTATGACATGATGTCATTGTCTAAATTGATGGGAACTCGAGTGGAATTCCCCTAAAAGATAAGATGTTGATTATCAAAAGTGATCTAATAATTCCCGATGGGAGATCATATCTTGTATTCAGGCTTGAAATTTTACCATTAATGGTTATGAATTAGTCATAAATCTTGTAATCTAGAAAGAACTTAAAGTAAATTTATTAAAACATGTTTCTTTTATTTGAAACTTTCTGAGGTATTTGCTGATGAATCACCTATACTTCCGCCAATAAGGCAAGTTGAATTTGGTATTGATTATATTCCCGGTGCTACACCTGTGGCATGTACACTATAAGTCAGCACCATCTGAATCAAAAGAGTTACCGTACAACTGAGAGAGTTGTCGAAGAAAGCTTTTATTCTATCGAGCTCGTCATCATGAAGAGCTATGGAGTTATCATTCCTTATATTTTTGGATTACCGTGAACTGAATAAATTGACGATCAAAATTTATATCCATTTCCCAAGATGGAAGATTTGTTCAATCATTTACAAGGTTCTAGCGTATATTCAAAAATTTGATCCACGACATGGTTATCATCAATTTCGCGTCCACGAAAAAGATTATCTATTCCAATCACTACATCCAGAACTCGTAATGAACATTATGAGTTTCATGTTATGTCGTTTGGATTGACCAATGCACATATAACATTCATAAATTTGGTGAATCACGTGTGTAGGCTGTAATTTGATAAATTCATACTTGTGATCATTATGGACTATTAATTTGTTTCTAAGAATAAGAAGGAGTTAATAATCATTTATAGACTGCCCTGAGTTGGCCTAGCAATGAAAACTTGTACCTTGAGTATTTAACATGTGATTTAAGGTTTAATCCTTTACATTATTTGACCGTGTGATTAATAGATAATGGAATCTATATTGACTCTTCAAAGATTAGAGCCATTAAGGCATTGGGTTATACCAAAAAGAAAGTGCAAAAAAAATGTTTTGACAAATATTTTATCAAAGGATTTTTAAGGAATCATTCCCTTATACCCAAATCATTTAACTCCCTTAGGAGTAGATGTTTGTGTATACCTCAAGACAACCTAAGAGGGATTGAGGAAACCATTTAAACCATGACTTGGAATTGGAAACGAAAATTTTTGCTTTTCAACCAAGAAAATTTTGACCAAAGTATAAACGAAGATTTTTCGAACATTTACGGATCTTATTAATTATTTTCGATGAATCAACAAAAATCGTGTTAACTAAATTCAAATTTATTTTTGAACATTTTTTTTCTATAATTGGACGAACTAAGAAATTTAAAAAATTTTACGTTTACATTTCAAAAAAAAAAATAATAATAAAAAAAATTAATATTTATTATTTAATTACTAGTAATATTTATTGACGTTTTAAACATCAGATTGAGAAAAACTAATAAAGATAATAGTTGAGACGAAAATAAAACTTAAAAAATATGAAGAAAGAATTTCTGAGTGATTATGGCCATGATATTTAATTCTTCGGGGAAGGTGATGTAGTTGCTGACGCATTATGTAGAAAAGATAAATAATCAATTAGGATGTGTTCCTTAGTAATGACTGTGCAAAATAATTTGCCCGAGCAATTTAGAAATAATTTATGCTTATAAGAAGGATAATATAGATAATAATAAAGAGTTTCGCGGTTGATGAAAACCATTAGAAATGAGAGCCGATGGGGAGGTAGGCGGGGCTAGCTTGCTTCTCTTCCCCTAGGCTACCTGCACATCTTATGTGCTAAATGTTTAAAAGGGTGCTTGTGGTTGCCTAAATATGGAGGATTTCGATATTTAGTCATGTTGGAATCTCATAAGTTTAAGTATTCTATTCATGCCATTTCTTATTAAATGTATATTATCTGAAGAAGTTGTACTGATGGCCAATTATGTAGGCAGACATCGTCTCATACGTTGGTAAACATCACTTTTGCGAAGGTTAAGGCTGAACACCAAAATCCATAAGGATTGCTTCTACAGCTTATTATTCCTGTTTGGAAATAGAATAGAATCACCATGGATTTTATCACAAATCTTCCAAGGTCATCATCTGAATTTGATTCGATTTGGGTCATCGTCGACAGACTGACCAAATCTTCTAATATCATTTCCGTTAATGATAGATTCTCGATGGAGAAGTTGACTCTTTTGTATTTAAAGGAGTTGTGTAAACATGGTGTGCCTGTATCGATCATCTCTATCAAGATCCTCGCTTCGCATCGAATTTCTAGAGATTTCCTCAGAAATCATTGGGGACGAATCTTGATGAGAGTACTGTTACCACCCCAATCGAAGGGACGAGGTAAAGTAACGATATCAACACTAGAAGTCTTGTTTTATGTTTGAATAATTGACCTTTGGTAATGAACGGGATAATCGCTTTCCTTTGGAGAGATTATCATTCGTATTAGGATTCAGATGGAGTCTTGTGAGGATTTATATAAAGAGCATCTGTAGGCAGGAGTTGGGATGAAGATACCCGACCCGTGAGACCTAAAATGATTGTGGAAATTAGGATCTGATTATTGACTGCCAGTAGTGGGCAGGAGGTTATGTGAATATGAAATGTAGATCTTGAAGTACAGGATGGGTAGCAAAGCTATGCCGAGAATTTTTCATCATGGAAAAGTGAATTGATGATCTGAAAGATCATAGGAAAATAAGTCCCCGTTGTATGGGACCATTGAGATAATGTAAAAAGTTGGTTTGAAAGGCATATAAGTTGGGTCTACCCGAGGATTTCAAGGGCTGCATAAATTATGTTCGTATATCGAACTTGATAAAATATATATCAAGTGAAAATCTAATTGTTTCTTAATGAAGTTCGGATCGGCGAAAAGTTGCATTCATCAAAAACCCGTGAACATCATGGATAGAGAAATTAAGTCAACATTAAGCCTGATCGTATTCCCGTAGTTATGTTTGATGAAACTCGTGTATTGTAATGAATTACACTTGAGAGAAAAGACCGAATGTGGAGGAAATGCCCACATGTCTTGATTCTATAAGAAGCGAGTAGTAAGATAAATCGATCTTTGAGGACAAAGATCCTCTTTAGGGGTAACTGTTGTGACAATCCGTCAATTTACGGTCGATATTTTATACTCAATTATTATTTAAAATCATTATTTTATTGTTAAAATATGAACTCACTCACTTTTGGGAAGAAATAAGGGTTTAGGTCTTAAATTAGCATCGACTAAGTCTAAACCGGAGAACTATACGTTACGTGCTTACGTTGACATACACCGTTTTTATGACAGTCCGACATTTCAAAAAATAAATTTATCCTTGAATATTATTTTGGAATTTTAATTTGTGTTGGTTCATAAACTCACAAATTTACGAGAAGAAATTAGGACTTACGTGCATAATTTAACGTCTTTTACGATTAAACCGGAAACCCTAGATTTACGTATTTACGCTTTTAAACTACGTTTTTTATGAGACAATTTTTATTATAATCGTTTTGTGCTGTAGATTCATAATTTATAAAAATGTTTTTCGTAAAATGACCCGAGGGCACGCAAATCGGGGAAACTATAATCGAGGAGTACCTGTAAATTAGTGGAGATGAGACAAGTTTACACATGCCTCACCCCCACTATGGGTGGCCAAGACTTAGCCAACACACCACATTTGGTGGAAAGTTAACAAAGATACAAAGGACACTTGTCCTTAATATCTTACAAAAACCACCAAACAATAAAACTAGCTAAGTTAAACCATTTCTCTCATTTCCTTAAATGCAAAACCACCCAAAACACTCTACCTCCTCTCCTTGAACGTCCCATATACACCACAAACACCACCATTGATAAAAAATCTTAACCACAAATCATATGTATAACTTGCATATGATGATAACCCATTGAAGACATGATGATATGAGGTCATCTTAACAACTAAAAAGGAGTTTACATTGAGTTCAAGGGCTTATTTTTAAGAAGGTGTTCATCCGCTTTAAGATTTCAAAAAGTCCATTGCTAAAGTTGAAGATTTGGTAACAAGAACCAAGCCTTGTTCATCAAAATCTCATATTTTCATCATCTTGGTTGGTTTAGAGATTGTTTCTTCCTATCCTCTTGTTATTTTGTAAAAGTAATCATGTATTTTCTTTATAAATGTATATTTATATGATGATCAAAATAATATGTGGGGATTTTGTGTTAATAGATTTGATTAAAAAGACTAAAATCTACATGAAAAGATGTTAAAATCTTGACTAAAATTATAGGATGTATAAAACAGTAAGTAACCATATGATCACTTCGTAAAAAGGATTGTATTATTGAATATACAGTTAGATATGTTATTTTTACATATATGGAGAGTGGGCCACTCAATAGTATCAATAAAATGAGCAAGATATGATCAAAATACTATTAAGGTTCAAATCTATATAGTCTGTTTTGGACGAATTATTAGGGATACTTAGAGGATGAATGAGCAGAATCTATAAGGGAGTAATTTGTAGCACATATCATGTGGTTTGTGCTGCCCAAATTTGAGCTTTTATCTTCTTGTATAACACAAGATATGGCAAAAATGGTGAAAGTTACTTTGATAATCAGATTTGTAAATAAAAGTATATAATATAAAATGAGCACTTAAATAAAATTATTATAAAATACATATATAAAACCCACTAACTAATGATAATATTTATAAAATGAGGTATATACTACGATAAATATGTATGACGTTTTTATAAAAGTACAAACTCAATTGTTTTCTAAAGTTATAAAACTATATTTAAGTTTTACGTCTTTTCGGCTAAAACCGAAAGATTAACGTTTTCGCCAAATAAAACTTAGACGGTCGGACCCATCTAATGTAACATTTTTATAACTCATATACTGATATGTAAGTACATTTGACAAGTAAAAACCGATAAACCCGAGCTTTATAACTTATGGACATTAACGGGCCAAAGTAGCCTTATTGGACTATTAACCCAACTAATTTGGCTTAACACTACTGGACTTACTCATGGGCTTAACCCACTTGGTCCCAACATATGAGTGCCTGGTATTAAAAGTATAAATGGGCTAATATAATGTATTGGACTTTTAATGGGCTTATTGAGCCTTAATATATAAATAAGTTGAAACTAGTGTAACTTGTCTAAAATTTGACTAACACATAACACTATAATGTGTATGAAGAGATAAAATCCCACTTGATCATCATCATACTTATAATATCATCATATATATATATATATATAGAGCCATTATTTTTATAAATTCATTGGACAAGAGTCTAAGACCGAGTATTATTTGTCTAGGTTTCCGTGATTAAAGCACGTACCGTACATCCAAATCGCCGATAACCCGCCTTTCCCAATCAACGTGAGTTCATAGCCTCGCACTCTTTTAAATGTTTTCTGAAATGTTTTATAAACCCGCGAGGGAGATAACATGTTAGTTTTAATAAAAATAGGACACCAGTTGTCCCGATTGTATGCTTATTGATATGGACCCGATGAATGATTATATGACCCGATGACTGAAATGAAATGGATTATTATTAGTTAGGTTACGTCACTAAAAGTCCCATTAGCATGAATTGTGAACTACCGGGATTTGGTAGACGCTTATTCATATAATAGTACTATTTGGGGAAGATCACCCCAGTTCACGCCGTGACGGTTTATCCCCGTCGTGCCACCTTGAGTGGTAAGCGAATTTATGTATGAGAAGATTTATATAAGCGTGATCATTGTAACGACACGCTATTTTAGATGGGAAAAGGAATTACGGGTTAGCTACACGTTGTTTGTTATAGTAAGGTAGCAAGGTCATGCGGCTTATAATAATCCAATAATGAAAATACTGATATACGAATGGAATTATAATATATTGTCTGACTAGCAATACGGGGTCTTATTATTGATATTATGTTCGTGTTTTGGTTTTACATAACCATTTTCATATAACGGTTTTTATTTAACTCTATACAACGTTATAAAACGTATTGTATGATGTCTTTGCGACAATGGTTCGTATAATGGTTTTGAAGGCAAAATCCTATGTTATGATTTACGACAAAGATTTGTGTAAAATGTCTTTGGCCTATTTTATAGCCTATGACAAAGATTTGTACAAAAATGATTTCGGTAATAATTATATACTGGTGATATATAAATGGGTTTTATTAAACTCTATGAATTCAGGTACTTGAAGGTAATTCTCGGGAAGACGAAAAGAATTTATGACCCACATTCAATTAAAATTTTGATTCAAATGTTTTGTAAAATTTGTATGATATACTATGACTTGAGGACCTATGTAATTTGATATTTATGAATGGAAAATGCTTTATTATTAAACGACGTGATTCTTAAGAGTTGTCTATAGTTTGAGTAATGTGCTATCCCGTAACACCAACGACTCTTCCGCTGAACTAATGTATGAATATTTGGGGGTGTTAAAGGAACTTTGTACAAAGATGTTCCATCTGGATATTACGTTCTAACTGAGTGGTTGGGTTTACGATTTAAAGTGACCTCGCTCCTCAAACGTTTATAGAATGGCTTCTGAGTGTGATGGCCCGAATAATGGTGCTTAAATTAAAGCCAAATATATGAAAGAATATGTAACCAACACTTCACAATATTGAACTAAAAAACAAAGACTTGATACCATACACAATGTATTAATCCAGGTTTTTGTGAGATCAAGTTGTTGTTTATGAGACCAAGTTGTGATTGGTATGATCAAGCTGATTATATGTGAATGAAATACATCTGTTTATAGCTCGGATTCTATGGACATAAGGTGAGTTCATATCCTTACACTTAAATTCTTTTTAATGCTTTCTAAATGATTTCAAAACCCGTTAGGGGGATATTTGCTAAAAATGGATTACAAGTGTTTTTGGTATGCTTTCCAATATGATTCATTGACACTATGTTTATTGCTGCCTATTAAAGTCCCTTTTTAATTGTGAACCGCTAATCATTTCTCGGAACGAGCGCTAATATCGTAAATAGTACTATTTGAGACTAACATCTCCTGTCTGGGCAAGTCGCTCTTACTAGCACCTCAGTGGTCAAACATGCATACTTTATTTTCCTAATAAGGATAGTTTGGCAGACTTCCTCATAAGGGTAAATTGTTGGTTCCTAAGAAGTGTGAAAACACTTATCCTTTTACCACTTATTTCCAATAATAACATGACCAAAACGTGTATTTTATGTCGTAAAAGTCGGAATTATGCGTGGTTTGTGTTTTTATTGTGTTTTAGGACCAAAAGATGAAAAAGGGAGAAAACACGGGCTTTCACGGGCTTTTATCGAAGAAAACGAGAAAAGAAGAAGTCAAAAGATCAAGAGTGCAAAAAGAACGGAAGTCCAAGGCCTATTCTGAAGATTTATCGAAGAAAAAGTCTAAAGACCGAAGTTTAATGAAGTCGAAGAACTCAAGTCTAAATAAGTGAAGAATTTATAAGACGAGTTTAATTAATCCCGAGACGACGTCAAGAAAAGTCGAAGAACTTAAAAGACGAAGAGCCGAGAAGAAAGAAAGAGGAGGCAACACATGCACCTCCCCATTTCCCTATAAATACCCTCCTAAACAAATTAGGAGGGTGGTTAGCTAGTTATTTTCCTTTCTTTAGTTTTTTTTAGAGAGAGAAAGTGTTTAACTTTCTCTCACTAAACTTCATCTTTTCATTCAAGTTTAAGTTTTATTTTAATCTTTGTATTTGAGTTTGATTAATCAAAAGTTCAAGTTTAAGCTTTTAAGTTTCAATCTTTTTCTACCTTTCTTGATTTTGCTTTGTCCTTAATCCGAAATTTCAATTTGATCTGAATTATTCTTAATTCGTGTTTGATTTTGATATTTTTGTGATTCAAAAGTTAATCTTTTTATTCCTTCCTAAGCTATTGTACGGTATAAGCTATAAGCTTGTTGTTCTTATTGGCTTGTTTCATATATATAGCTTATTGCATTTTCGGATTTCTTAAAAAGTTTAGTGTTTTTAAAAGGTTCGATTTATAAAGTTTGCTTATTTGGAGTTTTGAAAGTTGTCAAATTTATGCTTATTGAGTTGTTTAAGAATCGTTTAACGTCTTTTACGATTAAACCGGAAACCCTAGATTTATGTATTTACGCTTTTGAACTCCGTTTTTTATGAGACAATTTTTATTATAATCGTTTTCTACTGTAGATTCATAATTTATAAAAATGTTTTTCGTAAAATGACCCGAGGGCACGCAAATCGAGGAAACTATAATCGAGGAGTACCCGTAAATTAGTGGAGATGAGACAAGTTTACACATGCCTCACTCCCACTATGGGTGGCCAAGACTTAGCCAACACACCACATTTGGTGGCAAGTTAACAAAGATACAAAGGACACTTGTCCTTAATATCTTACAAAAACCACCAAACAATAAAACTAGCTAAGTTAAACCATTTCTCTCATTTCCTTAAATGAAAAACCACCCAAAACACTCTACCTCCTCTCCTTGAACGTCCCATATACACCACAAACACCACCATTGATAAAAAAATCTTAACCACAAATCATATGTATAACTTGCATATGATGATAACCCATTGAAGACATGATGATATGAGGTCATCTTAACAACTAAAAAGGAGTTTACATGGAGTTCAAGGGCTTATTTTAAAGAAGGTGTTCATCCGCTTTAAGATTTCAAAAAGTCCATTGCTAAAGTTGAAGATTTGGTAACAAGAACCAAGCCTTGTTCATCAAAATCTCATATTTTCATCATCTTGGTTGGTTTAGAGATTGTTTCTTCCTATCCTCTTGTTATTTTGTAAAAGTAATCATGTATTTTCTTTATAAATGTATATGTATATGATGATCAAAATAATATGTGGGGATTTTGTGTTAATAGATTTGATTAAAAAGACTAAAATCTACATGAAAAGATGTTAAAATCTTGACTAAAATTATAGGCTGTATAAAACAGTAAGTAACCATATGATCACTTCGTAAAAAGGCTTGTATTATTGAATATACAGTTAGATATGTTATTTTTACATATGTGGAGAGTGGGCCACTCAATAGTATCAATAAAATGAGCAAGATATGATCAAAATACTATTAAGGTTTAAATCTATATAGTCTGTTTTGGACGAATTATTAGGGATACTTAGAGGATGAATGAGCAGAAGCTATAAGGGAGTAATTTGTAGCACATATCATGTGGTTTGTGCTGCCCAAATTTGAGCTTTTATCTTCTTGTATAACGCAAGATATGGCAAAAATGGTGAAAGTTACTTTGATAATCAGATTTGTAAATAAAAGTATATAATATAAAATGAGCACTCAAATAAAATTATTATAAAATACATATATAAAACCCACTAACTAATGATAATATTTATAAAATGAGGTATATACTACGATACATATGTATGACATTTTTATAAAAGTACAAACTCAAATGTTTTCTAAAGTTATAAAACTATATTTAAGTTTTACGTCTTTTCGGCTAAAACCGAAAGATTAACGTTTTCGCCAAATAAAACTTAGACGGTCGGACCCGTCTAATGTAAAATTTTTATTACTCATATACTGATATGTAAGTACATTTGACAAGTAAAAACCGATAAACCCGAGCTTTATAACTTATGGACATTAACGGGCCAAAGTAGCCTTATTGGACTATTAACCCAACTAATTTGGCTTAACACTACTGGACTTACTCATGGGCTTAACCCACTTGGTCCCAACATATGAGTGCCTGGTATTAAAGTATAAATGGGCTAATATAATGTATTGGACTTTTAATGGGCTTATTGAGCCTTAATATATAAATAAGTTGAAACTAGTGTAACTTGTCTAAGACCGAGTATTATTTGTCTAGGTTTCCGTGATTAAAGCACGTACCGTACATCCAAATCGCCGATAACCCGCCTTTCCCAATCAACGTGAGTTCATAGCCTCGCACTCTTTTAAATGTTTTCTGAAATGTTTCATAAACCCGCGAGGGAGATAACATGTTAGTTTTAATAAAAATAGGACACCAGTTGTCCCAATTGTATGCTTATCGATGAATGATTATATGACCCGATGACTGAAATGAAATGGATTATTATTAGTTAGGTTACGTCACTAAAAGTCCCATTAGCATGAATTGTGAACTACCAGGATTTGGTAGACGCTTATTCATATAATAGTACTATTTGGGGAAGATCACCCCAGTTCGCGCCGTGACGGTTTATCCCCGTCGTGCCACCTTGAGTGGTAAGAGAATTTATGTATGAGAAGATTTATATAAGCGTGATCATTGTAACGACACGCTATTTTAGATGGGAACAGGAATTACGGGTTAGCTACACGTTGTTTGTTATAGTAAGGTAGCAATGTCATGCGGCTTATAATAATCCAATAATGAAAATACTGATATACGAATGGAATTATAATATATTGTCTGACTAGCAATACGGGGTCTTATTATTGATATTATGTTCGTGTTTTGGTTTTACATAACCATTTTCATATAACGGTTTTTATTTAACTCTATACAACGTTATAAAACGTATTGTATGATGTCTTTGCGACAATGGTTCGTATAATGGTTTTGAAGGCAAAATCCTATGTTATGATTTACGACAAAGATTTGTGTAAAATGCCTTTGGCCTATTTTATAGCCTATGACAAAGATTTGTACAAAAATGATTTCGGTAATAATTATATACTTGTGATATATAAATGGGTTTTATTAAACTCTATGAATTCAGGTACTTGAAGGTAATTCTCGGGAAGACGACAAGAATTTATGACCCACATTCAATTAAAATTTTGATTCAAATGTTTTGTAAAATTTGTATGATATACTATGACTTGAGGACCTATGTAATTTGATATTTATGAATGGAAAATGCTTTATTAATAAACGACGTGATTCTTAAGAGTTGTCTATAGTTTGAGTAATGTGCTATCCCGTAACACCAACGACTCTTCCGCTGAACTAATGTATGAATATTTGGGGGTGTTACAGGAACTTTGTACAAAGATGATCCATCTTGATATTACGTTCTGACTGAGTGGTTGGGTTTACGATTTAAAGTGACCTCGCTCCTCAAACGTTTATAGAATGGCTTCTGAGTGTGATGGCCCGAATAATGGTGCTAGAATTAAAGCCAAATATATGAAAGAATATGTAACCAACACTTAACAATATTGAACTAAAAAACAAAGACTTGATACCATACACAATGTATTAATCCAGGTTTTTGTGAGATCAAGTTGTTGTTTATGAGACCAAGTTGTGATTGGTATGATCAAGTTGATTATATGTGAATGAAATATATCTGTTTATAGCTCGGATTCTATGGACATAAGGTGAGTTCATAGCCTTACACTTAAATTCTTTTTAATGCTTTCTAAATGATTTCAAAACCCGTTAGGGGGATATTTGCTAAAAATGGAATACAAGTGTTTTTGGTATGCTTTCCAATATGATTCATTGACACTATGTATACTGCTGCCTATTAAAGTCCCTTTTTAATTGTGAACCGCTAATCATTTCTCGAAACGAGCGTTAATATCGTAAATAGTACTATTTGAGACTAACATCTCCTGTCTGGGCAAGTCGCTCATACTAGCACCTCAGTGGTCAAACATGCATACTTTATTTTCCTAATAAGGATAGTTTGGCAGACTTCCTCATAAGGGTAAATTGTTGGTTCCTAAGAAGTGTGAAAACACTTATCCTTTTACCACTTATTTCCAATAATAACATGACCAAAACGTGTATTTTATGTCGTAAAAGTCGGAATTATGCGTGGTTTGTGTTTTTATTGTGTTTTAGGACCAAAAGATGAAAAAGGGAGAAAACACGGGCTTTCACGGGCTTTTATCGAAGAAAACGAGAAAAGACGAAGTCAAAAGATCAAGAGTGCAAAAAGAACGGAAGTCCAAGGCCTATTCTGAAGATTTATCGAAGAAAAAGTCTAAAGACCGAAGTTTAATGAAGTCGAAGAACTCAAGTCTAAATAAGTGAAGATTTTATAAGACGAGTTTAATTAATCCCGAGACGACGTCAAGAAAAGTCGAAGAACTTAAAAGACGAAGAGCCGAGAAGAAAGAAAGAGGAGGCAACACATGCACCTCCCCAATTCCCTATAAATACCCTCCTAAACACATTAGGAGGGTGGTTAGCTAGTTATTTTCCTTTCTTTAGTTTTTTTTAGAGAGAGAAAGTGTTTAACTTTCTCTCACTAAACTTCATCTTTTCATTCAAGTTTAAGTTTTATTTTAATCTTTGTATTTGAGTTTGATTAATCAAAAGTTCAAGTTTAAGCTTTTAAGTTTCAATCTTTTTCTTCCTTTCTTGATTTTGCTTTGTCCTTAATCCGAAATTTCAATTTGATCTGAATTATTCTTAATTCGTGTTTGATTTTGATATTTTTGTGATTAAAAAGTTAATCTTTTTATTCCTTCCTAAGCTATTGTACGGTATAAGCTATAAGCTTGTTGTTCTTATTGGCTTGTTTCATATATATAGCTTATTGAATTTTCGGATTTCTTAAAAAGTTTAGTGTTTTTAAAAGGTTCGATTTATAAAGTTTGCTTATTTGGACTTTTGAAAGTTATCAAATTTATGCTTATTGAGTTGTTTAAGAATCGTTTAACGTCTTTTACGATTAAACCGGAAACCCTAGATTTACGTATTTACGCTTTTGAACTCCGTTTTTTATGAGACAAATTTTATTATCATCGTTTTCTGCTGTAGATTCATAATTTATAAAAATGTTTTTCGTAAAATGACCCGAGGGCACGCAAATCGAGGAAACTATAATCGAGGAGTACCCGTAAATTAGTGGAGATGAGACAAGTTTACACATGCCTCACCCCCACTATGGGTGGCCAAGACTTAGCCAACACACCACATTTGGTGGCAAGTTAACAAAGATACAAAGGACACTTGTCCTTAATATCTTACAAAAACCACCAAACAATAAAACTAGATAAGTTAAACCATTTCTCTCATTTCCTTAAATGCAAAACCACCCAAAACACTCTACCTCCTCTCCTTGAACGTCCCATATACACCACAAACACCACCATCGATAAAAAATCTTAACCACAAATCATATGTATAACTTGCATATGATGATAACCCATTGAAGACATGATGATATGAGGTCATCTTAACAACTAAAAAGGAGTTTACATGGAGTTCAAGGGCTTATTTTCAAGAAGGTGTTCATCCGATTTAAGATTTCAAAAAGTACATTGCTAAAGTTGAAGATTTGGTAACAAGAACCAAGCCTTGTTCATAAAAATCTCATATTTTCATCATCTTGGTTGGTTTAGAGATTGTTTCTTCCTATCCTCTTGTTATTTTGTAAAAGTAATCATGTATTTTATTTATAAATGTATATGTATATGATGATCAAAATAATATTTGGGGATTTTGTGTTAATAGATTTGATTAAAAAGACTAAAATCTACATGAAAAGATGTTAAAATCTTGACTAAAATTATAGGCTGTATAAAACAGTAAGTAACCATATGATCACTTCGTAAAAAGACTTGTATTTTGAATATACAGTTAGATATATTATTTTTACATATGTGGAGAGTGGGCCACTCAATAGTATCAATAAAATGAGCAAGATATGATCAAAATACTATTAAGGTTCAAATCTATATAGTCTGTTTTGGACGAATTATTAGGGATACTTAGAGGATGAATGAGCAGAAGCTATAAGGGAGTAATTTGTAGTACATATCATGTGGTTTGTGCTGCCCAAATTTGAGCTTCTATCTTCTAGTATAACTCAAGATATGGCAAAAATGGTGAAAGTGACTTTGATAATCAGATTTGTAAATAAAAGTATATAATATAAAATGAGCACTCAAATAAAATTATTATAAAATACATATATAAAACCCACTAACTAATGATAATATTTATAAAATGAGGTATATACTACGATAAATATATATGACATTTTTATAAAAGTACAAACTAAAATGTTTTCTAAAGTTATAAACTATATTTAAGTTTTACGTCTTTTCGGCTAAAACCGAAAGATTAACGTTTTCGCCAAATAAAACTTAGACGGTCGGACCCGTCTAATGTAACATTTTTATAACTCATATACTGATATGTAAGTACATTTGACAAGTAAAAACCGATAAACCCGAGCTTTATAACTTATGGACATTAACGGGCCAAAGTAGCCTTATTGGACTATTAACCCAACTAATTTGGCTTAACACTACTGGAGTTACTCATGGGCTTAACCCACTTGGTCCCAACATATGAGTGCCTGGTATTAAAAGTATGAATAGGCTAATATAATGTATTGGACTTTTAATGGGCTTATTGAGCCTTAATATATAAATAAGTTGAAACTAGTGTAACTTGTCTAAAATTTGACTAACACATAACACTATAATGTGTATGAAGAGATAAAATCCCACTTGATCATCATCATACTTATAATATCATCATCATATATATATATATATATATATATATATATATATATATATATATATATATATATATATATATATATATATATATATATATATATATATATATATATATATATATATATATATATATATATATATATATATATATATATATATATATATATATATATATATATATATATATATATATATATATATATATATATATATATATATATATATATATATATATATATACACATATATATAGCCATTATTTTTATAAATTCATTGGACAAGAGTCTAAGACCGAGTATTATTTGTCTAGGTTTCCGTGATTAAAGCACGTACCGTACATCCAAATCGCCGATAACCCGCCTTTCCCAATCAACGTGAGTTCATAGCCTCGCACTCTTCTAAATGTTTTCTGAAATGTTTTATAAACCCGTGAGGGAGATAACATGTTAGTTTTAATAAAAATAGGACACCAGTTGTCCCGATTGTATGCTTATTGATATGGACCCGATGAATGATTATATGACCCGATGACTGAAATGAAATGGATTATTATTAGTTAGGTTACGTCACTAAAAGTCCCATTAGCATGAATTGTGAACTACCGGGATTTGGTAGACGCTTATTCATATAATAGTACTATTTGGGGAAGATCACCCAGTTCGCGCCGTGACGGTTTATCCCCGTCGTGCCACCTTGAGTGGTAAGCGAATTTATGTATGAGAAGATTTATATAAGCGTGATCATTGTGACGACACACTATTTTAGATGGGAAAAGGAATTACGGGTTAGCTACCCGTTGTATGTTATAGTAAGGTAGCAATGTCATGTGGCTTATAATAATCCAATAATGAAAATACTGATATACGAATGGAATTATAATATATTGTCTGACTAGCAATACGGGGTCTTGTTATTGATATTATGTTCGTGTTTTGGTTTTACATAACCATTTTCATATAACGGTTTTTATTTAACTCTATACAACGTTATAAAACGTATTGTATGATGTCTTTGCGACAATGGTTCGTATAATGGTTTTGAAGGCAAAATCCTATGTTATGATTTACGACAAAGATTTGTGTAAAATGTCTTTGGCCTATTTTATAACCTATGACAAAGATTTGTACAAAAATGATTTCGGTAATAATTATATACTGGTGATATATAAATGGGTTTTATTAAACTCTATGAATTCAGGTACTTGAAGGTAATTCTCGGGAAGACGACAAGAATTTATGACCCACATTCAATTAAAATTTTGATTCAAATGTTTTATAAAATTTGTATGATATACTATGACTTAAGGACCTATGTAATTTGATATTTATGAATGGAAAATGCTTTATTATTAAACGACGCGATTCTTAAGAGTTGTCTATAGTTTGAGTAATGTGCTATCCCGTAACACCAACGACTCTTTCGCTGAACTAATGTATGAATATTTGGGGGTGTTACAGGAACTTTGTACAAAGATGTTCCATCTTGATATTACGTTCTGACTGAGTGGTTGGGTTTACGATTTAAAGTGACCTCGCTCCTCAAACGTTTATAGAATGGCTTCTGAGTGTGATGGCCCGAATAATGGTGCTAGAATTAAATCCAAATATATGAAAGAATATGTAACCAACACTTAACAATATTGAACTAAAAAACAAAGACTTGATACCATACACAATGTATTAATCCAGGTTTTTGTGAGATCAAGTTGTTGTTTATGAGACCAAGTTGTGATTAGTATGATCAAGCTGATTATATGTGAATGAAATATATCTGTTTATAGCTCGGATTCTATGGACATAAGGTGAGTTCATAGCCTTATTAAATTATTTTTAATGCTTTCTAAATGATTTCAAAACCCGTTAGGGGGATATTTGCTAAAAATGGAATACAAGTGTTTTTGGTATGCTTTCCAATATGATTCATTGACACTATGTTTACTGCTGCCTATTAAAGTCCCTTTTTAATTGTGAACCGCTAATCATTTCTCGGAACGAGCGCTAATTTCGTAAATAGTACTATTTGAGACTAACATCTCCTGTCTGGGCAAGTCGCTCTTACTAGCACCTCAGTGGTCAAACATGCATACTTTATTTTCCTAATAAGGATAGTTTGGCAGACTTCCTCATAAGGGTAAATTGTTGGTTCCTTAATAAGTGTGAAAACACTTATCCTTTTACCACTTATTTCCAATAATAACATGACCAAAACGTGTATTTTATGTCGTAAAAGTCGGAACTATGCGTGGTTTGTGTTTTTATTGTGTTTTAGGACCAAAAGATGAAAAAGGGAGAAAACACGGTCTTTCACGGGCGTTTATCGAAGAAAACGAGAAAAGACGAAGTCAAAAGATCAAGAGTGCAAAAAGAACGGAAGTCCAAGGCCTATTCTGAAGATTTATCGAAGAAAAAGTCTAAAGACCGAAGTTTAATGAAGTCGAAGAACTCAAGTCTAAATAAGTGAAGAATTTATAAGACGAGTTTAATTAATCCCGAGACGACGTCAAGAAAAGTCGAAGAACTTAAAAGACGAAGAGCCGAGAAGAAAGAAAGAGGAGGCAACACATGCACCTCCTAATTTCCCTATAAATACCCTCCTAAACACATTAGGAGGGTGGTTAGCTATTTATTTTCCTTTCTTTAGTTTTTTTTAGAGAGAAAGTGTTTAACTTTCCCTCACTAAAATTCATCTTTTCATTCAAGTTTAAGTTTTATTTTAATCTTTGTATTTGAGTTTGATTAATCAAAAGTTCAAGTTTAAGCTTTTAAGTTTCAATCTTTTTCTTCCTTTCTTGATTTTGCTTTGTCCTTAATCCGAAATTTCAATTTGATCTGAATTATTCTTAATTCGTGTTTGATTTTGATATTTTAGTGATTAAAAAGTTAATCTTTTTATTCCTTCCTAAGCTATTGTACGGTATAAGCTATAAGCTTGTTGTTCTTATTGGCTTGTTTCATATATATAGATTATTGCATTTTCGGATTTCTTAAAAAGTTTAGTGTTTTTAAAAGGTTCGATTTATAAAGTTTGCTTATTTGGAGTTTTGAAAGTTGTCAAATTTATGCTTATTGAGTTGTTTAAGACTCGTTTAAGAGTGCTTATTGGAACTGCTTATTGAAATTTTGGCTTATCTCCATTTTCGGATTATTTGGTGTTCATCGCTGATGAGACTGCTTTTATACATAGTCTCATCGTCCAAATCGGGCTTAAAATGCATAAAATATCATTAAAACTGCCAAATATATGCTCGTGTTTGTTGCTTGTGTATTTTAGGTACGGATATTGAGGAAATGACAAAAAGATCACAAGAATCAATAAAAAACGAACACGGGAAACGAAGCCGCACAATGAACCGGGCCTAAGAATAGAATTTCCAAAATGGTCCTTGAAGAATTGAAGATTGTCAACATTGGTCCCTCATTTTTGAATATTTGGCAAAATAAGCCCTTGAAGAAATCAGCATTTGGCAACAAAGGTCCTCCATGTTTGAAGATTATACAAGTTTTACCCTTGAAGAATCCAAAAATATGCATTAAAGGTCCTTGTTTATAAGCTTGAAAAGTTATTGTGCCAAAAGTGTAAACTTCCCAAACTTATTAACAAAGGGAATTGGTTTTATGGCTGATTATTACAACATGAACAAGAAAGGAAACCTTGGGGGCCAAAACTGCCAGACAACATAAGTCATCCCCACCAATCAACCTGCCATGTCACCTCCACCAGCCACTCACATCTCACCACCTCACCTCCCATTCACACGTCACCCTCCACTCACCCTTAACCTATTTATTTATTTAATCAGTTTGAATTATATTAAATAATAGGTTTTTCCCACTAATCACTTTTTAAAACCCCAAACCGGATCAAAACCAACCCTGTTCATTTTCTTTAAACCTATAAACCCTAATCCCATCAATCCCTCAAATCAAAGGGTTTTTGTAAATTAACTTCCAAATAATTAGTTGAACCTAAACTAAACTAAACCCAACCATAAAAAAACCACCCCACTCACCCATGTGACCCCCCTGGCCCTCCCTGCTCATGTCACTTTCCACAAAACCCCATGAGGGGACATGATCAACGTCCCAAAACTATTCCTTGTCCTCCACAACAAAATTAAGGGTCCAAGATCATCAATGATAGCTGTCATCACAAGAAAAGAGAACAAGATCACGTGAAGACCTCAAAGACCAGGAATCAAGACTTTTTGACCAAGGACATTTTAGGAAATCCATGTATTAGGGTTTAGGGTTCTACATTGTTCTATTGAGTAGTATATAATGAGACGTTTGTGTCCATTATACTTTGTTCCAGAATTTTTAGCAAAGCTTTGTAATCCCTTTTTAGAAGCAATAAAAGTTGGTATTTTTTTAGGTTAAAAAAGTAATTCCTTTTTATAAGTTTTAAAAGTTGGTGTTTGTTTTAGCTAAGATTCTGAGTTCCATAAATCATTTGCAAACACTTTGTGTTTGATTTTTCAAAAAGGTTTCTGAAAATGGTGGATTTTTGGTAAAATCTTGTTTCAAGTTTTGATTTTCCTGGATTTTAAGTTCTTTGGTTTAAGTGTTTTGAAAGAAAAACATTTGAGTTATTTGGAAAAAGGATTTAAAAAGAAGCAAAAGAATCAGATTATAGATATTTGTGTGTTCTTCATTTTTCTTAGCAGGTTTTAAGTGCTTGTTTAGTCCAAAGTACTGCACAGGCCCGGGCCTGTTAGGAGGTGACATAGCAGTCACTGAGGGACCTGGATGTAGGTCCCTCTAGGTAAAATCCTTGTTTACATTTTCAGTTTTCAAAATTTGTTGTTTAAGTGATTTTGCATGAAATTTGTTAAGTGTTTGTTTCTGTTAGCCCTATATTTTATATAGTCGAACAAGAATGTAATAGGTCATCTCAGTCGTTATATGGTCTTGTATTGTAATAGGTTAGTCGGGAAAACCGGGCTTAGACTTTAAGCTAATATTGTATAAGTTAGGGGCGTAAGCCCAAAACAAAGCCAAGCCCGGCCCAAGATGAAGCCCACAAAGGCCTTAAGCCGTGGCATATATAACCCTCTTCCACATGTGGAAGAGGGTGTTGGTTCATTTTACTTTCTCTCTCTAGTAAACATAAACCTTCCAAATCTCTCTTGTTTCTCTCTCTACTTTTCTTCTCTTTCTCTCTCTAAATATCTCTTCTAAATCTTGTGTTATGGATTGAATGGGAATAACATTTGGTATCAAGAGCCTATAGTGGATAGGTGATTGAAGATTAGTGTGGTGTGTTCTTGATTTTTCGTGGTCATTTTGATCTATATATCACGTCCAAAAATTCTTTCTTGTGTTTTTTATGGTTTTTTCTTGATACAAATCGTCTTCATAGTTGTGGTAGAGATTTGGTATTGTTACCTTGGCTAAAAAAACAAAATTTTTGGGTGTTTTGATCATTTTTTGGCTTAAAATCACGAATTGGTTGAGTTTTGTCCGAGAAAAGTGGGAATTATTCCGATCAGGTCATCAGAAAAGAGCTTACAGTTATTCCGATTGGTGTAATCGGAATAGGGTTTATACATTCCGATTTAACATTCCAATTGGTCATTCCGATTGGTCATTCCGATTGGTCATTCCGATTTGACATTCCGATTTGAGTATTCCAATTTGGACATTCCGATTGGTCATTCCGATTGACATTCCGATTGGTCATTCCGATTTGACATTCCGATTTGAGTATTCCAATTTGGACATTCCGATTGGTCATTCCGATTGACATTCCGATTGGTCATTCCGATTTGACATTCCGATTAGGGTATTCCGATTAGTATTCCAATTTGGACATTCCGATTGGGTATTCCGATTTGACATTCCGATTGGTCATTCCGACAAGGTTATTCCGATGGGCATTCCGATGGATATTTTGTTTGAGTAATTT
The DNA here is from genome assembly GCA_025667525.1 of Glebionis coronaria. NCBI lineage: Eukaryota > Viridiplantae > Streptophyta > Magnoliopsida > Asterales > Asteraceae > Glebionis > Glebionis coronaria. The sequence continues at coordinate 328,707,097 of CM046881.1, read as the reverse complement.
TTAGACTTAGCCACTATCTAGACTAGTTTAGGAATATCGTTTACACGAAGATTAAAAAAAAAAAAAAAAAAAAAGAATTAAAATTTTTAGGTCAAGTAAAATCAAATTTTTTCCCTATTAGTTTTTGGCTATTTCTAACTCAAATTCAAAATTTGGCGATACAAAATTTTTTGGCTTACCGTTTTGTCAGACTGAGGAATTTATTGTCGGACTGAGAAAAAAAAAATTTCTAGAAATTTCGGAATTTCAGTTTTAACCACACATCATCACAACAAATCCACTAAGATCTGCAATTCATCCACAAGTATTCACCATGTCTAACAACAACATCAACATTGCAACTGCTAATCAAATTCGTTTGGAACAAGTGGTAACGGTAATCCACCTGTGCTCACTGCCGGTTGCTACGTTCAATGGAGATCTCGTTTTCTCAGATTTCTCGACGGAAAAGAAAACCGAACTGCTCTTCGTCACTGCCTTGAGAACCCACCTCCAGTTTTTGAATTCAAACCAATTACAACACAGGCATAGGATGGTACTTCATCAACTATACGAGCTATGGAGGATTTTGACACATGTTCTGCTGAGAAAAAGAAACTCCTCCAAGCTGAAGCTGATGCTGTAAATTTCATACTCACTGGAATTGATAACGATATCTATTCCACAGTTGATGCATGTCCTAATGCTATGGAAATGTGGAATGTAATTCATCGATTGAAGCAAGGTGAGTCAATCAATGTTCAAGATCTCGAGACTAATCTACTTTGGGAGTTTGGAAAATTCACATCTGAAGATGGTGAATCCATTGACTCATATTACTCGAGATTCTACAAAATGATGAATGAGCTTGTCAGAAATCAGTGCACCATCTCCAATCATCATGCCAATGTTCAGTTTCTACTTCAACTCAAACCGGAATGGCAAAGGTTTGTAACTTTGGTCAAACAAAGGGAGGATATCAAGACTATATCTTACCACAAACTTTATGATATCTTGAAGCAACATCAGAATGAAGTGAATGAACTAAGGGCTGAAAAGGCAGAACGGTCTGCTAATTCTATTGCTTTTGTGGCTGCTACTTCAACAAAACCCGTTCCCCGTCAACAACCACCTACTCATTCCTTAAAGTCATCAAGCTCATCCACCAAACCTCTAGTTGCTGCTAAACACAAAGCAAAAGCAATTGTCCCCACTCCACCTCCAAAGTATGACACCGAGTCAGATGGAGACAGTGATGATGAACAAACTTCAAGGGACAAGAAAATTGAAGAACTCATGTCTTTACTCACCACAACTTATAAGAAGATCTACAAACCTACCAACAACAACCTCAGATCATCATCCAATGCTAGATATAAGGAAGTTGATCATGCACTTAGATATGATCGTGATGCTAGGTATGATAATCAGAGGATGCTGAATCAAGTTGGGGCTAGAGATACTGTAGGCACTCCGGTTGTGCAAAAGACTGGGATTCAATGCTTCAACTGCAAGGGATTTGGGCACATGGCTAGGGAATGCAAGAAGCCAAAACGGGTTAAGGACTCAGGGTATCACAAGGAAAAGATGTTGTTGTGTAAGAAAGAAGAAGCAGGAATTCCACTCACAGCAGATGAAGTTGACTGGCGTGATGACACTGATGATGAAGCCGATGATCAAGAGCTAGAGGCACATTATGTGTACATGGCAAAGATTCAAGAAGTGCTTCCAGAGACTGCTGATACTTCTGGACCTATCTTTGATACTGAGCCAATTGAAAAGCTCGTCGAACTCATCCTATTCATAATGGACTCCGGGTGCACAAAGCACATGACGGGCAATCTCAAGCTTCTCATTAACTTCGTGGAGAAGTTTCTGGGTACGGTACGGTTTGGAAATGATCAATTTGCACCGATACTCGGATATGGAGACTTGGGTCAAGGGAATATCACTATAAAACGGGTTTATTACGTCGAGGGACTGAATCACAATTTATTCTCGGTTGGTCAAATTTGTGATGCGGATTTGGAAGTGGCTTTTTGAAAATCTACTTGCTATGTTAGAGACTACGATGGGAATGACCTTCTTACAGGTTCTCGTGGTTCTGATCTCTACACAGTAACTCTTCAAGACACATCTTCAACAAATCCAATTTGCTTAATGGCTAAAGCGTCGTCATCTCAAGCATGGTTATGGCATCAACGATTATCACATCTCAACTTTGACACCATCAACTTGCTTTCGAAGAATGATATTGTGACCGGTCTTCCTAAGTTAAAATTCGTCAAAGACCATCTTTGTTCTTCTTGTGAGTTGGGGAAAGCAAAACGAAAGTCTTTCAAATCAAAGACTACCTCAAGCTCAAAAGGACGATTGGAACTTCTACACATGGATTTATGTGGTCCCATGCGTGTAGAGAGTATCAACGGGAAAAAGTATATTCTCGTGATTGTTGATGATTACTCTAGATACACATGGACTTTCTTCTAAAGGTCCAAAGATGAAACACCAGAGGTTCTCAAAAACTTTCTCAAGATGATACAACGCAATCTTCAAGCTCAAGTCTTAACCGTAAGAACGGATAGGGGTACTGAATTTTTGAACAAGAACTTGCAATCTTACTTTCACGAAGAAGGCATCGAACATCAAACGTCTATTGCTCGAACTCCTGAACAAAACGGCGTTGTCGAAAGACGGAACCGTACTTTGGTTTTGGCTGCTCGAACAATGCTTTCTGCTTCAAAATTACCGCTATTCTTCTGGGCTGAAGCAATTGCAACTGCCTGTTATACTCAGAATCGTTCTCTCGTCATCCCTAGACGTGAAAAGACACCTTACCACATCATCAATGGCAGGAAACCTACTGTAAAATTCTTTCACGTATTTGGATCTTTATGCTACATCCTTAAAGACGGTGAGAATCTCGACAAGATGAAAGAAAAAGGTGATGCATGTATTTTTGTGGGGTATGCTACATTGTCGAAAGGATATCGGGTCTATAACAAGAGAACAAAGATCATTGTCGAAACAATTCATGTGAACTTTGACGAATTGCCACATATGGTACTTGATCACAACAGCTCAAGTCCCGCACCTCAATGTCCAGCAATGGCACCTACACACAACAGTGTACGTCCCGTGCAAAAATGTCAACAAAGTACTCCTACAGCAGACTCGACGGATACAACACATATGAATGAGTTGGTTGATTTATATGATCCAATGTTTGATGAATATTACTATGGAAACAATCAAGTTGTGTCAAAGCCTTCCGCTGTTAATACTGCTGATGCACCCGCACAAAGTCAACAAGACACAACTGCCTCTACTTCAGCAACCGTTGCTCAAGAGACAATTCCAGTGGATACTCAACAAACTCAAGAAACTGTCATACAACCAACATCACCAACCGTCAATGCTGAAGGAGGAAACAACAATCAAGCAGTCGATGCACAACCTGACGATGAAGAATTTATCAATCCGTTCGGTACACCGGTACTCGAAGTTGGAGAGTCTTCTACTCAACATGTTGATCCGTCCAACATGCATACATTCTACCAACCATATCCATCCACTCACCATTGGACACGTGATCATCCATTGGAGCAAGTCATTGGAAATCCTTCACAACCGGTTCGAACACGCAGACAACTCGAAACCGATGGCGATGTGTGTATGTATGCACCCACCGTAAGTTCAACTGTACCTACAAACATCAAACAAGCCATGACTGATCATGCGTGGATTGAATCAATGCAAGACGAAATTCATCAGTTTGAACGCCTAAATGTTTGGGAACTTGTTGACCGACCCTATGGAATGTCAATTTTAGATTTCAAATGGATCTGGAAAAACAAACTGGATGAAGAACAAACCATCATCAAAAACAAATCTCGTCTTGTGGTTAAGGGGTATCGTCAACAAGAAGGGATAGATTTCGATGAATCATTCGCTCCAGTTGCTCGTTTGGAAGCTGTTAGGATATTCCTTGCTTATGCTGCACATAAGGGCTTCACGGTTTTTCAGATGGACGTCAAAACAGCTTTTCTCAACGGTCATTTGAAGGAGGAAGTGTATGTGAATCAGCCGGAAGGATTCGTCGATCCTCATCATCCTGACAAAGTCTATCGTCTCAAGAAGGCTGTATATGGACTTAAACAAGCTCCAAGGGCATGGTACGAAGAACTTTCAAACTTCTTGGTATCCAAAGGATTCTCCAAAGGTTCTATTGATCCTACTCTGTTTACTAATATATATGGGGATGACATAATGCTGGTGCAAGTTTATGTTGATGACATTATTTTTGGTTCTACGAACCCAAAACTTTCAAAATGTTTTGAAAAATTAATGCACAGCAGATTTGAAATGTCAATGATGGGGGAGCTAAAATTCTTTTTAGGCCTCCAGATTCATCAATCCCCACGTGGTATCTTCATTAACCAAGCTAAGTATGCTCAAGAGATACTTAAAAAGCATAGTATGACCTCATGTGCTCGCGTTGGTACACCATTGTCGACCACATCCCTAGACGCTGACTTGTACTCATATCCCGTAGATCAAACGTGATATCGCAGTATGATCAGGTCACTTATGTACCTTACAGCCAGCAGGCCTGATATTCATCATGCCACATGCTATTGTGCACGATATCAAGCCAGACCTACTCAAAAGCACCTCAAAGAGGTTAAACGGATCTTTCGGTACCTTAAGAATACCATTCACATTGGACTCTGGTATCCGAGGGAAACCGGTTTTCATCTAACGGCTTTTTCAGGTTCTGATCACGCAGGTTGTCTTGATAGTCGTAAAAGCACTTCTGGTAGCATACAATTTCTAGGGGAAGACAAGCTTGTCAGCTGGTCGTCAAAAAAGCAGGATTGCACCTCGCTCTCATCAGCTGAAGCAGAATATGTGGCTCTATCCGCGTGTTGTGCTCAAGTCCTCTGGATGAGAACTCAACTCACGGATTATGGCTTCCACTTTGATAAAATACCTATGTATTGTGACTCAAAGTCGGCCATAGCCATATCTTGCAATCCGGTTCAGCACTCCCGCACCAAGCACATCGATGTCAGATATCACTTCATCAAGGAACAAGTGGAACGCGGCATCGTGGAATTATACTTTGTCAGAACTGAGTACCAGCTGGCAGACTTGTTTACAAAAGCTCTATCGAAAGATAGGTTTGCGTATCTCGTTGGCCGTCTTGGTATGAAGTATATGACTCTAGAAGACTTGGAGGTTTTGGCAAATGAAGCTGCTTGATATACTCTCACGATGACTTCTGAGCACATCACAGTTTAGGACTCGGACCTCAACTAAGGAAAGTTTATCTCGGACGATAACTTATCCTTCTCAACGAGAAATTCATATTTCTCGGTCATGAGCTTCTCATAAAAACATTCAAAGTTTTTAAGTTCATGAAAAACGATTTCTAAGTAAATGTCATCTTAGAACTCGAACTTCAACTTAAGGAAAGTTTATCACGGATGATAACTTATCCTTCACAACGGGAAATTTATTTTTCTCGGTCATGAGTTAGTCACAAAACAATCAAAGTTTTGAGCTCATGAAAAACGGACCCGAAAGGGAAGTGTACGTTTTAGTGCGCTTTCCCTAATCAATAGAAGAGAAGTCTTCTATTCTGATTATTTTAAAACCGTTGAACACAATTTTTCAAATTTCTCAAAAGGTTTTTCTAAATCTTTCAAAATTGTGTGTTCAACACTCCCTTCCTCATAAGTGGTTTTTATATCTCAAAATTGTCATATGTTATTTTGATCAATTTTTGAGGGGGAGCGTTTTAAAATCAAGCCTTTTAATGTTGTTGGGTACTTCTCTAAAATTGTCATATTTTAAGTATCCAACACATTCCGAAAATGATATGAAATTGTCAAATGTAATATATTATATCGGAAAAGGCATCTCAACTCCGTACCTCAACATATTTTTTGGTGTCGTTTTTCTAAAATTTTGTCAAATTTTGTCTCAAGACACACATATATTGTTGAGGGGGAGCGACCCGACTGAAAATGTTCCATGCTTCATACGTGCACACATGTTTCTCTCCCAATCGGTTTTCAGAAATCGTCATATTTTAATCAATTAGTATCTCTAATATGATGTTTTTATATTAGAGATAGGGGAGAAAATGTGATTAAAATGTAATATATCGCAACATGTGATCTTAAAGACTCAAGTGCAACTCTTTCCTTCACATGCCAAACTATTTCGTATATCGATGCATGTGTGTAGGGGGGGGCTTTTCGAAAAGATAAAACTTTCAAAGTGTTAAAAGTTTTGATTTTTATCAAGCACTTTGAATGGTTTTCAATGGTTTTATGGTTACGATCTTTACCCAAAACAACCTACTATCCACGACGGAACGATGGAGTCAAAAGGTGGTTTAGGATAGGAAACTAAGTCCTATGATCCAACCAGAACCGGAGGGATCTACCCAAGGACATTCCATAGCTAGAAATAGTTGTCCTTAGGAAAGATGGAGTGAAATGAAGCTGAATGCGGACCAATTACTTAAGTTAGCACTAGAACAATCACAACAAGGTGCTAATGATGACGTATTGGTAAGCATTGAAGGATTTGAATATTCTGTGCAACTTAGGTAGAAACCGGGTTAACACATCTTTTGAAGACAAGTGTCATGGACCCAGTGATGCGATGCACAACCCTTCCCCAGCCATTCGAGTTTCTCTCAAAAGAAACTTGTCTCATTGTCACGGAGATCAACACGTATCTATTGACTTTCTCACTCCGAGTCAGTTAATACTAAAAAGGTGGCAGTCTGCTCCAGCCTCCGATTACCAAAAATGCACTTATTGAGTCTAGAGCCAAACGAGATCAATTTATCATCTCATTAGGACACAATCGAGTCCTACGCATTATCCTTGTGATATTACCAGAACATCTGAGTGATACGATTCACAATGAAGATGGAAATCCTGCTTGAGCCAGCATCAAACAAGCTCATGGTAGGTAACTTGTGAGATTCTACACGAATCAAACTTGTGAGAACTGGAAAGCAACTAAGTTTGGATTCTTAATTGATTCAAACTTGATTCCAGGTTTCTTCGCAAGATCCATGTAATCTTGCCAGAACATTCAGAGTGACACTCATTAGTGTTCACAGTGACGAATGGAAATCCTTCCAGTGTCAACATCAAACAACACTACGGTAGGTAACTCGCAAGATTCTCTATGAATCAAGCTTGTGACAAACTGGAAAGCAACAATGGTGCGATTCTTTTAGAATCAAACTTGTTCCAGGAAATCTGAATTGACGACTCTAATCAGACGGATAATTTATCCTTATGATTCACTCTTTACGTTCGCAGTCTGCTTTGAGACGGTCGAGTAAAGAGAACTGGCTACTACCGCCGGGAAACCCTGTCAAGGAGGTTCTTAATCGAATCTACCTGATCACAGGTACGGTATTAAGGTATTTAATACCGTTTAACGGTCTTCACCGACCGGAGGTAAAACGCTACCGAGTTAGGGTGAAATGTTCAAAGCCATTTCATCCGTGTCTATATATGTTGCTGCATATCAAGAAGGTGGCGTAGCTGTGCAACCGATGTCCATTTAGAAGTCACAAGAGCACAAGATGGCGATAATCAAGATACCTAAGAATGTAAGAATGTAATAGGTCATCTTAGTCACAAGGAGTACAGATGAAGATCTCAAGCACTCAAAGTCAAATGACAAAGGCTCAAGATAAAGATCACGAAAGCATAAAGGAACAAAGCTGTTACAAACAAGATCAAGACCAAGATACAAGACCAAAGCAGGAAGATCTCCTCTACAAGAATGTATTCACTCAACCATCTTATGCTTTTTAAGCATTTTAAGATGACCGATACATTGGGGGAGATTGTTAGCCCTATATTTTATATAGTCGAACAAGAATGTAATAGGTCATCTCAGTCGTTAAATGGTCTTGTATTGTAATAGGTTAGTCGGGAAAACTGGGCTTGGACTTTAAGCTAATATTGTATAAGTTAGGGGCGTAAGCCCAAAACAAAGCCAAGCCCGGCCCAAGATGAAGCCCACAAAGGCCTTAGGCCGTGGCATATATAACCCTCTTCCACATGTGGAAGAGGGTGTTGGTTCATTTTACTTTCTCTCTCTAGTAAACATAAACCTTCCAAATCTCTCTTGTTTCTCTCTCTACTTTTCTTCTCTTTCTCTCTCTAAATATCTCTTCTAAATCTTGTGTTATGGATTGAATGGGAATAACAGTTTCTTGGCTTGATATTGCTTACTTTGATGTTATATGCATGATAGAGTAGGTTAAAATCAGATTTGTGTCAATTGGGATAGCTTTGCTTTGTTAGATTTGCATTTTACTAATATAAAAGGGGTGTTTGGATACGGGTCTAACTAGAAATTGTGATAAGTTTTTGGGTTAAAACCTGTCTATACTCACTCAAATAGGTTGATAATAGGTTGAATGATATTTGGTTTTCATTTTGGACAGGTTTAGAACTCATTTGCATGTTAAAAATTTGGTTTAAGCAGTCAATATCAGAAAGTGCAATTTCTTGTCTGTTTAGTGAATTTTGTGCCTTCAAATTATGTTAGGATTTAGATGTTAGGTATATTTAGGAGTGTGTATCAGTTTTAGGTTATTTGGTTAGTTTGTGCACAAGATTTGAGCTCTTGATATTCATTTTTATGCAAGTAAGAAAGGGTCACTATTCATCAGAAACAAGCAAGCTTAATCAGAAACTTTTTGTGATCTTTGTGCTTGATTTTTGTGTTTGAACTTGCTTGTTTTGTGTTTGTCTTGACTCCCTATACTCAACTGAGTATAGGGGTGCCCTTCTTGTCCAATCAAACATCACTGAACTCATAGATCAAGCTCCTCTTGATCCATTCTTCACAAGTGAAGAATCACTTTTTATTTTTTGCTCATCATTTTGAAATCTGGGCACGTTTTTATATTCTGTTGGGATTAATCTTAGTTAATTTGGATTGGATTTGTGTTTTTGAAGTTTTAGTAGCATAAGGATTGAGTTTAAAGTTTTTTAAAAAAAATAATAATAAGCAAAAAGGACGTGGCCAGGACTCGAACCTGCGCCACTCCTCCCACACACAAACGACTTAACCATCCTGCCCTTGGGTCTTTTACTGACCAAAGGTGGATTCAAAAGTTATTTAAGGGGTTTTGAAACAAGCTTTTCATATATAAGTCGTAGCTTATTTAAGCTCTTGTGAGCTTATTGAATAAGCTGAGTAACAAGTTACATTTTTCTTAGGTTTGTCACTTAGTTTAGGATTTTTTAGCATAAAGTTTTGATTTTTCTCTTTCTTTATTTATTTTTTATTAATTTTTATTTACCCGTTTTTAATTAAATAGTTTAAAAATAGCAAAAGTAGTTTTAAAATTTTATAAAAAATGTTTTTAGGTTTTATTTAAGTAACTTGAGGTATACAGCCATTTAAGTTTTCAAAAAGTCTTATTTTTGATTCTATAGGATTTTAGGGTTTTTAACCAACTTTAAAATTTAATATAAAATTATTAAATAGGTTTTAGAAACTTTTAATTGCATTTCTGTCTTAGTTATATTATTTAAGATTTTTGTTAATTTTTTAGAATTTTTAATAAACTTTGAATTTTTTTGAATATTTTAATATTATTTTATTATTAAAAATTGAAAGTTAGTTTTTTCTACTTTTTTCATTTTTCCTAGATTGTAGACACTTAATTAGGAATTTTATAACTTTCCAAATATTTTTAGGGCTTTTCAAATATTTTCTAGAATTAATTTAAGTTTTAATTGATTTTAATAGTTTTTAAGTGTTTAAAAATAGTTTTATTTGGTTTTAAAATTTTTAAAAATACTTTTTAGCTTAATTATGTTATTTTTGAGGTTTACAAACTTTAAAATCTTGTTTAGGGCTTTTTAATAATTAATTGTGATTTTTAGGGCTTTAATTAGCATTAAAAAGTCATTATCTAATTAATTAAAAGGTTTTAGCAAGTTTGGATTTTTTGTAAACTCTTAGAATATTATTGTGGATTTTTTGTAATTTTTAGGAATTTTTAGGTTAAAATTTTAATTTTTGCACTATTTACGGTTTTACGTGATCGACCTTTTCGTCTTAGTTTAATCCGTCGTCGTAACCGCTTTCTCTTCTAATCTCATTTCTATTTTCTTCTTTTCTCAATATAATCACAAACATTAATCAATTCATTACACAACACACTTGCCTCCTTGGGAAACGAACTTGAACTTTCTTAAGGGTCATTAGTGTTGGTTTTCCTAAATCATCACTCGATACTTACCACTACTTTGTGCATCCTTTTCCTAAAGGGGTACAAAAACTCTACAATCATTTTGGCGGCGTTTCCGGGGAGGCGTGTTGTGTTTTGGTTGAACAATTGTTGTTTTTTATATAACCATAATTAGTATTGGTATTAGTAGCACTCTACTAATACGTATTATCGTTTTTTCGGTTTTTGTGTGAATACTATTGATATATTGTATACGTAGAACAATAAATTCACAAGTACTCCAAATACGTGAGCAATCACAACCTTGACTTGGGAGGTCATTACCCAATCATTGTATTCGAATCTCAAACCAAAGAAAAAAGGCAAAAATAGATAAATACTTTCGTGAAGTTCAATTTTGAAAAATACAAACTATAAGGTGGGTATAAGGCGGTTGTATTTCACGACCTAAAGGAAAAAGGCTCTTAAGTGCTTCGCGCCGTCTCGTTTCCTCCGCTTGCTTGTGCGTATTTGATTTTGAGAGCTAATCGAGGGTTTTGCCGCCCAAAGTATTATTACATATCATATATATTTTCTTGGTTTCTATTGATTAAACCCTCTTGAACGATTTGGTGTTCCATCATCGTTCTAAAGTCATCGAAGGCGTTCACTTCACGTGATCGTTTTCATTCCTTGAGGCTTCTTTAATCGAGAGATTTGATTAAAGAGGAGATTTGTAGATTTGTGTCTACTTAATACATTTCACCAATTTCGAAAAAAGTTAATACCATCAAAAACCACAAAAAAATTGAAAAAATACAAAACACCAAAAAGAATCTTCTTTGCTCGTCTCCTCGTTGTACGTGACGTTTATGCTAACTCGTAATCAAGCAAAACGTGCACGTAGACGAAAGAACAAAACTCCCACTCCAACTCATTCTAGTGAGGAGTCTCCTATTGACGAACCCATTGTACGAGAAGCACCAACCATGGCGAATCAAACTATGATGGAGTTACTTCAAGCACCCACCGAGGGTTATGGAGAAGCTATTTTGATTCCCGCTATCCTCGCGGAGAATTTTGAGGTGAAAACGGGTTTGTTGTCGATGATCCAAAACAACAAATTCCGTGGTGATGAGAAGGACAATCCTCACAACCATATCCGCCAATTCAATCGTCTTACCGCCACGTGCAAATTTAAGGATGTCTCGAATGACTCGAATAAGATGATGCTTTTTCCGTATTCCTTAGCGGGGCCCGCTAAAATTTGGTTAGAGAAAGAGCCACCCAATTCTATATTGACGTGGAAGGATCTCGTTTCGAAATTTGTGAACCAATTTTTTCCGCCCTCTAAGACTACGCATTTGAAAAACGAGATTTCAAAGTTTTCACAAGAATCAAATGAAAGTTTTTCAACGGCTTGGAATAGGTTTAAGGAGATGTTACATGAATGTCCTCATCACGGTTTTTTCGACTTACATCAAATCGACACGTTTTACAATGGACTTAATGATCATGAAAGAGATTATTTAAATGCCGCCGCGGGTGGTAATTTTTTGTGTAAAACGGTCGAGGAAGCTTTGGTCATAATTGAGAATAGGTCTAAGGTTTATAGCCCTCGTAACACACCGAGTGTTGCTAAAATGGGCTCGTTATCGTCTCAAAGTATCAATGCCTTACATGATGAAGCTAATGAGGAAAATCGGTTTTTCGATAGGTTTTCGACTCTTATGTCCCATTGGAAAGCTCAAGAAGCTTCAAATTCCACTTCGGTTAAAGCGGTTTCTAAGAGTTGTTTGTCGTGTGGTGGAGCTCATGATCTTTCCGAGTGCATTACCGCGGATGGTAACACTTCGAGTGCTTATGTAGCCACGGGAACTTATAACCAAAACGGTCAAGGTTCCCGCCAAAATCAAGCTCCACCAAATCAAAATGCTAATAACTATCGAAACAACAACCAAGGTGGTAATTATCAAGGAAATCAAAGGAATTACAACAAGGGTAATTATCAAAGTGGAAATGGGCAAATTTCAAATCAAAACCAAAACCGTGATTTTCAAACTACCTCACAAGGTTTTCAAAATGATCACACCAAAAATCTTCAAGGAGAGTTTTTGAATTATGCTAAGGCTAATGATGCTAAGTTTGACAATATGCAACGTGAAATGGTTAGCTTAAGATCCGAGTTGAAAAACGAGCTAAAAAACGAACTTGCTAATGAACTTAAGACTCATGCTAATAAAATGGAAGGAAATGTTCAAAGACTCCAACAAAATCAACAAAAAATGGAGCAAGGCCAACATGAGATTAAGCAAGAATTGTTAAAAGCGGATGCTAGGAAATCTAAGTTTGAAGACCGAATGGGAAAAATGTTTGAAGCTATCATGTGTAAGCCCTCTTCTTCGGGTGGTCTTCCTAGTGATACCATCGTGAACCCGAAAGGAGAATTGAAGGTTATTACTACTCGTAGTGGTAAAACTTTCAAAGAACCCACTTCTCGTCCAAGTACTTCTATGGAGAAGGAAAAAGAGAAAGAACCCGAGGTGGTGGTAGAAAAGGAGCAAATTCCAAGCCCACGAAGTACCGCTCAAACCACACCTACGGTTGAACCAATACCAATCATGAAACCCGAGATTCCAAGGCCGATGCCTATGCCTATGCCCCAACCCACACCTCCTTTACCTTACCCTTCAAGACGAGACAAGGAAAAGGCACAAGAACGAAATAATTATCAATTTGAACTTTTTATGAAAATGTTTCGTGACTTGCATTTTAATATAAGTTTTGCCAACGCCTTAGTCATGATGCCTCGATTTGCCGCGAACTTCAAAAGTATGTTGAATAACAAAGAAAAATTGCAAAAATCGTCTAGTTGTTCATCGGTTTTTCTTAGCCGCATACCTCAAAAAGTCGGTGATCCCGGCAAGTTTTTAATCCCATGTGCTATACAAGACATGGAAGAATGCTACGCCTTGGCCGATCTTGGTGCTAGTATTAATTTGATGCCTCTTGAGATTTTTAAATCGCTCAATCTTCCCAATCTCACTCCTTCAAGAATGTCAATCGAAATGGCCGATCATTCTACGATTCTAGCTTGTGGAGTAGCCGAGGACGTCTTTGTGAAAGTTGGAAAGTTCTACTATCCCGTAGACTTTATTGTTGTTGACATTCCTATCGATCCTAAATTTCCTCTAATTTTAGGTCGATCATTTTTGGATACCTCGAGAGCACTTATCGATGTGCATGCAAGGAAAATCACTCTTCGTTTCAATGAGGAAGAACTCGTCATAAATGCAACTCAAAACTCCACTCTTTCTCATGTGTATTCTATCACATCTTTGTACAATGTCAATCCCATCAAAAACATTTGCAAAAGGATTTCAAAAAGAGTTTTAGGAGTTGTTGAGAAAAATGAAGTTCCGTCCCCTCCGCCGGTGGAGGTTAAGAGTGTTAAGCCTACGATTCCAATCTCGAATGATTCTTCAGATGATGAATATGTTGATCCCGATGGGGGAGTTTTCTTTGTTGACAAACTTTTTGAGAACTTGCCACCACCTATACCAAAACGGTTTTCAAATGTGAGAATTTTTAGTGTAACTAACATCGCTTTAGAAACACCAAATATTTTTGACATAATTAAATCGGGTTTTTACAAGGAGAGTTTAAAAGATGAAAAAGGAAAATATTTTGAATTAAATTTAAAAGATTTTTCTACAACTCTAACTCCGTCATCACCACGTGTATTGAGTGCTACAAGCTCGTCTTCTCCTTTTGACGATGCTTTGTGTGGACTTAGTGTGAGGGAAGCCCCTTATGTTCCCTCCCCTTTCTCCACCGAGGACGAGATATTTGATCCTGGAATTGCTTATAAAGGGAAATCTCGGTCTTCCACCGATGCAATAAATGGAAAATCTTTTGATTTGATTGGTGCGAGTCTACCTCGAGTAGCTCATGGTTTTTATGACTTACCCATTGTCCCACCCTTCTATTTCTTCTCATCTATTTTCTTGAAACCCTTTGGGTTTGTGTTGGCACACGATGAAGTGGCGTTGATTTGTTTTTCCAATGAAAACGAGAACGCCATCTTCGATCCCGGTATTTTGCACCATCAAAGGACTTAGTCCTTAATACCGGTTGTTTTTGGGCCTTGTTTATCATGTAAGCCCCACCAAAAATTGACCATACCATGATATCCCTAAATGATCACATTTATGGGGATTCGAGTCGAGCTTTTGACTCGGTTATCAAAAACAAGGTGCCTCGTGGGGGAGACCCATGCTTATCCATGTACATATTATTGCTTTCTAATTAGATTAATGTGAGGGGATTTGTGCCCTTCCAACCTTTGTTCCGTGGTTGTTTGTGCATTGTGGTTTTTAGATCATGATCTTCACGACTGGAGCCTCTCGTGTTCGTTATATGGGAGCACTCGATCGTTTGCTTTAAAGACTTCCTCAATATCCAAATGATATATCCTTTGATGTTCTAACCTTAGGTTTTTAGCACACTTCATAAACGGCTATTAATTTATTGGTTATACCCTTTCCAGGCTAGATTAGGCATTCGACTAAGTCTCTAGTATGGGGGTGTTTGCACCCCTAGACTCGAAACATTGAGGACAATGTTTAACTTTAGTATGGGAGGGGTGAATAGATACTTGCCTTGCCAAACCTTCACGCTTTCCAAAGTTTAGCTTTTTGTTTATCTTTTTTGTTGCAAAATAAGGCTAAAAATGGCCAAATTTTAAAATTTTTCTCATGTTTTATAAATGTTGAAGACACGAATGTAGGTTTTCCGATGGCGAGAATAAGAGTAATTTTTGACTCGACCGTGCGTGTTGAGCACTTAGCTTTGGTTCCTTAACTACACATTAGGATAAGTCTCTTAAATGAGGACGAGAAATGATAGAGTTAATTATAAGTTACTATGCTAAACGTAGAGTACTCGTATTCTTTGAAAAACTCATGTGTTCTCGTTGTTTGCTTATTCTCCCTTCGCTTGTAAATATTTTTTGCTTAATAAATATTGACTTAGCGGTTTAGTTAGGATTGTTGGGTTTCTAGTCTTTTCTAGTAGCTTCGGTGTAATTAAATTGGGAAGACATTAAGGTATCGCCAGCGTCACGGTTTTGAAGTATTGGCATCCGAATAATCGAAAGCTTCACCCAATAATAAGATTTCAAGTGCTCACCTAAATCTTGCAAACAATTTGAAGCCCCACAAGGCCGAAAAATCTATGCAAAATTGAAAGTGAATCAAGCCTTAATCTTCGAAGCTTTAAAGATCCAAAATTCGCTTTAGCGTGAGGATATACGTCTTTGGCTAATAAAACCACCGATGAGGCGGATAATAAAAGGCAAGGCAAGACCGAAGTCATAATAAAAGCTTCATGGCGAAGTTGAATAAAAGATGGAGGTAAACCAAAGATAATAAGGCCCTTCCGTTAGGGGGCGTATAAAAGTCTTGGTAATAAGTCTCATGTTCAAAACCGTTATAAAACCGTGTTTATCGATTCTTCTTGTCAACTTAATTTTTTAACATCGTTGTCTATTAGGAGGGGTTATTGATTTGATGGTCTTAGTTACACCGTTGGGACTCTATTTTTAGACCTAAATCTCTATTATCGCATAAGTCAACGATGTATCCTCGTGACACATTCAAGACATAATAAAATATAAGAGATACAACTTAGGAATAATGGGAGGATAAGTACGTGATTGGGGCATATGAGTAGTGTTAGCATTACTAACTTATAATGACAATGATCTCGTTGCACGCTTGGCATGGAATTGGGGTGAAAATCAAGGACGATGAAATTATTTCTAACGAAGCATTCACATGTTCTTATTCTATGAACCTAAACGTCCCATTTTGCGATGGAAATCATACATTATGTCTAAAACGCAAGTAGTAGTAATAGTAGTAGTGTAGTTAGTTTATCATTCCAATAAAGTGAATAAAAATGAATTTTGGAGGTGCTATGATACTTTATTCTAGCATTGCGTGAGGGCACGTCAATGGTTTAGTATGGGGGAGTGATGAGATTGCTTTTATACATAGTCTCATCGTCCAAATCGGGCTTAAAATGCATAAAATATCATTAAAACTGCCAAATATATGCTCGTGTTTGTTGCTTGTGTATTTTAGGTACGGATATTGCGGAAATGACAAAAAGATCACAAGAATCAATCAAAAACGAACACGGGAAACGAAGCCGCACAATGAACCGGGCCCAAGAATGGAATTTCCAAAATGGTCCTTGAAGAATTGAAGATTGTCAACATTGGTCCCTGATTTTTGAAGATTTGGCAAAATAAGCCCTTGAAGAAATTAGCATTTGGCAACAAAGGTCCTCCATGTTTGAAGATTATACAAGTTTTACCCTTGCAGAATCCAAAAATATGCATTAAAGGTCCTTGTTTATAAGCTTGAAAAGTTATTGTGCCAAAAGTGTAAACTTCCGAAACTTATTAACAAAGGGAATTGGTTTTATGGCTGATTATTACAACATGAACAAGAAAGGAAACCTTGGGGGCCAAAACTGCCAGACAACATAAGTCATCCCCACCAATCAACCTGCCATGTCACCTCCACCAGCCACTCACATCTCACCACCTCACCTCCCCTTCGCACGTCACCCTCCACTCACCCTTAACCTATTTATTTATTTAATCAGTTTGAATTATATTAAATAATAGGTTTTTCCCACTAAACACTTTTTAAAACCCCAAACCGGATCAAAACCAACCCTGTTCATTTTCTTTAAACCTATAAACCCTAATCCCATCAATCCCTCAAATCAAAGGGTTTTTGTAAATTAACTTCCAGATACTTAATTGAACCTAAACTAAACTAAACCCAACCATAAAAAAACCACCCCACTCACCCATGTGACCCCCCTGGCCCTCCCTGCTCATGTCACTTTCCACAAAACCCCATGAGGGGACATGATCAACGTCCCAAAACTATTCCTTGTCCTCCACAACAAAATTAAGGGTCCAAGATCATCAATGATAGCTGTCATCACAAGAAAAGAGAACAAGATCACGTGAAGACCTCAAAGAACAGGAATCAAGACTTTTTGACCAAGGACATTTTAGGAAATCCATGTATTAGGGTTTAGGGTTCTACATTGTTCTATTGAGTAGTATATAATGAGACGTTTGTGTCCATTATACTTTGTTCCAGAATTTTTAGCAAAGCTTTGTAATCCCTTTTTAGAAGCAATAAAAGTTGGTATTTTTTTGGGTTAAAAAAGTAATTCCTTTTTATAAGTTTTAAAAGTTGGTGTTTGTTTTAGCTAAGATTCTGAGTTCCATAAATCATTTGCAAACACTTTGTGTTTGATTTTTCAAAAAGGTTTCTGAAAATGGTGGATTTTTGGTAAAATCTTGTTTCAAGTTTTGATTTTCCTAGATTTTAAGTTGTTTGGTTTAAGTGTTTTGAAAGAAAAACATTTGAGTTATTTAGAAAAATGATTTAAAATGAAGCAAAAGAATCAGATTATAGATATTTGTGTGTTCTTCATTTTTCTTAGCAGGTTTTAAGTGCTTGTTTAGTCCAAGGTACTGCACAGGCCCGGGCCTGTTAGGAGGTGACATAGCAGTCACTGAGGGACCTGGATGTAGGTCCCTCTAGGTAAAATCCTTGTTTACATTTTCAGTTTTCAAAATTTGGTGTTTAAGTGATTTTGCATGAAATTTGTTAAGTGTTTGTTTCTTGGCTTGATATTGCTTACTTTGATGTTATATGCATGATAGAGTAGGTTAAAATCAGATTTGTGTCAATTGGGATAGCTTTGCTTTGTTAGATTTGCATTTTACTAATATAAAAGGGGTGTTTGGATACGAGTTTAACTAGAAATTGTGATAAGTTTTTGGGTTAAAACCTGTCTAGACTCACTCAAATTGGTTGATAATAGGTTGAATGATATTTGGTTTTCATTTTGGACAGGTTTAGAACTCATTTGCATGTTAAAAATTTGGTTTAAGCAGTCAATATCAGAAAGTGCAATTTCTTGTCTGTTTAGTGAATTTTGTGCCTTCAAATTATGTTAGATGTTAGATGTTAGGTATATTTAGGAGTGTGTATCAGTTTTAGGTTATTTGGTTAGTTTGTGCATAAGATTTGAGCTCTTGATATTCATTTTTGTGCAAGTAAGAAAGGGTCACTATTCATCAGAAACAAGCAAGCTTAATCAGAAACTTTTTGTGATCTTTGTGCTTGATTTTTGTGTTTGAACTTGCTTGTTTTGTGTTTGTCTTGACTCCCTATACTCAACTGAGTATAGGGGTGCCCTTCTTGTCCAATCAAACATCACTGAACTCATAGATCAAGCTCCTCTTGATCCATTCTTCAGAAGTGAAGAATCACTTTTTATTTTTTGTTCATCATTTTGAAATCTGGGCACGTTTTTATATTCTGTTAGGATTAATCTTAGTTAATTTGGATTGGATTTGTGTTTTTGAAGTTTTAGTAGCATAAGGATTGAGTTTAAAGTTTTTTAAAATAAAAAATAAAATAAAAAGCAAATAGGACGTGGCCAGGACTCGAACCTGCGCCACTCCTCCCACACACAAACGACTTAACCATCCTGCCCTTGGTTCTTTTACTGACCAAAGGTGGATTCAAAAGTTATTTAAGGGGTTTTGAAACAAGCTTTTCATATATAAGCCGTAGCTTATTTAAGGTCTTGTGAGCTTATTGAATAAGCTGAGTAACAAGTTACATTTTTCTTAGGTTTGTCACTTAGTTATGATTTTTTAGCATAAAGTTTTGATTTTTCTCTTTCTTTATTTATTTTTTATTAATTTTTATTTACCCGTTTTAAATTAAATAGTTTAAAAATAGCAAAAGTAGTTTTAAAATTTTATAAAAAATGTTTTTAGGTTTTATTTAAGTAACTTGAGGTTTATAGCCATTTAAGTTTTCAAAAAGTCTTATTTTTTATTTTATAGGATTTTAGGGTTTTTAACCAACTTTAAAATTTAATATAAAATTATTAAATAGGTTTTAGAAACTTTTAATTGCATTTCTGTCTTAGTTATATTATTTAAGATTTTTGGTAATTTTTTAGAATTTTTTAATAAACTTTGAATTTTTTTGAATATTTTAATATTATTTTTTTATTAAAAATTGAAAGTTAGTTTTTTCTACTTTTTTCATTTTTCCTAGATTGTAGACACTTAATTAGGAATTTTTTAACTTTCCAAATATTTTTAGGGCTTTTCAATTATTTTCTAGAATTAATTTAATTTTTAATTGATTTTAATAGTTTTTAAGTGTTTAAAAATTGTTTTATTTGGTTTTAAAATTTTTAAAAATACTTTTTAGCTTAATTATGTTATTTTTGAGGTTTACAAACTTTAAAATCTTGTTTAGGGCTTTTTAATAATTAATTGTGATTTTTAGGGCTTTAATTAGCATTAAAAAGTCATTATCTAATTAATTAAAAGGTTTTAGAAAGTTTGGATTTTTTGTAAACTCTTAAAATATTATTTTGGATTTTTAGTAATTTTTAGGAATTTTTAGGTTAAAATTTTAATTTTTTCACTATTTACGGTTTTACGTGATCGACCTTTTCGTCTTAGTTTAATCTGTCGTCGTAACCGTCTTTCTCTTCTAATCTCATTTCTATTTTCTTCTTTTCTCAATATAATCACAAACATTAATCAATTCATTACACAACACACTTGCCTCCTTGGGAAACGAACTTGAACTTTCTTAAGGGTCATTAGTGTTGGTTTTCCTAAATCATCACTCGATACTTACCACTACTTTGTGCATCCTTTTCCTAAAGGGGTACAAAAACTCTACAATCAATCGAAATATTGAGGGTTTACACATTCCGACGGCAGCATTGTTTGTATCGCAATAACCCTTGTGTTTCTACTTTGCGATCTAGAGTAACATCCCCCTTATTCCGATCTGGGATTGCGATCGCTCATTGCGATCGCATATTTCGACGGGACTTAAAGTCATTTTAAGTCGAAACTCTGCCCAATTTTAGTTTGCCACTTTCCGATAGTTTTGTATTCTGACAGAAGTGCATTGCGACAGCTTGTATTCCGACAGAATTGATCTTTTGTATTCCGATCTGAAACATTCCGATACCTTGGGCATTCCGATTGATAGTGTATTCCGATTGACCTACATTCCGATGGAATTTACTTTAACATTCCGATGGTTTATTTGCACTACATTCCGACAGTTTTAACTTTGTTACATTCCGATGGCAACATTCCGATAGCTTTGTTTTAAATTTATTCCGATCTGAAAAGTTTTTAGTTTTTAGTTTTAACAAAGTTTTAAGTTTTAAATTCATTACGTTTTAATTTCTAAAAATTTCAGGCTTACCGAAATCTCTGTTTTTACCAAGTGTTTTTCTAGTAATTTTTAGTTTAATTTTTAAGCTTTATTTTTACTCAACGACATTTTCATATTTACTTTTAGTTTAAAATAGATAATCAAACAACCCATTTTATTTTCCACCAAGAACGACTGAGTCACACTAATTAACGGTAATCAATTCGAAAAGATCAGACGATAACTTTTTTTATACATGGCTAAAATCCAGTTATTAAATGGCGCCGCTGCCGGCTCTTTTCGTTACGATTAACGGTTTTAAGTGAGAGACGCGTTGGATTTTTGGATCCGTTCATCTTTGAACGTTATTTTCTTGCTTCAATTTTCAAAAATACAAAAAAAAAATAGAAAAACATAAAAAAACAAAATTATTTCTTGTCTATTTTGCTTTTCCTTTTGTAGGTGTGTATGCGTACTCGTGCTCGTAAGAAGAAAGTAGCTCAAGCCGAAGTCATTACTCCACCTATTGTCACCATGGACAATCAACCAATGATCGAGATTTTGCAATCGCACGTAGAGGGAAACACTGATGCTATTGTCATACCCGAGATTGGAGCCAACAACTTTGAGCTTAAATCCGGCTTCATTCAAATGGCCTCTGCTCAATCTTTCTTGGGGCGTTCGCTTGATGATCCTCATTGTAACACCCCCAAATTTATACAACTCAATACAGCGGAAGACTAGTTGGTGTTACGAGATAGCACATTACTCACATCATAGACAACGCATAAAAATCGCGTCGTTTAATAATAAATCATTTCCATTCATAAATATCAAAGTTACATCGGTCCCAAGTCATTACATTTCATACAAAGTTTTACAAGTATTTGAATGGAAAATATTGTTTAAGTGCGGGCCATGAATTCTTGTTGTCTTCCCGAGAATTACCTTCAAGTACCTGAGATAAAACATGTTAAAAGAAAAGGGTCAGCGATAATGCCGAGTGAATTCATAGGGTTTAATAAAATCCATCAATATAATATCAGTATAAAATTATTACTGAAAATCATTTTTGTACAAATCATTTTAATAGGCTATGAAATAGCCAAAGTCATTTTAAACAAATCCTTATCGAAAATCATAATATAGGCATTTGCCTTAAAAATCATTATACGAGCCAATGTCGTAAAAACATCATACAATACGTCTTATGACGTTGTATGAAAATAAAAACCGTTATATGAATATGGTTTTGAAAACCAAAACACGAACATAATATCAATAGTATGACCCCGTATTGCTAGTCAGGCAATGCATCGTAATTTGGAGCGTCTAGTAGTATTTCGTTAATTTGGATTATTATAAGCCGCATGACATTGTTACCTTACTAAACCAACAACGAGTAGCTAACCCGATACTCAATTTGCCCATCTAAAGTAGCGTGTCGTCACAAAGGTCACGCTATGGAAATCTTCTCATACATAAATTCGCTTACCAATCAATGTGGCACGACGGGGATCAACCGTCAAGGCGCGAACTGGGGTGATCGTCCCCAAATAGTACTATTATATGCATAAGCGTCTACCAAATCCCGGTAGTTCACAATTCATGCTAATGTGACTTTTAGTGACATAACCTAACTTTAATAATCCATTTGATTTCATCTATCGGGTCCTTTAATCATTTATCGGGTCATACAATCGGGTCATACAATCATTCGGGTCCAAATCAATAAACAAACAATCGGGACAAATGGTGTCCTATTTTAAAAAAACTAACATGTTATCTCCCTCGCGGGTTTATAAAATATTTATAAAACATTTAAAAGAGTGCGAGGCTATGAACTCACGTAGATGTGGGAAGGCGGGTTATCGGCAATTCGGACGTACGGTACGCGCTTCAATCACGGAAACCTAGACAAATAATACTCGTCTTAGACTCATGTCCAATGACTTTATAAAAATAACAATTATGTATACATATGATGATTTTATATATATGATGATCAAGTGGGTTTACATATTCTCATTTACTCATTTCAGTGTTATGTTTCGATAATTTTTATACTAGTTTACTAGTTTTACCTATTTACGTGTTTTAGGTCCAATAAGCCTATTATAAGTTTATTAACTTGTATTAATAAATTTCATACTTGTATTATCAGTATTTATACTTTACATGTTGGGCCCAAATGGGTTAAGCCCAATAAATAAGTTTATAAGTGTTTTAGTCCATTTTGTTGTATTATTAGTCCAATAACGTTAACGTAGTCCGTTAATGTCCGTATGTTATATAGTTCGGGTTTTATCGGTTTTTACTTGTTATATATGTTTATATATCAGTATATGAGTTTTATAAAGTTTACATTATACGGGTCCAACCATCTAAGTTTTATTTAACAAAAACGTTAATTTTACGGTAATAGCCGAAAAAGTCGTAAAAATCAAGTTTATAGTTTTTTTACTTATAAATGTTATTCCACTACCATTTTTATAATTTATACACTTATTTAACCTTTTACATATTTTTATAAATAAAATCCATAAGTTAGTGGGTTTTTATTTTACATTTTATACAATATAATTTTGAGTTATATAATAATAATAAACATTAATTCTCAAAATTTGATTTTTATTTTCATATTTACCATTTTTATCATATCTAGAGTTCTATAATGAGTTAGAAGCTCATTTTTGGGCGGCATGATCTTCATATTATGTTCTACATTTAACTTAGCTTTAGCTACTGCTCATTTTAAGTTTATCTATGCTTAACAGTCCCTACAAAACAGCTTATTCAGATTTGTATACTCATCTTGTTTTGATCATATCTCACTCATTATAATGATTCCATTGTATGTCCAACTCTCACATGTGTATAACACCTTGTACTTACTGTAAATGGATCATACCATGCAAGTTTATCAGTTCAAGTTTTAGTTATATACTGTTTTTATACAGCCAACTAACTTATTTCTTATAGTTATTAACCTTTTTAAGCATATTTATCAACACTTGATCCCCACACAACATTTTTATCATCATATATTCATCATATACATGTACAATAATAAAGAAAATACATTTGTTCTTTACAAAAATAACAAGAGAAAATGGAGAGGAGGATCTTCTTTACCAACCAAGTGTATTTCTTGTTTTTGGAAGACAAGAACTTGATGAACACCAAAAGTAACTCCAAGATCATCAAACACCAAGAAAAATAGTTGAGAAATCAGCCCTATGACACAAGCAAATCACCTCCTATGTTGTTAATATGGCCACCAAATGATCAAGGCTTCAAGATAACTCCATGATAGAGCTAGATAACATGTATTTCATGGCTAGAAAAGATCAAAAGGGGTGTTTGTAGCTTGAAAGTGGACGGCAAGGGTGAAGTGGTTGAGAGGATTTGAGGTTGTTTGCATGTATGGAAATGGTATGTGTGAAGTATTGATGGTTTTAGCTAGTGGAAGTGGAAAGAGTAGCTTAAGGTGTAAGCTTAGTTACACTTGTAACTATGTAGCTTAACATGATGCCACATCCTTAGATGTGGTGTCATGTGTCGTCCCATTTAAGCTAGTGGGGTGGGACAATGTATTTTGTCCCATCTCACTAGTTTACGGGTATTCCTCGATTCTAGTTTTCTCGATTTGCGTGCCCTCGGGTCGTTTTACGAAAAACGTTTTTATAAATTATGAATCAACGTCACAAAACGAATCTAATAAAAATTGTCTCATCAAAAATGGAGTTCAAAAACGTAAATACGTAATCCTAAGGTTTCCGGTTTAGTCGTAAAGGACGTTAAAATAAAATCGTAAGTCCTAATCTCTTCTCGTAAATTTGTGAGTTTATGAACCAACTCAAATTTAAAATCTCAAAATAATATTCACGGACAAATTTATTTTCTAAAATGTCGGACTGTCACCAAAGACGGTGTATGTAAACGTAAGCACGTAACGTAGAATTCTCCGGTTTAGACGTAGTCGATGCTACTCCAAGACGTAAATCCAAATTTCTTCCCAAAATAAGTGAGTTCATAATATAATATTAAAATAATATTTTCAAATAATAATTGAGAATAAAATATCAACCATAAATTGACGGATTGTCACAGCATTTACCCCTAAACAGGATCTTTGTCCTCAAAGATCATCTTACTTTACTACTCGCTTCTTATAGAGTTAAAGCCATGTGGGTATTTTCCTCCACATTCGGTCTTTTCTCACAAGTGTAATTCATTATAATACGCGAGTTTCATCAAACATAACTACGGGAATAAGATCAGGCTAAATGTTGACTTACTTTCTCTATCCATGATGTTCACGGGTTTCTGATGAATGCAACTTTTCGCCGATCTAAGCTTTATTAAGAAGAATTCAGATTTTCACTTGATAGATATTTTATCAAGTTTGATATACGAAACATAATTCACGCATCTCTTGAATTCCTTGGGTAGATCCAGCTTATATGCCTTTCAAACCAACTTTTACGTCATCTCAATGGTTCCATACAACAGGGACTTATATCCCATGATTTGTCAGATCATTAATTCATTTTTCCAAGGTTAAAATTTTTGGCATAACTTCGCTACCCATCTGGCACTTCAATATCTACATTTTATTTTCACATAACCTCCTGCCCACTATCGGCAGTCAATAATCAAATCCTAATTCCAACAACCATTTCAGGTCTCACGGGTCAGGTATTTTGTAAGGTTAGGTTCGCCATCATAGGAAACCTTAAACCTAAAAGACATGTCCAACTCACAATGGGTGTATGTCGGGTGTCTTCATCTCAACTCTTGCTTACAGAGGCTCTACTATTTAGATCCTAACAAGATTCGATCTCGATCCTAATACGATGATTATCAATGATAATCTTTCCAAAGGAAAATCATTATACGGTCTATTACCAAAGGTCAATCATTCAAACATAAAACAGCACTTATATTACTTTGTATCGTTACTTTACCTCGTCCCTTCGATTGGGGTGGTACATAGTACTCTCATCAAGGTTCGTTCTCAATGATTTCTGAGCAAATCTCTAGAAATTCGATGCGAAGCGAGGATCTTGATAAAGATGTTCGATACAGGCACACTATGTTTACATAACTCTTTTGCATTTATCATTAACGGGAATGATATTAGTAGATTTGGTCAGTCTGTCGACGATGACCCAAATCGGATCAAATTCAGATGATGACCTTTGCAATAGCTAGACGTTTACTAATGTATGAGGCGATCTCTGCCTTCATAATTGCCATCAGTACAACTTCTTCAGACAAAGACACTTTTAGTCAGAAATGACATAAATAGAATACTTATACTTACAAGATTCCAATATAACTATATCTAAAAAAAATAAAAAAATCTCCATATTTAGACAATCACAAGTGGTCTTTTAAATATTTAACGCTATCGGCTTCTTAATTCTAATAGTTCACATTAGCCGCGAACCACTTTTATTATCTATATTATCCTTTTTATAAGCATTGGCTATATTTTAAATTATTCGGCAATTTATTTTGCAACTTCATTATTAAGGAACAAGTCCTAATTGGTTCTTTATCTTTTATACATAATGTGTCAGTAATTACGTTCACTTTCCTGATGAAATAAATATCATAACCGTATTTATTCAAAATTCTTTCTTCACATTTTCTAAGTTTTAATTTCATCTCAACTATCATTTTTATCCGTTTTACTCAATCCGATGATTTTAAGCGTCGATAATTATTACAAGTAATTAAATAATAATTAGTTAATTTTTATGAAACGTAAAAGCAAAAAGTTTTTAAATTTTCTTAGTTTGTCCAATTATATAAAGGTGTTCAAAATAAAATTTGAATTTAATTAACACGATTTTTGTTGATTTATCGAAAATGATTATTAAGATTCGTAAATGTTCGAAAAATCTTTGGTTACACTTTGGTCAAAATTTTCTTATTTGAAAAGCAAAAATTGTCGTTTCAAATTTTAAGTCATGGTTTAAATGGTTTTACTCAATCCTTCTTAGTTGTCTTAAGGTATACACAAACATTTACCCCTAAACAGAAGTTTAGTTAAATGTTCTGGGTATAAGGGAATAATCCCTTAAAAATCCTTTGTTAAAATATTTGTCAAAATATCACTTTCTTTTTAGTATAACTCAAAGTCTTAAATGACTTCTAAATTTTTGAAGAGTCAATTTATATTCCATTATCTATTAATCACACGGTTAAATCATGTAAAGTATTAAGTCTTAAGTCTTATGTTAAATATTCAGGGTAAATTTTTTTTATTTTTCTTTAATTGTTCGGCCAATTCAGGGCAATCTATAAATAATTACTAACTCCTTCTTATACTTATAAACAAACAAATGGTGATTAATGATCACAAGCATGAATTTATCAAATTACACCCTACACACGTGATTCACCAAATTTATGAATGCTACATGTGTATTCGTCAATCCAAACGACATCACGTGAAACTCAGAATGTTCATTACAAGTACCGGATGTAGTGATTGGAATAAATAATCATCTTCGCTGACGCGAAGTTGATAATAACCATACCGTGGATCAAATCTTTAAAACACACGTTAAAACCTTGTAAATGATCGAACAAATCTTCCATTTCGAGTTATGGATATCGTTTTCGATTGTCAATTTATTCAGTTTCACAGTAATCTATAAATATAAGGAATGATAACGCCATAGCTCTTCATGATGACGAGCTCGGTAGAATAAAATCTTTCTCCGACAACTCTCTCAGTTGTACGGTAATTCCTTTAATTCAGATGGTGCTGGCGTACAGTGCACACGCCACAGGTGCAGCACCGAGAATATAATCAAATACCAAATTCTACTTGCTTTAATGGAACAAGTCTAGTTAATTCACCAACAAATACTTACTAAAGTTTCAGATAACAAAAACATCTTTTAACTAATTCATATTAGATTTTTCTAGATTACAATATCTATAACTAGTTCACAACCATTCACGGTATAATTTCAAGTCTAAATACAGGATATGGTCATCCATCAAGAATTATTTAGATTACTGTTGATAATCAACATCTTATCATTTAGGGGAATTCAATTCGAGTTCCCATCAATTAAGACAATGTCGTCATGTCATAATCAATCAATCTATTCTACTGGCACTATCAACTTTCCAGTTTCATTACCGTTGATAAGATGTGAACTTCTCAAAAGACTAATAATAATTCATAATCCTTCACAAATTCAAGGATATATGGAGACACAACTACAATTAAAGAGTAAGGTTAACGCATAATCTATGCGAGAGAATTTCAAATCAGATACAGACGAAAACATTTAACGAATATGAATATATCCCATGTTTTCATAATTTGAGTACGTATTCGAAAGCTCCTCGGATCGTTACCCAGGTCATTCAAATGAAATCAAATCATAAGAGATGATAAGAACGTCAATACATCCAGTCGGGTATCAACACTCGGTAATCAGATACTTTTCCTAAGAATCTCACTACGGGAGAATTGGACAAGAAAGAATTGTCAATTGTCAAATAAGACAATTTCCACAGATGAGTAAATTCAACTTAGAAGAATAGATGCTACAGGCACATAGTTAGGTGTCCCTAACACTATGTCCCTATTATTCACTTCTTGCAGATCTCATAAAATTTAATCTTTCACAATCTTCAAAGAAAATGTAGTGTTTATTCATTAGTTTTATGGTGACTACTAATCAGTCTTGCATGGTCCATTCCAAATTGTATGTAGGCGCGCAACTATATACAATTTCAAGATTAACGATGCAATACTCAGTTCATCAAAATTTTATCATCATAAAAACATTTTCATGCTTAATTCTTAAATAAGAATCAAGAATAAATTTACAAAGATTTTCTTTATTATGAAAACAATTAAGTTTCCCAAGGTGTTTTCTAAACAACTTCATTTCGATAACGATTATTTATAAGTCTTACTTTAAATAATCCATATGGTGATGAAAACCCAATTTTTCTCAAAGGATACTGTTTTATCTTATAAAAACAATGAGTGATCTGCAAAAGAGTGATGAAGAGTTGTTCACCAAGAATTAACTACAATATGATAGGAAATGAGCTTAGCCAATTAATCATGAGGTTCATGATCTCGATGGCACTCAAAAGAATAATCCACAACGTAACTCAAATCGAGATGAGTACTTGTTCAATGGTTGCATCACTAATGCGAACATTAGGGTGAAGCAATAGAAGATAGATAACATCGATACATGAAGAATTTAGCAATCAAAGGTAGTCTTTTCATTAATCACAAACAAGTCAAATTGTACCGTAACACATTATGTGTCACTATGTCATACAATTCCAAGATCTCATCCTACCAACTGATGTCTTAGTTAAGTTAGGGATTATTTTTAAAAGATACCACAATGAATACTAATCTACAAGAGTCATTAGGAGTTCCACATATCCCGGAAGATCCATTGGTCCCAATTCAGAAGAAGATTTCTTCAATTTATTTATTGGACACTGGGCATTCTCGTCAGTGGACAATGGCCTAGGAACAACCCTTAACACGAACTAACAATCATTTAAAAAAAACTAATAATTCAATCACAGGGCTTAACGATTTCCTCTTAACAATTTATTATTCCATATGGGTTAAATTTTACTTTATTCAAATTTCAACCACTTTTATACTCAATTTGACATCCTACCCATTCTCCAATACTTTCAACCTTATTCTTATACCTTAATAGGGCAATAAAAGCTTGATATGAACAACACTTAATTTCCAATCCTATATCTCTTACAACAATAATTATCAAATGAGTTACTAGTATGAAATGACTTGATCATTCAACTAGACTTCTCGGAAAGGTATTAGTGGCATGAGGCTTTTGGGTAATGGTTCCAATGACAGCCACAAGTGCGACATTCACCCTTTCGATTTCAATTTAAGAATTGGATGACAACGAATCAGATGACATCTTTCTAGGTGGTAACGTTTTGTCAAACTCCACTCTATATGGAAAGATCGTCATGACATCGATATCAGATTTAATATCGCCAATTCTTCTTCAATATCGCAATCAACTAATATCTACATTCCTACGAGTATCAACCATTTGCTGGGATTATAAACATCCACAACTTGGTTTAGATCTAGGATAGCTAGAATTCCTACGAGAATAGCTTCGATTAATTACTAGGGAAGTTAGGGTTTCTTGTGACAATCTACGTCGTATAAATAACTCGTATAAATATCAAAATAATCATCAAACAATCATGTAATCAAATTACATCATATATATAATCCAAGGTATATATATTAGAATAACACTTCTCAGTCTGGTCTTGTCGGTAACTCGGGAATTCTTTGGCACCGTTATAGTCAAAAGATTTTTAGATATTTTTAGAAAAATGTTTATTGTTAAAAGATTTTGAAATGTTTTATTCAAAACCTTGGTTTTAAAAATCTTTCGTTCTCTATAACGAGAGCTCTGGTACCAAACTGTAACACCCCCAAATTTATACAACTCAATACAGCGGGAGATAGTTGGTGTTACGGGATAGCACATTACTCACATCATAGACAACGCATAAAAATCGCGTCGTTTAATAATAAATCATTTCCATTCATAAATATCAAAGTTACATCGGTCCCAAGTCATTACATTTCATACAAAGTTTTACAAGTATTTGAATGGAAAATATTGTTTAAGTGCGGACCATGAATTCTTGTTGTCTTCCCGAGAATTACCTTCAAGTACCTGAGATAAAACATGTTAAAAGAAAAGGGTCAGCGATAACGCTGAGTGAATTCATAGGGTTTAATAAAATCCATCAATTTAATATCAGTATAAAATTATTACTGAAAATCATTTTTGTACAAATCATTTTAATAGGCTATAAAATAGCCAAAGTCAATTTAAACAAATCCTTATCGAAAATCCCAATATAGGCATTTGCCTTAAAAATCATTATACGAGCCAATGTCGTAAAACATCATACAATACGTCTTATGACGTTGTATGAAAATAAAAACCGTTATATGAATATGGTTATGAAAACCAAAACACGAACATAATATCAATAGTATGACCCCGTATTGCTAGTCAGGCAATACATCGTAATTCGGAGCGTCTAGTAGTATTTCGTTAATTTGGATTATTATAAGCCGCATGACATTGTTACCTTACTAAACCAACAACGGGTAGCTATCCCGATACTCAATTTGCCCATCTAAAGTAGCGTGTCGTCACAAAGGTCACGCTATGGAAATCTTCTCATACATAAATTCGCTTACCAATCAATGTGGCACGACGGGGATCAACCGTCAAGGCGCGAACTGGGGTGATCGTCCCCAAATAGTACTATTATATGCATAAGCGTCTACCAAATCCCGGTAGTTCACAATTCATGCTAATGGGACTTTTAGTGACATAACCTAACTTTAATAATCCATTTGATTTCATCTATCGGGTCCTTTAATCATTTATCGGGTCATACAATCGGGTCATACAATCATTCGGGTCCAAATCAATAAACAAACAATCGGGACAAATGGTGTCCTATTTTATAAAAACTAACATGTTATCTCCCTCGCGGGTTTATAAAACATTTATAAAACATTTAAAAGAGTGCGAGGCTATGAACTCACGTTGATGTGGGAAGGCGGGTTATCGGCAATTCGGACGTACAGTACGCGCTTCAATCACGGAAACCTAGACAAATAATACTCGTCTTAGACTCATGTCCAATGACTTTATAAAAATAACAATTATGTATACATATGATGATTTTATATATATGATGATCAAGTGGGTTTACATATTCTCATTTACTCATTTCAGTGTTATGTGTCGATAATTTTTATACTAGTTTACTAGTTTTACCTATTTACGTGTTTTAGGTCCAATAAGCCTATTATAAGTTTATTAACTTGTATTAATCAATTTCATACTTGTATTATCAGTATTTATACTTTACATGTTGGGCCTAAATGGGTTAAGCCCAATAAATAGGTTTATAAGTGTTTTAGTCCATTTTGTTGTATTATTAGTCCAATAACGTTAACATAGTCCGTTAATGTCCGTATGTTATATAGTTCGGGTTTTATCGGTTTTTACTTGTTATATATGTTTATATATCAGTATATGAGTTTTATAAAGTTTACATTAGACGGGTCCAACCATCTAAGTTTTATTTAACAAAAACGTTAATTTTACGGTAATAGCCGAAAAAGTCGTAAAAATCAAGTTTATAGTTTTTATTACTTATAAGTGTTACTCCACTACCATTTTTATAATTTATACACTTATTTAACCTTTTACATATTTATATAAATAAAATCCATAAGTTAGTGGGTTTTTATTTTACATTTTATACAATATAATTTTGAGTGCTTATATAATAATAATAAACATTAATTCTCAAAATTTGATTTTTATTTTCATATTCACCATTTTTATCATATCTAGAGTTCTATAATGAGTTAGAAGCTCATTTTTGTGTGGCATGATCTTCATATTATGTTCTACATTTAACTTAGTTATAGCTACTGCTCATTTTAAGTTTATCTATGCTTAACAGTCCCTACAAAATAGTTTATTCAGATTTGCATACTCATCTTGTTTTGATCATATCTCACTCATTATAATGATTCCTTTGCATGGCCAACTCTCACATGTGTATAACACCTTGTACTTACTGTAAATGGATCATACCATGCAAGTTTATCAGTTTAAGTTTTAGTTATATACTGTTTTTATACAGCCAACTAAATAATCATGATTTTAGCCTTATTTCTTATAGTTATTAACCTTTTTAAGCATATTTATCAACACTTGATCCCCACACAACATTTTTATCATCATATATTCATCATATACATGTACAATAATAAAGAAAATACATTTGTTCTTTACAAAAATAACAAGAGAAAATGGAGAGGATGATCTTCTTTACCAACCAAGTGTATTTCTTGTTTTTGGAAGACAAGAACTTGATGAACACCAAAAGTAACTCTAAGATCATCAAACACCAAGAACAATAGTTGAGAAATCAGCCCTAGGACACAAGCAAATCACCTCCTATGTTGTTAATATGGCCACCAAATGATCAAGGCTTCAAGATAACTCCATGATAGAGCTAGATAACATGTATTTCATGGCTAGAAAAGATCAAAAGGGGTGTTTGTAGCTTGAAAGTGGACGGCAAGGGTGAAGTGGTTGAGAGGATTTGAGGTTGTTTGCATGTATGGAAATGGTATGTGTGAAGTGTTGATGGTTTTAGCTAGTGGAAGTGGAAAGAGTAGCTTAAGGTGTAAGCTTAGTTACACTTGTAACTATGTAGCTTAACATGATGCCACATCCTTAGATGTGTGTCATGTGCCGTCCCATTTAAGCTAGTGGGGTGGGACAATGTATTTTGTCCCATCTCACTAGTTTACGGGTATTCCTCGATTCTAGTTTTCTCGATTTGCGTGCCCTCGGGTCGTTTTACGAAAAACGTTTTTATAAATTATGAATCAACGTCACAAAACGAATCTAATAAAAATTGTCTCATCAAAAACGGAGTTCAAAAACGAAAATACGTAATCCTAAGGTTTCCGGTTTAGTCGTAAAGGACGCTAAAATAAAATCGTAAGTCCTAATCTCTTCTCGTAAATTTGTGAGTTTATGAACCAACTCAAATTTAAAATCTCAAAATAATATTCACGAACAAATTTATTTTCTAAAATGTCGGACTGTCACCAAAGACGGTGTATGTAAACGTAAGCACGTAACGTAGAATTCTCCGGTTTAGACGTAGTCGATGCTACTCCAAGACGTAAATCCAAATTTCTTCCCAAAATAAGTGAGTTCATAATATAATATTAAAATAATATTTTCAAATAATAATTGAGAATAAAATATCAACCATAAATTGACGGATTGTCACACTCATGACCATATAAAAAGGTTCCTTCAACTCACTAATACGGTCAAGTACAATGGGGTTTCACAAGAGGTGATTCGCTTGCAACTTTTTCCTTTCTCCTTAGAGGGACAAGCCCGGAATTGGCTTGATAAGGAACCGCCAAAAAGTATTCTTACGTGGACGAATTTAGAGACCAAGTTCATTAACTACTTTTTCCCACCCTCACGTACTACCGTTTTGCTGAATGAGATCATTACTTTTAAACAAAAGTACGGTGATACATTTATTGAATCTTGGGACTGTTTTAAGGAACTTTTAAGAAAGTGTCCACAACATGGTTTCACAAAAGTACATCAAATAAATACTTTTTACAATGGTTTAAGCATGAATGACCAAGATTCACTAAATAGTGCCTCGGGGGGGGGGGGGGGTAATATTTTGGTTAAGTCTTCTAATGCCGCTTGGGATATTATTGAGAACAAGTCTAGAGTGCAAACCAAGAGTGTTCGGACTAATGTGGCTAGTGCTAGCACTAATGAGAGCGACAAGAGAATTGATAAGCTTACTTCGCTTGTTGAATCACTTGCTCTCCAAACGGCCAACAATGCCAAACAAATCACTGCCCAAGCTAATGCTTTGAGTCAATCATGTGAAATATGTGGGGGATCTCATTCATACACCGATTGTCCTTCGACTCATGACAATCCGGAAAATGTGTATGCCGCCAACGGTAACTTTGCTACGGGAAGCTATCAAGCACGTCCTCAAGGTGACCGCAACTTGCTCAGCTATCGCTCAAACAACTTTCTTTCACCACCCGATTTCCCCCCACAAAACCCAAACAACCTCAATCGCAACAATCAAAACCAACCTCGTGCTCCAAATCAATATCAAACACAAAGAACCCCATATCCACCTCAAAGAAACAACCAAGTTTACCAACAACCCGCTTATCAACCACCTGCCTACCATGCTCCTCCTCCCAACCAACCCACCGTATTTAATCACGAGGTTGAACCTACATGAGGACTAATGATGTGATAGTGCAAAATCTTCAGCGGGAAATGGCCAACATGAAAGCAGATATGGTGAAACAAGGGAATGATCTTCGAGCTGATATGTGAAACACTTTGGCTAGTCAAACAAATGACTTAAGGAACATGATGTCTAGTTTCTTCCCAAGTAATCAACCCTCTAGTTCGGGTTCTCTTTTGAGTAACACCATTGCTAATCCAAGAGGGGAGATGAAAGAAATCACCACTCGCAGTGGAAAAGGTTTAAAGGAACCCGAGCTTCCTACACCTACACCGGTGATGGTGACAAAGGAAAACGATTCTCCTTCTCCGGTTTCTCTACCTTCTATTTCTCTAACACCTCCAACTTCTACTTCTCCAATTACACCACCTTCTACTTCCACCCCTCCACCACCCAAGGATGTGAGTGAGATTTCTATACCAAAGCCTTCATCTCAACCCAATATACCTTATCCTTCAAGGTTGAGGAAAGAGAAATTGAAGAACAAGGATGATATTCAGGTTTCCAACTTTCTCAAAATGTTTAAACAACTGAATTTCAATATCTCCTTTGTTGAGGCTCTCGCTCACATGCCCAAATATGCTAAAATGTTTAAAGATCTTCTCAGTGATAAGGAGAAACTCCTTGATATCGCTCAGACCCAACTTAATGAGAATTGCTCTGCAGTCCTCTTAAGGAAATTACCAACAAAACTTGGTGATCCGGGTCATTTCTTGATTCCTTGTAACTTCCTCGGGGTAGAGAATTGTATGGCCCTAGCCGATCTAGGTGCTAGTATAAACTTAATGCCTTTAAGCGTTTGGAAACAATTGTGTCTATCCGAGCTAGTCCCCACACGAATGACTTTGGAATTAGCTAACCGTACGGTTGCTTATCCAGTGGGGATAGCCGAAGATGTCTTCGTTGGTGTCGACAAATTCACCTTTCCTACGGATTTTGTTGTCGTTGACTACGAGATGGACCCCCGTGTTCCATTAATCGTTGGACGTCCATTCCTGAGGACCGGTCGCACTCTCATTGATGTAGCCGCGGGCAAATTAATCATGAGAGTTGGTGACGATAAAATCGTCTTCAACATGGGTAAACTTTCTAAGCAGCCTTCTAACAACGAGAGTGTTAATTTCATTGACGTTCTTGATGAGGCTTGTGAAGAACATTTCAAAGACGCTTGTAAAAGTGGTTCTTTTTCTCTACCCATTGTTGAGACTGTTGCCTCTATTGCTCCATCACTAACTCCATTTGGAGAAAGTGATTTCATCTTGAAAGAATTCAAAGCAACTTTGGGAGATGTGGACCTACAATATGACGATTCTCCCTCCAATTGGGATGAAGACATTCGTACCATTGAGAAACTTCTCAATGAGGACCATATTTCTCCACCATCTCCTAAGGATATCTCTATCGATGGCACCGAATTTGACTACGCCTTCCATCGAAAAGCCTCCGGATTTAGAGCTTAAGGACCTACCGTCTCATCTCGAGTACGTTTTCCTTGAAAACAACAAGAAGTCACCCATCATCATCACAAAGGACTTGAAAGAGGAAGAAAAATCTCGACTTATCGCCGTGCTAAAAAATCACAAGAAAGCGATTGCTTGGAAAATCTCCGATATTCGTGGAATTGATCCTCACTTTTGCACACATAAAATTCTCATGGAGGACGACTTTAAACCCACTATTCAAAGCCAAAGAAGGGTGAATCCTAAGATCCATGAAGTTATCAAAAAAGAGGTTATCTAACTTCTTGATGCGGGAATGATCTACCATATCTCGGATTCACCATGGGTTAGTCCGGTCCATTGTGTGCCTAAGAAAGGCGGAATCACCGTTGTTCCCAATGAAAACAACGAGTTGATTCCTACTCATCTCGTTACAGGGTGGAGAGTTTGTATAGACTATCGCAAACTCAATGATGCTACGAGAAAGGATCATTTTCCCCTTCCTTTCATGGACCAAATGCTTGAACGTCTAGCGGGTAATGACTATTACTACTTTTTATACGGTTTCTCCGGGTATTTTCAAATTCCCATCGATCCCAAAGACCAAGAGAAAACCACATTCACTTGTCCTTATGGAAAATTTGCTTACAAAAGAATGCCTTTCGGCTTATGCAATGCTCTTGGGACATTCCAAAGGTGTATGATGGCTATCTTCCATGACATGGTTGAAGAAACTATGGAAGTCTTCATGGACGATTTCTCGATCTATAGTGATTCTTTCTCTACTTGCCTTGCCAAATTGGAACGCATGCTTAAGCGGTGTGAAGACACTCGCCTTGTTCTGAATTGGGAAAAATGCCATTTCATGGTAAAAGAAGGCATTGTGCTTGGACATAAAATCTCCAAATGCGGTCTTGAAGTGGACCGTGCTAAAGTGGATGTCATAGCCAAATTACCTCCACCTTCAACCGTGAAGGGTGTGAGAAGTTTCCTTGGTCATGCGGGCTTCTATCGTCGATTCATTCAAGATTTTCCTAAAATCGCTCGCCCGATGACTCACCTCTTGGAAAAAGATACTCCCTTCATCTTTTCCAAAGAGTGTCTTGAATCCTTCAATCTTCTTAAGGATAAGCTAACTAAGGCACCGGTCTTGGTTACCCCTAATTGGGAGCTACCTTTTGAGTTGATGTGTGATGCTAGCGACTTTGCTATTGGAGCGGTTTTGGGTCAAAGAGTGAACAAACACTTCCAACCAATCCATTACGCTAGCAAGACTATGACGGGGGCTCAATTGCATTATACCACTACCGAAAAAGAGCTTTTAGCGGTAGTGTATGCTTTTGAAAAATTCCGCCCCTATCTTGTCCTTCCCACCACCATCGTGTATACCGATCATTCCGTGTTGAAGTACTTGTTGACTAAGCAAGACTCTAAGCCAAGACTTCTTCGTTGGGTTTTGCTCCTTCAAGAATTCAACATTAAAATTCGTGACAAGAAGGGAGTTGAAAACCTATCCGCGGATCATCTAAGTGGACTTGAGGATCCTTATCAAGGGGGTCATCTAAACCAAGAGATCAATGACTCTTTCCCTCTTGAGGCCTTAATGTCTATCAATCCCAATCTTGATTACAACCCGTGGTTTGCGGACATTGCAAACTACTTAGCGGATGGAATTCTCAAGGAAGGGTTAACGTCCCAACAAAAGAAAAAGTTCTTTAAAGATATTGAACATTATTTCTGGGACGACCCTTACCTTTTCAAACAATGTGCGGATCTTGTCATTCGTCGATGTGTTGATGGGTCGGTAGCTTTACAAATCCTTGATGCTTGCCATAAAGGACCCACCGGTGGTCACTTTGGTCCCAATTACACCGTGAAGAAAGTATTCGACTCTAGATTTTATTGGCACACCATTTATCATGACGCTCATGAAATGGTTAAACATTGTGATGCTTGCCAAAGACAAGGCAAGATCACACATAAAGATGAGATGCCTCAAAATTTCATACAAGAATGTGAAATATTTGATGTATGGGGCATCGACTTTATGGGGCCATTTCCATCATCTAAAGGGAACAAGTACATCGTCGTAGCCGATGACTACGTTTCTAAATGGTCGAAGCTAAGGCTCTCCCTACGAACGATGCGAGGGTGGTTGTGAACTTTTTGAAGCAGCCTTTTGCTCGATTCGGTGTTCCTCGTGCTATCATCAGTGACCGCGGGACTCATTTTTGCAATGATCAATTTGCTCGAGTCATGGCTAAGTATGGTGTCAATCACCGTCTTTCCACCGGTTATCATCCCCAAACAAATGGTCAAGCCGAGATATCTAACCGTGGACTGAAGCAAATTCTGGAGCGTACTGTGGGAGAGCATCGTGCCTCGTGGGCCGATAAGTTAGATGATGCTTTGTGGGCTTTCCGTACCTCTTATACAACCCCGATTAGTTGTACACCTTATCGTCTTGTGTACGGGAAGGCATGCCACCTCCCTATCGAGCTGGAGCATAAGGCATATTGGGCCTTGAAGTGGGCTAACTTCGACATCAACAAAGCCAGCGATCTTCAGAAGATTCAACTTGTAACACCCCCAAATTTATACAATTCAATACAGCGGAAGACTCGTTGGTGTTACGGGATAGCACATTACTCACATCATAGACAACGCTTAAAAATCGCGTCGTTTAATAATAAAGCATTTCCATTCATAAATATCAAATTTACATAGGTCCCAAGTCATTATAATTCATACAAGTTTTACAAAGCATTTGAATGGAAATTGTTGTTTAAGTGCGGGCCATGAATTCTTGTTGTCTTCCAGAGAATCACCTTCAAGTACCTGAGATAAAACATGTTAAAAGAAAAGGTCAGCGATAACGCCGAGTGAATTCATAGAGTTTAATGAAAACCATTAATATATCATCAGTATATATTTATTATCGAAAATCGTTTTGTACAAATCTTTGTAGTAGGCCATAAAATATCCGAAGTCATTTTATACAAATCCTTCTCAAAAATCATAATATAGGCTTTCGCCATCAAAATCGTTATACGAACCATTATCGTAATAAAACATCATACAATACGTTTTATAACGTTGTATAGATTAAATAAAAACCGTTATATGAATATGGTTATGTAAAACCAAAACACGAACATAATATCAATAATAAGACCCCGTATTGCTAGTCAGGCAATATACCGTAATTCAGTGCGTATAGCAGTATTTGGTTATTTGGATTATTATAAGCCGCATGACATTGTTACCTTACTACAACAAACAACGGGTAGCTAACCCGAAACTCATTTGCCCATCTAAAACAGCGTGTCGTCACAATAATCACGCTTGTGTAAATCTTCTCATACATAAATTCTCTTACCAATCAATGTGGCACGACGGGGATCAACTGTCAAGGCGCGAACTGGGGTGATCGTCCCCAAATAGTACTGTTATATGCAAAAGCGTCTACCAAATCCCGGTAGTTCACAATTCATGCTAATGGGACTTTTAGTGACATAACCTAACTTTAATAATCCATTTTACTTCATACATCGGGTCATATAATCATTCATCGGGTCATACAATCATTCGGGGCCAAATCAATAAACAAACAATCGGGACAAATGGTGTCCTATTTTAGTAAAACTAACATGTTATCTCCCTCGCGGGTTTATAAAACATTTCATAAAAACATTTAAAAGAGTGCGAGGCTATGAACTCACGTTGATGCGGGAAGGCGGTTATCGGCGATTTGGATGTACGGTACATGCTTCAATCACAGAAACCTAGACAAATAATACTCGTCTTAGACTTTTGTCCAATGACTTTATCAAAATAACAATTAAGTATACATATGATGATTTTATATATGATGATGATCAAGTGAGTTTATACATTCTCATTTACTCATTCATTATAGTGTTTATGTGTTGGTAACTTTTATACTAGTTTACTAGTTTTACTTATTTACATTTTGAAGCCCAATGGGCCTATTACAAGCCCAATACTATTCATTAGCCCAATTATACTTTTATTATCAGTATTATACTTTACATTTTGGGCCCAAATGGGTTAAGCCCAATAAGTAAGTTTATAAGTGTTTTACTAACTAGTCGGGTTTGTAGTCCAATAAGGCTACTTTGGCCCGTTAATGTCTATATGTTGTAAAACTCGGGTTTTATCGGTTTTTACTTGTTAATAAGTTCATATATCAGTATGTGAGTTTATAAAATTTTATATTAGACGGGTCCGACCGTCTAAGTTTTATTTGACAAAAACGTTAATCTTTCGGTTTTAACCGAAAAGACGTAAAACTTAGTATATAGTTTTATAACTTGGAAAAACATTTATACTTGTAATTTATATAACATGTCCCATTTTAATATCAATATATATAACTATTTATTTATAATTATTATTAGCAACTAGTGTGTTTTATATATGTATATTTTATAAATACAAAATTTTGAGTGCTTATATTATATACTATTTATTTTACCAAATCTGTCCTAAATTTTCAATCCACTAAAATGTCCATATCTAGAGTTCTATATGGAGATAGGACCTCAAATTTTTAAAAAAGAAACTAAATGTTATGTGCTTAATTTTATTCCTTTATAGCTACTGATAAATCAACTTCTAAATATTTTAATAAATTCGTCCAAAACAGTGTAGGCAGATTTGCACTCTAAACTTGTTTTGATCATATCTCACTCATTTAGATGATTCCATTGCATGGCCAACTCTCACATGTGTATAACACCTAATAATTACTGTAAATTGATTCCACCATGCCATTTTATCAGTTTATCATTTGGTTATTTACTGTTTTTATACAGCCAACTTTATAAGCAAGAATTTAACCTTTTTACCTATGGTTTTCCATCTTTTTAACAATGTTTATCAAATCTATCAACACCAAATCCCCACATAATATTTTTAATCATCATTCATCATCATATACATATACATAAATAAATAAAATACAAGATTACATAATCAAAATAACAAGAGGATAGGAAGAACAATCTCTATACCACCATTAGTGATGAAAAGATGAGTCTTTGATGAACAAGGCTTGGATTTTGATGGCAAAACTTGTGATAAACCAATATCATCTTCAAGTCTACAAACCTTTAGAAACTTCTCATGGAAAATCAGCCCTATGACACCAACAAATCTTCTCCTTGGATGTTAGAATCACCTCCAATCTTCAAAGCTTCAAAGTAGCGTCATCATGTGTATGAGTAACACATGATTTTATGTCTAACATAGATCAAATGAGGGTTATTTTTTATGATGGTTGGACGAATTTTAGAGAGAGAGGAGAGGAGTGTGTGAGTTATGCATGTGAGAATGAGTTGCTAGTTTGAGTTTGGTTGTTTTGTAAGTAAAAATGGTTTTGGTGTAAGGCTAAGGACAAGTGTCCTTAGCTTAAAGAATAAGTTGACACCTTTGTGGTGTTGTGTAGCTTAAGCTTTTCCGCCCATTTGTGGGGTGGGGCAACATTTATCTTGTCTCATCCCACTAATTTACGGGTACTCCTCGATTCTAGTTTCCTCGATTTGCGTGCCCTCGGGTCGTTTTACGAAAAACGTTTTCATAAATTATGAATCAACGGCACAAAACGAATCTAATAAAAATTGTCTCATTAAAAATGGAGTTCAAAAACGTAAATACGTAATCCTAAGGTTTCCGGTTTATTCGTAAAGGACGTTAAATTATAATCGTAAGTCCTAATCTCTTCTCGTAAATTTGTGAGTATATGAACTAACTCAAATTTAAAATCCAAAAATAATATTTACGGATAAATTTATTTCCTGAAATGTCGGACTGTTACCAAAGACGGTGTATGTAAACGTAAGCACGTAACGTAGAATCCTCCGGTTTAAACGTAGTTGATGCTACTTCAAGACGTAAACCCAAATTTCTTCCCAAAAATAAGCGAGTTCATAATATAACATTAAAATAATGTTTTTAAATAACACTTGAGAATAAAATATCAACCATAAATTGACGGATTGTCACATCATTTATCCCTAAACAGGATCTTTGTCCTCAAAGATCATTTTATATTACTACTCGCTTCTTATAGAGTTAAAGCCATGTGGGTATTTCCTCCACATCCGATATTTTCTCATAAGTGTAATCCATTACAATATGCGAGTTTCTTCAAACATAACTACGGGAATAAGATCAGACTAAATGTTGACTTACTTTCTTTGTCCATGATGTTCACGGGTTTCTGATGAATGCAACTTTTCGCCGATCTATACTTTTACTAAAAAACAATCAGATTTTCACTTGATAGACATTTCATCAAGTTAGATATACGAAACATAATTCACGCAGCCCTTGAAGTCATGGGTAGATCCAGCTTATATGCCTTTCTAACCAATTTTTACATCATTTCAATGGTCCCATATAACGAGGACTTATATCCCATGATCTTTCAGATCATCAATTCATTTTTCCATGGTTAAAATTTTTGGCATAACTTCGCTACCCATCCTGCACTTCAAGATCTACATCTCATATTCACATAACCTCCTGCCCACTACTGGCAGTCAATAATCAGATCCTAATTTCAACAATCATTTCAGGTCTCGCGGGTCGGGTATTTTGTAAGGTTAGGTTCGCCATCATAGGAAACCTTAAACCTAAAAGATGTGTCCAACTCACAGTAGGTGTATGTCGGGTGTCTTCATCCCAACTCCTGCTTACAGATGCTCTAATATTCAGATCCTCACAAGATTCGATCTCGATCCTAATACGATAATTATCTACGATGATCTCTCCCAAGGAAAGCGATTATTCGGTTTATTACTAAAGGTCAATCATTCAAACATAAAACAACACTTATAGTATTTTGTATCGTTACTTTACCTCGTCCCTTCGATTGGGGTGGTACACAGTACTCTCATCAAGATTCGTTCTCAATGACTTCTGAGCAAATCTTTAGAAATTCGATGCGAAGCGAGGATCTTGATAGAGATGATCGATACAGGCACACTATGTTCACACAACTCCTTTAAATACAAAAGAGTCAATTTCTTCATCAAGAATCTATCATTAACAAGAATGATATTAGCAAATTTGGTCAGTCTGTCGACGATGACCCAAATCGAATCAAATTCAGATGATGACCTTTGCAATAGTTAGACGTTTACTAATGTATGGGGCGATGTCTGCCTTCATAATTTTCTATTATTACAACTTCTTCAGATAAAGATACATTTAATCGGAAATGACAGGAATAGAATACTTATACTTACAATATTCCAACATAACTATATCTCACAATCCTCTATATATAGGCAACCATAAACGGCCTTTTAAAACATTTAACGCCATTGGCTTCTCAATTCTAATGGTTCACATTAGCCGCGAACCCCCTTTTATTATTTATATTATCCTTCTTATAAGCATCGGCTATATTTTAAATTACTCAGTAATTTATTTGCATAGTCATTATTAAGGAACACATCCTAATTGGTTCTTTATCCTTTCTATATAATGTGTCGGTATCTACATTCACCTTTCCTGATGAAATAATTATCAGGACCGTATTTATTCAAAAATTCTTTCTTCATATTTTCTAAGTTTTAGTCTCGTCTCAACTATCATTTTTATCAATCTTGCTCAATCCGACGTTTATAGCGTCGATAAATATTACAAGTATTTAAATAATAAATATTTAATTTTTATGAAACGTAAACGCAAAAAGTTTTTAATTTTTTTCAGTTTGTCCAATTATATAAAAATGTTCAAAATAAATTTGAATTTAATTAACACAATTTTTGTTGATTTATCAGACATAATTAGTAAGATCTGTAAATGTTCGAAAAACCTTCGTTTATTCTTTGGTAGAAATTTTCTTAGTTGAAAAGTAAAAATTGTTGTTTCAAATTTCGAGTCATGGTTCAAATGTTTTCCTCAATTCTTCTTAAGTTTTCTAGAAGTATACACAAACATTTACCCCTAAACAGGAGTTTAGTTAAATGTTCTGGGTATAAGGGAATAATCCCTCAAAAGTTCTTTTTGGTATAACCTTAAGCCTTAATGGCTCTAATCTTTGAAAAGTCAATATAGATCCCATTATCTTATTAATCACACAGTCAAATCATATAAAGGATTAAGCCGTTAATCACATGTTAATTATTCAGGGTACATGAAGGTCTACTTATTCTAAGGATTTGGTAAATGATGGATTAGATCTATTGATTAATGGTGGAAATGGGGAAGATGGAGATTAGGTGTAGAGAGAGAAAGGAGAGGGAAGAAAAGTAGAGAGAGAAAAGGAAATTAGATTAATGAATTGTGTAAATGAATGAACTAACCAACCCCTCCTAACATGCTAGGAGGGGTATATATATAGCCCACCCTACATGTGGGCTATATGGACTATACATTACTAAGTGGACCACGAGCCCATTACATAATTATCGTTGGAGCGACCGATCCTTCATAAATACGTAAAACGTATTTCCAACAATCTCCCCCTAAGGGAGGTCGCTCCAAGTTACAAAGTTCTAAATATTCTATGGCTCGTGATCTATGCTAATAATGATGTGACCGAGACTTTCTTTGGGAAAACACATT
Organism: Glebionis coronaria; assembly: GCA_025667525.1. Lineage (NCBI taxonomy): Eukaryota > Viridiplantae > Streptophyta > Magnoliopsida > Asterales > Asteraceae > Glebionis > Glebionis coronaria. Next base: position 328,662,605 of record CM046881.1, on the reverse strand, counting down.
TCCAACAATCTCCCCCTAAGGGAGGTCACACCATTTTACAAAATCTTAAACCTAGCATCTATGATTGAGTCTTCGATCTTGTTCTTGTGAATATGCTTGATGTGATCTTTGACTTTAGTCTTGAGCATGTTTCCTTGCCTTGACCTTGTGCATTCATCACTTGTGAAATTTGCCTTTTTGTGACTTCATGTTCCACATACTTATACTTTTAAATTCTTGAAAGCTTCAGAGTTTGATACAGCGGAAGACTTGACCTTCGGGCTTTCTTGAATTTGTTGAAGTACTAATTGTATGTAGTATAAGCATGTGGTGACGACTTCTTCTGGATTGTACACCGCAATGCCACCTTCTTGTTACGCTGCATAAGACAGTTAGCAACAAACAATATATACGGATGAAATGGCCTTGAACATTTCATTCTAATTCGGTAGCATTTTACCTCCGGTCGGTGAAGACCGTTGGACGATATTAAATATCGTACTTGTGGCAGGTAGTTTCAATAAAGAACCTCCTTGACAAGATTTCGCGGGTAAACCCGTTCTCTTTACTCGACCGTCCAAAGCTGACTGCGAACGTAAAGAGTGAATCATTTGGATAATATTATCCGCATGATTTGAAGCCGTCAATTCATGTTCCTGGAACAAGTGAAGTTCAATTAAGAACCGCACCATCGTTGCTTTCCAGTTGTCACGTGCTTGATTCGTATAGAATCTTGCAAGTTACCTACCAAGTGCTGTTTGATGTTAACACTAGAAGGATTTCCATTCGTCACTGTAAATTCTTAATAGTATTACTCTGAATGTTCTGGCAAGATCACTAAGATATTGCGTAGAGGCCTGGAACGTGTTTAAATTCATTTAAGAATTAAACCACTGTTGCTTTCCAGTTATCACAAGTTTGATTCATAAAGAATCGCACAAGTCACCTACCATGAGCTTTTTGATATTCGCTCAAGAAGGATTTCCATCTTCATTGTAAATACTTTCGTATTACTCGGATGTTCAGGCAAGATCATGAAGATTTTGCGTAGGACTCTTAAGATCTTACTTACTTTTCACAGTGTGTGAAGAAGCAAGGAATAATGAAAGTGTGTCCTAATGAGATATTTGATGATCTCAAATGGCTCTAGACTCGATCGTGCATTTTTGGATTTTAGTGATCGGAGGCTGGAGAGGAGTGCCACCTTTTCAATACCAATTTATTCGGAGTGAATAAATCAATAGATAATGTGTTGATCTCCGTGTGATTAAAACAAATATCTTTTAAGAGATATTTGAGTTAGCTGGGAAGGGTTGTGCATTGCATCACTGGGTCCATGATGTCTTTCTTCAATATCAAGAATCATTAAAAATGATCTCAATAGCATATGAATTGACCCGGTTTCTGCCTAAGGTTGTAAGGAGGGCTTCTTTCTTTACACCCTTTATCTTTACAATTCTTTTTCATTCTTCAACCCCTTCAATGCTTACCAATACGTCATAACTAGCACCTTGTTGTGATTGTTCCAGTGCTAACTTAAGTACTTGGTCGGCATTCAGCTACGTTCACAATCTTTCTCCATCTTTCCTAAGGACTACTATTTCTAGCTATGGAATGTCCTTGGGAAGATTCCTCCGGTTCTAGAGAAATCATTGGACTTTAACCTATCCTACCATCCTTATGTCACCACAATCTTCATCGTCGTGAAAAGAGATGTTTTGGGTAAGTGTATGTCACCATGAAATCCATTTTGAAGTGCAAATCCATTTTGCTCCCCCTTAACATATGCTACGATATTCGAAAACATTTCGCACATGTCGGGATGAGCTAACACGTTAAGTCAAACCATTTGTGATTAATCATTTCCCATATTAAATCACATTTTCTCCCCCATATTAAAAATATTAACCCAATCGATGTTTTTAATATCAATTGATTTAATAGCCTTTGTAAAAAAATTTGGGAAGAAAAATGCAAATCCAATTATCTTCATGATTTTAACAAGCTCCCCCTCAAATTAATGAGGGTATACTTGAAACGTAAATTAAATACCTTTTAAACACAAGTGTAAGGTATTTAACACGTGCAAAGATCAATATATGATGATGAATTCACAATATTAGCAATTTACGAGGTTGGACCTGAATAATGGAGAACATCATATGAAAGAAGCACATGGTTCTTGTTCACGAATGTTGGTCACCTCGTCACGTCCCCGAGAAAATTAATTCCCGTTGTTGAGTCAAAGCTTTCCGGTGAAATGCTTGACTTGATTATGACAAGCGGGTTGCTATCTGAAATAATAGCAAACCATTTTGAGCATGTTTTAAAAGTTTGAACTTCTGCTCGAACTTTATTTACAACCCCGTGTCATTATTGAATGACATTTCTAGGTTCGTAAATATTATCGATTCCAGAAGACATGCTCTTTTTATCAAATAATTTTTGAACACACAATTTTGAAAGATTTAGAAAAACCTTTTGAGAAATTCTCGAAAAATTGTGTTCAAAGTTTTGAAAACCAATTACTTGAGCGTAAGATGTTGAATATCTTATAAAACGAGCTCAAGTCCGAGAAGTTGTAAACTTCCCGTTGTTAAGGATAAGTTTATCATCGGCGATAAACTTTCCTTTTATCTGAAGGACGAGTCCTAAGCTGACATTTACTTAGAAGTCGTGTTCATGAGCTTGAAAACTTTGATTGTTTTAACGGAAAGCTCATGACTGAGAAAGGTTAATTTCTCGTTACGAGGAAAAGTTCTCTTATTTAAAAGATACACTTTCCTTTCTGAGCTTAAAACTTCGAATGTTTTAAGACAAGCTCATGACCGAGAAAATTGAATTTCTCGTTATGAGGATAAGTTTATCATTAATGATAAACTTTCCTTTATTTGAAGTTCGAGTTACAGTCTGACATTTAACTATAAGTCATTGTGCATGAGCTTAAAAACTTCGAATGTTTTTATTATTAGCTCATGCCCGAGAAAAATTAATTTCTCGTTGTAAGGATAAGTTTATCATCGGCGATAAACTTTCCTGCCTTTGAAGAACGGGTTACAGACTGTCATTTATCTATAAGCCTTAATGCATGAGCTTAAAAACTTGGAATGTTTTTGATATAAGCTCATGCCCGAGAAAAATGAATTTCTCGTTTTTAGGATAAGTTTATCATCGGCGATGAACTTTCCTGTCTTTTGAGATCGAGTTACAGTCTGTTATGTGACTGTAAGTCCTTTTTGCAGCTTAACCATGAATCCCCTAAGACATTTGTTTCTCTGATATCTGCTTCTTCAGCAACCAAACTCTAAGAGTGTCCTTAGTTGAACGGTATACAACGATTGGACCGCTTCGTTCTTTTGGAACATCAACTTTGGTACCTGCATTCTCATTAGAAGTTTGTATACTTTTGTATGGGTTAGAGATATCTATTTTTGAAGCACGTGGGGGTTCACAGTTGGCTTTACTTGTGTCAGAGGTGGCCTGAGGGGATGATTCACTTGTCTTAGTTGGCAAACGTTTCCTTTTATAGAAAATCTTAAGTTCAGGCTTAAGTGATGTATCATCCTTTGCAATTTCCTCCCTAGTAGTCTTCGTAGAATCAGAGACTATCCTAGTTAAAGGGCACTCGTTTCCTACAAGAGTAAAAGTTCTACCAGTGGGGCGCCAAACTTTACCAAAGGGTTTGATTTTAGCTATCCACTGGGACCTAATTCTAGCACGGGAGTTCACCTCATCAAGTAATTTCTTGACACAAGCATCATGATTTGCTGTAAAGACACATTTTCTACATGTTTTACAAGTAGCATATTTAATGTCTGAATAATTCCTAGATGATTGATCGATGCTCCTAGAAGATGGCATGCTACGGTTAGCAGTGTTGGGTAATCTAGAAGGCATCTGACTAGGTTGGACATTGCTATCTCTTACATGTGTCTTTTGAATAGCTTCCCTTTGACCAGATTTGTGGCAAACGTCATTTGAACTAGTTCTAGACGTGGTCTTGGTATTTTTAGGGAAACTAGAGGCAATCATATGATTTGGTCTTGCTAAAGCTGGAGTGATCACATTGGGCCTAGTTGCTGGAGTGACAGTTCTAGAAATATGACCCAAATCAACTTGGGAGGCAAACCGCGGTCTCGAGGATTGTGATCGCTCGGATCCAAATGCAGTAGGTTGTCTGACAGTCGGTTGTCTGACGAACTGATTTGTAGGCGGTTTCCCCAAGATTGATGGTTTTTCAAGCTTAGTGTCCACACTAGGTCCTTTACTTTTCCTTAACTCGTTTTTCAACGCAGCTATAGCAAAAACCTTTTCCTGTACTTGGGCCTTTAAAGTCTCATTCTCTTTGAGCAAGTTATCTTGGGATGCCAACTTAGATTCAAGCAGTTGAATTTGTTTCAAAAGATTATCCTTTTCAGCTTTAGAATCTAAAACAGTTTGATCCAATTTTCTTTCAAGAACAACGTTTGATTTTTCAAGTTTTTCAAAGTATGTTTCAAATTTGACCGTTTTCTTAGAAAATTCAAGTTTGGCATCCTCAAGATCTTTTGATTGTTGAGCTACAATCGTTTGGAGCTCTCTAATCTTGGAATCAGAAGCAATCAATGAAGCAGTTATAGGATAATTATCATGATGTTTAGCATTCTGAACAATCTCTCCCCCATTATGACTTACATCGGATGAATCAGAAGTGGTATTGCTATCACTCGTTTCCATCCCATGTTTGTCATAATTAGGTTCAGAATTCTCAATATGCGGCATATCATCAGCATATACATCATAAACAACATTACATTGTGCCATGTTTGCAGGTTCTGCGTCATAAATGGGTAAGGTGTCATCAAGAGAAATCTCGTGAACATTCCCTGACGTGCCACCGGCATCATGTTGTCCTCCTGATTCTGTGCTCGTACCATCGTTAGGCTCCAAGTTGTCAACCGTATAACCAGTTTCCTCTTGCATCGAAGAGTCTTGCACTCCATTATCATATCCTTGCTGAAGTCGAGATCTTTCATAAATCGAAGACGAGACCGATGTCATGAGTTTCAAAATTGTATCACGAAAAACTCGAAGCTCGGTATTTGTATCTCGAAGAAAAGATTGGCAAATCATCGAACTTTTAGACTTGATGATATTGAATTGGAGGAAAGGCGTGAGTTGTGTCACAAGAGCCTTATAAGCAAGTGCCGATGCAGAGTGATTAAAATTTTCATTGTTGAGTTGCTCTGCGAGTTGGGTCAAGATGGTGAACATTGATTCCATGAATATATGACGATCTTGACCAAATATTGTCACAAATTCGCTCCCTCCTTGAATCCGTGAAAGAGTAACTAGATGACACTGAAGCATTTGAAAAGAATTTATACCACTTTCTCGAGCTTTGTGTTTCATTCGATGCAAATCTCCCTCTTTAAGTGTTGATTTTAACGAATCCATTGAAAATCGAGGAAAAATGATGTGGATGTAGTAGTTTGCAGGATTTTTACAATTCGATTCGGCGCAAAAGATGTTGTCGGCTCAAACGATTATGAATTAAACCCGGTCAAAAATCCGTATTTGCTAATTATAAATCCCGTCACTTTCACTCGTCAGTTTTGACTTCAAATCCGGCCAGAATAATGTTTAACCCGACAAAAAAATTTTTCGACGTTAACTTAAAAAGAAATACCCGCCTCAACGCGATTTGTCAAAAACCAATAAACAAAAATATACTAAACTAAAAATATAAAAGTGACAAAATACCAAAAAAATTAACTAATAAATTTAACTATAAAATATAAAAACTAAAAAAAAATCTAATATTTGAAAAAATAAAAAAATTAAAGAAACTTTATGACACAAATTTAACTAAAAATTAGTTAGCAAAAACTAGAAAATTAAAAAAATCTGAGATTTGGCAAAAACCCTTGATACGTGGATAGATAAAAGACTATTAACTGCCACTCTTATACGTGGCCCAATCAAGATAAGTCCACCGCCCAACCCTCCTTCTTGTTATGTCCGCCTAACACTAAATAACAAACCGTCCCCCAATTCTTTGTTTAATCCGCCCACTTTAATCCTAGTTTCTCTCAAACTTACCTACTCAATCTAAAAACTCTCTCAATTGTGTCCGCCCCCTCTCTCTCTTCTGAAACCCAGAAACCAACTCCTATCAATCTTTTTAATCTCACAGTAACTTCCGCCCCCTTTTCTTCCAATCCTGCATCACTTCTTCTTGATTACACACCATAAACAAAACTCTCTTTAAACCAAACTCATAAGTCTCAGTCAACCTTTGCTTTATAACCTCCGCCTGTTCAATCTGCACTATTCAGGAATCGAATCTTCAAGATCTTAAAAAATAAGGTCTCGGGTAGGTTTCTCTTTTAATTTTATGTTGAGTAATTGAGTCCCTCTCTCTTCTGTAGTGTCTTTCTTGTAAAGTGGGGGTCGTTTCGAGTCTTGATCGAGGGTGAGGGAGTGATGAGGTTGTGGGTATGATGGGTGTCGGGGTGGTTGGGGTGAGAGGGGTGAGTTGGTGAGACGAGGGTCTTGCAAGGGTGAGGTCTAGTGTTTTAGGTGATTGGTTTGAGTCGGTTCGAGGGAGTGTGAGTGTTTGTGTGTGTGAGTGAGTCTTGATTTGTTGAGATGGTTTGAGAGTAGGCGAGGGTCTGTTTGGAAAATCGAGTCGAATGTTGAGTCGGATGTTGAGATGATTTGAGACTGGGCTGTGAGTCGAGGGTGGGTAAATGAAAGAGGGATATTCGAGTCTTGGTTGTGTTTGAGTGTAAGTGTGTTGAAGTCTAGGGTGGGTGTCCGAGAGAAAGAGAGGGTTTGAGGGTGTGAGTCGTGTGGGTAAATGAGTTGTGGGTTTGCGTTTGGTGTCAGGTCGAGTCTAGTGGTCGAGAGTCTTGTGAGTGATTTTGGTTTGGACGGGTGTAATGAATCGAGTCTGGGTTAGTTTTGAGTTGAGAGTTTGTGAGTGTGGATCGGGTGAGGTGAGCGGGTGTGTTTGGTTTGTGGAGTCCGAGAGTGTGAGTGGTTCGAGAATGAGTGAGTGATGTGGGTGGGGAGGGAATGTATGACGAGGGTGTGTTGGGAGTCAAAAGTTAGTTTCCCGTTGTGTATGAATTGTCGAATGAAGAGTCAGTCTTTTACGGAAAGGTCTATTCGAAAAGGTCTATTCGGAAAGTCTATTCTGAAAGTCTTGTCTATGCGGAAAATTTTGTCTTATGCGGAAAATTTTGTCTTAGCGGAAAATTTAGTCTATGCGGAAAGTTTCTATGCGGAAAGTTTCTATGCGGAAAGTTTCTATGCGGAAAGTTTTCTATGCGGAAAGTTTTCTATGCGGAAAGTTTTCTATGCGGAAAGTTTCTATGCGGAAAGTTTCTATGCGGAAAAAAAAATCTATTCGGAAAGTTTTCTGATTCTGAAAAAAAATTGGTCTATTCGGAAAGTTTTTCAAGGTTTGTCCATACGGAATGTTGTACAATAAAACTGAATAAAACTGAACAGATACGAGACTTGACAAAGATACGAGACTGATGTTGGACAGATTGATGAGATATGGACAATTGGACTGACTTTGGACAGATATGAAGAAGATGAAAATATGGACTGATTTGGACTGATAACTGATCTAAAAAAAAATTTGATTAAAAAAATAACTGAGTAAAAAATGATTGATTTAAAAAAAATTATTAAAAAAATGATAAAAATTGATTAAAACTGATAAAAAAAATGATAAAAAATGATTAAATAATGTGATTAAAGAACTTGATAAAAACTGATTAGATAGATTTTCAAGAAAGAAAAAGAACGAGATGATTATATAAAAAATAAAACGAAAAGATTATAAAAAATTAGAAAAGAAATGATTTTTACCACCAAATCAAAAGATAAAAAATAAGCAAATCCTAAGATTCAACCATGGCTCTGATACCAATTGAAGGTCTACTTATTCTAAGAATTTGGTAAATGATGGATTAGATCTATTGATTAATGGTGGAAATGGGGAAGATGGAGATTAGGTGTAGAGAGAGAAAGGAGAGGGAAGAAAAGTAGAGAGAGAAAAGGAAATTAGATTAATGAATTGTGTAAATGAATGAACTAACCAACCCCTCCTAACATGCTAGGAGGGGTATATATATAGCCCACCCTACATGTGGGCTATATGGACTATACATTACTAAGTGGACCACGAGCCCATTACATAATTATCGTTGGAGCGACCGATCCTTCATAAATACGTAAAACGTATTTCCAACAGTACAAGTTTTCATTACTCGTCCAATTCAGGACAGTCTATAAATAATTATTAACTCCTTCTTGTTCTTATAAACAAACAAATAGTTCTTAATGATCACGAGTATGAATTTATCAAATTACAGCCTACACACGTGATTCACCAAATTTATGAATGCTACATGTGCATTGATCAATCCAAACAACATAACATAAAACTCATAATGTTCATCACGAGTTCTGGATGTAGTGATTGGAATAGATAATCTTCTTTGCGGACGCGAAGTTGATGATAACCATGCTATAGATCAAATCTTTAGAACATACGCTAGAACCTTGTATATGATCGAACAAATCTATCATCTTGGGTAGTGGATATAGATTTTAATCGTCAATTTACTTAGTTCACGGTATTTCAACAAATAAATATAAGGAATGATAACACCATAGTCCTTCATAATGACGAGCTCGGTAAAATAAAAGCTTTCTCCGACAACTCTCCTAGTTGTACGGTAATTCTTTTAATTCAGATGGTGCTGGCGTACAGTGGACAAGCCACAGGTGCAGCACCGGGAATATAATCAATACCAATTTCAACTTGCCTTAATGGCGAAAGTCTAGGTAATTCACCAGCAACTACCTTCTAATGTTTCAGATAACGGTAACATCTTTTAATAAATTTATATTAGGTTCTTTCTAGATTACAATATCTATTATCAGTTTATAACCATTCATGGTATACTTTTTAAGTCTAAAAGCAGGATACAGCCACCTATCGGGAATTATTTAAATCACTTTTGATACTCAACATCTTATCTTTTAGGGGAATTCTACTCGAGTTCCCATCAATTAAGACAATGTCGTCATGTCATAATCAATCAATCCTTTCTACTGGCACTATCAACTTTTCAGTTTTATTGCCGTCGATAAGATGTGAACTTCTCAAGAGACTAATAATAACTCATAATCCTTCACAAATTCAAGGATATATGGAGACACAACTACCATTAAAAGAGTAAGGTAAACGCATAACCTACACGATAGAATTTCAAATTAGATACAGATGAAAACATTAACGAATATGAGTCTATCCTATGTTTTCATAATTTAAGTACGCATTTGAAAGCTCCTCGGATCGTTACCCAGGTCATTCAGAATGGAATCTAATCAAAAGAAATGATAAGAATGTCGATACATCCAGTCGGGTATCAACACTCAGTAATCAGATACTTTTTCAAAGAATCTCACCACAGGAGAATTGGACAGGGAGGGGATATCAATTGTCAATTAAGACAATTTCCACAGATGTTTTCAATTCGATTCAGAATAATAAATAGTACGGGCACATATGTAGGTGTCTCTAACACTATGTCCCTATTTTTGCACTTCTTGTAGATCTCATAAAGTTTAATCTTTCACAATCTTCAAAGAAAATATAATGTTTATTAACAAGTTTTATGGTGACTACTAATCAATCTTGCATGGTCCCTTCCAAATTGTATGTAGGCGCGTAACTATATACAATTTCAAGATTAACAATGCAATACTCAGTTCGTCAAAATTTTGTCATCATGTCTAAATAAAAATATTTTCATGCTTAATTCTTGAATAAGAATCAAAACTAATTTTACAAAGATTTTCTTTACTATGAAAACAATTAAGTTTTTCAAGGTGTTTTATAAACAACTTCATTTCGATAACGATCACTTATAAATCTCACTTTGAATAATCCTTATAGTGATGAAAATTCAATTTTCTCAAAGGATAGTGTTTTAACTTTATAAAAACAATGAGTGATCTGCAAAAGAGTGATGAAGAGTTATTCACAGAGAACTAACTACAATATGATAGGAAATGAACTTAGCCAATTAATCAGGAGGTTATGACCTCGATGGCACTTAGAAATACTAAGAGAAGAATCTACAACGCAACTCTAATTGAGATGAGTACTTGCTCAAAGGTTGCATCACTAATACAAACATTAGGATGAAGCAAGGAAAGATAGATAACATGGATACGTGTAGGATTTAGCAATCAAAGGTAGTATTTTCATTAATCACAAACAAGTTAAAATTGTACCGTAACACATTACGTGTCACTATGTCATACAATTCCCAGAACTCATCCTACCAACTGATGTCTCAGTTAAGTTAGGGATTTTTTTAAAAGATACCACAATGAATACTAATCTACAAGAGTCATTAGGTGTTCCACATGTCCCGAAAGATCCATCGGTCCCAATTCAGAAGAATATTTCTTCACTTTATTTATTGGACACTAGGCATCCTCGTCATTGGACAATGGCCTAGGAACAACCCTTAACACAAACTAACAATCATTTAAAACCTTATAATTCAATCACAGTACTTAACGACTTCCTCTTAACAATTTCTTATTCCATACAAGTTAAATTTTACTTAATTCAAGTTTTCAATCAACTTATACTCAATGTGATATCCTACTTCATTCTCCAATACTTTCAACCTTATTATTAGACCTTAAAAGGGCAATAAAAGCTTGATATGATCAACACTTAATTTCCAATCCTATAGCTCTTACAACAACAATTATCAAATGAGTCACTAGTATGAAATGACTCATATATTCAATTAGACTTCTCGGAAAGGTACTAGTGGCATGAGGCTTTTGGGTAATGTTTCCAATGACAGCCTCAAGTGCAACATTCACCCTTTCGATTTCAATTTAAGAATTGGATGACAACGAATCAGATGACATCTTTCTAGGTGGTAACGTTTTTTCAAACTCCACTCTATAAGGAAAGATCGTCATGACATCGATATCAGTTTTAATCTCGCCAATTCTTCTTCAATATCATAATCAACTAATATCTACATTTCTACGAATATCAACCATTTTGTTGGGATCATAAATATCCACAACTTGGTTTAGATCTGGAATAGCTAGAGTTCCTACAGAAATAACTTCGATTAATTTACTAGGGGATTTAGGGTTCCTTGTGACAATCTACGTCGTATAAATATAGAAATAATCATCAAACAATCATGTAATCAAATTACATCATATGTATATATATAATCCAAGTTATATATATTAAAATAACACTTCTCAGTCTGGCCTTGTCGGTAACTCGGGAATTCTTTCGCACCGTTATAGTCAAAAGATTTTTAGACATTTTTAGAAAAATGTTTATAGTTAAAAGATTTTGAAATGTTTTATTCAAAACCTTGGTTTTAAAAATCTTTCGTTCTCTATAACGAGAGCTCTGATACCAAACTGTAACACCCCCAAATTTATACAATTCAATACAGCGGAAGACTCGTTGGTGTTACGGGATAGCACATTACTCACATCATAGACAACGCTTAAAAATCGCGTCGTTTAATAATAAAGCATTTCCATTCATAAATATCAAATTTACATAGGTCCCAAGTCATTGTAATTCATACAAGTTTTACAAAGCATTTGAATGGAAATTGTTGTTTAAGTGTGGGCCATGAATTCTTGTTGTCTTCCCGAGAATTACCTTCAAGTACCTGAGATAAAACATATTAAAAGAAAAGGTCAGCGATAACGCCGAGTGAATTCATAGAGTTTAATGAAAACCATTAATATATCATCGGTATATATTTATTATCGAAAATCATTTTATACAAATCTTTGTAGTAGGCCATAAAATAGCCAAAGTCATTTATACAAATCCTTCTCAAAAATCATAATATAGGCTTTCGCCTTCAAAATCATTATACGAACCATTGTCGTAAAAAAAACATCACATAATACGTTTTATAACGTTGTATAGATTAAATAAAAACCGTTATATGAATATGGTTATGTAAAACCAAAACACGAACATAATATCAATAATAAAACCTCGTATTGCTAGTCAGGCAATATATCGTAATTCAGTGCGTATAGTAGTATTTGGTTATTTGGATTATTATAAGCCGCATGACATTGTTACCTTACTACAAAAAACAACGGGTAGCTAACCCGAAACTCATTTGCCCATCTAAAACAGCGTGTCGTCACAATAATCACGCTTGTGTAAATCTTCTCATACATAAATTCGCTTACCAATCAATGTGGCACCACGGGGATCAACCGTCAAGGGGCGAACTAGGGTGATCGTCCCCAAATAGTACTATTATATGCATAAGCGTCTACCAATCCCGGTAGTTCACAATTCATGCTAATGGGACTTTTAGTGACATAACCTAAATTTAATAATCCATTTTACTTCATACGTCGGGTCATATAATCATTCATCGGGTCATACAATGATTCGGGTCCAAATCAATAAACAAACAATCGGGACAAATGGTGTCCTATTTTAGTAAAACTAACATGTTATCTCCCTCATGGGTTTATAAAACATTTCATAAAAACATTTAAAAGAGTGCGAGGCTATGAACTCACGTTGATGCGGGAAGGCGGTTATCGGCGATTTGGATGTACGGTACGTGCTTCAATCACGGAAACCTAGACAAATAATACTCGTCTTAGACTTTTGTCCAATGACTTTATCAAAATAACAATTATGTATACATATGATGATTTTATATATGATGATGATCAGGTGGGTTTATACATTCTCATTTACTCATTCATTATAGTGTTTATGTGTTGGTAACTTTTATACAAGTTTACTAGTTTTACTTATTTACATTTTGAAGCCCAATGGGCCTATTACAAGCCCAATACTATTCATTAGCCCAATTATACTTTTATTATCAGTAGTATACTTTACATTTTGGGCCCAAATGGGTTAAGCCCAATAAGTAAGTTTATAAGTGTTTTACTAACTAGTCGGGTTTATAGTCCAATAAGGCTACTTTGGCCCGTTAATGTCTATATGTTGTAAAACTCGGGTTTTATTGGTTTTTACTTGTGAATAAGTTCATATATCAGTATGTGAGTTTATAAAAGTTTATATTAGACGGGTCCGACCGTCTAAGTTTTATTTGACAAAAACGTTAATCTTTCGGTTTAGCCGAAAAGACGTAAAACTTAGTACATAGTTTTATAACTTGGAAAAACATTTATACTTGTAATTTATATAACATGTCCCATTTTAATATCAATATATATAACTCTTTATTTATAATTATTATTAGCAACTAGTGTGTTTTATATATGTATATTTTATAAATACAAAATTTTGAGTGCTTATATTATATACTATTTATTTTACCAAATCTGTTCTAAATTTTCAATCCACTAAAATGTCCATATCTAGAGTTCTATATGGAGATAGGACCTAAAAGTTTTATCACAGAAACTAAATAATACGTGCTTCATTTTATTCCTTTATAGCTACTGATGAATCAACTTCTAAATATTTTAATAAATTCGTCCAAAACAGTGTAGGCAGATTTGCACTCTAAACTTGTTTTGATCATATCTCACTCATTTTGATGATTCCATTACATGGCCAACTCTCACATGTGTATAACACCTAATAATTACTTTAAATTGATTCCACCATGCCATTGTATCAGTTTATCATTTGGTTATTTACTGTTTTTATACAACCAACTTTATAAGCAAGAATTTAACCTTTTTACCTATGGTTTTCCATCTTTTTAACAATGTTTATCAAATCTATCAACACCAAATCCACGCATAATATTTTTAATCATCATTCATCATCATATATATATACATAAATAAAGAAAATACAAGATTAAATAATCAAAATAACAAGAGGATAGGAAGAACAATCTCTATACCACCATTAGTGATGAAAATATGAGTCTTTGATGAACAAGGCTTGGATTTTGATGGCAAACCTTGTGATAAACCAATATCATATTCAAGTCTAAAAACCTTTATAAACTTCTCATGGAAAATCAGCCCTATGACACCAACAAATCTTCTCCTTGGATGTTAGAATCACCTCCAATCTTCAAAGCTTCAAAGTAGCGTCATCATGTGTATGAGTAACACATGATTTTATGGCTAACATAGATCAAATGAGGGTTGTTTTTTATGATGGTTGGACGAATTTTAGAGAGAGAGGAGAGGATTGTGTGAGTTATGCATGTGTAGAATGAGTTTCTAGTTTGAGTTTGGTTGTTTTGTAAGTAAAAATGGTTTTGGTGTAAGGCTAAGGACAAGTGTCCTTAGCTTAAAGATTAAGTTGACACCTTTGTGGTGTTGTGTAGCTTAAGATTTGCCGCCCATTTGTGGGGTGGGGCAACATTTATCTTGTCTCATCCCACTAATTTACGGGTACTCCTCGATTCTAGTTTCCTCGATTTGCGTGCCCTCGGGTCGTTTTACGAAAAACGTTTTAATAAATTATGAATCAACGGCACAAAACGAATCTAATAAAAATTGTCTCATTAAAAACGGAGTTCAAAAACGTAAATACGTAATCCTAAGGTTTCCGGTTTAGTCGTAAAGGACGTTAAATTATAATCGTAAGTCCTAATCTCTTCTCGTAAATTTGTGAGTTTATGAACTAACTCAAATTTAAAATCCAAAAATAATATTTACGGATAAATTTATTTCCTGAAATGTCAGACTGTCACCAAATACGGTGTAGGTAAACGTAAGCACGTAACGTAGAATCCTCCGGTTTAAACGTAGTCGATGCTTTCAAGACGTAAACCCAAATTTCTTCCCAAAAATAAGTGAGTTCATAATATAACATTAAAATAATGTTTTTAAATAACACTTGAGAATAAAATATCAACCATAAATTGACGGATTGTCACACAACTCAATGAGCTAAATGTACTAAAGAATGAAGCTTATGAGAACTCGTTGATCTACAAGCAGAAGACCAAGATCATCCATGATGCTAGAATTAAGAACCGAGAGTTCCACGTTGGTGATCAAGTCTTACTCTTCAACTCTCGGTTGAAGATCTTCTCGGGCAAGTTGAAGAGCCGTTGGTCTGGTCCATTCACCGTCGCCAAAGTCTTCCCATATGGCACCATTGAGCTTTCTCAGCCAAATGGGCCCAATTTTAAGGTGAATGGCCAGCGCGTGAAGTTGTACTTTGGTGAGGACATCTCTCATGAGATGATTCCATCCCTCACCACGTTTCCCTTGAATTAAGTCCTGGGTCGAGTCAGGCTCGTGACTCGGTTAACAAAAACAAGCGCTTCTCGGAAGGCAACCCGTTGATCTATCCTTTATCGTTTTCATAATAAGTGTAGGGGGAGCCCCGTATGTGTTTGTTGTGTTGTTTCTTCTTCTGTGCAGGGATTAAAGCTTCAAAGATCCATCCTCTATGACTTTTGACGAACCGTGATCCCGTGTACCCGTCTTCCCGGTTCTATCCTAAACTGTCGTGATTCAATATTTCATATCTTATATGTTCACATTGAAATCACTATAGTTGTCCTTTCCTTAGCAAAATTTAAACAACGTGCACAATTTCCTAAGTGTAGGGGAGTTTACTCCCACATGCTTAAACATTGAGGACAATGTTTATATCAAGTGTAGGGGGGACTTCTATCGAAGTGAGTGGTCTTTTCCATGAATTTGTCCTTATTTTAACCAGAAAATCTGATTTTTCGACATTTTTCAAAATTTTTAATCTATTTTGGCCTTGTAGTTTTCCTGTTTTATCTTTATTTACTTTCTTTGCTAAAAATAAAGTTTAATAAAGTGGTTTTAAATTTTCCAAAGTCGTGAATATTTTGACTCAACCCGAGTTTACTTATCTAAGTTTACTCTAGCTAGTATCCTTAACGTGTTTAAGTCAAGTTTTGCTAGGCTTTTATATAGGGAACTTTAAAACGCGAAAGTCTTAACTCTCACGGGTTAAGTACAAGAACTTTTCGCAAGTTCCTATAATTGATCCTAGAGAGTTGTTTATCAAGGAAACTTTAAAATGTGATTTCTAAACTTAAAAAAGTCTAAGAATTTGCAAGATCCTATAGATGACTCGAAAACCCAAAACTTTGATTTAATTGGCTAAGCATCCACGAGTCTCATTCCTTGAGATTTTAAATTGTGGAGAACGAGAGATGATAGAGTCAATTATAAGTTTGGTATTCTTTCGTGAATTTATGTGAGTTAATTATGAGCTTATTCTCCCATCGCTTGCGAATAAATTTATCTGCAATAAATAAGGTTGCACGATTTGAAAAGTTACTTAGCTTCTAGCCCAAGATCGTTTAAAAGTTGCTCGGTAATAATTAGAGTTCATAGCCAAGGCATAACTTATTGAAGCGGGATGCGAAGATTGGCGAGTCCGAAAAGGCCCTAACAAGGCATGAGGGCTACATTTTGTTGTTAAAGATCCAAAACTAATGTGAAGAATCATTTATCAAAAATCAATATGAAGGACCGAGACACACGACGAAAAGCAAAAACTCCCCAAAAGATCATGGAGAATTCTATTCAAAAAGGCCCTAACAAGGTATGAGGATAAATATAGATCCAAGTCCTAAAAGGGGGCGGGTCGTTGAATATCAAAGTCCAAAATAAAGACTGGAGAAAAATGAAGAAGTCGTGGTCCAAATATGAAGATCTCTCAAAAAGTTCAAGAAAAGAAATTCCTATAATGAAGATTCGAAGTATGAAGTCGCTACCAAATATCGGTCCGAGAAAGGTCTCAAATCGTGAAGCGAGTTATATCAAGATATGAACTTTAAGAGGTCCCAAGAAGCAGTTTTAAAAGATTTTGTCCTTTAGCTAACTATTGATTAAATCGTCCCACTTTATTTTCAGCCTAAATAACTATCGAAATAAGTCAAACAATGCATCCTCGTGATCATTTAAGACAAAATTAAAATATAAGAGATAAACCTAGAAATAAGGGAGTCTAAGTAAATAACTGGCCCACATGAATTCGTGTTAGTTTGCTAACTTATAATAACAATGATCTCGTTTTTAAGCTTGGTATGGGGAACGTGAAACTTGAGGATGATAAACGTTCATGGCAGCTAAAACCCCAATGTAAGTCTTTGATTTCATTACTTATTTCTATCTTTTTATTTTCCTTAATGTTTAGTATTTAATAAAGGCCAAGGTGGGTTATCTATGATGGAAAATGTAAACCGTGCTTTAAAATTAATGCATTGCATGAGTACATTGCAATGGTCAAGTGTAGGGGATTTAATAAGTGTGAAAACACTTATCCTTTTATCACTTATTTCCAATAATAACATGACCAAAACGTGTATTTTATGTCGTAAAAGTCGGAATTATGCGTGGTTTGTGTTTTTATTGTGTTTTAGGACCAAAACATGATAAAGGGAGAAAACACGGGCTTTCACGGGCTTTTATCGAAGAAAACGAGAAAAGACGAAGTCAAATGATCAAGAGTGCAAAAAGAACGGAAGTCCAAGGCCTATTCTGAAGATTTATCGAAGAAAAAGTCTAAAGACCGAAGTTTAATGAAGTCGAAGAACTCAAGTCTAAATAAGTGAAAAATTTGGACGAGTTTAATTAATCCCGAGACGACGACGAGAAAAGTCGAAGAACTTAAAAGACGAAGAGCCGAGAAAAAAGAAAGAGGAGGCAACACATCCACCTCCCCATTTCCCTATAAATACCCTCCTAAACACATTAGGAGGGTGGTTAGCTAGTTATTTTCGTTTCTTTAGTTTTTTTTAGAGAGAAAGTGTTTAAGTTTCTCTCACTAAACTTCATCTTTTCTTTCAAGTTTAAGTTTTATTTTAATCTTTGTATTTGAGTTTGATTAATCAAAAGTTCAAGTTTAAGCTTTTAAGTTTCAATCTTTTTCTTCCTTTCTTGATTTTGCTTTGTCCTTAATCCGGAATTTCAATTTGATCTGAATTATTCTTAATTCGTGTTTGATTTTGATATTTTAGTGATTAAAAAGTTAATCTTTTTATTCCTTCCTAAGTTGTTGTACGGTATAAGCTATAAGCTTGTTGTAATTATTGGCTTGTTTCATATATATAGCTTATTGCATTTTCGGATTTCTTAAAAATTTTAGTGTTTTTAAAAGGTTCGATTTATAAAGTTTGCTTATTTGGAGTTTTGAAAGTTGTCAAAATTATGCTTATTTAGTTGTTTAAGATTCGTTTAAGAGTGCTTATTGGAACTGCTTATTGAAATTTTGGCTTATCTTCATTTTCGGATTATTTGGTGTTCGCAATATTGAGGGTTGATGTGATCGTGATAGTATATGTGATAATTAAGATACGTTATAGGGTAAATTAGGAAATTACCTTTAGGAAAAAGTAATAGTCTAAAATTACTAAAGACGGATTCAATTAAACACGTGGGTGAACCAAGTTCGTTGTACACGAAGATCGAGTGAATTTGAGACGTTATGTTTCGATTTGGACAATTGATTTGAATTGGTTTTCGGTTTTTAAAACTAAAATTAATTCTACCAATTTAAAATCTAAGTGCATAAATCGTTACCAGATAATAAAATCTAATAGACAATTATTAAAAAACTATATAAAATTTAAACTATTTAAAAAAAAATAAACAGTTAAATTATTTAAAAGAAATATAAATTTTTTATTATTCTATTTATTTATTTAATTTTATTTCCTATTTAAAAATTAATTTACTCATTCAATAAAGTATTTATACTTTTGGAACAGTAAATAAAGTATTTACTCATTACAGTTAACATAACACGAGACATTCAGAATCAAATTTCTAACTAAAATCAACAAAGATACAGTGTCTCAATTTAACAAAACAAATCACAGCAAAGCAGAATGATAGGTAATCAAACTTATTACAACAGATAAAATAACAACACTCAGATAAAATAGTGATGCAACAGTAAACAAAAAGATGATAAAAATAAAGCAAAAGAAACATTTAAGAACCAAATTCAAACAATGATATAATTATAGCAAGATAATAAACAGTAACCAAAAGGCATCTACTCAGACAAAAATCAACAAACAATTCCAAATTAATCAGATTAAAACTAAGATACAATCTATCAACTCAACACAGTATGCATCTACTTGTATTTATTCGGGTTCGAAAACAGCCGAGTCGAATGTTAGCAAATAATTTGTAACGAAATTACTTTGCAATTATGACCATTCAAATCCCTTTATGAAAACGTTAATCTATTGATTCGACTACAGCTAGCGCAAACTTGAAATGTAGATCTAAAGAGAGCAATGAAATCTACTAAAGTTACTTGTTTAACAAACTTAACAACAAAAAGTACATCATCATGAAACTATATTTGTTCTATTACTACTACACCTAAACGCAGCAAAAGCTAATCGCTACAGTAGCAGCAAGCAACGTATAAACCATATAGTTCTACAAGAATGATACCGAAATAATTAGAATCACAGTCCCAATCCAATTAGCCTCTAAATGTGATAGCATTAGCAAAAGGACGATATAAATCAAATTTTTTCAATCTAAACACACATAATAGCAACAATCACTCGAATAATTACAACCACATCTCATTACCACACTACACTGCAGATTGATATACCTGATTTCTAAAAGAAAACTTCAACAGTATCAAAATTAACAATAGCAATCTAATAGATTCAACTATATTATTAACTTTACGGATCTAAATAATCGTTTATCAAATTATTGCTCAAACAAACTAGCAGATTTGACGTCCAAATACACCTAAGTTTAAATAGTAAACGCAAATAACAAAGTCTTAAACTAACCCAAAATCTCAGCAGCTACAATAACAGTTTATTAAATTCAGCAAATAATAACATCAAAGTAAACTAAACCGATAAATTCAAAGATCTCAGCAGATTCATAAATTCACAAGACATTTAACAAGATAAAAAGGGAGATCTAATTACCTTGTCCTTCTACAAAAACGAAGGACTCAAATTTGCTCTTTAGAGCTTTTTCTTTCTGCCCGTAGCTGACGAGCCACGAGCTAACACGCCTTATAATTTTTCAACCCAATCTAGACCTAATGCTGACCATCAGCTCTAAAAACCATCGCCGAAAAAAATCATCATAAAACAACATTAATCAGCAGCTTCACCTGTTTCTTTTTTTTACTTAATCAGTAGGATTAAGTTTTATCCTTATCCTTCTCAATCACTTACATAAGCTATGGATTTAGCTTATTTGAGTGATACACAATTATAACGATATTTTAGATTAGAATGCAAACGGTTAAAAAAAATTAAACGAGAGATTTAAAGATTAAAACTGAACTTTTATTAAATCAAAACAACATTACAATATTTTTTAAAGAGAAATTACAACTCTAAAAAAAACTTAACATTATAACACTAAGAAGAAAAGGATGATTCTACTGAATAAGATGGGAGGTTTTTATAGTGAACCGAGAGGGGTGGTTTGTTGAGGGAGAATGATTTTCGGCCTTTAGATCAACACTCCCATCATCTCTCTCTTGTTAGTTTTGATCCAAGGGTGTAGGATTGATCTTGTGCACACAGATCGCCAGGCTGGCACATCTTGTGCTAGTTTGGTGCTCACCTGGCATGATGTAATTGGTTCCTTGTCAGTTGGCAGTAGAATGACCAATGAGAAACGAGATATGACGCGTCATTAAGACACGTGAATGCCTTGTACTTGGAATCTTCGTGTAGTCCACGTGCTCTTCTTGCCCTTAGTTATCTGATAAACATGCGTGTAAGTCACTCGCTCACCTATTGGAGAAACCCCCAAATTTTTAGGGTTCTTGAAACTGGGTTTGTTCTTCCCTTTTCTCTGCTCTGCGTCTTTCTTTATTTTATTTCTCTTTGTGTAAATTTTGACCAAAAGTGTTGACTCACAAAGTTTATATAAACTTTATCCATCGACTGATTTTTATTTGTTCTCTTTTGGGCTTTGGTTGGACCCATTCCATGCGTTCCATTATTTAGTCCTTAGGCTTTATTTGTGTTTTGACCCAATAATTCATCCGTTCCATTTATATTGTAAATGGGTTTAATGAGCTTTGACCAAAATGAAAACATAAGTAAATTAATGGGCTTTTAAGGCCCATTAATTAAATGTGGGATCCACTTTTTTTCAAACCGTGAATAAAATGACTCGTCTTTTGGCTTTTGATAGAAATCCTTCAAATCTCGTATCGGTTTCGCCGGTTTTCATGAACTTGGTACCTACACACATGAAACAAACAAAACAACATATACAAGGCAATATTTGAACAATTATTGCATTTATTCATCGTTTTTAGATACAATTGATATGACTAAAATCACTCATATCAAGGGTTTACACATTCCGACGGCAGCATTGTTTGTATCGCAATAACCCTTGTGGTTCTACTTTGAGATCTAGAGTAACATCCCCCTTATTCCGATCTAGGATTGCGATCGCTCATTGCGATCGCATATTCCGACGGGACTTATGGTCATTTTAAGTCGAAACTCTGCCCAATTTTAGTTTGCCACTTTCTGATAGTTTTATATTCCGACAGAAGTGCATTGCGACAGCTTGTATTCCGACATAATTGATCTTTTTTATTCCGATCTGAAACATTCCGATACCTTGGGCATTCCTATAGATAGTGTATTCCGATTGACCTACATTCCGATGGAATTTACTTTAACATTCCGATGGTTTATTTGCACTACATTCCGACAGTTTTAACTTTGTTACATTCCGATGGCATCATTCCGATAGCTTTGTTTTAAATTTATTTCGATCTGAAAAGTTTTAAGTTTTTAGTTTTAACAAAGTTTTAAGTTTTAAGTTCATTACGTTTTAATTTCTAAAAATTTCACACTTACCGAAATCTCTGTTTTTACCAAGTGTTTTTCTAGTAATTTTTAGTTTAATCTTTAAGTTTTATTTTTACTCAACGACATTTTCATATTTACTTTTAGTTTAAAATAGATAATCAAACAACCCATTTTATTTTCCACCAAGAACGACTGAGTCACACTAATTAACGGTAATCAATTCGAAAAGATCGGAAGATAACTTTTTTTATACTTGGCTAAAATCCAGTTATTAGTTCCTATGTCTAGTCGCAGTATCATAAGCTTAGTGCAATCGAATCATAATTTTATTCAAACTTACGAGCAAATAACAACGTAGCTAAGGCAAAGGATCTTGTATTCAAACTAGTTTTTAAACCTATGAATTCACTCAACCTTTGTGTTGACTTTAAGCATATATTTCAGATAAATGGTGACTGATAGCATAGAGCAGCACGAGGATGGCATGAAGAGGCACAAGACTGAAATTATTCTACATTTTGGGAACCTGATAATGTAAAACTCTGATTTTCAATGAAATATAAAGAAAGTTAATTTCATCACTCTTTTGAGCTGTTTTCTATCATTATGACTTGTGTTCTGTAAAGTAATACCCTATATCAATATTTTGCTGCGTAAAGGTAAAATGGGGGTGTTACAGATTGGTACTTAGAGCCATGGTTATATAGAACAAGTAAAATCTTGACTATAACTACTTTTAAAATAATTTCAAGAAAGTCCTCCATGCCCATGCTAGTGCTGCTACAAGAACGAGGTAATATTATACCAATACTAGGACTTCTACCCTATAGAAAAATGTGTAAATGAAACTATGTTTATGTGTACATAACCTACTATAAATGAGTTAGGATTTATTGACGCCTCTAGAAATAGGTATCCCTATCTCCCTCCTATTATCATCTTATCGGATTCTCAAGATGAGCGTTCTGCAAGTATTCCTGATAACTTCCCAAAGTATATTTCCACTCTCCCGATGAATAATCCTTATGATACTTCAGAAAATACACCCAAAGACCATAAAAACCCAAAATCCATTTTACCCTTTGACGACCCCTATATGCAAGTTATACAAGCATATAATGAAGAAGTAGATTTTACACCTAGACACCAAGATTTTCCATCACCTTACCCTATTAATATACCATCACCTATATTTTAAACCTTACCTAAAAATACCTATGAACAACAACTTATAGATGTCCTACCCTATATGAAAGAATTTCCTCCCGAGCGTATTGAAGATCTTGAAGATAAAGTTGAAGGGCTTTGGAAAAGCCGGAGAATTATACAACGAGATTTTGAGAAGTTAGAAGTATATTTTGAAGAAATCAAGGCTAAGTTGTGAAGAAGACAAATGATACACGATGAAGAAATTCTGCAAGCTCGACTAAAGATTTCTACTCCTGAGTTAGTCATTGAGGACATTCAAATTAGACATCGAGCTAATATACGAAGTCTTTTTGATGCCATCAAAGAACTTAAGAGGGAGTGATGAAAACATTAGACAATTAGGTTGTAAATACTTTCAAATTTATGTCTTCACTTTTATGTTAACAGATAAGCTTGTCCTGTAAGTATAAACAAGACAAGTTGTTAATAATAAAAGTCGTGTTTCTCATCCTGTCGTTTCATATTTATTTTTGAGGAGTAAGAAACCCCTATTTCTTGGATTTCTCATAAATGATTATGAATTAAATTGCGTTAATTCAAGAAGAAAGCATATACTTGAAAAAGTATATATTTTTGGAATATCCGTTATTTTCGATGATAATACGAATTATCAGTTGAATATAACCCGCAATTTGGAAGAAAGACTTAAGAAGATATATGGTATGCTTGGATATTATTTAAGACAAGTTGTTGCATATCAAATTATGTTACGATTATGGACGCGTCATATCTTTATAAATTCGTTGTATACATTGGAACTATGTTTCATAGTTGGATTTATTATCCTCAGATATGAATGATAATCAACATATTAAGTTTCCCCTACACCCTACCAAATAAACCCAAAAGATATACCTTGTGTTTGATGAACATTTATATGTATCCTATACATATGTGACAAATATTTTCTGATATGAGTATACCTTGGATTCTTAATTATTTCTATTATTTCCACACATTCTAAACCCTAAAAAGTATTTGACAAAGAATTGACAATAACGTGGCTGCAATCCTACAATTACAAATTGTCAATAAGAAGTATTAAACGGAAGAAGACTCGATGACTAGTTAGTTTTTTATATCCAAAGAAGAAAAGATGCTATTAGTATCACCCGTTGGATTGAAGAAGCTAAATTATTTTTCTCGCGTAGTAATCGTATTTGGAATTGAGAAATGAAGCTTGCTATAAGTGAGATAGCACTTCATCAGTTATCTTGATGAACTCTTTATACTCAACTTATTGAGATAAAAGAAGTTCGTGAGATCACTTGGTTAAATGTCAATGATCTTTTATAAAGATGATCGAGAAGGACAAAGGAGAATTCCGCTATCTAACGATGAAAGGAAATAACCTCAAGACATACGCGAGGAAACTTCAAAAGTTAGTAGAATATTATCTTATTCCATAGAATGATAAATGTTTTGTCATGGAATTTCATTAGAAATTCTATCATAAAACTTCATCAAGGAGTTTTTTTAGAAGATTTTATGAAGGAGTTTTATCAAAGATTTTAAAGAAAAGATTACCACTTCCAAACACCCAATGTATTGGACAAAGTCATTAACATATTCCTAAAGTTGATGAACAAGGTAATTAAGCACAATCCTGTGCAAAAATCAGAAAAAAATCTTAAGCGTAAACTCGGCAGTTAATGAACGTCCGTAGATTCAAGTAAACCAGAACATAGGATTATAAATCCAACCTACGGTCAATATGATGGAAATTTTCTTCTGTGAAAAAAATGCACCCTGCATCACACAGAAATTTGCACCATCGGGTGTCGGATTTTCAACATAGTAGATCATTGGACTAGGTTTTGTAAGGGCAAGTGGCCTTATAAATCATATGTTTGGCAGGATTATTTTGTAATTTATAGGGAATAAAATACCATCTTCTATTTTAACGTCGCTTGTCTCTGAAAATCGTATTCCTAGATGTAGAAACTAGAAGGGAGGGTTGAATAGTTTCTCATCGGTTTATCTCCTAGTTAAAATTCCTTTCAATTAGATGAGTGAACAAAACTATGTTTTACTTGAAAGCTAGTTGTATAATGATTAGGTTCAATTCTAATGCATTAACAATGTGTAGTAAGTATAATGATAATGAATGTAAGTAATGAGTA
Organism: Glebionis coronaria; assembly: GCA_025667525.1. Taxonomy (NCBI): domain Eukaryota; kingdom Viridiplantae; phylum Streptophyta; class Magnoliopsida; order Asterales; family Asteraceae; genus Glebionis; species Glebionis coronaria. Next base: position 328,637,470 of record CM046881.1, on the reverse strand, counting down.
AGGAAAGAAACAACCTAGTAGGAAGACACCAAGATTTATAGTGGTTCGGCAACGAGGCTCTATCCTCGTTCCTACTCCACTCCTCGAGTACACCTTACTCGAGATTTCCACTATACCCACAAGCTCCCTTCTTGGCGGAGAAAACCTTACAAAGTCGCTTACATTATTTTCCGACACTATGCTAAATGTTGAGACCTAATCTTAGCTAGGACCAATCTACACAACGTTTCCCGTTTCACTATTTTACGACACAAGGATAGATGTCGAGTTCTAATCCAAAGCTAGAACCAATCTTCACAACGTTCCCTACTTCACCATTTTCCGACACAAGGCTAGATGTTGAGTTCTAATCCAAAGCTAGAACCAATCTTCACGACTCTTCACTTTGAAGCTAAGTGAGAACTTCACACAACACAACTACTTATCACTTTATAGTTTAGTGAGAACTCACAAGACTCAACCAGATCACTTTATAATTTAGTGAGAACTCACAAGACACAACCACATCACTTTATAGTTTAGTGAGAACTAACACAACTAATTACAACTCAACTAAACATATCCAAGTACACACATGTATCTTGGATCTACGCAACATAAATCCAAGCACACACATGTACAATGGATTTACACAACTCTAATCCAAGTATTCACATATAGCTTGGATGAACACAACAAGTCCAAGTAATCACAAATACATTGGATCTATACAAGACACAAATAAACAAATGATGAACATGACTAGATCTTTAGGAGAAGGTGATCTTCATCAATCCTACATCTTTAATCACATCACAAGTGTGTGAGTGATCTTCTCTTTGGACAAGGTAAAGAAGGAGATCAAGAGGATAATCTTGAGTGAACATACTTAACACATTAAGTGATCATTTACAAATGACTAGGATTAGATAGGAGAAAGAAGGCTGAAAGAGATGTCCAAAAAGGGTTGATGAGAATGCAGATATTTATAAGACACACATCCAACGACTATATCTGCCCGCGGTTCCTTATTGGAGCCCGCGGTTCCCTATCGATAAGGAACCGCCGTAGGTGCTAAGGTACCGCTGGCGTAGAGTCCGCTCCATTTTGTCTTTTAGTGAAGTTGAAATATCTGAGGTTGTTTAAACCTTCAAAGGATATTCTTATGGCTTTGGAATATGCCATATTCAAATTTGCATTTTCATTTTAATAAAAAAATTTCTTAAAATTAAAGTTTATTAAAAATCTTTTGTTACATTTGGAAAAAGTGAGTTTTAAGGCTAATCAGTTTTATGATCACTAAGCATGATTAAGATATGTTAGTGTAATGATTATTACCTTGATGATAGTGTTTGTTAGATAATTCATTTAATGATTGTGTTTGACAATAAATGTCTTTGTAATTTGTCGTGATCAAAACTAAGAAAGATTAATTAATACTAACAATGTTTTTAGGCATTGCTTTGCATTAACAATCTCCCCCTTTTGATTACGACAAACTATAAACTCATTTACGTAAAATACAAGTTTATTTAAATTATTAACGAGTTTATCACTATCATTTCTCCCCCTTTGTCGAAGCAAAAAGGTTAGCACAAGTCTTTGAAGAAGAAAAGAACCGGACTTTTGCTAGTAGCTCCCCCTTGGTGCTTACTCCCACTTGTTTGGGGCACCAAGTAAATGAACTAAGGTGACATGCTACACAAAGGTTAGAAGAAAGAAAAGAAACACCAATGTATCTATGTGCACTACTTACTAACTAACTTGAGAGGGAGAAGGAACATAAATCTCAAATTAAAAGCAAGCATTTGCTAAGTATGTACAAAGAGCGTGTACTGACAAAATCATAGTTCAGTTGGTGGAATAAAGGAAAAAAATAAACATCCAAACCAATCAAGATGATTTAAAATGTCATTGGGTTAAAATTTAGAATTTATGGAATCACCCATAATTAATTTTAAGTTTTAACCATGATCAACTCTTTAACCAATGTGTGAAATAGAATTAGAAGGAAAGATAACACACATAACATTCATATTACATAAATATGAAATAACATACAAGAGAAATATTCATACACACAATATGAATATTTAAAGCAAAAAATATAGAAAATTGTAAAACCCGTAAAAATAAGGTAATAATTTAATTCTATTTTCAATTACTTTGAAGTATTTTATAACGTTAAATATTATTATGCTTAACGGTTTAAGTTGAAACCGATATTAAGTGTTATATTTTAATACTTTGACGAGTAACGAGGACTACTAGTGATCGCGATACCGACGGATGCCCACAATTTTATATTGTATTATCGATCGTTTCGATATTTAATACTTTCGACGATATCGTTTTAATTACGTATCGAGTCGTTATATTATTATTTTTCGTGTGCATTTAAACTTTTAAGTATTTTTAAGAAACCCGAGTCCCGTAAATATTTTGAAAATTTACTAATAGTTATTTCCCGCTTTTTAGCTAACTAGTTTCATTTTTAGCCACAACTATTGCCAAATTGCAACCAAGGTCCCTCCACCACTATATATAAAGCCTAAATAAACACACACTACTCATTTTCTCCACTAAAAAATTTCAACTATCTCTCTTCTCTCTCTCTAATTGCCGAAACACCCACCACCATCACAAATCCATACATTTTCGATTTTTACTCAAGTTTGAGGATGATTTGAGCTAAACCAAAGCTAGACCCACTCTTAGAATTGATCAAGGATCACATTGGTGTAAGAATTTTACACATGCAAGTCATTTTTATTTTTTTGATGTTGGTAGGTAGAAACCATGATCATGCATAGTGTTCTTGCCATGATCAATGGTGATTGTTGCAAGAATCTTGTTAAAAACTTGATTTTGATTCAAAGGTTTTAATTTTGATGATGATTTAGATGTTATGGTTCATATATGTTGATATTAGGGTATAGTAATGATCATTTCTATGGTTGGCTTTCATCAAAAAGTTTATTTTGTACAAGATTTTGGTAGTCATTTTATAACAGTAAGTAAACTGTAAAATCCAAATTTTTATGTTTTGAAAATGGCTTAACTTATAGCCTAGGGTTGTAGATAATTTTATTAGTTTCGATTTGATATAAGGTAGAGCTTCTAGCTCCAAACGAGCGCGAAGTTATGATGTTTTGAATGATCGTGTACCGGGAGACGAGTATCGACACTATAAATAGTTGTTGTCGATATTTGTATCGAATCTCGGGGACCCTAAATGGAAGTTTTGAAATATGTAACCTACTGATAATGAGGTGTTTACCTTATAGGTTGAGTTTACTTTAAAACCGGAGTGTCGGTTTTGTAAACAGAGTCGTTTAAATAAGTTAAAACGGTTGTATGAAAAATTAACGTAAATCTGTCCGGATTTTGTAGTTTGAAAATGAGTCGGGTAAAGGACTTTAAATGTAAAATCATTTAATGGGCTCTGTAAAACCCATAAAATAAGGTCATTACTTAATTCTTACTTTTCAAATATTTTTGAAGTATTTATAATATTAAATATTATTATGTTTAACGGTTTAAGTTGAAACCGATATTAAATATTTTATTTTAATATTTTGACGAGCAACGAGGACTACTAGTGATCGCGATACTGACGGATGCCCAAAATTTTATATTTTATTATCGATCGTTTCGATATTTAATATTTTCGACGATATCGTTTTAATTACGTATCGAGTCGTTATATTATTATTTTTCGTGTGCGTTTAAACTTTTAAGTATTTTTATGAAACCTGAGCCCCGTAAATATTTTCAAAATTGACTAATAATTATTTCCCGCTTTTTAGCTAACTATTTAAATTTTTAGCCACAACTATTGCTAAATTGCAACTTGGTCCCTACCCCACTATATATAAACTTTAATCAAACACACACTACACATTTTTACACTTAAAAATTTTCACCACTCCTCTCTCTCTCTCTCTCTCTTCTTTTGTCGTAACATCACCCACCATCACCAAACACACACAATTTCAATTTTAACTCAAGTTTGAGGTTGATTCAAGCTAAACCAAGCATAGAACCATTCATATTTTTGATCAAGGATCATATTGGTATAAGAATTTTACACATGCAAGCACTTTTTATTTTCTTAATGTTGGTAGGTAGAAGCCATGATCATGCATGGTGTTTGATGCCGATAGATTTGGGTTCGTTTGATGTGATTGTTGGTATGGATTGGTTGGTTGCTCGTGATGCGGTGATTGTATGTGGGGAGAAAGTTGTTCACATACCGGTGAAGGGCAAGGTGTTAGTAGTTAAAGGTGATGTCGGTAGATCTCGTCTGACGGTGATATCTTGTATCAAGGCGAGGAAATATGTAGAAAGAGGTTGTCACCTGTTCTTGGTCAAGTAGTGGAGAAAGAACTACCGGTTAGGCGTGTGGAAGATGTTCCGGTTATTCGTGATTTTCCTGAAGTATTTCCTGACGACTTGCCAGGGCTTCCGCCTCAGCGAGAAGTCGAATTCAAGATTGATCTAGTGCCAGGAGTTGCACCGGTGGCGCGTGCACCTTATCGTTTGGCACCGTCTAAGTTGAAGGAGTTGGCAGATCAGTTGAAGGAGTTAATGTAGAAGGGGTTCATTAGACCAAGTCCGTCACCTTGGGGAGCTCCAGTATTGTTCGTGAAGAAAAAGGACGGATCATTCAGAATGTGTATAGACTACCGAGAGTTGAACAAGTTAACTATCAAAAATCGTTATCCACTTCCTAGGATTGATGATTTCTTCGATCGACTTCATGGTTCGTGTGTGTACTCGAAGATCGACTTGAGGTCGGGTTATCATCAACTTCGTGTTAAAGAGGAGGACATACCTATTACAGCTTTTCAGACGCGTTATGGACACTTTGAATTTCAAGTGATGCCGTTTGGGTTAACTAACGCACCTGCGGTATTTATGGACTTAATGAATCGTGTGTTTAAACCATATCTCGACAAGTTTGTGATTGTATTTATCGATGATATCCTGATTTATTCCAAAAGTCGGGAGGAGCATGAAGGTCATCTAAAGATTATTTTGGAGTTGTTGAAGAAGAAGTTGTATGCAAAATTCTCCAAGTGTGATTTTTGGTTCGATTCAGTCCAATTCCTTGGGCACGTGATCGATAGTATCGGTGTTCATGTTGATCCTTCCAAAATTGAAGCTATTAGAGATTGGGCTAGGCCTACAACCCCGACGGAAGTTAGACAATTCCTGGGATTAGCTGGGTACTATCGGCGATTCATCGAAGGATTCTCATTAATTTCTAAACCTCTTACTAAACTTACAGAGAAAAACAAGAAGTATGAGTGTGGTTCAGAAGAAGAAGAAGCATTCCAAACTTTGAAGTGGAAGCTGTGTTCTGCACCAATTTTGGCCTTGCCCGACGGAGCTGAAGACTTTGTGGTATATTGTGACGCATCACGTAAGGGTTTTGGTGCTGTGTTGATGCAAAGGGAGAAAGTGATCGCGTATGCATCTCCTCAATTGAGGAAGCATGAGGAGAATTATACTACACATCATTTGGAATTAGGAGCAGTTGTCTTTGCTCTTAGACTTTGGAGACACTATCTCTACGGTACAAAGAGTGTGGTATATACCGATCATAAAAGCCTGCAACATATTTTGGATCAGAAGGAGCTCAATATGAGGCAGAGAAGATGGGTAGAATTGTTGAGTGATTATGACATTCAAATTTGCTACCATCCCGGCAAGGCGAATGTAGTTGCCGATGGTCTTAGTAGGAAGGATAGAGAAATAACCAAAAGGGTTAGAGCTTTAGCCATGAAAACTTATTCTAATTTATCTAATCGAATACTTAAAGCTCAAACGAAGGCAATGAAAGAAGAGAATGTGAGAAATGAAGACTTGGGTAGAAGGAAGACACCTATATTCGAAATTCGTGATGACGGAATTCGGTATTTCGAGAATCGTGTATGGTTACCGGTGTATGGAGGACTGAGAGATCTAATTATGCACGAATCTTATAAGTCTAAATATTCGATTCACCCAGGATCGGATAAAATGTACCAAGAGTTGAAGAAATGCTATTGGTGGCCGAATATGAAGGATAACATTGCTACTTATGTTAGTAAATGCTTGACGTGTGCTAAGGTGAAGTTTGAGCACAAGAGACCTTCGGGTTTACTGCAACAACCTGAAATCCCAGAATGGAAATGGGAGAAGATCACTATGGACTTTGTTTCGGGACTTCCGAGAACTTCTAGTGGTTATGATACGATTTGGGTGATTGTTGATCGGTTGACTAAGTCGGCTCATTTCTTGCCGATAAAGAAAACTGATGACTTAGACAAACTTACTCGGTTGTATTTGAAGGAAGTTTTTTGTAGACATGGAGTTCCTTTGTCAATTATTTCTGATCGAGATAGTCGGTTCACATCTGAGTTTTGGAAATCGCTTCAGCGAGCTTTGGGGACTCAGTTGGACATGAGCACTGCGTATCATCCGGAAACGGACGGACAAAGTGAGAGGACTATTCAGACCTTGGAGGATATGTTACGAGCGTGTGTAATAGACTTTGGAGGTAGTTGGGATCGACACTTAACTTTGGTGGAATTATCATAAAACAACAGTTACCATGCAAGTATCAAGGTTGCGCCTTTTGAAGCACTTTACGGGCGAAAGTGTAGATCACCAGTTGGTTGGTGTGAAGTTGGAGAAAGTCAATTGACGGGTCCTGAATTGATTAGAGAAACTACTGAGAAGATCGTGCAAATCAAGAATGGTTTATTGACAGCTCGTAGTAGACAGAAGAGCTATGCGGATAAGAGGAGAAAACCATTGGAGTTTGATATTGGCGACATGGTTATGTTGAAAGTATCACCTTGGAAAGGAGTAATTCGATTTGGCAAGCGAGGAAAGCTTAGTCCATGCTATATAGGTCCATTCAAGATTATTGATCGAGTTGGTCCTGTGGCATATAAGTTGGAATTGCCAGAGAAGTTAAGTGCTATTCATAATACTCTTCACGTTTCTAATCTTAAGAGGTGTTTGGCGGACGAGAATTTGATAATTACACTTGAGGAGATTCAACTGTACGACAAGCTGCATTTTATTGAGGAACCGGTGGAGATTATGGATCGAGAGGTGAAACGGCTTAAGCAAAGTCGGATCCCGATAGTGAAAGTGCGATGGAATTCCCGACGTGGACCCGAATACACTTGGGAGCGAGAGGACTACTTCAAGAGCAAGTATCCACATTTATTCGTAGACGGACCTAAGGAGAACTAAGCCCCAGGACGGTGTTGTCCTAAGGTGGTGAGGATGTAAAACCCACAAAATAAGGTCATTACTTAATTCTTACTTTTCAAATATTTTTGAAGTATTTATAACATTAAATATTATTATGTTTAACGGTTTAAGTTGAAACCGATATTAAATAATTTATTTTAATATTTTGACGAGCAACGAGGACTACTAGTGATCGCGATACCGACGGATGCCCAAAATATTATATTTTATTATCGATCATTTCGATATTTAATATTTTCGACGATATCATTTTAATTACGTATCGAGTCGTTATATTATTATTTTTCGTGTGCGTTTAAACTTTTAAGTATTTTTATGAAACCCGAGCCCCGTAAATATTTTCAAAATTGACTAATAATTATTTACCGCCTTTTTAGCTAACTATTTACATTTTTAGCCACAACTATTGCTAAATTGCAACTTGGTCCCTACCCTACTATATATAAACTTAAATCAAACACACACAACACATTTTTACAGTTAAAATTTTTCACCACTCCTCTCTCTCTCTCTTCTTTTGCCGTAACATCACCCACCATCACCAAACACACACAATTTCAATTTTAACTCAAGTTTGAGGTTGATTCAAGCTAAACCAAGCATAGACCCATTCATATTTTTGATCAAGGATCATATTGGCATAAGAATTTTACAAATGCAAGAACTTTTTATTTTCTTGATGTTGGTAGGTAGAAGCCATGATCATGCATGGTGTTTTTAGCATGATCCATGGTGGTTCTTGCTAGAAATCTTGTTAAAACTTCATTTTGATCTAAAGATTTTTATTTTTATTATGATTTCGATGTTATGGTGGATGTATGATGATATTAGTGTATATGAATGATCATTTCTATGGTTGGTTTTGATCAAAAAGTTGATTTTGTACAAGATTTTAATGGTCATTTTATAACAGTAGGTAAACTGTAAAATCCGAATTTTTATGTTTTGAAAATGGCTTAACTTATAGCCTAGGGTTGTAGATAATTTTTTTAGCTTCGATTTGATATAAGGTAGAGCTTCTAACTCCAAACAAGCGCGAAGTTATGATGTTTTGAATGATCGTGTACCGGGAGACGAGTATCGACACTACAAATAGTTGTTGTCGATATTTGGATCGAATCTCGGGGAATCTAAATGAAAGTTTTGAAATGTGTAACCTACTGATAATAAGGTGTTTACTTATTAGGTTGAGTTTACTTTAAAACCCGAGTGTCGGTTCTGTAAACGGAGTCGTTTAAATAAGTTAAAACAGTTGTATGAAAAATTAATGTAAATCTGTCCGGATTTTGTAGTTTGAAAATGAGTCGGGTAAAGTACTTTAAAAGTAATTTCATTTGATAAAATTGTAGGAGGAGTTTCTATATATAGTAATTTAGTTTATCGAGTCGTTTCATAAACGGTTGACAAGTTTAAAAGGGGTAAATAAGCTAGTACATGTAGTATGTGCCGGCGGACTTTGTTAAAACTGTAAAATGGTAAAGTAAATGAGTAGTAAAGTATAATGAAGTTATTTATATCGTTTACTCTCTAGTGTATTGTGGTTTTATGAGTTGAGTTTGACATTGTTATGTATGATTATTTCTCGAGTCTATTATTAATGTACACACCTTATTTGCTAGGTTGTGGTTGTCGTATTTATCGGGCATCTACTATCGTCGGCGATCGTCTTCAACTACTACTACTTAAGGTGAGTCTATAGCCTCGTTTGAGCTCATTCAAATATTTTAAAACCCGCGAGGGGGAATACATGTTTTGTAAACTTAGAACACAAGATTTTTATGGTATGCTTGTCCCTCTATGAATGGACCCGTGGTTGCATGCTTGTCCCTCTATGAATGAACCCGTGGTTGCCTTTAAATTGCATTAAGTGATTCCCTTTATTAAAGCCTAAATTATGGACCGTTAACTAGCTTATGATGGGCTAGCCGCTAGTACAATTAATAGATCTATGGGGGAAGCCGGCCCGGTTCAGTTTTTATGGACTTGTCATAGAAGCTTAGGCCCGACCTCCACACTGTTTGAACATATTGTATTGAGAAGTCAGGTATACGGCAATGTACCAATAATCTGGAGGTAACCGACAATTAATAAATCTCCTGTCTTATCAGACCTCTAAAGGGAGTGTCTAAGGGCTCAGTTCCATGAGCTTATTGCAATTTATGCTATATACAGTTATCATTGTTGATGCAAATTATTATTCGATGCTTATTAAGCATGCCACAAACTTATAATCTTTGCTTGTGTTCAAAATGATTATATAAACCTATAGATTCACTCCACATTTTGCTGATGATTTTCTCACATGTATTTCAGGTAAATTGGAAGGGTGAAGCTTGGAAGCCACGGGAATGATGTTGTGCACTACTTTTGTAATATAAACTCTTTGAATGTTTGTCAATCCTTTTGTTCAAAACAATTTAAATCTTTTTTTTATTGTACTTTGGTTACGATGTCTTGGGACTACACTATTCTGACAAATGTTTTAGGAACGATAAATTTGAAACGTCTCTTTTCGAGTCGTTCTTTATAAATTATGTGTTGTTGTATCATTGTTTAGCACCCAAAGATGTATTCCGCTGCGTGTAAATTTGGGGGTGTTAAAGGCTCTTGGGAGGAATTTCTATATATAATAATTAAGTTCTCTGAGTAGTATCATAAAAATTTGATATGTTTAAGTATGGGAAAACGGCTTGGACATTCGGTATGTTCCGGCAGATTTTTATTAAAGGCATAGAATAATATAGTCAACGTATAAGAGAGTATAATAGAACCACTTGTGTCGTTTTCTCTGGAGTTGTCGTGATTTCATACTTGAGTTTGATTTTATTATGTATCATTTATTTCTCGAGTCTATTATTAATGTACGCACCATATTTGCTAGGTTGCGGTTGTCGTATTTTTCGGGCATTTACTATCGTCAGCGATCGTCTTCAACTACTTCTACTACTTAAGGTGAGTCTATAGCCTCGTTTGAGATCATTCAAATATTTTTAAAACCCGCGAGGGGGAATACATGTTTTATAAACTTAGAACACAAGATTTTTATGGTATGCTTGTCCCTCTTTGAATAGGACCCGTGGTTGCCTTTAAATTGCATTAAGTGATTGCCATAGTTAAAGCCTCAATTATGGACCGTTAACTAGCTTATGATGGGCTAGCCGCTAGTACAATGAATAGATCTATGGGGGAAGCCGCCCTGGTTCAGTTAGTGTGGACTTTTTACAGAAGCTTAGGCCCGACCTCCACACTGTTTGAGCATATTGTATTGAGAAGTCAGGTATACGGCAATGTACCAATAATCTGGAGGTAACCGACAATTAATAAATCTCCTGTCTTATCAGACCTCTAAAAGGAGTGTCTAAGGGCTCGGTTCCATGAGCTTATTGCAATTTATGCTATATACAATTATTATTGTTGATGCAAATTATTATTTGATGCTTGTTAAGCATGCCACAAACTTATAATCTTTGCTTGTGTTCAAATTGATTACATAAACCTTAGATTCACTCGGAATTTTTGCTGATTGTTTTACTCACATGTATTTCAGGTAATCAAGAAGTTGAAGCTTGGAGGTCACGGGAATGAAGTTGTGCACTGCTTTTGTTGTCAAACTCTTTGATTCATTTATCGTTCCATTTTTAAAACAAACTAATATGTTGTTTTAACTTATCTTTTGGTAACGATTACTTGGGACTACGCTACTCTGGTGAATGTTTTAGGAACGGTAAATTTGAAACGTCTCTTTTCGAGTCGTTCTTTATAAATTATGTGTTATTGTATCATTGTTTAGCACCCAAAGATGTGTTCCGCTGCGTGTAAATTTGGGGGTGTTAAAGATTGGTACCAGAGCCATGAGTTATAGAGAACTAGGTCTTTTTTTAAAAAACCTAAACTATAACTATCAGTTTTTATTGTTCAAAGAGTCGGTGCACATGACTTCGCGTGACTTCAGGTTCAAGCTACTTCTGAGATTACAATTTTAGTATACGTTATTACGTATACCTTATTGACAAGTATTTATAAATAAATAGTATGATCCACTTATGGATATATATTTATATCTAGGATCCCTTTATCGATATATATTTATGTTGTTAGACTTTTCGATAAAAGTTTATCATTTACTAATGATTAACTTAAATAAATACAATGAATTTTCAAGATCTTTCTGTTTTTATTTTTGAAGTATTTAAATTGCTTTTATTGCAAAATATTATATTATGACCTTACATACCTTCATTTGCGTGTGCTATGTTCATTTTTTAACCCTTTGAGATATCTATATAGATATACAAATCGTCTTCCGACTGTTTGTGCTTGGACGTCTTGAAACGTAATGTGTCCTTGGAATTGACTAAACGCCATCGTGTGAGTCACACATCTTGAAACATTTCTTAAAATCGTGTTGAATAATATCATGGTTTTCTTAATATTTTGTTGATTTTTATCACCGTTTTACACGGCATGCGAAGAATTAATTCATTGACATTTATATGTATCGACTCCGAAGTGTATTGTTCACTTATATCTCGGTAACGTCATCGTCATTTTATAAATCATCGTCTAGATTATTGAGCTAGATTGGAATACGATTTTACTTCTATAAAATTGTATCATTTGTTTTTCATTAACGTTCTTGCTCCCGGAACTCAACCTGTGAATGTTCCATTCTTTTCTTGTTATGTTTTGTGTTTTTGGACAATCGTAGCACCAAGGAGATTTGCCTACTTTGCACCTTGAAACTTAAGTTATGGACGTCATTCACCGTTTTGCTTCCTAAATTTTGTGTTGGATACCTTGAAGCATCTTCTGTCATTCATTATGCTATATTTTTATTTGATGCTCATGTTGGGAATAAATTAAGGCCAGATCACTTGAGCGCTGACAAGAGTAAAACAAGCGTTGACAAGAACAAAACAAACGCTGACAGCTCAAGCGTTGATAAGATAGAGTCAAGCGTTGACACATTGAAGACAAGCACTGATGGGAAGATATACTCTACGCGTTTATTGTATTCTAGATTACTTCTAGTAAAGATAGGAACAACAATGTATTTTCTATATTTATCTTTACCTAGAATAGCTGATACGTAGATTATTGTACAAGGCTTCTTATGTCTATAAAGAAGACCTTTAGGTTAATGTTTCATATAAGTTTTCATTCGTAAACTACTTTCATTATAAGCAATTTTGATATCATTAATCAAAGTAAAAGTTTGTTTATATCATTGTGTGTTCTTGTTTAAGTGTTAATTCCGCATAACACTTAGATTATCATAAGCATATACAAAGGTTTCTATAAGTGTATTACTTGATCTAATCTCGTATACATAAAGCTAAATCGATCTAAGTTTGGGATCAACAAGTGGTATCAGAGCTTGTTGAGGAACTTTTGATCTTAAAGAACACAAGAACCCTAAAAATCACCAAAACCCTAATTTTCTCAAAAACCCTAACAACATCATGTCTGAAGCAATAACCTCCTCCTCCTCATCTTTACCAAACATCAAGATTCCCATGCTTGATGCAACCAACTTTGATCTGTGGAAATTCAACTTTGAGCAATATCTAGGAATCTATGACTACACACTCTGGGAGGTTATTGAATATGGAAACACATTCGATAAAGCCCAAAAGATTGCTAATGTTATTGCTCAAAGATCAGCTGTTGCTGGATGTTCTGAAGAGGATAAGAAAGAAAAACCTGTAGATGGTAGAGCTGTGGCTGCTGAAGACATAGCAAAGAAAAGGGTCGACATGAAAGCCCTAAATATTCTGAAAGTCTCTTTGGGACAAGAGAACCAACATAAATATAGAGGCTATGAATCTGCTAAAAACTTTTGGGAAGCTCTTGAAGTTGCATATGGTGGCAATGCAGACACTAAGGAAGAGAAGAAAAAGCAACTCATGCATGATTATGCTGTCTTCAAAGCTCAACCCAATGAGAAACTGAGTAGTGTGAGAAGCAGATTGCTTGACATTACAAGCAAGTTGTCCTTCACGGGGACACAACTTGGTGATGTCGACATTAATGCTACCTTTCTTAAAAGTCTTGGTGAGGCATGGAAGATTGAGGCAAGATCTATTCTTGCCAACAATACTTATAAGAGTTCCTCGTTTGATGACATCTACAACAAACTAAGGCTGCTGGAAGATGAAACTCTTTTAGAGCATGGACGCAAGTCTACCACCAGTAACATGGCCTTCTTCTCTCATAGTGAAGGTCAATTCAATCAGAATGACTCTTACATGCATCCAGTTACTGGATCATCATATGTCAGCGCTGGAACAAGTCTTGTCAACGTCTCCTATTCAGATGCTGACACATTCAAGAGTGACTCCCCAAGAGTTAAACTTGCTGGTTTAGATTTGGATACTGTATGTGCTTATATTGCTTCTTTACCTAATGGTTCAGTGATTACATATGAGGACCTTGAGCAGATAAGTGATGAGCACTTGGAAGAGATGGACATTAAGTGGAACATGGCTCTTGCTAGTATAAGAGCAAATAGGTGGAATAGAAGGTTTAAGAAGAAGATGACCTTCAATGCTAAAGACACAGCTGGATTTGACAAATCCAAAGTTGAATGCTACAACTGTCATCGTATGGGGCACTTCATGAGGGAATGCAGATCTCCTAGAAGATCTGATGCTGGTAAACCCTCAAGTCAGGTTGTTAAAGCTCAGGATTCCAAAGCCATGGTTGCAGTTCAAGGATATGATGGTATGGGATGGGATTGGAGTTATCTGGCTAAGAATGTTGAAGAGGATAAAGCTTTGATTGCTGAGGTTGAACAAGAAGAGCATGTTGAATATGCTCGCATGGCATACTCCTTCTCTTCATCTGATAATGAGGTATACAATTATGCTTTTTGTAGTAAAGGTTGTAGGTTAAACACTGAGAAAGTTAACAAAGAAGTGTTAAAATTAATGAGTGATGTGAGTACTGAAAAGTGCAAATTGTCTAGTTACCAAGTAGCCCTCACTCAAACTGAGAAAACCTTTTCTGAATACAAGAAAATGGAATTTGATTTAAAAGATAAAATTAATATCTTAAAACATGAGTTAGAGGCTAGTATGGATATTAGAAACATCATGGAAAGGGTTAATGGTGAGTTACAGGCTAAATTAGATGAGGCCATTAAGAATAAAGACAACGTTGGCCTTAAAATTCAAAGATTTGATAGAGCCACTCAAACCCTAGGAGACTGTGTGGGTAAACAAAGGGATCCTAAGGACATGACTGGGATTGGGATGAATGACTACTCTTTGGTTCCACCACCAGCTGGTGACTTCTATGGTGTCCAGCAAAAGGACTTATCTTGGACTGGTTTGCCATAATTCCAAGAGGAGGAATTCATTCCTCCACCAAGAGTTGTCACTCCAGTTGAAGAGTACCAACAAAAGTTGACTGATCTGAATGAATGGAAGAAAGCTAACCCTACTTTGTTTGTTAAAAGTGGCTTACTATGTGAAAGTCCCAATGAGTCAACTCCCATTAAGGTTACAAACCCAGTCACTGGTAAAGCTGTTGACCTAGGCTCAAACACTGTTAGAAAACCTAGCATTAAATATGCAGAAATGTATAGGAATACTAGGTCACCCAAGAGCCAAGTTAGCAATAATGGAACAGGCTTCTTCTCTTCTAGACCTAAGGTTGTGTCTAGAAAAGCTTGTTACACTTGTGGTAGCTTTTCACACTTGGCATACAAGTGTGTCAACGCTCCCAAAGCCAGCGCTGACAGGAACAATTTCAGCGCTGACAGGAACAAAGTCAACGTTGTTAGGAAGTCAAACGTTGTCAGACCCATACCTTGTGTGCAGCAAAGTCCACAAGTGATTAGACCTGCCCCATTCTTTACTAGAGGGTCTAACACTCATGGACAAAGACCATTTCAAAAGACAAACACCTGGTCAAATAGGCAATGGGTTTCTGTAGCAAACCCTAGGTTCAACGCTGACAAGGGTAATCTCAGCGTTGACAAGACTAATTCCAACGCTGACAGAAACGTGACCAGACCTAAATATTTGCAACCACAAGGTAAGGGGTCTAAAGCTTCTTCAAGCTTAACATGGAGACCCAAGAAAGATCAAAACCCTAATGATAATGAGATATCAATGACCTGCAACAGATTTAATTACATTTCAAAGGTCATTACCAAACCTATTGGGGTTAACTAGGTATTTCATCCTAAGAAGGATGAGAATGGGGTTGTTGTGAGAACTAAGTCTGTTCTTATTGAACAACCAGATGAATCCAAGTCTTTTAATACTTGGGTTCCCAAAGAAAACTAATTTGTTTTCTTTATGTGCAGGGCATTCAAAGACAGGTTAATGAATATGGATATTGGGATAGTGGATGCTCAAGGCACATGACAGGGAAGGAAGACTACTTAACCAACTTCACTCCCATTAAGGATGGTGACAAGGTATACTTTGGAGGCGGATATGGTACTATCACATGCAAAGGAACCCTTCTCACCAAGAATTTGCGTTTTGAGAACGTCTTTCAGGTAAAAGAACTTGATTACAACCTTTTTAGTGTATCACAAGTTTGTGATAACAAGAATAAAGTTCTGTTTACTGATACTGAGTATTTGGTGTTAAGCAAGGATTATAAGATCCCTGATGAGAAATATATTGAGTATAGAACACCTAGGCATAAGGACATATATAATGTGAATTTGAATGGGATTAAAATGAATAATAATATGTCTTGTGTTTATGCTAAAGCCTCAGTAGATGAGAGTAAGTTGTGGCACAGGAGACTAGGGCACATAAATTTTAAAAATATAAATAGGCTTGTGAGACTTGGTTTAGTTGATGGTTTGCTTGAGAAGGCCTTCCAAAATGACCACTCTTGTGTTGCATGTCTTAAAGGCAAGCAGCACAAGGTCTCATTCAAGTCCAAACAGGTGCATACTAGTTCTAGACCTCTTCATATGTTACACATGGACCTCTTTGGTCCAACCAATATAGAAAGTTTGAATGGTAAGTCATATTGCTTTGTCATCACAGATGACTTTTCTAGGTTTACTTGGACATTCTTTCTAGCTATGAAGAGTGACACAGCTGATATTCTAATTGATTTTATCACTCAGATTGAGAAGAGGTCTGGCAATGAAGTTAAAATGCTTAGGAGTGATAATGGTAGAGAATTTAGGAATAAGAAGCTAGATGATTTCTGTGCCAGGAAATTAATTACTAGGCAATTTAGTATTGCTAGAATCCCACAACAAAATGGGGTTGCTGAGAGGAAAAATAGAACCCTAATTGAAGCAGCCAGATCAATGTTGGCTGATGCTCATTTTCCTATAGCCTTTTGGGCTGAGGCTGTTAATACAGCTTGTTATGTTCAAAATAGAGCATTAGTTAACAAAATTCAGAACAAAACACCTTATGAGTTACTTTGGGGAAGAAAACCTAATATTGGTTTTCTCAGACCTTTTGGTTGTCATGTATTAGTTTTAGATACTAGTGATGCCTTAGGGAAATTTAGTGCAAAAGGTGATGAGGGTTACTTCATGGGGTATTCAGTGTAGAGCAAGGGATATAGGGTTTATCTTAAAGAGGAAAAACGTATACTTGAAAGAGTACATGTTAGGTTTTTAGAGAATAAACCTAGTGATCCTGAAAGTGGTCCTAATTGGCTGTTTGACTTGGAACCCTTATCTAAAACTTTAAATTATATGCCTGTCACTAATCCAGACATTGTGAAGGTAACTTCAAATGTTGTGGAGGAACAAGTTGTTGATGTTTCAGGTACACAGGTACATGAGAGGGTTGGATCACACGCATAAAAGACATCTCCTATACTAGAATATGTCACAATTCTCATTTGGACAGATGCTTTTGCTGCTGATGCTGCTGCTGGTAAAGATAATGGTGGTCCCCAAGTACCACCAGATACAAACATGCATGGTCCTTCAGGCGCTGACAAAGGCAAATCTAGCGCTGACAAGACTAATTCAGACGTTGATGGTTCAGACGTTGACAACAACAGTTCAAGCGTTGTTAGCCCAAGCGCTGACAAACAAGATTCAGGCGTTGACAACAATTTTGCACATCTTTTCTCTTCCACTTTTGAACAAGGTGAACCTTCCAATTCTTATGAAGAAGGCCATCCCTATGTTGATATAAGAGAGTCTGATGAAGAAGATATTGGCAACATGGAGAATGAAGTTGAAGATACCAGACTTTTTGAGGGAGGAATACTTACTTCAGTCATGAAGAATCATCCTCCTTCTCAAATCATTGGTAATGTTAATACTCTAGTTCAGACTAGAAGATCTCATCAAGGTCTTGGTGGGTTTATTGCCAATATACACAAGAAGGTTGATACCCCTCTTGTGCAAGCATGTTTGTTTGCCTGTTTTCTGTCACAACGGGAACCCAAGAAAATATTTGATGCTCTCAAAGAACCAAGTTGGGTGGAAGCAATGCAGGATGAGCTTCACCAATTTGCAATTCAGGATGTTTGGGAGCTGGTTGATTATCCCAGATATGTCAGACCTATAGGGACAAGATGGGTTCTAAGGAACAAGAGAGATGAAAGAGGCATTGTGGTCAGAAACAAGGCAAGGTTAGTGGCTCAGGGATATACACAAGAGGAGAGGATAGACTATGAGGAAGTCATTGCACCAGTTGCAAGGATTGAAGCTATAAGGATTTTTCTAGCCTATGCATCCTGCATGGGCTTCACAGTCTATCAAATGGATGTCAATAGTGCCTCCCTCTATGGAACTATTGTTGAGGAAGTATATGTGATGCAGCCTCCTGGTTTTGAGGATCCAGAGAATCCATATAAAGTGTATAGAGTCAAAAAGGCTATGTATGGCCTTCATAAAGCCCCTAGAGCATGGTATGGTACTTTGTCTACCTATTTGGTGGACAATGGATTCAAGAGGGGCACCATAGATCAGACACTGTTTACAAAGAAGAAAGGCAAGGATGTGTTGCTTGTGCAGGTCTATGTTGATGATATCATTTTTGGGTCTACTGATCCAAAGATGAGTGAGGATTTCTCCAAGCTTATGACAGACAAATTCAAGATGAGTGCTATGGGGGAGATGAACTTCTTTCTTTGTTTACAAGTTCAACAGAAAGAAGATGGTATCTTCATCTCCCAGGATAAATATGTTGTTGAGATCTTGAAGAAGTTTGGCTTCTCTCCACATGAAAAGAGGGCTACTACTCCTATGGATAGAGAACACCCTTGGGGAAAGATTGGAGATGAGAAAGATATTGATGTCAGGCACTATAGATCCATGATTGGATCCTTGATGTATCTTACTGCCTCCAGACCTGACATCATGTTTGCTGTGTGTGCTTGTGCACGCCATCAAGTGACTCCCAAAGAATGTCACCTTTATGCTGTGAAGAGGATCTTTAGGTACCTAAGATGCTATCCTGGTCTTGGTTTGTGGTACCCAAAGGATTCACCATTGGAGCTGATTGCATATTCAGATAGTGATTATGGAGGTGATAAATTTGATAGGAAATCCACAACTGGTGGATGTCAGTTTCTTAGGAGCAGGTTGATATCTTGGCAATGCAAGAAACAAACAGTGGTGGCTAATTCTACAACTAAAGCTGAGTATGTGGCTGCAGCTGCTTGTTGTGGACAAGTTTTGTGGATTCAGAACCAGCTGTTGGACTATGGGTATAATTTCATGCATACCAAGATATTTGTTGATAATAACAGCACTTTATGCATCATTAAGAATCCTGTACATCATTCTAAAACTAAACACATAGAAATTAGACACCATTTTATAAGAGATTGATTTGAAAAAGGTTTAATACAACCAGATAGGGTTGACACTAAGGAAAATGTGTCAGATTTATTAACTAAACCTTTTGATGCTGGGAGGTTTCAATACTTGGTAACAAGTATTGGAATGGTCAATCTCACATAATATGTGTTTTGGAATCTTTTTGTAAAAGTATGTACAGGATGATGCATGGTTATTGGTCTTATGATTTAGATTTTCCACTATCTTTTTCTAACACTGACAAAGGTTGCTTGAACGCTAATAAGTGTTTTTGCAACGTTGTCAGCAATATAATTGTCTAACGCTGACAAAGCTTCCCTCAACACTGACATGTGTTATCGGGGCGTTGTCAGCAACAATGTTAGTTTTGTGGTTTTCAATCTAAATGTGCAGATGGTGTTAGCAGTATACCATTGGATACAGAGTTGCTTATGGATCATTGGAGAAGCATTTGGACAAGTTTTTATTTATGGATGATGGTTGGAATTTCAAATTCCTATCTTGACATAAATTTTTATGTTCCTGCATATTTCTGGCAAACTTATGTATCATAGTTTAAGGGGAGGTTTTAGGAACCTTTAGGATGTTTGGGTATCCATATGATACTCTTATCACAATTCTAGATTGTGTCCACAGGTGAGTATGAGTTAGTTTTTCTAAATCATGAGGCACTGTAGCATGCAAAGTTGATATACTATGCATGCTGCCAAGACATTTTTGGCCTAGAATTGGTTGTGGTCTGTTGGGAGACTTGGTAATAATTTTGTTATGGGAGTTACCTGGGAGTAACAAGTAATTTTATAAGGTAACTTGGTTGCTAAGAGTTTTGGTTAGCAAGGGACACTAGAGGACTGTTATGTCTATCTTGCTTAAGCAAGTGTGCATAACTGGACAGTGCTTGCCGCCCTCTAATAATTATCAGCTTTTTGGTTATCTTCTCTAGGATAAATTACTTTGTTAAGGTCATTTTTCATTTTTAAACATTTTTATTTTTGGACGCTAACAAGAATTTTCCAAGCGTTGTTGTGACCAAATTAGACGCTGACATGGCTATAGGCAAACGTTGACAAGATTATAGCCGTTGGGCGTTGATAGGTTATTTTTGACCGTTGACACTCAATGGGACCTACCCAGTTGTTACTTTTTGACATATTTTTAGGCCGTAATTTTGGGAGTTGTTACTTTTCATTTAATGCATGAGTGATAGGTGTGTAAACACCCATCCTTTTACCACTTAATTCGGGCTAAAACAAGACCAAAACACGTATTTAATATCATTTGTTTGGAATTATGCGTGGTTTTTGTGTTTATTGTGTTTTCAGAGCTAACCGGATGAATATTAAAGAAAACATGGGATTGCACGGGTTTTATCAAGGAAAAAGACTGAAGACGAAGTCTATTGTCCAAGAGATGCAAAAGATTTGAAGTCACTAGGCCTATTCGAAGATTTATCGAAGAAAAGGACTAAAGACGGAAGATTTTCATAAGTCGAAGAAACTCGAGTCTATTTAACGAAGAAATCAAAAGACGAGTTGGATTTAATCGACGACAAATCCCGAATCAGAATCGAAAGCGTCAACTTTTCTGAAAAGACGAGAAGACAAGAAGAAAGGGAGAAAGCCCACTCACCAACCAACCACTAGGAGTATAAATAGACACTCCCTTCACACAATTAGAGAGTTAGCTTCATTTTTCCTTTTTCCAGTATCTTAGGTTCGTTCATAACCAACTTCATTAGGGAGTTTGGTGATTTTTCATCTTTCTTTCAATCTTGTAAGTGTGAATCAATACTCTTGTTACTTTTCCATTTATCAATCCATTCCATCTTTTAATTCATCTTGTTCATCTCCATTTTATTGCAAGTTCTTAAGTTTTTTTTATTTGATTCTAGTTTGATTTCAAAAAGTTGTTGATTTAGTGTTTTTATTGGTGGGATTTATTACTTAGGGTATTTAAATGATGTGTGTTTGATTTGGTTAAACCTTTTTAAGTATTAAGCTCGATCTTGGATTAATTCATGTCCACTGTGAAACGTCTGCTACTGTTCTTCATATTTTGACTTTCCGAATAGACAAACTTTTGGGTGGCTTACTCGGAATCTTGGATTTTCCGAATAGCTCTTTTTCTTTTTCTCTTATTCGGAACTTTTCAGTCTTTCCGAGTTGCTCTTTTTATTCCATGCTTATTCGGAATATTTACATATTCCGAATAGTCCCTACTTTCCGAATAGAACCATGTTTTCCGCATAGGGTACTTACTTTCCGCATAGGCCTCATTTTTCCGAATAGGGCCAGCTTTCCGAATAGCCTTATTTTTCTGCATAAGGCCTTTATTCCGCATAGCATTCCGCATAGATCTTCTTTTCCGCATAAGGGTGCTTTTCCGAATGGCCATATATTCCGCATAGGCATGTTTTCCGCATAAGGGTTATTTTCAGCATAGGGCATTTTTCAGTAAGAGTATTTTTCTGCTTTACCATTTAATTGTTTTTATCTACTGTTTCCGACTTTAATCTTTATTCACTTCATATATTTAGAATAGAAAACCAAATTCACTTTTTGTCACCAAGAACAATCATTCCACTTTTAACTGAGATCAATTCGAGAGGATTCCGAGAGAGAATTAGAACCCATAACAAATCT
Source organism: Glebionis coronaria (assembly GCA_025667525.1). Lineage (NCBI taxonomy): Eukaryota > Viridiplantae > Streptophyta > Magnoliopsida > Asterales > Asteraceae > Glebionis > Glebionis coronaria. The sequence goes on along the minus strand of CM046881.1, from coordinate 328,615,801 downwards.
GTGTATCAAATGGCGCCACTGCCGGCTCCTCTCGTTAAGATCAAAAGTTTTTTGTGAGAACTTGGATTTTGGGATCCGTTCCCCGTGAACGTTACTTTTTCACAAAAATTTTCAAAAACACTAAAAAATATAAAATTTTCAAAAAATCCTAAAAAATAAAAAACATAAAAACCAAAAATATTTTTGCTTTGTTTTTCTTTGTTCGTTCTTTTGCAGGTGTATGCGCACTCGATCCACGTCTTATCAAGAGCCCGAGCCTCTCGATAACTTAGACATGGCTGGTGTACAAAACAACAATAACATACCACCTCCGAACAACAATAATAACAACAACAACCCGCCTTTCAACAACATGAATAATAACAACAACAATGAGCACCTTCCGGATAATCGCCCAATGATTGAATTGCTGCAAGCTCATGTCGATGGCAATACGGATCCAATTGTTATACCACCAATTGCCGCCAACAATTTCGAGCTAAAGTCAGGCTTTATCCAGATGGTCTCAGCTCAACCGTTCTTGGGACGCACCATTGATGACCCACACGACCATATCAAGAGATTTCTACAACTCACCAACACGGTCAAGATCAATGGAGTTCCACAAGAAGTGATAAGGTTACAACTTTTTCCCTTTTCTTTAGAGGGACAAGCCCGGCATTGGCTTGCTAAGGAACCGCCACAGAGTATTCTCTCGTGGACGGATTTGGAAACAAAGTTCATCAATTACTTTTTTCCACCCTCTCGTACTACCGCTTTGCGGAATGAGATTATAAACTTTGAACAAAAGTACGATGAGTCATTCAGTGAATCTTGGGATCGTTTTAAAGATCTTTTAAGAAAATGCCCACAACATGGTTTTACCAAAGTACATCAAATTAATACTTTTTACAATGGTTTAAGCATGAGTGACCAAGATTCACTGAATAGTGCCTCAGGGGGTAATTTATTGGCTAAGACTTCCAATGCTGCTTGGGACATCATTGAGAACAAGTCTCGTGTGCAAACCAAGAGCGTTAGGACCAATGTTGCTAGTGCTAGCACTAATGACAGCGACAAGCGACTTGACAAAATCACTACGCTTCTTGAATCGCTTGTCACCCACACCGTCAGCAACAACAACAGCAACAACGCCAAACACGCTCAAGTGAACGCCGTCAGCCAACCTTGTGAGATATGCGGTGGTCCTCACTCTTACACAACTTGTACCGCCACCCAAGATTACCCTACTGAGAATGTGAATGCGGCATATGGCACCTATCCTCAACCTGCTTATCAAGCAAAACCTCAAGGTGACCGTAACTTGCTTAGCTATCGATCAAACAACTATCTTTCACCACCTGGTTTCCCTCCTACCAACCCAAACCAACAACAAAACCTTAACCGCCCTACTCAACAACAACAACAACCTTGACAACCATACATCCCACCCCACAAGCAACAACAACCACCTCCACGTAACAATCAAGTCTACCAACAACCTGCTTACCAACCACCTGCATACAATGCTCCTCCTAACCAAGCCACCACTGCATTACACCAAGAGGTCGCAACCTACATGAGAACCAATGATGTGATAGTGGGAAATCTCCAAGAGGAAGTGCGCAATTTGAAGGCAGACTTGGTCAAGCAAGGAAACGATTTGCGAGCAGACATGAGAAATACGTTGGATAGCCAAACTAATGATCTGAGGAACATGATGGCTAGTTTCTTCCAAAGTAGTCAACCCTCTTCTTCGGGTACTCTTCCGAGTAACACCGTTGCGAATCCAAGAGGGGAGATGAAAGCAATCACCACTCGAAGTGGCAAAGGTACCAAGGAACCCGAGCTTTCTATACCTCCACCGGTGGTTGTGACTAAGGAGACCGAGTCGCCTGCTCCTATTCCTCCTCTTTCTCCTTCCCCAATTTCTCCACCTCTTCCTTCTACCCCTCCTCCACCCGTGGTTGTGAGTGATCCTATTCCCCTTAAGACTTCATCTTCTTCCAATATACCTTATCCTTCAAGGTTGAGGAAAGAGAAGCAAAAGAGCAAGGATGATATTCAGGTTTCGAATTTCCTTAAAATGTTCAAACAACTGAATTTCAATATCTCCTTCGCTGAGGCTCTCACTCACATGCCCAAGTATGCTAAAATGTTTAAAGATCTTCTGAGCGACAAGGAAAAGCTCCTCGATATTGCCAACACCCAACTTAATGAGAATTGCTCTGCAGTGCTCTTAAGGAAATTGCCAACCAAGCTTGGTGATCCGGGTCGTTTTCTTATCCCTTGCAATTTCCCGGGAGTAGAGAATTGCATGGCCCTAGCCGATCTAGGTGCCAGTATTAATCTCATGCCTCTAAGTGTTTGGAAGCAATTATCTCTCCCAGAGCTAGTCCCCACCAAAATGACTTTGGAATTGGCCAACCGTACGGTTGCTTATCCAGTGGGGATAGCCGAAGACGTTATTGTAGGAGTCGACAATATCACCTTTCCTGCTGATTTTGTTGTCGTCGACTACGAGATGGACCCCCGTGTGCCACTTATTGTTGGTCGTCCATTCTTAAGGACCGGTCGCACTCTTATTGATGTTGAAGCCGGTGAGCTTATCATGAGAGTGGGTGACGATAAAGTAGTCTTCAACATGGGAAAGTTGTCCAAACAACCTTATTCATATGAGAGTGTTAATTGTATTGACGTTCTCGATGAGGCTTGTGAAGAACACTTTAATGATGCTTGCAAAAGTATTCCTACCTCTCTTCCCAATGTTGAGACCGTGTCCTCTATTGATTCATCGTTGTCTCTAGTTGGAGATAGTGATTTATTCTGGAACAATCTTGAAGCTACCATGGGAGATGCGAATTTAGCTACTAATGATTCTCCCACCGAGGGGGATGAAGACATGAATTTCTTTGACAATCTTCTCACCGAAGACAATCCTTCGCCTCCATCTCCCACGGTCATTGCTATCGATACCACGACTTTGCAAACGCCTCCCGTCGACAATCCTCCGGATTTGGAACTTAAGGAGTTGCCGCCACATCTCGAGTACGTGTTCCTTGACGATAACAAAAAGTCGCCCGTCATTATTGCGAAGGATTTGAAAGATGAAGAGAAGACTCGCCTCGTCGCTGTGTTGAAAGATCATAAGAAGGCTATTGCTTGGAAGATTTCCGATATTCGTGGAATTGATCCTCACTTCTGCACACACAAAATTCTCATGGAGGACGACTTTAAGCCCACAATTCAAAGCCAACGAAGGGTGAATCCAAAAATACATGAAGTCATCAAAACAGAGGTTCTCAAACTTCTTGATGCGGGTATGATTTACCCTATTTCGGATTCACCATGGGTTAGTCCAATTCATTGTGTGCCCAAGAAGGGCGGAATAACCGTTGTTCCCAATGAACACAACGAGTTGATTCCCACTCGTCTCGTTACTGGGTGGAGAGTTTGTATAGACTACGGCAAACTCAATGATGCCACGAGAAAGGATCATTTCCCTCTACCTTTTATGGACCAAATGCTTGAACGATTAGCCGGTAATGAATATTACTGCTTTCTTGATGGTTTCTCGGGTTATTTTCAAATACCCATCGATCCCCAAGATCAAGAGAAGACTACATTCACTTGTCCCTATGGCACTTTTGCTTACAAAAGAATGCCTTTCGGCTTATGTAATGCGCCAGGGACTTTCCAAAGGTGTATGTTAGCTATCTTCCATGACATGGTTGAACAAACCATGGAGGTCTTCATGGATGATTTCTCGGTCTTCGGGGATTCTTTCTCTTCTTGCCTTGCCAATTTGGAACGTATGCTAAAGAGGTGCGAAGACACTCGTCTGGTTCTAAATTGGGAAAAATGCCATTTCATGGTAAAAGAAGGCGTCGTGCTTGGACATAAGATCTCGAAGGCCGGTCTTGAAGTTGACCGTGCTAAAGTCGATGTTATCGCAAAGTTGCCTCCACCTTCAACAGTGAAGGGTGTGAGAAGTTTCCTGGGTCATGCGGGCTTCTATCGTCGATTCATCAAAGATTTTTCTCAAATCGCTCGCCCGATGACCCACCTCTTGGAAAAAGATACTCCTTTTATCTTTTCCAAAGAGTGCCTTGAAGCCTTCAACTCGCTTAAGGATAAGCTTACTAAGGCACCCGTCTTGGTCACCCCTAATTGGGAGCTGCCCTTTGAGTTGATGTGCGATGCTAGTGATTTTGCTATTGGAGCGGTTCTTGGACAAAGAGTGAACAAACACTTCCAACCGATCCATTACGCTAGCAAGACAATGACTGGGGCACAATTGCATTATACGACAACCGAAAAAGAGCTTTTAGCTGTTGTCTATGCTTTTGAAAAATTCCGCCCCTATCTTGTCCTTTCTACCACCATCGTGTATACCGATCATTCCGCGCTGAAGTACTTGTTGACAAAGCAAGATTCCAAACCAAGACTTCTTCGCTGGGTTTTGCTGCTCCAGGAATTTAAAATCGAAATCCGCGATAAAAAAGGAGCAGAAAACCTAGCCGCGGACCATCTTAGTAGACTTGAGGATCCTTACCAAGGGGATCATCCGACCAAAGAAATAAATGATTCTTTTCCCTTGGAGACCTTAATGTCTATTAACTCGAAGCCGAATGAAACCCCGTGGTTTGCGGACTTTGCAAATTACTTGGCGGGTGGAATTCTCAAGGAAGGGTTGACGTCTCAGCAAAAGAAGAAGTTCTTCACTGACATTAAGACTTACTTTTGGGACGACCCTTACCTATTCAAACAATGTGCCGACCTGATTATCCGTCGATGTGTTGATGGACCGGCAGCGTCGGACATCCTTGATGCTTGCCACAAAGGACCCACCGGTGGTCACTTTGGTCCCAACTACACCGCCAAGAAGGTGTTTGATTCGGGATTTTATTGACCCTCCATATATCGTGATGCTCACAATATGGTTAAGCGATGTGATGTTTGCCAAAAGCAAGGCAAAATCACACATAAAGACGAGATGCCTCAGAATTTCATTCAAGAGTGTGAAATTTTTGATGTTTGGGGTATCGACTTTATGGGGCCATTCCCTTCTTCTAAAGGAAACAAATACATCCTTGTAGCCGTTGACTACGTTTCTAAGTGGGTTGAAGCCAAAGCTTTGCCTACTAATGACGCAAGGGTGGTTTGTAACTTTTTGAAAGCTTTATTCGCTAGATTCGGTGTGCCTCGCGCCATTATTAGTGATCGTGGGACTCATTTCTGCAATGACCAATTTGCTCGAGTCATGGCTAAGTACGGTGTAAACCATCGTCTTTCCACAGCCTACCACCCACAAACTAATGGCCAGGCTGAAATATCAAACCGAGGGCTGAAGCGAATTCTTGAAAGAACCGTGGGAGAGCATCGTGCCGCATGGGCTGATAAACTCGATGATGCTTTGTGGGCTTTTCGTACTGCTTACAAGACCCCGATCGGCTGTACGCCTTATCGTCTTGTGTACGGGAAAGCGTGCCACCTCCCCATTGAGTTGGAGCACAAGGCTTATTGGGCCTTGAAGTGGGCTAATTTTGATATAAATAAAGCCGGTGACCTACGCAAGATCCAACTCAATGAGCTGAATGAACTTCGGAATGAGGCTTATGAAAATTCTTTGATCTATAAGGAACGAACTAAGCTCATTCACGACTCCAAGATCAAAAACCGAGAGTTCCATGTTGGAGACAAAGTCTTACTTTTTAACTCTCGGTTGAAAATCTTTTCGGGCAAGCTCAAATCTCGTTGGTCCGGCCCATTCACCATCGCCCAAATTTTTCCATATGGTACTCTCGAGCTCGCTCAACCTAATGGACCAAATTTTAAGGTGAATGGCCAACGAGTGAAGTTATACTTTGGTGAGGACACCTCTCAGGAGGTGATTCCATCCCTCACCACGTTCCTCATGAACTGAATTTGGGTCGAGTCAGGCTCGTGACTCGGTTATCAAAAACAAGCGCTCCTCGGGAGGCAGCCCGAGTATCTGTCCCTTTAACCCCCTACGTGTAGGGGAGGACCTATTTTGGTCGTTTGTGTTTGTGTGGTGATGTGATTACAGGGATTACTGCAATCTTGGAAACTTTGAAGAACCGTGCTCCCGTGTTATCCGAAATCCGGTTCTATCTCTCAACTATCGTGATTCAATTTTCTTCATACTCACATTTGAAATTGATCACTTTAGTCGTCTCTTCCTTAACTTGAGTTAACCAACGTGCACAATGTCATAAGTGTAGGGGAGACTTCTCCCACATGCTTAAACATTGAGGACAATGTTTATCTTAAGTGTAGGGGGGACTTCTATCGAAGTTTTAAGTGGACTTTTCCATGAAAATGCCTTCAATTAACCGGAAAATCCTATTTTTCAACATTTTTCAAATTTTTTATTAACTTTGGCCATTTAGTCGTAATTTTAAAATTTTTATCGTTGCTTTCATATGTATATATCCCGCAATAAAGTCAAAAATATTAATAAGTGGTGTAGCTAGTTTTGAAATCTTAGATCTATTAGGCCCGTTGCGTTTATTTTGACTCAACCCGAATAGACTTATCCAAGTTTATTCTAGCTAGTATCCTTAACCATGTAGACCTTAATTGGTTTATTAGGCTAAGTATCCACGAGTCTCATTACTTGGGATTTTAAATTGTGGAGGACGAGAAATGATAGAGCCAATTATAAGTCGGTATTCTTGCGCAAGCTCACTTGGTGTAATTATTTGCCTATTCTCCCATCACTTGCTAATAATTTATCTGCAATAAGTAAGGTCTTACGATTTGAAAAGTTACTTAGATTCTAGCCCAAGATCGTTTAAAAGTTGCTCGGTAATGATAAGAGTTCATAGCCAAGGCATAACTTATGAAGCGGGGCGCGAAGATTGGCGAGTCCAAAAAGGCCCTAACAAGGCATGAGGATTCAATTTTATTGCTGAAGATCCAAAGTGATGTGAAAAGCATTATTCCTAAAGTCTATATGAAGGATCAAGACTCACGACGAAAAGCAATCAACTCCCGTAAAGATCATGGAGGAGTCTATCCGAAAAGACCCTAACAAGGTATGAGGATAAATAGATCCAAGTCCGAAAAGGAGGCGGATCGTTGTATCTCAAAATCCCAATTAGAGATTGAAGAAATAATCATGAAGTCGTGGTCAACAAATTGGAGTACCCCTCAAAAGTCTCCAAGTGAAGAAACTCTATTATGATGAGAAGACCATTATCTCAAGAACGTCTCTCGAAGATATGAAGTATGAAGTACATGCCAAATATCGGCCCGAGAAAGGTCTCAAATCGTGAACCAAGTTATGCCAAGATATGAACTTTTTGATATCCCGAGAAGCAGTTTTAAGAGATTTTGTCCTTTAGCTAACTATTGATCAAATCGTCCTACTTTGCTTTCAGCCTTAATAAACTATCGAAATAAGTCCAAAAATGCATCTTCATGATCATTCTAAGACAAAAATAAAATATAAGAGATACAATTAGGAATAAGGGAGTTTAAGCATTTAATTAAGCCATGTGTGTAAGTGTCTGATTTACTAACTTATAATAACAATGATCTCGTTTTCAAGCTTAGTTTGGGGAACGTGAAACTTGAGGGTGATAAATCTTCGCAACACCAAAGCCCTAATGTAAGTCCTTGATTTCTTTACAAGTTATTTCCATCCTTTTGTTTATTTTAGAGTATTAAGTTCTCTTAGTATTTTAATTTTTTGTTTAGTAGTAATTTAAATAAGGCCAAGGTTGATTGATTATGAGAAAAATGTAAAAATTGCTTTATCACTAAGCATTGCATGAGGGCATGGCAATGGTTAAGTGTAGGGGATTTGATAGGTGTGTAAACACCCATCCTTTTACCACTTAATTCGGGCTAAAACAAGACCAAAACACGTATTTAATATCATTTGTTTGGAATTATGCGTGGTTTTTGTGTTTATTGTGTTTTCAGAGCTAACCGGATGAATATTAAAGAAAACATGGGATTGCACGGGTTTTATCAAGGAAAAAGACTGAAGACGAAGTCTATTGTCCAAGAGATGCAAAAGATTTGAAGTCACTAGGCCTATTCAAAGATTTATCGAAGAAAAGGACTAAAGACGGAAGATTTTCATAAGTCGAAGAAACTCGAGTCTATTTAACGAAGAAATCAAAAGACGAGTTGGATTTAATCGACGACAAATCCCGAATCAGAATCGAAAGCGTCTGTTGGGAATAAAATATGGGTCAGATCACCAAACGCTGATAAGAAGAAAGTCAACGCTGATAGATTGATTTTGGACGCTGATAGAAGTCAACGCTGACAGCCTTGAAGATTGACACTGATAGAATATCTTTTGTTTATTTGTTTCTTTATTTATGTATGGTGAAGATAAGCACGACATTGTATTTTCTATTATTATCTTTACCTAGAATAGTTGATTCATAGCTTATTGTACAAGACTTCTTGTTCTATAAAAGAAGGACTTTTAGGTTAAAGTCATATATCAGTTTTCATAGTATTCGCAAGTTAAACCTTTCATTGTAATCAACACGATTATTCTAATACAAGTGAAAGTTTGTTTAACATCATTGTGTTTTAGTTCAAGTGTTAATTCCGCATAACACTTTGTTACTTTACTCATAAGCAAAGGTTTCTCTACGTGTAGTACTTGATCTAATCTCGTATACACAAAGCTAATCGATCTAAGTTTGGGATCAACAAGTGGTATCAGAGCTTGTTGAGAAACTTTTGATCTTTAAGTAACGCAGAACCCTAAAACACCAAACCCTAAAAACCCTAAAATCTCAAAACCCTAAAAACACCATGTCTGGCACAAATCAACCTCCTGCTTTGCTTCAAAACAACTTCTCAAACCCTAGCATCAAAATTCCCATGTTTGATGCCAGGAACTTTGAACTTTGGAAGTCCAATTTTGAGCAATACATAGCTATTCATGACTACACTCTTTGGGAAATTATCGAATATGGGAACACATTCGATAAAGCAGCAAAGATTACTGCTGCTATTGAGGCAAGGTCAGCTATTCCTAATTGTCCAGAAGCTGATAAAGTGGAAAAGCCTGATGATGGGAGAGCTGTAGCTGTTGAAGACATAGCCAAGAAGAGGGTGGACATGAAAATTTTGAACATCTTGAAACATGCCCTAGGTCATGAGAATCAGCATAAGTACAAACGTTTTGATTCTGCAAAAGAGCTTTGGGAAGCTCTTGAAGTAGCACATGGTGGCAATGCTGACACAAAAGAGGAAAAGAAGAAGCAACTCTTGCATGAGTATGCTGTCTTTAAAGCTCAACCTAATGAGAATCTCAGCAGTGTGAGAAGTAGACTTCTTGACATCACAAGTCAACTTGCCTTCATGGGAAAACAGATTGATGACCCTGAATTGAATGCTACTTTTCTCAAAAGCCTTGGTGATGTATGGAAGATTGAGACAAGATCTATTCTTGTCAATAACACCCACAAGACTTCCAGGTTTGATGACATCTTCAACAAGTTAAGGCTGTTGGAGAATGAATGGCAATTGGAGAGTGATAACAAATCTTCAAGCAGCAACATGGCCTTCTTTTCACAAAGTGAAGGCCAATTTGATTCCATGAACTTTTATGGACATTCAGCCTCTGGATCTCAAGGTGTCAGTGCTGGATGTCAATCTGTCAGCGCTGGATCATATCCTGTCAACGCTTTGTACTCAAGCGCTGACACACACAATCATGGCGCTGATAGAATTAAACCTGCTGGTTTTGATCTTGATACTGTGTGTGCCTTCATTGCTTCTTTGCCTAGTGATTCAAGGATCACTTATGAAGATCTTGAGCAGATAAGTGATGAACAATTGGAAGAGATGGATATAAAGTGGACTATGGCTCTTGTAAGTTTAAGAGCAAACAGGTTCAATAAAAGGTTCAAGAAGAAGATGACCTTTGATGCTAAGGATGTTGCTGGTTTTGACAAGTCCAAGGTGGAGTGCTACAACTGTCATAGGATGGGGCACTTTATGAGGGAATGTAGATCTCCAAGGAGATCTGATGCTGGGAAGCCTTCTAGCCAAATGATTAAGAACCCAGATCCCAAGGCCATGGTTGCTGTTCAACAAATTGATGGCGTTGGGGAATGGGATTGGAGCTGGATGGCTAAGAATGAGGAAGAGGACAGAGCTTTGGTTGCTGAAGTTAAAGAAGAGCATGCTGAATATGCTCTCATGGCACACTCCTCCTCTTCATCAGATAATGAGGTATATGATGATGCTTTCTGTTCTAAGGGTTGTCGTTTAAATACTGAAAAATCAAAACAAGAGATAGTTAAGTTATTAGATGAAGCAAGTACTCTAAGGTGCAAATTATCTAACTATCAAATTGCTCTTACCCAAACAGAAAAGACAGTCACTGAGTATAAGAAAATGGAGTTTGATTTAAAGGATCAAATAAATATCTTAAAACATGAGTTACATCAGAGTAAGGATGTTCAAGATATAGTAAATAGGGTTAATCTTGATTTGATAGCTCAGTTAGAGGAGGCTAACAAAAACAAAGATAATGTGAGTCTTAAAATCCAGAGATTTGATAAGGCCACACAATCCCTAGGAGAGTGTGTTAGTAAACAGAGAGACTCTAAGGATATGAGTGGGATTGGGTTGAATAATTATACTGTTGTTCCACCACCAGCTGGAGATTTCTATGGTGTCCAATCAAAGGACTTATCTTGGACTGGCTTGCCAGAATTCCAAGAGGAGGAGTTTATTCCTCCACCTAGAGTGACTTCCCCAGTTGAGGAATATCAGCAAAAGCTAACTGACCTAGAAGAGTGGAAGAAAGCAAACCACACTTTGTTTGTTAAGGGAGGGTTATTGTGTGAAAGTCCAAATGAGCCCACACCAAACATGATACCAATTGTGGAGTCCTATGATCCTAAACCTATTAAGATCACACACCCTACTACTGGCAAACCTGTTGACCTTGGCTCACAATCTGTTAGAAAACCTAGTGTTAAATATGCAGAGATGTATAGAAATTCTAGGTCACCAAAAAGCCAAGTAAGTAACCATGGAACAGGCTTCTTTGCTTCTAGACCTAAGACTATGTCTAGAAAAGCTTGTCACACATGTGGTAGCTTCTCACATTTGGCCTACAAATGTGTCAATGCTTCCAATGTCAACGCTGACAGGAACCATTTCAGCGCTGACAAAAGTCAACATAGGTCAAACACTGTCAGACCCAATACCTTTGTGAACAAAAGTTCACAAGTTGTTAGACCAGCCCCATTCTTTTCTAGAGGGTCTAACACACAAGGCCTAAGACCTTTTCAAAAGTCAAATACTTGGTCAAATAGGCAATGGGTTCCTGTAGCAAACCCTAGGTTCAACACTGATAAGAGCAATCGGGGCGCTGACAAGGGAACTTTCAGCGCTGATAGAAAAACTGCTAAACCTAGGTATTTGCAGCCACAAGGAATTAGGTCTAAAGCTTCTACTAGCTTAACATGGAGACCGAAACAAGACCAGAACCCTAATAATACTGGTATTTCTATGACATGCAACAGGTTTCATTATATTTCTAAGGCATTGTCAACACCAATTGGGGTTAACTGGGAATTTCATTCAAACAGGGATGAAAATGGGGTTGTTGTGAGAACCAAGTCTGTTCTTGTTGAACAACCAAATGAATCCAAGTCTTCTAAGGCTTGGGTTCCCAAAGAAAACTAATGTGTTTTCTTTATGTGCAGGGCATTCAGAAGAAGATCAATGACTATGGATACTGGGATAGTGGATGCTCAAGGCACATGACTGGAAAGGAAGACTATCTGACCAATTTCTCTCCTATTCTAGATGGTGATAAGGTATACTTTGGAGGGGGCTACGGCACCATCACTGGAAAAGGAACTCTTGTCACCAACAATCTTAGGTTTGATAATGTCTTCTTGGTGAAAGACCTAGATTATAATTTGTTTAGTGTATCACAAGTGTGTGATAACAAAAATAAGGTTCTTTTCACAGATACTGAGTGCTTGGTGTTAAGCAAAGATTATAAGCTCCCTGATGAGAAATACATAGACTTTAGAACACCAAGGCATAAAGACATATATAATGTGAATCTTAATGGAATTAAGGTAAATAATAAAATGTCATGTCTGTATGCTAAGGCCTCAGTAGATGAAAGTAATCTTTGGCACAGGAGACTAGGGCACATAAACTTTAAGAATATTAATAGACTTGTGAGGCTTGGTTTAGTTGATGGTTTGCCTGAAAAGGCTTTCCACAATGACCACTCTTGTGTTGCATGCCTTAAGGGCAAGCAGCACAAGGTCTCATTCAGGTCTAAACAGGTGCACTCTAGTTCTAAACCCCTTCACTTATTGCATATGGACCTCTTTGGTCCTACCAATATAGAGAGTTTGAAGGGTAAATCATATTGTTTTGTCATTACTGATGATTACTCCAGGTTCACATGGACTTTCTTTTTAGCTAAGAAAAGTGAAACTGCCCTAAGTCTGATTAATTTCATTACCCAAATTGAAAAGAAGAATGGTAATGAGGTCAAAATTATTAGAAGTGACAATGGGGGTGAGTTTAGAAATCAGTTATTAGATGATTTTTGTGCCAAGAAAGGGATTACTAGGCAGTTCAGCATAGCTAGAACTCCTCAGCAAAATGGAGTTGCTGAGAGGAAGAATAGGACCCTTATTGAAGCAGCCAGAACCATGTTGGCTGATGCCCACTTTCCTATAGCTTTTTGGGCTGAAGCTGTTAACACAGCTTGCTATGTTCAAAATAGGGCATTGGTCAACAAGATACATAATAAGACACCTTATGAATTACTTTGGGGAAGGAAGCCAAATATTGGTTTTCTAAAGCCTTTTGGTTGTCATGTAGTTGTGTTAGAAACTAGTGAGGCCCTAGGTAAATTTGATTCAAAAGGTGATGAAGGCTACTTCATGGGTTATTCAGTGCAGAGTAAAGGATATAGGGTTTACATTAAAAAGGAAAAACGTATACTTGAAAAGGTACATGTTAGGTTTTTAGAAAGTAAACCTAGTGATCCTGAGAGTGGTCCAAATTGGTTGTTTGACTTAGAACCTTTGTCTAGAGCTTTAAATTATATGCCTGTTACTGATCCAGACATTGTGAAGGTAACTTCAAGTGTTTTGGAAAAGAGAATTGGTAATGTTTCAGGTATACAGGTTGCTAAGGAGGATGGACCACCAGCAGCTATATCATCTCTCACACAAGAATTTGTTACACTTCCTATATGGACAGATGAGTATTATGCTGCTGCTACTGCTGCAAGGAAAGATAATGGTGGTGTTCAGATACCACCAACTACAAACATGCATGATTCTTCAGGCGCTGACAAAGGGAAATCAAGCGCTGACACGACCAATTCAGACGCTGATGGCTCCAACGCTGACAACAACAGTTCAAACGCTGTTAGCCCTAACGCTGACAAGCAAAGTTCAGACTTTGGAGACACTTTTACACAGCTTTTCTCTTCTCATTTTGAACAAGGTGGACCTTCCAATGTTCATGAAGAGATCTCTGTTGATCAAGAAGAATCTGAAGAAGATATTGGCAACATGGAGCGTGAAATTGAGGACACCAGACTTTTTGAAGGAGGAGTTCTCACTTCCACAGCTAAAGATCACCCCACGTCTCAAATCATTGGTGATGTTATGGCTCCAGTTCAGACAAGAAGATCCCATCAAGGTCTTGGTGGATTTATTGCCAATATCCACAAGAAGGTTGATACCCCTCTTGTACAAGCATGTTTGTTTGCCTGTTTTCTGTCACAGGAAGAACCCAAGAAGATTTTTGATGCTCTCAAGGAACCAAGTTGGGTGGAAGCAATGCAGGATGAGCTTCACCAATTTGCTATACAGGATGTTTGGGAGCTGGTTGATTGTCCTAGATATGTGAGACCAATTGGGACAAGATGGGTTCTAAGGAACAAGAAAGATGAAAGAGGCATTGTGGTCAGAAACAAGGCACGTTTGGTAGCTCAGGGTTATACACAAGAGGAAGGTATAGATTATGAAGAAGTCTTTGCTCCAGTTGCAAGAATTGAAGCTATCAGAATTTTCTTAGCCTATGCTTCTTGCATGAATTTTACTGTTTATCAAATGGATGTGAAGAGTGCTTTCCTTTATGGCACAATTGTTGAGGAGGTTTATGTAATGCAGCCTCCTGGTTTTGAAGATCCTGAGAATCCAGACAAGGTTTATAGAGTAAAGAAGGCAATGTATGGCCTTCATCAAGCCCCAAGAGCATGGTATGGTACATTGTCCACCTACTTGGTGGAAAATGGTTTCAAGAGGGGCACCATAGATCAGACACTGTTTACAAAGAAGAAAGGAAAACATGTGTTGCTTGTGCAGGTCTATGTTGATGACATCATTTTTGGGTCTACTGATCCAAAAATGAGTGAGGATTTTTCCAAGCTCATGACAGATAAATTCAAGATGAGTGCAATGGGTGAGATGAACTTCTTTCTAGGTTTACAAGTTCAGCAGAAAGAAGCTGGTATCTTCATCTCCCAGGACAAGTATGTAGCTGAAATCTTGAAGAAATATTGTTTTTCTCCACATGAGAAGGAGGCTTCTACTCCTATGGACAGACAACATCCCTGGGGAAAACTTGGAGCTGGAAAGGATGTGGATGTTAGGCACTATAGATCAATGATTGGTTCATTGATGTATCTAACAGCCTCAAGACCTGACATCATGTTTGCTGTGTGTGCATGTGCACGCCATCAAGTGACTCCCAAAGAATGTCACCTTTTTGCTGTGAAGAGAATTTTTAGGTACCTAAGATGCTATCCAGATCTTGGATTATGGTACCCAAAAGATTCTCCATTGGACCTTATTGCTTATTCAGACAGTGATTATGGTGGTGACAAGTTTGATAGGAAATCCACAACTGGTGGATGCCAATTTCTTGGGAGCAGATTAATATCTTGGCAATGCAAGAAACAAACAGTGGTGGCAAACTCTACAACTGAAGCAGAATATGTTGCAGCAGCTGCTTGTTGTGGACAAGTCTTATGGATTCAGAACCAGCTGTTGGATTATGGGTATAATTTTATGCATACCAAGATTTTTGTAGACAATAACAGTACTTTATGCATTATTAAAAATCCTGTACATCATTCTAAAACCAAACACATAGAAATTCGACATCATTTTATAAGAGATTGCTTTGAGAAAGGTTTAATACAACCAGATAGGGTAGATACTGATGATAATGTAGCAGATTTATTAACTAAACCTTTTGATGCTGGAAGATTTCAATATTTGGTAACAAATATTGGAATGGTTAATCTCACTTAATATGTGTTTTGGAACATTTTTGTAAAAGTATGTACAGGATAATGCATTGTTATTGGTCTTAGTGATGATTTAGATTTTCCACATTATTTTTCTAACACTGACAAAGGTAAATGTAACGCTGTCAAGTGTTATTTTGCCGTTGTTGGAGATATTATGGTCTAACGCTGACAAGAGTTTCTTCAACGCTGATAAGTGTTGTCGGGACGCTGTTAGCAACAAATGTTAGTTTTGTGGTTTTCATCTAAATGTGCAGGTAATGGTAGCTTTATGCCATTGGATACAGAGTTGCTTATGGATCTTTGAAGAGTTATTTGGACATGTTTTTGTTTATGGATGATGGTTGGAATATTTATATTCCTATCTTGACATAAATTTTTAATGTTCGTAT
Organism: Glebionis coronaria; assembly: GCA_025667525.1. Lineage (NCBI taxonomy): Eukaryota > Viridiplantae > Streptophyta > Magnoliopsida > Asterales > Asteraceae > Glebionis > Glebionis coronaria. The sequence continues at coordinate 328,600,114 of CM046881.1, read as the reverse complement.
ATATTGTTGAGAACTCATGTATCATAGTTTGAGGGGAGGTTTAAGGAACCTTTAGGACTCTTGGGTATTCTTAGAATACTCTCATCACAATTCTAGATTGTGTCCACAGGTGAGTATGGGTTAGTTTTACTAAACCATGAGGCACTGTAGCATGCATAGTATATCAACTTTGCATGCTGCCAAGACATTTTTGACTTAGAATTGGTTATGGTCTGATGGGAGACTTGGGAATACTTTGGATATGGTTTTACCTGGGAGTTACAAAGAATTTTATGAAATAACTTTGTTGGTAAGTATTTTGGTTAGCAAGGGACTCTAGAGGACATTTGTGTCTATCTTGCTTATGCAAGTGTGTATAAATGGACAGTGCTTGCCGCCCAGTAATTATTATCAACTTGTAAGATATTTCCCTTAGGATAAATTACTTTGTTAAGGTCTTTTTCTTTTTAAATATTTTTATTTTTACTTTTTAGACGCTGACAAGTTTTTCTCCAAACGCTGTTACGTCCAATCGTGACGCTGACAAGGCTTTAGGCAAACGCTGACAAGAAAATATAGCCGTTGGGCGCTGATGGGCTATTTTTGACCGTTGACACCTAGTGGGCCCTACCCAGTTGTTATTTTTTGACTAATTTTTGGCCGTAATTTTGGGGAGAAGTTACTTTTAATTAATGCATGAGATAAGTTATATTTGATTCAAGATTTTCATGATTGCTCTTTGAATATAACCGCCTCATTTTTGACCAATCAAAATCATGCATCTCTCCTATAAATTTGGCTAATCTTTTTATTCTGGGTATTCATATTTTCTTGTCTAACACTTTTCCTCCTAGATTTTTCCATATCATATAACCTAAACAGCTTTAAATCATGGCACCCAAATTCAACTCAAAGAATTTAACATTGGAGTTCAAGAGCCAACACAATATGATCGCTTACTTGACTGCTGATGATGCTTTATTTCCTCAGTATTCACAGATGGTGGCATTTTTAAATGCATCTTCATTGAGGTATGCACTTTCTCATACACCATTCGTCCCTGTCGCACACATTAGACAGTTTTGGAACAATGTTAGTTCCACAACAACTAATGGAGTGACCACATTAACCTCTACTGTTCATGGAAGAACATGGGTGGTCACTGAAGCTTTGGTTCGCCAAGCTTTGCGTCTTGATGACGCTGATGGTGTGACTACTCTTGCCATAGCAACAATAGAACAGGGTCTTAGGGAATTGGGTCATCCTATTCCTGCTGATGTCACTTTAAATAAATATCATAAGCAGGAATTTCCCTCTGACTGGAAATATTTGATACATGTCCTTTTACAATGCTTAAGTCCAAAATGTACTTCTTTTAATGAGATAAACAGGTCAATTGCAAGTGCTTTGGTTTGTATAACACGTGGGCTTAAGTATAATTTTTCAAAAATGATTTTTGAAGGGATGTGTAAAAACAAGGGAAGTAAAATGACTTTGGCTTACCCTAGATTTTTGCAAATGGTCTTTGATTTACAAGAATATTGTTCTAGGGATCATGACACTTTTTATGAGATCCCTAAACAACAGAAAACCATTTTTGCTAAAATGAGCTCCACCAATGACCCCATACCTCTTACCCAACCCATGCTTGAAGTAATTCAGGCTGCTCAACCACAACCAGACCCTGAACCCCAACTTGAGCCTATTCATGAACCATTACCTTCACCAGAAAACATGGACATTGACCAACCCAGCGCTGACACGCATAATGTGGGCGCTGACACAGCCAATCCCAACACTGATACACTTCCTGAACAATCCCAAACACCCCTTAATCAACCCACACCCACACAATCTACTTCATCTTCTACCCCATTACCATCTAGGTTGACTAAACGCCAAAGGGTTACTGGAGTGTTCTCCTCTAGTGATCCTAGCCTTGTAGCAGAGAGAACCACCTCCACAAGTGTGGCTGGTGACATGGGTGAGGCTGGGGCTATTGACACAGGCTTAGATGCTGGTCAAGACAGTCCCAACATCATTAAGACCTCATCCATGCCCCATGATCCTATTTTGGGAGGTCAAATCCCCATTCTAGCTGAGGGCAGATTGGAACCTATGACCATAATTAAATTGACGGCGGCTGTCATTAGCTTGCAAAAGCAAAATGTCAGTCTTGTACAAACTGTCAACAAACAGGGACGAGAACTCCAAGCTTTGAGGGAGAGAGTAACTGTTTTGGAGAATCCAAGTAGCAGGAGTCTTATGGAGGAATCTTCCAAAGGGGAGGATAAAGAGGATGAGGAGGATGAGTTGATTCACACAGCTAGTGAAAAGAGTTCAGAAAAGAGTTCACAATTTAGTGAATCTTTGCAGATTGCTGAAGCTCTCACCAACTTGAAGAAGCATCCAGTTGTTGATATATCCAAGATGACACCAAAGAACTTGGAAGGATCTTTCAAAGAAACATTGGAAGCTGATACAGGTTTGGACGCTGACACATCCAACGCTGATAAAGGTAATCGTGGCACTGATAGGAGCAACTTGGACGCTGACAAAGTTGCAGGTAGTGTTGATGTATTCCAGCCATCAACAATTATCAAAGATGTGTCTACACAGGTTTCTTCTTCTACTTTACCAATTATTGATCCAAAAGACAAAGGTAAAGGTATTTTGATTGAAGAAGATATTCCAAAGAAAGATGCAGCACAAATAGCATTTGATGAACAGTTGGCTGCACAACTTGTGGAAAGAGATTTGAGGAGGAGTAGAAGATCACCATTTGTTGTTTCTGAAAGTGAGGAAGAAAGTGGTGATGGAAAAGATGATGATAGCTCAGATTCAAGCATTCAAATTATTGAAGATCCAGAAAGGCTTGAATATGGGGATGAGCTAGCAAAGGAAAGGTTGAGTGAGTTGAAGAATCAGGTTGATTGGGACCTACCAGAAATCACCAGAATGTACCATGCTTGGGAAGACCAGGTGATGGACAACCCAGGTATGAGTTTATCAGATCAAATTTGGGGGTTGGAAGTTCTTCTTAGGGTACAAGAAGACATAAAGGTGATTATGAGATTTAATGCACAAGAGGTCAAGACCTGGCTCAAAAGAGATAGAAGGCAGTTGTACTATAAGTTGCTTAGATGTCATCAGCCTAATTGGACATCAAAGAAGTTGCTAGCCTTGTCTTTTGAGGAATTAGAGTATAGGGCACATCCTATTTGGAGGAAGGTGCAAGAACAGAATGTCTACCAATTTCTTTCAGAAGAAAGAAAACAAGAGCTTGCAGAAGAGATGCAGATTCAGAAGGAAATAAGGATTGCTCAAAGACCAGTCAAGAAAGGAGATCCTTTTCAATTTCCTAAAGACATGGATGTGTATTTTCCAACTGAAGGTGTTATAAGGAAGCATCTCAAGCTTTCTCCCTTGGAAGCTTCAGATTTGGTAAATGTGATACCTCTAGATGACAGAAATCCAATCATCAGTTTTGATGAAGATGAGTGTGGATTTTGGAAGGTTGGACGATTTGGAAAGGAGGTACATACTTTCACTTCAGTTATTTCTATATTTGCAAGCATAGACAGGGAAGACTTGGTGCATCTATGGAGGTTAATAGAGGCCAAGTATACAGCTGAAGCACCTACTTCAGCTAATGGAATAAGACTTTGGAACACATTTATGACTTTGTGTGGTCCAAAAGAAGCAGATCCTGCCATTTGGAAGGATCTTGAAGATGATCTCAGTAATCTTCATTGGAGGCTATATTCTACTTGTGGTGTATTTCATATGAGCTCTACAAAGTTTTCAGAATATTTGCTTGTGGATGCTGACTATTTCTTGTCCAAAGAAGTATTGGAGAAGATGCTAGATACACCCTTGGAGATTGATTATACGAGTGATGTGGCCAAAGACTTGATCAGATATGTTTATTACCAACATAAGAAGTTATTGAAAGATTCCTCCTAAGCCTTTAGTTTTTATTCAGAAACTTGATCATTGGTATGGATATCAAGTTTAGGGGAGGATTGTTGGGAATAAAATATGGGTCAGATCACCAAACGCTGATAAGAAGAAAGTCAACGCTGATAGATTGATTTTGGACGCTGATAGAAGTCAACGCTGACAGCCTTGAAGATTGACACTGATAGAATATCTTTTGTTTATTTGTTTCTTTATTTATGTATGGTGAAGATAAGCACGACATTGTATTTTCTATTATTATCTTTACCTAGAATAGTTGATTCATAGCTTATTGTACAAGACTTCTTGTTCTATAAAAGAAGGACTTTTAGGTTAAAGTCATATATCAGTTTTCATAGTATTCGCAAGTTAAACCTTTCATTGTAATCAACACGATTATTCTAATACAAGTGAAAGTTTGTTTAACATCATTGTGTTTTAGTTCAAGTGTTAATTCCGCATAACACTTTGTTACTTTACTCATAAGCAAAGGTTTCTCTACGTGTAGTACTTGATCTAATCTCGTATACACAAAGCTAATCGATCTAAGTTTGGGATCAACAGCGTCAACTTTTCTGAAAAGACGAGAAGACAAGAAGAAAGGGAGAAAGCCCACTCACCAACCAACCACTAGGAGTATAAATAGACACTCCCTTCACACAATTAGAGAGTTAGCTTCATTTTTCCTTTTTCCAGTATCTTAGGTTCGTTCATAACCAACTCCATTAGGGAGTTTGGTGATTTTTCATCTTTCTTTCAATCTTGTAAGTGTGAATCAATACTCTTGTTACTTTTCCATTTATCAATCCATTCCATCTTTTCATTCATCTTGTTCATCTCCATTTTATTGCAAGTTCTTAAGTTTTTTTTATTTGATTCTAGTTTGATTTCAAAAAGTTGTTGATTTAGTGTTTTTATTGGTGGGATTTATTACTTAGGGTATTTAAATGATCTGTGTTTGATTTGGTTAAACCTTTTTAAGTATTAAGCTCGATCTTGGATTAATTCATGTCCACTGTGAAACGTCTGCTACTGTTCTTCATATTTTGACTTTCCGAATAGACAAACTTTTGGGTGGCTTACTCGGAATCTTGGATTTTCCGAATAGCTCTTTTTCTTTTTCTCTTATTCGGAACTTTTCAGTCTTTCCGAGTTGCTCTTTTTATTCCATGCTTATTCGGAATATTTACATATTCCGAATAGTCCCTACTTTCCGAATAGAACCATGTTTTCCGCATAGGGTACTTACTTTCCGCATAGGCCTCATTTTTCCGAATAGGGCCAGCTTTCCGAATAGCCTTATTTTTCTGCATAAGGCCTTTATTCCGCATAGCATTCCGCATAGATCTTCTTTTCCGCATAAGGGTGCTTTTCCGAATGGCCATATATTCCGCATAGGCATGTTTTCCGCATAAGGGTTATTTTCAGCATAGGGCATTTTTCAGTAAGAGTATTTTTCTGCTTTACCATTTAATTGTTTTTATCTACTGTTTCCGGCTTTAATCTTTATTCACTTCATATATTTAGAATAGAAAACCAAATTCACTTTTTGTCACCAAGAACAATCATTCCACTTTTAACTGAGATCAATTCGAGAGGATTCCGAGAGAGAATTAGAACCCATAACAAATCTGTGTATCAATGAGATAAACTTATAATTTTTCAATATTTTCATGATTACTTTTTGAAAATACTTGCCTATTTTTGGGCCTATCACATGCTTTTTCTTCTCCTATAAATTTGGCTCCTATTTTTAAACAGGGTATCTATAATTCTTGTCTAACACAATTTTCTCTTCTCAACTTCATCTTCATCACTTAAATTTAACAGCTTTCAACAATGGCACCAAAGTTTAGACCATCAGATTTGGAATTGGGGTTCAGAAGTCAACATAACATGATCGCGTATCTTGAAGCTGATGATACTCTGTTTCCCCAATACACACAAATGGTGGCGTATTTGAACGCATCCCCTTTAAGGTATGCTCTTTCTCATGCACCACTCATTCTAGTCACACATATTAAGCAGTTTTGGAACACTGACAGTTCCTCAACAGTTAATAGAGTGACTACATTGACTTCTATTGTTCATGGGAGACCTTGGGTGGTTACTGAGGCTTTGGTACGCCAAGCCTTGCATCTTGATGATGCTAATGGTATAGCCACCCTTCCCATAAATGAAATAGAACAAGGGCTTAGGGCTTTGGGATATCCTTTTCCTGATGAAGGTACCTTAAACAAGTATCATAAGCAAGAATTTTCCCCAGCCTAGAAGTACCTCATACATGTCCTCCTTCAATGTCTGAGTCCCAAATGCACTGCAAACAATGAGATCAATAGATCTATTGCTAGTGCTATTGTGTGCATTGCAACAGGGCAAAAATTTAATTATTCTAAAATGATTTTTGAGGGCATGTGTAAAAACAAGGGGAACAAAATGACTTTAGCTTATCCCCGTTTTTTACAAATGGTTTTTGATGTCCAAGGATACTGCACAAGGGATCATAATGATTTTTATAAGATCCCTGAGCAAAAGAAAGCTATTTTTATGAAGATGAACTCACCACCCCATCGTGATCTACCTTTAACCCAAGCTACGCTTGCTGTTATTGCTGCAGCACAACCCCAACCAGACCCTCAACCCCAAATTGACCCTCCAACCACACATTGACCCAATACCTGAACCATTACCTTCACCTGAACATATGCAACTTGACCAAGATTCCTTCAACGCTGACACATTAAATGTTGACGTTGATGTGCCTATTTCCAACGTTGACACACAACCTTCACAAACCCAAACACCCCTTAACCAACCCACATCCACCCATTCTTCCACACCATCTTCCACACCCCCTGAATATAGGTTGATGAAACGCCAAAGGACTACTGGAGTGTTCTCCTCTGGTGGTCCTAGCCATGTAGCAGAGAGAACCACCACCACAAGTGTGGCTGGTGCCCTGGATGAGGCTGGGACTATTGGTTCTGGCTTAGAAGCTGGCCAAGGCAGTCCCACCATCATTAAGTCCTCATCCTTGCCCAATGAATCTGACTTGGGAGGTCAAATCCCCATTTTAGAAGAGGGCAGACTGGAACCAATGACTCTTATGGAATTGACGGCAGTCTGCATGAGCTTGCAAAAGCAAAATGCAGACTTAGTACAAGTTCTCAGCTCACAAGGCCTTGAACTCAAGCAATTGAGGGAGAGGATTGTTGTTTTGGAGAGTGCTAGTGCAAGGAGGGGTATGGAGGAATCTTCCAAAGGGGAGGAAGATCCAATAAATCTGAGTGATAAGGGCAGCCATGATGGTCAATCCTTGGATGTTGCTGAGGCCCTTACAACTTTGAAGAAACAAACAGGTTTTGATACGTCCTTAGTTTCTCCTGCCAACTTGAATTTATCATTTACAGCCATGTTGGAAGAAGTTACAAAAGGCACTGAGGCAGGATATTTGGGCGTTGACAAGGAGAATTTGGACGCTGATAGAGATATTTTGGGCGCTGATAGAACAAAATTAGGCGTTGATAGACCTGCACATGAAGGTGATGTATCCCAGTCATCATCTATCATCAAGGAGGTTTCTACATAGGTATCACCATCTACCTTACCAACAATTGCACCATTAGATAAGGGTAAGGGTATTATGGTAGAAGAGAGTGTTCCAAAGGATGCAGCTCAAGTTGAATTTGATAGAAGATTGGCTGCACAAATCATGGAACAAGATAAAAAGGAGGTGAAAGAGTCACCATTTGTTGTGACTTCAGAAGAAGGAAGTGATGGATCTAGCTCAGACTCAAGTGTGATGATTATAGAACCATAAAGACTTGAGTATGGTGATGAGTTGGCTAAGGAGAAGTTGAGAGAGTTGAAATTGCAGGTTGACTTTGACATGCCAGAGGTGGTTCAAATGTACAATGCTTGGGAAGAAAGATGTATGGAGAATCCAGACTTGACCATTTCAGATCAAATATAGGGTTTAGAGATTCTTCTCAGAGTTCAGAAGGATTGCCATGTAATTTTGAAACACAAGGCAAGCAATATTCTCTCAGAATTAAAAAGGGATAGAAGGGAGCTATACTACATGTTGCTCAGATGTCATGGAGTTGGATGGACTTATCAGAAGTTGAAGGCATTGACATTTGATGAATTGGAATGCAAGGCTTATCCCATTTGGGTGAGAGTACAGGAAGCAAATACTCTCAGACTTCTTTCTGATGAAAGAAAGGAAGAACGTGCAGAAGAAATGGAGCTCAAGAAAGCTATGTTTGTTCCCAGACCAGTGAAGAAGGGAATTTCTCTTGAGTTTACCAAAGATATGGATCCACTATATCCAAGTGAAGCTTTCATAAGAAAGAGTCTCAAGCTCTCACCATTAGAAGCTTCAGATATGGTGCAAGTGTTACCATTAGATTCCAGAAATCCAATTGTGAGCTATGAAGAAGATGAATGTGGGTTTTGGAAGATTGGCAGATATGGTAAAGAGGTACACACTTTTACCACTCTCATATCTTTGTTTGCAAGTAGTGATAGAGAAGACTTGGTTGATCTATGGAGGTTGCTAGAGACCAAGTATGAGGCTGAAGTACCAACTTCAGCTAATGGAATAAAACTGTGGTCCACATTCAAAAGAATGTGTGGACCAAGAGATGAGGATCCTGCTGTTTGGAAGGATCTTGAAGATGACCTCAGTTGTCTTCAATGGAGATTATATTCAGCTGCTGGTGTTTACCATTTGAGTTCTACAAATTTTGCTGAGTATCTACTTGTGGATGGTCAGTATTTCATATCCAAGGCTATTTTAGAGAAGATGAAGGACACTCAGCTGGAGATTGATTATTCAAGTGACGTGGCAAAATATTTGATCAGATTTATTCATTACCAATATGAGAAGGTTTGTAAGATTCCTCCTAGTCCTTAATGCTTATTCAGAAACTTGATCATAAGAGTGGATATCAAGTTTAGGGGAGGATTGTTGGGAATAAATTAAGGCCAAATCACTTGAGCGCTGACAAGAGTAAAACAAGCGTTGACAAGATCAAAACAAACGCTGACAGCTCAAACGTTGACAAGATAGAGTCAAGCGTTGACACATTGAAGACAAGCACTGATGGGAAGATATACTCTACGCGTTTATTGTATTCTAGATTACTTCTAGGAAAGATAGGAACAACAATGTATTTTCTATATTTATCTTAACCTAGAATAGCTGATACGTAGATTATTGTACAAGGCTTCTTATGTCTATAAAATAAGACCTTTAGGTTAATGTTTCATATAAGTTTTCATTCGTAAACTACTTTCATTATAAGCAAGTTTGATATCATTAATCAAAGTGAAAGTTTGTTTATATCATTGTGTGCTCTTGTTTAAGTGTTAATTCCGCATAACACTTAGATTATCATAAGCATATACAAAGGTTTCTCTAAGTGTATTACTTGATCTAATCTCGTATACATAAAGCTAAATCGATCTAAGTTTGGGATCAACAGCTCATTATGAGATTTATTTCTCATTGTTGTAAAATCCACAAGACATGTGTATATATATATATATATATATATATATATATATATATATATATATATATATATATATATATATATATATATATATATATATATATATATATATATATATATATATATATATATATATATATATATATATATATATATATATATATATATATATATATATATATATATATATATATATATATATATATATATATATATATATATATATATATATATATATATATATATATATTGAGACGTTAGGAAGTGTCGAAAAATATATTTAATGGAGAAACTGCAGGGGGTGTATAAACAGGTCAAAACTTAAAAGTAAAACCTGCGTTTTTAAAATAAAATAGTCAAACCTGCACAGAACTTATAGGGGTATTTTGGTCATTTTATATTGGGTTTCAGGTCTCGGGTAAAATTAGAAAGTCGTCTGAAACGTCGTTGTGCATCAAAATGCTTTAGACTCCGAGTCTTGGAGATGTCGTTTATCGGGTCAATTAATCGGCTCATATTTAAAAGTTAAATCTGATAGAAAAATTCAGAACATGGATTTTAAACGTTTCTAAGCAGTTTTGATTTCATTTGAGATCGTAAAATTTTAACAAATATTACTTTACAACTAATGAATACTAGTTGCATGTGAAAATGTTTAAAAATAGAAACATTACAGGATTAGCAATTATCGGATTAATGGTGTAATTTGAAAATGAATAATATACTTTCTTAAAAGCATGTTGTGTCGAGTATCTTACATAGAATATACACATACGGATTGATTTATTCTTTTTATATATATGACTCATTTGTCATTCGATGTTATTTTATTTTTATTTTATTTTAACCTTCCACTGATTTGGGTTAAGTTTTGAAGTTTTGCTTTCACATTCTTCTTCGACATTCTCATCACGTGTCTCATGGCGTTTTCGTCTAAACCTTATAACCTTTTGAAACCTTAACAACTTGTAACCATTTCATTGGTTGTTTTATGAGCTACTATTTACCACTTTTTGCAAACCTTTGGCTACTTTATACGTTGTCATAATGTCACCTTATAAATAAATCTGATATTGTTTTTACGATTATTTTCACCAATTGTTTTTACTTTGGTCTTATAAAATACTTTTCGTAACATTAAAAGTTGCTTATTGAGTATCTCACAAATTACTTGTATCCTATAAATTTATAAAATATTTTTAAGTTCCATTTACAAATGGCATTGTTTATATATAAACATAAGAAATGTAATACCTTTCGACGAAACTGAGCACTGCATTGCTATCCCTAAATTATACATGGCCTGATCACCTATGTCTAATTTAGAAGGAACCATGCTAGGCTGAATAGTTGTCACCTTAAAAAATTTGATAATAATCAACTTTATACTTGTATTTATAAAAAACTTAAATAAAATGAAATAAAGTGAAAAGAAGTTTTGAAAACCTTTATATTTTATGCAAGTAGCGCAATTTCTATGCATCCGCATACGTCTTCTTACCTTTTCTTGAACGAATTACGCGTTTACGGTTACGTTTTTACTCGACGATCGTTTTTCCACTAGTTACTTCATTTTGTCTTATATCTGATTCTTTTGACCGTTCGTCTTATTACTGACTGTTGATAAAAGACTTGAAAGTCTCGACGTTTTATCCTTCCTTCTCGTCCAATGTTCTTTATGCGATTTTATAGATCCTTGGAATGTCTCCACACGTGAATAATGAATTATCACTAGAGTGATTTCCATATATCTGGGATGACGTCCGTCACTCTCTTTTGTCTCGAAATCCACTCTTGTGAACCGTGTTTTGGTTTCTCTCTTTAAACACTAACATCGTTCATTTGATTTATTTTAATTACAAGTGATTATTAGGAATTTTCTTTTATTAAAACTCTTGTATGGATCTTATTTCCGATCATTTATCGGCCATCGCTAAGTTAACGAGCTGATGTTGGTGAACCACCGACCGCACTAACAAAATTGACAACCTGTTTAATCTACAGTTTCTTATCGTCTTACCATCAACGTCTTTATTTTATTATTCTCTTTAATAATTCATACGACATTTGCTTCGTTCTCTTTCGTACCGCTGATTTCGTACTAATTGTTGACCATTATTTCCATTCGTATTCGTTTGTCATCTTGTCACATTTTGAAACCCGAATATATCCCATGTTTATTTTGAAATAATAAACACCTTTATGAATTTTTACAACGTATCATAAATTTTTCATGGAACTTTTATACATTTTTCCAATGATGTTCAATTATCAAAATAACTATCATAAGAAAAAGGTCAAATTTATACACCATATTTTGTATAATTAAAACTAATGTCTAAATGAAATTATGCTATATCTTTTGAACTAATTAACTTATCATACATTACTTTTAATGCCATGAAATTACCGGTTTAATTTATATTCCTAATAATGATTTAATTTGGAAATTATATTTTCTAAATAGTAACCATCAGTATGAGTTTAATTAATAAATTCATGTCATTCTTTCGAAGCTTCTTAAGACGACCAAAATAAATTATGAAGCTATTTGACTTCTATTTTTATTATATCATCCTTATCAAGAAGGTACTTCAACTGAGTTTTAAAGTAATACAAATCCGGGATGGATAATTGTGATAAACGTTATTTTAATGTTAATATGTAATTCATTCTTCGCTCTCATTTTTCTAATATTGCAAATTATTATGTTTTACGGTTACGTGAATCGAGATCCCTTGTCGATCGTCAACCTTAAATCATCTTACCATATCTTGTCCGTTTATGCGTTTATTGAATTCATTTTTATCTCTTTATGTTCCTCGTATTGAAGATCACTATTTTATTCTGAATTTAAAATGAATCTCGGGAAGCAGTGTATAAGAAGAAACGATAAGTGTTACCAGTATTTATGTGTTATATTGAGAATCTTCACCAATGGACCGAACCTCTTAATGAATGGAGTTAATAAATTCGTTACAACCTCGGGGAGTATGTTGAATCCGACACCGCAAGTGGAAAGACTCTGGAGATCAAGTGGTTATTATCAAGGGTTCGTTCAAGGTTTTCTCGATGATTAACGGTGGAGATCTATACTCGATGTACTTATATGGTGTGTGATCTAGTCAAATGATCGTAAGTTGTGAGAACTTGAGACGGCATCATCCGATGACGTCCGGTCATGTATAACACATATTATGTAATATATTTTTTTTGACTTTCAACGACGATGTTTATTGAGACTTTAATGCGCGTTGGCGAAAGTGAGATGGTGTCTTTGTATTACCCTTTGAGTAGGGACCCCCGTGTGAGCACCCTCAGATGACGAAAATGTTTTTCTTGTTAGTTCTTTTTGATGTATGTCCATGGCTATCCGGTCGATGGATATCCTTTAATTTGCAACATTCCTTTTAACTGGACTTAACCGATAATCCTATCATCTATTCTTGTCGTCGAATGAGCTTCGTGTGATTCATAAAATTTTCATGTGTCGAGCTTGACGGGTGACTGGTGGATTAGGATTTATTCCTTTTTGGTGAGATGCAACTTGACGACGTGTTGCGTTTTGTAAAAGAACCAGTGGAGATCGTGGATCGAGATTCACCTGGGAACGTGAGGACTTCTTTATAAGGAATGCCCTCATCCTTCCGGGTAGTGAACAACTCGAGTATGAGGTGAGTTGAGCGCCGGGACGTCGCTCCCTTAAGGTGGTGAGGATGTAAAACCCGTAAAAATAAGGTCATAATTTAATTCTATTTTCAATTATTTTGAAGTATTTTATAACGTTAAATATTTTTATGCTTAACAGTTTAAGTTGAAACCGATATTAAATATTATATTTTAATATTTTTACGAGTAACGAGGACTACTTATGATCGCGATACCGACGGATGCCCACAATTTTATATTGTATTATCGATCGTTTCGATATTTAATACTTTCAACGATATCGTTTTAATTACGTATCGATTCGTTATATTATTATTTTTCGTGTGCGTTTAAACTTTTAAGTATTTTTAAGAAACCCGAGTCCCGTAAATATTTTGAAAATTTACTAATAGTTATTTCCCGCTTTTTAGCTAACTATTTTCGTTTTTAGCCACAACTATTGCCAAATTGAAACCAAGGTCCCTTCATCACTATATATAAAGCCTAAATAAACACAAACTACTCATTTTCTCCACTCAAAAATTTCAACTATCTCTCTTCTCTCTCTCTAATTGCCGAAACACCCACCACCATCACAAATCCATACATTTTCAATTTTTACTCAAGTTTGAGGATGATTTGAGCTAAAGCAAAGCTAGACCCACTCTTAGAATTGATCAAGGATCACATTGATGTAAGAATTTTACACATGCAAGTCATTTTTATTTTTTGATCTTGGTAGGTAGAAACCATGATCATGCATGGTGTTCTTGCCATGATCAATGGTGATTGTTGCAAGAATCTTGTTAAAAACTTCATTTTGATTCAAAGGTTTTAATTTTGATAATGATTTAGATGTTATGGTTCATATATGTTGATATTAGGGTATAGTAATGATCATTTCTATGGTTGGTTTTGATCAAAAAGTTGATTTTGTACAAGATTTTGGTAATCATTTTATAACAGTAAGTAAACTGTAAAATCCGAATTTTTATGTTTTGAAAATGGCTTAACTTATAGCCTAGGGTTGTAGATAATTTTATTTGTTTCGACTTGATATAAGGTAGAGCTTCTAGCTCCAAACGAGCGCGAAGTTATGATGTTTTGAATGATCGTGTACCGGGAGACGAGTATCGACATTACAAATAGTTGTTGTTGATATTTGGATCGAATCTCGGCGACTCTAAATGGAAGTTTTGAAATATGTAACCTACTGATAATGAGGTGTTTACCTTATAGGTTGAGTTTACTTTAAAACCCGAGTGTCGGTTTTGTAAACAGAGTCGTTTAAATAAGTTAAAACGGTTGTATGAAATATTAACGTAAATCTGTCCGGATTTTGTAGTTTGAAAATGAGTCGGGTAAAGGACTTTAAAAGTAAAATCTTTTAATGGGCTCTTGGTAGGACTTTCTATATATAGTAATTAAGGTCTCTAAGTAGTATCATAAAAATTTGATATGTTTAAGTATGGGAAAACGGCTTGTACATTCGGTATGTTTCGGCAGATTTTTATTAAAGGCATAGAATAATAAAGTCAATGTATAAGAGAGTATAATAGAACCATTTGTGTCGTTTTCTCTCTAGTTGTCGTGATTTCATACTTGAGTTTGATTTTATTATGTATCATTTATTTCTCGAGTCTATTATTAATGTACGCACCATATTTGCTAGGTTGCGGTTGTCGTGTTTTTCGGGCATCTACTATCGTCGGTGATCGTCTTCAACTACTTATACTACTTAAGGTGAGTCTATAGCCTCGTTTGAGCTCATTCAAATATTTTTAAAACCCGCGAGGGGGAATACATGTTTTATAAACTTAGAACACAATATTTTTATGGTATGCTTGTCCCTCTTTGAATGGACCCGTGGTTGCTTTAAATTGCATTAAGTGATTGCCATTCGTAAAGCCTCAATTATGGACCGTTAACTAGCTTATGATGGGCTAGCCGCTAGTACAATTAATAGATCTATGGGGGAAACCGTCCCGGTTCAGTTTGTGTGGACTTGTCACAGAAGCTTAGGCCCGACCTCCACACTGTTTGAGCATATTGTATTGAGAAGTCAGGTATACGACAATGTACCAATAATCTGGAGGTAACCGACAATTAATAAATCTCCTGTCTTATCAGACCTCTAAAAGGAGTGTCTAAGGGCTCGGTTCCATGAGCTTATTGCAATTTATGCTATATACAATTATTATTGTTGATGCAAATTATTATTTGATGCTTGTTAAGCATGCCACAAACTTATAATCTTTCTTGTGTTCAAATTGATTACATAAAGCTGTAGATTCACTCGGCATTTTTGCTGATTGTTTTACTCACATGTATTTCAGGTAATCAAGAAGTAGAAGCTTGGAGGTCACGGGAATTAAGTTGTGCACTGCTTTTGTTTTTCAAACTCTTTGATTCATTTATCGTTCCATTTTTAAAACAAACTAATATGTTGTTTTAACTTATCTTTCGGTAACGATTACTTGGGACTACGCTACTCTAGTGAATGTTTTAGGAACGGTAAATTTGAAACGTCTCTTTTCGAGTCGTTCTTTATAAATTATGTGTTATTGTATCATTGTTTAGCACCCAAAGATGTATTCCGCTGCGTGTAAATTTGGGGGTGTTAAAAAAATAGACCATAAAGTATAATCTACTAGTGATAATCTTCCAAGATTGCTTAAGTTTTATTAACTCAAACAACTAAAGTACAAAATGTGCTTTAGTTGGAAAAGAAAGATGATGAAGCATCATTTGAAGTTTTGTTCACGGGAAGAAAAACTTTGAGAGGAGGTCGAGTGAGGCGGATTTCAAGGAAATTTAGCATGTCATAGATATGAGCAAGTTCAATTTGTTGAAAACGACAAAATGCACACGAGGAATCATGATGCAAAACAAAGTCGTTAGATGGGGGAGGTCCATCAAAATTAGATGTTGGTGGAGAAGGAGATAATGGATAAGAGATGTTTTCACAATGCCTAGTGAGGTTGGGGAAAGAAGATAGGTCATTGAGTTGAGAAAAGTTGAAAGGTTTTGGTGGTGGTGGAAGAATTTCCTTTTCTCCGGTAATTGGATTTATAGAGTAAGTCTCATTCCAATATTGAATCGGAGAGAAAGAGGAATTCTTGGAGGATTTTGGAGAAGAATAATCATGAGGATTATTGTTCTTTTTATCCAAATGGGTTTAACCGAGACTTTCGGTTTCTTTGAAAGCTTAGAAGAAGAAGCTTTAGGTTGAGAAGTTTGTGACAAAGAAATGTCAAGGTTAGGAAAGGAAGAGTTAGGCATTATGAGGGATGAAGAAAAGAACTCCCAAAAGAGAAGCATTTAAAGAAAATAGACAAGGCAAAGATTTGAAATGAAAAAGAAAGGTTTTAGGAAATGTTTAGCCAAATTGGATAAACAGAGAATCTTAACTAAGACAGTGGTCAAAGAAGAAAGACCAAAAATAAGCCAAGAATGGCTTTGCTAAGCACGGTTCATTAAAATAGCCAGCGGTTCCATATCGATATGGATCTGCCTGGGGGCTAAGGAACCGCGTCTAGTGGGCAGCAAACCTTGATTTTCAAAAGTTTTGGATAAAAATAAGACTTTTTCAAAATTTTGCAAACCTTGGATTTTTACCTCTTTTAGCACTAGAGTATGCTAGGGTTGCATAAAAGCAACACATTCACAAAGAATGTTTTGACAAAGGGTGACAAAATATTTAAATAACATTTTGGTCCAATTTAAAGACAAGTTTTTAGAGGTTGTAATAGATTTAGGTTCAATTTAAATAAATTAAAGTTGTTTGTTGTGATCACATAGATTAAAACACATAAAAACTAATTCCATAAATCATCCACATGAGAAAATCATAAGGGAAAGGAAAGGAAATACAATAACTAAAAAGACAATAAATGATAGGTGTGAAAACACCCATCTTTTCTACCACTTAATTACATTAAAACGGGACCTAAACGTATGTTTTATGTCGTAAATGGCAGAATTATGCGTGGTTTGTGTTTTTATTGTGTTTTAGGGTCGAGAAGGTGAAAAGTGGAGAAAACACGGCTTTCACGGGCTTTTATTGAAGAAAAAGACAAAAGACGAAGTTGAAAGATCAAGAGTGGAAAAAGAACGGAAGTCCAAGACCAATTCTGAAGATTTATCGAAGAAAAAGTCAAAAGACGGAAGTTTACTAAAAAGCCGAAGAACTCAGGTTTAAATTATGAAGAAATTACAAGACAAGTTAAAAGAAATCCCGAGACGAAGTCTTAGAAGTCGAAGAATTTGAGAAGACTGAAAGACTGAAAGACTGAGGACCAAGATAGAAAGAAAGAGGAAGCCACCAACCACTCCCCTCTCCTATAAATACCACCCTCACAACATGTGAGAGGGTTGGTTAGTTTTAGTTTAGTTTTAGGATTAGATTAGGAGTAGGTAGTTTCTCTCTCTAAACTTATGCTTTCTCTCTCTAGATTGATTTGTGTTTAAGCTTTTGTTCTTGAATCTTTACTTTTTAATTAAGCTTTTAATTCATCATCTTCATCCTTTCTTGTTGATTTGTTCTTGATCTTTGAGTTCATGTTCTTGAGTTTTCTTATTTTCAATCAAGTGGGTTTTGCTTGATTTGGCTTTATTTGTTAGTTTTGATGATTTGTTTTGATTGATTATTGTTAGTTGATGTTTATTGGTTGTTTTGGTTTAATCTTTTGGTTTGTTTTGTCTAGATTTGATCAAATTCGAGCTTCATTCTTTTTCCCCTGTTCCTCGCCAAAGTTACTGTTCTTCCCCAGATTTTCCGAATAGACTGTTTTCTCATCCTCCTATTCGGAATGTTGGATATTCCGAATAGACCCTCCTATGCGGAATGTTGGATATTCCGAATAGGAACCCTTATTCGGAATGTTGGATATTCCGAATAGGAACTCTTACTCAGAAAGTTTAAATATTCCGAATAGGACTCCTTATTTGGAATGTTCAAATATTCCGAATAGGACTCTTTATTCGGAATGTTCAAGTATTCCGAATAGAGTCTTTTATTCCGAGTGGGTTCTTATTCCGCATAGTCTTTTTATTCAGCATAGCTTAATATTCCGAATAGCCCTTTTTTCCGCATAGCTTTTATGTTTCCGCATAGTGTTTTTTCCGAGTAGAGCATCTTTCCATTTTTATTCCGTATAGCACATCCTTATTCGGAATATTTACTTTATTCCGAATAGAGTTTTCAGTTTTAGTTTTTAAGCTTTACTTTTTCCCGCCTTTTCTTGATTTACACCTTTACTTGCTTTCCTTTCAATTTAAGTTTTAATTTGAGTCATTTACTTTAATTGCCTTTAATCTTTCATTGTCGTTTCTTTTTACCGTCTTTACTTTATCTTTAATTGTTTCAAGTCTTTATTTTTTTAATTAGTTTTAGACAACGACACCTCTTTTATTTGATTCACCAAGAACAACTGAGTCGCACAATTAACCAGAGATAAATTCGAAGAGACACCGAGAAAACGAACTTTCAACTAGTAAAATCCACTTATTAAAATGGCGCCGCTGCCGGCTCTTTTCGTGAAGATCGAAGGTTTTTTGTGAGTGACGCGTTGGATTTTGGGATCCGTTCACTTGTGAACGTTATTTTTCTTGTCAAAAATTTTCAAAAATCCAAAAACATTTGAAAAATCATAAAAAGCATTTCTTTTTCAAAGTTTTGCACCAAAAATATTCTTCTTGCTTATCTATCTTTCTTTATGGATTTTTATGTCCATTGCGTCCGGTGTGGGAAACAATTATCTGGGAACAACTCCTGTCAATGGTGTACATGTGAGCGGTGCGGAAACGATATCGACTACACACCATTCGGATTTTGTCCCTTGTGCAACTCGACTAATTCACTCTTTCTGAACCCACCTCCTGTTCCCCCGTGCATCTATTGTGGAAGCGATTCTCATTGGCATGTTTCGTGCCCGGTTCAATACCCGTCTAGACACGGGCAAGAACCGGGGTACAATTATGACAATGATAATAGCTATCCACAAGATGCACTTGCTTTTTCTCCATATCCGGTTTGCAACAACTGTGGGGGTCCTCACGATACCTATTTTTGTCAACCAATGAATTATTATGAGCAAAATCCGTGTCCCCAGTTTTCTTCACCTATGGATTATTATGAACCAAACCCGGTTTCTAATTCTTCTCAACCGATGAACAACTATGAGCCACAACCTTACTATAATTCAGGTTTTCAACACTTTGAGCCCCCACATCACACCCTCAATCATCAATCCTCTCAACAAATTAATCTTGAACCACAACTCACTACCTTGAATGAAGAAACACACTCCATTGTTTTGCAACTTCAAGAAGCCGTTGTTTTGCTTAAAGAACTTAAGGACGAGGAAAAGCGACTGCAACAAGAGCAAGTATCTAATCTTAGTGATTATACCCCTCCTCTTGTGCATCAATAATATTAAGATGATGATGACGATGAGCCTACTATTTCTTGGAATGATCTTACTGCTCAATGTCCTAGTGCTATTGTCATCCCTCCTCTCAATTTCCCCAACGCCTCTAAGGATTGTGATACTTCGAGTGAGATTAGTGATTTCGGTCTTGATAAATTCTTTGATGAGGTTTGTGATGTGCTAACTTTTGAGGCGCTTACGGATGAGGTCGCTCTTAATGATGATGTTCCTTCCACCAACACTTTGGGAGATGATTCTTTGGCTTTCTCTAATCCTCTTTTCGATCAAGATGATGATTTTACTTCTAGTGATGACGAGTCACTATCCGATGAAGATGTTCTGCATGAAACTTTCAAGATTTATTCGAACCCTTTATTTGATTTTGATGACGCCTACATATCTAGTGAAGTGAATCCGCTCTTTGATGAAGGGATTGAGGACATTGATAGCGCTGCTTCTCTTGCTATTAATGAGCATACTTTGTTAGCCATACCTCCTTCTATCCCAGAGGTAGAAAGACGTGAATCTACTGAAAAAGAGACGCAGGTGGAAGGTAATTGTTCTCATACTCCTCATATGATATTGCCACCTCATCCTACCACGTGCACACCCAAGCGGGTGATGTATCACTTTTACTCTCCTCATTTCATACCGGGAAATGAGGATGAGTGCTTTGACCCGGGAGGTGACAATGACAATTCTATAATTGATACCCTCACGGCTTTGCCGAGTGCTCAACATCCATTATCTTTGGGGGATGACAATGTGCTTACTTTACCCACCCCACCTCCCGTGGATCTTGAATTCACATACTTCTCGTATGTCGAAAGGGTTTTTCTCCCATTCAAGACTTATCCCCCCGCCTCTCCTTTATTAATGTCCTCCGGGAACGAGGACAAGGTCTTTGATCCCGGTATCACATTCGAGGCTTCCCCATGGACCACTTAATTCGGGGACGAGTCAGGCTCGTGACTCGGTCAACAAAAACAAGCGCTTTTTGGGAGGCAACCCAATTATCTATCTATTTTCATCATAAGTGTAGGGGGGAGCCCTGTTGGTGTTTCTTGTTCTCTTTCTTATCATATGCAGGGATTAGTGCTTCAAAGACACACTCCTGATAACTTTTGACGAACCGTGATTCCGTGTTCCCTTCTTCCCGGTTCTATCCTAAACTCTTTTCGATTCTCTATTTTTATATTTCTCAATATTCAAATAGGAATCTCTTTAGTTGTCTCTTCCTTAGCGAGATTTAAACAACGTGCACAATGTCCTAAGTGTAGGGGAGTTTACTCCCACATACTTAAACATTGAGGACAATGTTTATATTAAGTGTAGGGGGGACTTCTATCGAAGTTAAGTGGTCTTTTCCTTGTATTTGTCCTCATTTTAACCGGAAAATCAATTTTTCGACATTTTTCAAAATTTTTAATCTATTTTGGCCTAGTTGTAGTTCCCTTTATTTTTGCTATTTTTCTCTTATTTTAATAAAATGGTTTTAGCAAGTTTAGATATCTTAGATATATTAGGCCGTTGTGAGTATTTTGACTCAACCCGAGTTTACTTATCCAAGTTCACTCTAGCTAGTATCCTTAACCATGTAGACCTTAATTGGTTTATTAGGCTAAGCATCCACGAGTCTCATTCCTTGAGATTTTAAATTGTGAAGAACGAGAAATGATAGATTTAGTTACAAGTTTGGTATTCTCTCATTAACTTATGTGAGTTAATTATGATCTTTTTCTCCCATCACTTGCTAATAATTTATCTGCAATAAGTAAGGTCGTACGATTTGAAAAGTTACTTAGCTTCTAGCCCAAGATCGTTTAAAAGTTGCTCGGTAATGACGAGAGTTCATAGCCAAGGCATAACTTATGAAGTGGGGCGCGAAGATTGGCGAGTCCGAAAAGGCCCTAACAAGGCATGAGGATTCAATTTTATTGCTGAAGATCCAAAAGTGATGTGAAAAGCATTATTCCCAAAATCAATATGAAGGATCAAGACTCACGACGAAAAGCAATCAACTCCCATAAAGATCATGGAGAAGTCTATCCGAAAAGACCCTAACAAGGTATGAGGATAAATAGATCCAAGTCCGAAAAGGAGGCGGATCGTTGTATCTCAAAATCCCAATTAGAGATTGAAGAAATAATCATGAAGTCGTGGTCAACAAAGTTGGAGTACCCCTCAAAAGTCTCCAAAGTGAAGAAACTCTATTATGATGAGAAGACCATTATCTCAAGAACGTCTCTCGAAGATATGAAGTATGAAGTACATGCCAAATATCGGCCCGAGAAAGGTCTCAAATCGTGAACCAAGTTATGCCAAGATATGAACTTTTTGATATCCCGAGAAGCAGTTTTAAGAGATTTTGTCCTTTAGCTAACTATTGATCAAATCGTCCTACTTTGCTTTCAGCTTAAATAAATTATCGAAATAAGTCAACAATGCATCCTCGTGATCATTCAAGACATCAATAAAACATAAGAGATACCCATAGGAATAAGGGAGTTTAAGTGATTAATTGAACCGCATGAGTAAATGTTTGTTATGCTAACTTGTAATCTTGTTTTTAAGCTTGGCATGGGGAACGTGAAACTTGAGGGTGATAAACATTCATGACACACAAGCCCTGATGTAAGTCTTAGATTTCTTTACATGTTTCTTCCTTGTTGCATCTTGTTATTTTCTATCTTTTTGATTTTCCTTAGTTGTTTAATAAAGGCCAAGGTAGGTTGATTATGATGGAAAGTGTAAACCTTGCTTTATCACTAAGCATTGCATGAGGGCATTGCAATGGTTAAGTGTAGGGGATTTGATAGGTGTGAAAACACCCATCTTTTCTACCACTTAATTACATTAAAACGGGACCTAAACGTATGTTTTATGTCGTAAATGGCAGAATTATGCGTGGTTTGTGTTTTTATTGTGTTTTAGGGTCGAGAAGGTGAAAAGTGGAGAAAACACGGCTTTCACGGGCTTTTATTGAAGAAAAAGACAAAAGACGAAGTTGAAAGATCAAGAGTGGAAAAAGAACGGAAGTCCAAGACCAATTCTGAAGATTTATCGAAGAAAAAGTCAAAAGACAGAAGTTTACTAAAAAGCCGAAGAACTCAGGTTTAAATTATGAAGAAATTACAAGACAAGTTAAAAGAAATCCCGAGACGAAGTCTTAGAAGTCGAAGAATTTGAGAAGACTGAAAGACTGAAAGACTGAGGACCAAGATAGAAAGAAAGAGGAAGCCACCAACCACTCCCCTCTCCTATAAATACCACCCTCACAACATGTGAGAGGGTTGGTTAGTTTTAGTTTAGTTTTAGGATTAGATTAGGAGTAGGTAGTTTCTCTCTCTAAACTTATGCTTTCTCTCTCTAGATTGATTTGTGTTTAAGCTTTTGTTCTTGAATCTTTACTTTTTAATTAAGCTTCTAATTCATCATCTTCATCCTTTCTTGTTGATTTGTTCTTGATCTTTGAGTTCATGTTCTTGAGTTTTCTTATTTTCAATCAAGTGGGTTTTGCTTGATTTGGCTTTATTTGTTAGTTTTGATGATTTGTTTTGATTGATTATTGTTAGTTGATGTTTATTGGTTGTTTTGGTTTAATCTTTTGGTTTGTTTTGTCTAGATTTGATCAAATTCGAGCTTCATTCTTTTTCCCCTGTTCCTCGCCAAAGTTACTGTTCTTCCCCAGATTTTCCGAATAGACTGTTTTCTCATCCTCCTATTCGGAATGTTGGATATTCCGAATAGACCCTCCTATGCGGAATGTTGGATATTCCGAATAGGAACCCTTATTCGGAATGTTGGATATTCCGAATAGGAACTCTTACTCAGAAAGTTTAAATATTCCGAATAGGACTCCTTATTCGGAATGTTCAAATATTCCGAATAGGACTCTTTATTCGGAATGTTCAAGTATTCCGAATAGAGTCTTTTATTCCGAGTGGGTTCTTATTCCGCATAGTCTTTTTATTCAGCATAGCTTAATATTCCGAATAGCCCTTTTTTCCGCATAGCTTTTATGTTTCCGCATAGTGTTTTTTCCGAGTAGAGCATCTTTCCATTTTTATTCCGTATAGCACATCCTTATTCGGAATATTTACTTTATTCCGAATAGAGTTTTCAGTTTTAGTTTTTAAGCTTTATTTTTTCCCGCCTTTTCTTGATTTACACCTTTACTTGCTTTCCTTTCAATTTAAGTTTTAATTTGAGTCATTTACTTTAATTGCCTTTAATCTTTCATTGTCGTTTCTTTTTACCGTCTTTACTTTATCTTTAATTGTTTCAAGTCTTTATTTTTTTAATTAGTTTTAGACAACGACACCTCTTTTATTTGATTCACCAAGAACAACTGAGTCGCACAATTAACCAGAGATCAATTCGAAGAGACACCGAGAAAACGAACTTTCAACTAGTAAAATCCACTTATTAATAAACTACTACAAAAATATCTAAAAACTAGGTATTTAATTCATAGATCTCTTTTAGCTTGACCTTCTTTTGAAAAGAATGTTAATTTTAAAATCTAATAAGTGTGAAAGCATTTATCCTTTTACCACTTAATTATAATAATAACCAAGCCAAAACGTGTATTTTATGTCGTAAATGTCGGAATTATGCGTGGTTTATGTTTTTGTTGTGATTTAGGATCAAAATGTGAAAAGGGAAGAAAACACGGGCTTTCACGGGCTTTTATCGAAGAAAAAGACAAAAGACGAAGTCAAAAGATCAAGAGTGCAAAAAGAACGGAAGTCCAAGGCCTATTCTGAAGATTTATCGAAGAAAAAGTCCAAAGACGGAAGTTTAATGAAGTCGAAGAACTCAAGTCTAATAAATGAAGAAAGTATAAGACAAGTTCAATTTATCCCGAGACAAAGTCGAGAAAGTCGAAGAATTTAAAAAGAAGAAAAGACGAGAAGAGGAAGAAAGCATCAAGGCATCTAATCTCCCTATAAATACCCTCCTAATGTCACATTAAGAGGTGTTGGCTATTTGACACATAGTTCTTCCAAATTACTTGCACTTTCATATTGTCTTTTACTTAATTGTCATTTAAATTCTTGCCTTTAATTTCAAGTAAGTTTTAATTTTGTGTTGTTTAATCTTTTATCTTCAAGCTTTTTAATCATCTCCTTCTACCTCTCTTGTTCTAATCTTAATCTTTTCCATAATCTTTGTTTGTTTTGATTTAGTGTTCTTAATCTTAATCTTTTTCGTCCACTTTTTACATAGAGTTTATAGCTTTTTACTTATCTTGGTTTGTTTTTAAAGTTTTATAAGTTTTATCATTCATCTATTAGTTTTGGTTAGCTTATTGTTTTTTTTCTTGGCTTATTTTCCTTAAAAAGTTGAGTTTTTAGTGCTTATTTTCGTACTTTTACGATTTCCTATTTTTTAGGAAAAGCTGATTCGATTTCGCAATACCTTGTGTATTGCGACATTGAATATCTCCTGATAATTGTGAATTCTTGCTTTTTCCTTACTGCTGAATCTTCATTCGGCTTATTGCGACATTGTGCCTTAATTTTGCAATTATTGCGAAATTGAACTTCTGCTATTGCGAATTTGTTCACATTTCAGAATTGCGAAATCATGCCCATAATTGCGAAATCTTGGTTTCAAGATTGCGGATATGTGCAATTTCAAAATTGTGAAATCTTGTTGTTCTAAACATTGTGAAATCTTGGTTCTTTTCTATGATTGCGAAATTAGTTCATCATTGCGGATTTAGTACATGATTTTGCAATTATTGCGAAATCTTTGTCATTCCTTTATTGCGAAATTATTTCTTTTTTTTTTGTATTGTGAAATTAATTGTTTTTATTTAAACTTAATTTTCAAATTTATTTTTCCCGCCATTTTTACTTAGCTTTATTTTAATTGTTCTTTTTATTTTTACCTAGCTTTATTTTTACTTGTTCGTCTTAGTTTATTTTTAAAGTATTTTATTTTATAGTTTTGAAATATACGTTTTGTTAAACTTTAATTTCTCGTCATTTACTTTTAATGTTTTTATATTTTCGTCCTTTATTTAATTTCTTTTAAAGTCTTTAATTTAAGTTTTTAATCGATTTAATTACTTTTAGCTTTATTTACCGGGTCATTTACTTTAAAGTTTTAACACCCCCAAATTTACACGCAGCGGAATACATCTTTGGGTGCTAAACAATGATACAACAACACATAATTTATAAAGAACGACTCGAAAAAAAGACGTTTTAGATTTATCGTTCATAAAACATTTGTCAGAGTAGCGTAGTCCCAAGTAATCGTTAACAAAAGATAAGTTAAAACAACATATTAGTTTGTTTTAAAAATGGAACGATAATTAAATCAAAGAGTTTGAACAACAAAAGCAGTGCACAACTTCATTCCCGTGACCTCCAAGCTTCCACTTCTTGATTACCTGAAATACATGTGAGTAAAACAATCAGCAAAAATGCCGAGTGAATCTATAGGTTTATGTAATCAATTTGAACACAAGCAAAGATTATAAGTTTGTGGCATGCTTATAAGCATCAAATAATAATTTGCATCAACAATGATAATTGTATATAGCATAAATTGCAATAAGCTCATGGAACCGAGTCCTTAGACACTCCCATATCAGTCTAATAAGACGAGAGATTTATTAATTGTCGGTTACCTCTAGATTTTTGGTACATTGCCGTATACCTGACTTCTCAATACAATATGTTCAAACAGTGTGGAGGTCGGGCCTAAGCTTCTATGACAAGTCCACAAAAACTGAACCGGGGCGGCTTCCCCCATAGATCTATTAACTGTACTAGCGGTTAACCTATCATAGGTTAATTAACGGTCCATAATTGAGGCTTTAACAAAGGCAATCACTTAATGCAATTTAAAGGCAACCACGGGTCCATTCATAGAGGGACAAAGCATACCATAAAAATCTTGTGTTCTAAGTTTAAAAAAAACATGTATTCCCCCTCGCGGGTTTAAAATCATTTAATAACTAGTATAAAGCGAGGCTATAGACTCACCTTAGCCGATAGTGGTAATGAGACGATCGTCGACGATAGATGATGCCTTTCAAACACGAGAACCGCAATCTATCAAATGAGGTGCGTTCATTAATAATAGACTCGAGAAATAAATGATACATAATAAAATCAAACTCAAGTATAAAATCATGACAACTCGAGAGAAAACGATACAAGTGGTTCTATTATACTCTCCTATATATTCATTTTATCATTCTATGCCTTTAATAAAAATCTGCTGGAACATACCGAATGTCCAAGCCGTTTTCCCATACTTAAACATATCAAATTTTTATGATACTACTCAGAGAGCTTACTTACTATATATAGAAAGTCCTCCCAAAAGCCCATTAAAAGATTTTACTTCTAAAGTTCCCTGCCCGACTCATCTTTGAATCACAAAATCCGGACAGTTTAGTGACCTTGACTTACGAAACCATTTTGACCATTCTAAACAACTCCATTTGTAAAACCGCCACTTGATTCTAAAAATAGAATCAAAATACTAAACTTGGAGCCTGAGAACAGCCCTTGAATCATTTTGAAACTCATTTTATAGTCCCCGAGATCCGATCCAAATATCGACAACAATTTTCGGATTGTGTCAACACTCGTTTCCCGGTACACGAAAATCAAACTAGTGTATCTTCCACCTCGTTTGGAGTTGGAAGGCCTACCTTATATCAAATCGAAGCTAACGGAATTCTCTACAACATAATCCCATAATATCAATCTATATTCAGACTTAAGACCCCCGAAATTGGCCTCAAACCTACTGCCCAAAATCACCTTTCAAAATCTCCCACAAAATCATGTTTTTGATCAAAACCAATCATTTTTATCATCAACCAAACATACTAATATCACCATAAACCAATCCTAACACTTGTATCATCATCAAAATCAAAAACCCAAAATTTAAAAATCAACTTTTTAACAAAAACATAGCATGACAATCTTTTGATCATCACTACTAACACATGCATACAACAAATTTGGATCAAACATAACCAACTTTTATTGAAAAATTTATATGGTTGCATGTATGAAAATTTTATACCAAATTGTAGCCCTTTGAAAATGGAGGATGGGACTTTGCTTGGTTTCTCTTGGATCAAGCTAGAAAAATTTTGATCATGGTGTTTGTGGTGTTAATGGTGGATGGCTAAAAACAAAGGGAGAGGAGAAAGATGGTTGTTTTTGTTTTAATGAGTTTTTAATAAAATATAGATAGTGAAAATTATATGTATAGTGTAAGGTTAGGGTAGTTTTTGCCAATTTGTGATAGTTTTGGTCCAAAATGTAAATATTAGTTAAAAAGCGGGAAATGACTAAAAGTCAATTTTACAAATATTTACGGGACTCGGGTTTCGTAAAAATACTTAAAAGTTTAAACGCACACGAAAAATAATAATATAACGACTCGATACGTAATTAAAACGATATCGTCGAAAATATTAATTATCGAAACGATCGATAATAAAATATAAAATTTTAGGCATCCGTCGGTATCGCGATCACTAGTAGTCCTCGTTACTCGTCAAAATATTAAAATATAATGTTTAATATCGGTTTCAACTTAAACCGTTAAACATAAAAATATTTACGTTATAAAATACTTAAAAATAATTGAAAGTAGAATTAAATTATGACCTTATTTTTACGGGTTTTACATCCTCACCACCTTAAGGGAGCGACGTCCCGGCGCTCAACTCGCCTCATACACAAGTTGTTCACTACCCGGAAGGATGACGACATTCCTTAATAAGAAGTCCTTACGTTCCCACGTGAATCTCGATCCACGATCTCCACTGGTTCTTTTACAAAACGCAACTTATCGTCAAGTTGTATCTCACCATAAAGGAATAAATAAATCCTTATCCACCAGTCACCCGTCAAGCTAAACACATGAAAGTTTTATGAATCACACGAAGCTCATTCGACGACAAGAATAGATGATAGGGTTTACGGGTAAGTCGAGTTAAAAAACAATGTTGCAAATTAAAGGATATCCATCGGCCGGATAGTCATGGACACACATCAAAAGAACTAACAAGAAAAATATTTTCGTCATCGGAGGGTGCTCACACGCGGGTCCCTACTCAAAAGATAATACAAAGACACCCTCTCACTTTCGCCAACGTGCATTAAAGTCTCAATAAATATGGTCGTTGAAAGTCAAAAAGATATTACATAATATGTGCTCTACATGATCGGACGTCATCAGATGATGTCGTCTCAAGTTCTCACAACTTACGATCATTTGACTAGATCACACACCATATAAGTACATAAAAGGAAAAGGTCGAACATAAACATCGAGAAATCCTTTAACGAACCATTGATAATAACCACTTGATCTCCAGAGTCTTTTCACTTGCGGTGTCGGCTTCAACATACTCCTCGAGGTTGTAACGAATTTATTAACTCCATTGATTAAGAGATTCAGTCTTCAATCATTCCACAAGTACACACATAAATCTTGGTGACACTTATTGTTTCTTCTTATACACAGCTTCCCGAGATTCATTTTAAACTCAGAATAAAATAGTGATCTTCAATAAGAGGAACAGAACGAGATAAAAATGAATTCAATAAACGCATAAATGGACAAGATGTGGTAAAATGATTTAAGGTTGACGATCGACGAGGGATCTCGAATCACGTAACCGTAAAACATAATAATTCGCAATACTAGAAAAATGAGAGCGAAGAATGAATTAAATATTAACATTAAAATAACGTTTGTCACAATTATCCATCCCGGATTTGGTATTACCTTAAAATTCAATTGAGGTACTTTCTTGATAAAGATGATATATTAAAAATAGAAGTTAAATAGCTTCATAATTTATTTTGGTTGTCTTAAGAAACTTTGAAACAATGACATGAATTTATTAATTAAATTCGTATTGATGGTTACAATTAGAAAATATAATTTCCAAATTAAATCATTATTAGGAATATAAATTAAACCGATAATTTCATTACATTTAAAGTAAAGTATGCTAAGTCAATTAGTTCAAAAGGTAGAACATAATTTCATTTTTAAACATTAGTTTTAGTTATACAAAATATGATGTATAAATTTGACCTTTTACTTATGATGGTTATTTCGATAATTGAAAATCATTGGAAAAAAATGTATAAACATAAAAATTTTATAATACGTTGTAGAAATACTTAAAGGTGTTTATTATTTCAAAATAAACATGGGATGTATTCGAGTTTCGAAATGTGACAAGATAATAGACGAATACGAATGGAAATAATGGTCAACAGTTAATACGAAATTAACGGTACAAAAGAGGACGAAGCAAATGTCGTATGAATTCATAAAGAGAATAATAAAATAAAGGCGTTGATAGTGAGACGATAAGAAATAATAGATTAAACAAGTTGTCAAATTTGGTTAGTGCGGTCGATGGTTCACCAATATCAGCTCGTTAACTTAGCGGTGGTCGTTACACGATCGGAAATAAGATCCATACAAAAATTTTAATAAAAGGAAATTCCTACTAATCACTTGTAAGTAAAACAAATCAAACGAACGATGTTAGTGTTTAAAGGGAGAAGTCAAAGCACGGTTCACAAGGGTGGATTTCGAGACAAACGAGAGTGACGGACGTCATCCCGGATATACGGAAATCACTCTAGTGATAATTCATTATTCACGTGCGAAGACATTCCAAAGATCTACCCAGTCGCATAAGGAAGATTGGACGAGACGGAAGGATAAAATATCGAGACTTTTAGGTCATTTATTAATAGTCCATAATTAGACGAACGGTCAAAAGAAATCAGTTACAAGACAAAATGAAGTAACAAGTGAAAAAAGCGATCGTCGAGTAAAAACGTATTCGTAAGCGCGTAATTCGTTTAAGAAAAGGTAAGAAAACGTATGCGGATGCATATAAATTGCGCCACTTGCATAAATTATAAAGGTTTTCAAAACTTCTTTTCATTTTATTTCATTTTATTTATCTTTATCATAAATACAAGTAAAAAGTTCTTTATTATCAAGATTTTTAAGTGGACTACTATTCAGCCTAGCATGGCTCCATCTAAATTAGACATAGGTGATCAGGCCATGTATAATTTAGGAATAGCAATGCAGTGCTCAGTTTCGTCGAAAAGTATTACGTTTCTTATGTTTATATATAAACCATGCCATTTGTAAAATGGAATTTAAAAATAGTTTATAAATTTATAGGATACAAGTAATTTGTGAGATACTTAATAAGCAACTTTTAATCTTACGAAAAGTATTTTATAAGACCAAAGTAAAAATAATTGGTGAAAATAATCGTAAAACGATATCAGATTTATTTATAATATGACATTATGACAACGTATAAAGTAGTCAAAGTTTTGCAAAAAGTGGCAAATAGTAGCTCATAAAACAACCAATGAAATGGTTATAAGTTGTTAAGTTTTCAAAAGGTTATAAGGTTTAGACGAAAACGCCATGAGACATGTGACAAGAATGTCAACGAAGAATGTGAAGGCAAAACTTCAGAACTCAACTCAAATCAGTGGAAAGTTAGAAGAAAACGAAAATAAAATAACATCGAATGATAAATGAGTCATATATATGAAAAGAATAAAACAATCCACATGTGTATTCTTTGTAAGATACTCGACACAACATGCTTTTAAGAAAGTATGTTATTCGTTTTTAAATTACACCATTAATCCGGTAATTGCTAATCCTGTACTGTTTCTATTTTTATATATTTTCACATGCAACTAGTATTCGTTAGTTGTAAAATAAAATTTGTTAAAATTTTACGATCTCAAATGAAATCAAAACAGCTTAGAAACATATAAAACTCATGTTTTGAATTTTCTATCAGATTTAACTTTTAAATATGAGCCGATTAATTGACCCGATAAACGACATCTCCAAGACTCAGAGTCTAAAGCATTTTGATGCAAAACGACGTTTCAGACGACTTTCTAGTTTTACCCGAGACCTGAAACCCAATGTAAAATGACCAAAATACCCCTGCAAGTTCTGTGCAGGTTTGACTATTTTATTTTAAAAAACGCAGGTTTTACTTTTAGGTTTTGACCTGTTTATACACCCCCTGTAGTTTCTCCATTAAATATATTTTTTGACATTTCTTAACGACTCAAAATATATACATATATACACACATGTCTTGTGGATTTTATAACAACGAAAAATAAATCTCGTAATGAGCATCATATAAAATATAGCATGATGAATGACAGAAAACGCTTCAAGGTATTCAACACGAAATTTAGAAGCAAAACGGTGAAAGACGTTCATAATTTAAGTTTCAAGGTGCAATGTAGGCAAATCTCCTTGGTGCCATGATTGTCAAAAACACAAAAACATAACGAGAAAAGAATGGAACATTCATAGGTTGCGTTCCGAGAGCAAGAAGGTTAATGAAAAACAAATGATACAATTTTATAGAAGTAAAATCGTATTCCAATCTAGCGCCATAATCTAGACGATGATTTATAAAATGACGATGACGTTACCGAGATATAAGTGAACAATACACTTCGGAGTCGATACATATAAATGTCAACGAATTAAATCTTCGCATGTCGTGTAAAACGATGATAAAAATCAACAAAATATTATGAAAAACCATGGTATTATTCAACACTATTTTAAGAAATGTTTCAAAATGTATGACTCACACGATAGCGGTTAGTCTATTCCAAGGACACATTGAGTTACACAATGGTCTGGAGATTACGTTAAAAGACGTCCAAGCACAAATAACCGGAAGACGATTTGAATATCTATATAGATATCACAAAGGGTTAAACAATGAAAGTAACGCGCGTAGATGAAGTTATGTAAGGTCATAATATAAAATTTTTGCAATAAAAGTAATTTAAATACTTCAAAAATAAATACAGAAAGATCTTGAAATTCATTGTATTTATTTAAGTTAATCATTAATAAATGATAAACTTTTTTCGAAAAGTTTAACGACATAAATATATATCGATAAAGGATTATAGTATTTATTTAGAAATACTTAGCAATAAGGCATACATAATAATGTATACTAAAGTTGTAATCCCAGAAGTAGCTTGAACCTGAAGTCACGCGAAATCATGTGCACCGACTCTTTGAAAAATAAAACCGACAGTTATAGTTTAGGTTTTTAGAAAAAGACCTAGTTCTCTATAACTCATGGCTCTGGTACCAATCTTTAACACCCCCAAATTTACACGCAGCGGAATACATCTTTGGGTGCTAAACAATGATACAACAACACATAATTTATAAAGAACGACTCGAAAAAAAGACGTTTTAGATTTATCGTTCCTAAAACATTTGTCAGACTAGCGTAGTCCCAAGTAATCGTTACCAAAAGATAAGTTAAAACAACATATTAGTTTGTTTTAAAAATGGAACGATAATTAAAT
This sequence comes from Glebionis coronaria, assembly GCA_025667525.1. Classification (NCBI taxonomy): domain Eukaryota; kingdom Viridiplantae; phylum Streptophyta; class Magnoliopsida; order Asterales; family Asteraceae; genus Glebionis; species Glebionis coronaria. Next base: position 328,567,153 of record CM046881.1, on the reverse strand, counting down.
CAAAGAGTTTCAACAACAAAAGTAGTGCACAACTTCATTCCCGTGACCTCCAAGCTTCCACTTCTTGATTACCTGAAATACATGTGAGTAAAACAATCAGCAAAAATGCCGAGTGAATCTATAGGTTTATGTAATCAATTTGAACACAAGCAAAGATTATACGTTTGTGGCATGCTTATAAGCATCAAATAATAATTTGCATCAACAATGATAATTGTATATAGCATAAATTGCAATAAGCTCATGGAACCGAGCCCTTAGACACTCCCATATCAGTCTAATAAGACGAGAGATTTATTAATTGTCGGTTACCTCTAGATTTTTGGTACATTGCCGTATACCTGACTTCTCAATACAATATGTTCAAACAGTGTGGAGGTCGGGCCTAAGCTTCTATGACAAGTCCACAAAAACTGAACCGGGACGGCTTCCCCCATAGATCTATTAACTGTACTAGCGGTTAACTCATCATAGGTTAATTAACGGTCCATAATTGAGGCTTTAACAAAGGCAATCACTTAATGCAATTTAAAGGCAACCACGGGTCCATTCATAGAGGGACAAAGCATACCATAAAAATCTTGTGTTCTAAGTTTAAAAAAACATGTATTCCCCCTCGCGGGTTTAAAATCATTTAATAACTAGTATAAAGCGAGGCTATAGACTCACCTTAGCCGATAGTGGTAATGAGACGATCACCGACGATAGATGATACCTTTCAAACACGAGAACCGCAACCTATCAAATGAGGTGCCTTCATTAATAATAGACTCGAGAAATAAATGATACATATAAAATCAAACTCAAGTATAAAATTATGACAACTCGAGAGAAAACGATACAAGTGGTTCTATTATACTCTCCTATATATTCATTTTATCATTCTATGCCTTTAATAAAAATCTGCCAGAACATACCGAATGTCCAAGCCGTTTTCCCATACTTAAACATATCAAATTTTTATGATACTACTCAGAGAACTTACTTACTATATATAGAAAGTCCTCCCAAAAGCCCATTAAAAGATTTTACTTCTAAAGTTCCCTGCCCGACTCATCTTTGAATCACAAAATCCGGACAGTTTAGTGACCTTGACTTACGAAACCATTTTGACCCTTCTAAACAACTCCATTTGTAAAACCGCTACTTGAAATAGACTCAAAATACTAAACTTGGAGCCTAAGAACAGCCCTTGAATCATTTTGAAACTCATTTTATAGTCCCCGAGATTCGATCCAAATATCGACAACAATTTTCGGATTGTGTCAACACTCGTTTCCCGGTACACGAAAATCAAACTAGTGTATCTTCCACCTCGTTTGGAGTTGGAAGGCCTACCTTATATCAAATCGAAGCTAACGAAATTCTCTACAACATAATCCCATAATATCAATCTATATTCAGACTTAAGACCCCCGAAATTGGCCTCAAACCTACTGCCCAAAATCACCTTTCAAAATCTCCCACAAAATCATGTTTTTGATCAAAACCAATCATTTTTATCATCAACCTAACATCCTAATATCACCATAAACCAATCCTAACACTTGTATCATCATCAAAATCAAAAACCCAAAAATTAAAAATCAACTTTTTAACAAAAACATAGCATAAAAATCTTTTGATCATCACTACTAACACATGCATACAACAAATTTGGATCAAACATAACCAACTTTTCTTGAAAAATTTATATTGTTGCGTGTATGAAAATTTTATACCAAATTGTAGCCCTTTGAAAATGGAGGATGGGACTTTGCTTGGTTTCTCTTGGATCAAGCTAGAAAAATTTTGATCATGGTGTTTGTGGTGTTAATGGTGGATGGCTAAAAACAAAGGGAGAGGAGAAAGATGGTTGTTTTTGTTTTAATGAGTTTTTAATAAAATATAGATAGTGGAAATTATATGTATAGTGTATGGTTAGGGTAGTATTTGCCAATTTGTGATAGTTTTAGTCCAAAATGTAAATATTAGTTAAAAAGCGGGAAATGACTAAAAGTCAATTTTACAAATATTTACGGGACTCGGGTTTCGTAAAAATACTTAAAAGTTTAAACGCACACGAAACATAATAATATAACGACTCGATACGTAATTAAAACGATATCGTCGAAAATATTAATTATCGAAACGATCGATAATAAAATATAAAATTTTAGGCATCTGTCGGTATCGCGATCACTAGTAGTCCTCGTTACTCGTCAAAATATTAAAATATACTGTTTAATATCGGTTTCAACTTAAACCGTTAAACATAATAATATTTACGTTATAAAATACTTCAAAATAATTGAAAGTAGAATTAAATTATGACCTTATTTTTACGGGTTTTACATCCTCACCACCTTAAGGGAGCGACGTCCCGGCGCTCAACTCGCCTCATACACGAGTTGTTCACTACCCGGAAGGATGACGACATTCCTTAATAAGAAGTCCTTACGTTCCCACGTGAATCTCGATCCACGATCTCCACTGGTTCTTTTACAAAACGCAACTTATCGTCAAGTTGTATCTCACCATAAAGGAATAAATAAATCCTTATCCACCAGTCACCCGTCAAGCTAAACACATGAAAATTTTATGAATCACACGAAGCTCATTCGACGACAAGAATAGATGACAGGGTTTACGGGTAAGTCGAGTTAAAAAAGAATGTTGCAAATTAAAGGATATCCATCGGCCGGATAGTCATGGACACACATCAAAAGAACTAACAAGAAAAATATTTTCGTCATCGGAGGGTGCTCACACGCAGGTCCCTACTCAAAAGATAATACAAAGACACCCTCTCACTTTCGCCAATGTGCATTAAAGTCTCAATAAATATGGTCGTTGAAAGTCAAAAAGATATTACATAATATGTGCTCTACATGATCGGACGTCATCAGATGATGTCGTCTCAAGTTCTCACAACTTACGATCATTTGACTAGATCACACACCATATAAGTACATAAAAGGAAAAGGTCGAACATAAACATCGAGAAATCCTTTAACGAACCATTGATAATAACCACTTGATCTCCAGAGTCTTTTCACTTGCGGTGTCGGCTTCAACATACTCCTCGAGGTTGTAACGAATTTATTAACTCCATTGATTAAGAGATTCAGTCTTCAATCATTCCACAAGTACACGCATAAATCCTGGTGACACTTATTGTTTCTTCTTATACACAGCTTCCCGAGATTCATTTTAAACTCAGAATAAAATAGTGATCTTCAATAAGAGGAACATAACGAGATAAAAATGAATTCAATAAACGCATAAATGGACAAGATGTGGTAAAATGATTTAAGGTTGACGATCGACGAGGGATCTCGAATCACGTAACCGTAAAACATAATAATTCGCAATACTAGAAAAATGAGAGCGAAGAATGAATTAAATATTAACATTAAAATAACGTTTGTCACAATTATCCATCCCGGATTTGGTATTACCTTAAAATTCAATTGAGGTACTTTCTTGATAAAGATGATATATTAAAAATAGAAGTTAAATAGCTTCATAATTTATTTTGGTTGTCTTAAGAAACTTTGAAACAATGACATGAATTTATTAATTAAATTCGTATTGATGGTTACAATTAGAAAATATAATTTCCAAATTAAATCATTATTTGAAAAATAAATTAAACCGATAATTTCATTACATTTAAAGTAAAGTATGCTAAGTCAATTAGTTCAAAAGGTAGAACATAATTTCATTTTTAAACATTAGTTTTAGTTATACAAAATATGATGTATAAATTTGACCTTTTACTTATGATGGTTATTTCGATAATTGAAAATCATTGGAAAAAAATGTATAAACATAAAAATTTTATAATACGTTGTAGAAATACTTAAAGGTGTTTATTATTTCTAAATAAACATGGGATGTATTCGGGTTTCGAAATGTGACAAGATAATAGACGAATACGAATGGAAATAATGGTCAACAGTTAATACGAAATTAACGGTACAAAAGAGGACGAAGCAAATGTCGTATGAATTCATAAAGAGAATAATAAAATAAAGGCGTTGATAGTAAGACGATAAGAAATAATAGATTAAACAAGTTGTCAAATTTGGTTAGTGCGGTCGATGGTTCACCAATATCAGCTCGTTAACTTAGCGGTGGTCGTTACACGATCGGAAATAAGATCCATACAAAAATTTTAATAAAAGGAAATTCCTACTAATCACTTGTAAGTAAAACAAATCAAACGAACGATGTTAGTGTTTAAAGGGAGAAGTCAAAGCACGGTTCACAAGGGTGGATTTCGAGACAAACGAGAGTGACGGACGTCATCCCGGATATACGGAAATCACTCTAGTGATAATTCATTATTCACGTGCGAAGACATTCCAAAGATCTACCCAGTCGCATAAGGAAGATTGGACGAGACGGAAGGATAAAATATCGAGACTTTTAGGTCATTTATTAACAGTCCATAATTAGACGAACGTTCAAAAGAAATCAGTTACAAGACAAAATGAAGTAACAAGTGAAAAAAGCGATCGTCGAGTAAAAACGTATTCGTAAGCGCGTAATTCGTTTAAGAAAAGGTAAGAAAACGTATGCGGATGCATAGAAATTGCGCCACTTGCATAAATTATAAAGGTTTTCAAAACTTCTTTTCACTTTATTTCATTTTATTTATCTTTATCATAAATACAAGTAAAAAGTACTTTATTATCAAGATTTTTAAGTGGACTACTATTCAACCTAGCATGGCTCCATCAAAATTAGACATAGGTGATCAGGCCATGTATAATTTAGGAATAGCAATGCAGTGCTCAGTTTCGTCGAAAAGTATTACGTTTCTTATGTTTATATATAAACCATGCCATTTGTAAAATGGAATTTAAAAATAGTTTATAAATTTATAGGATACAAGTAATTTGTGAGATACTTAATAAGCAACTTTTAATCTTACAAAAAGTATTTTATAAGACCAAAGTAAAAATAATTGGTGAAAATAATCGTAAAACGATATCAGATTTATTTATAATATGACATTATGACAACGTATAAAGTAGTCAAAGTTTTGCAAAAAGTGGCAAATAGTAGCTCATAAAACAACCAATGAAATGGTTATAATATGTTAAGTTTTCAAAAGGTTATAAGGTTTAGACGAAAACGCCTTGAGACATGTGACAAGAATGTCAACGAAGAATGTGAAGGCAAAACTTCAGAACTCAACTCAAATCAGTGGAAAGTTAGAAGAAAACGAAAATAAAGTAACATCGAATGATAAATGAGTCATATATATGAAAAGAATAAAACAATCCACATGTGTATTCTTTGTAAGATACTCGACACAACATGCTTTTAAGAAAGTATGTTATTCGTTTTTAAATTACACCATTAATCCGGTAATTGCTAATTCTGTACTGTTTCTATTTTTAAATATTTTCACATGCAACTAGTATTCGTTAGTTGTAAAATAAATTTTGTTAAAATTTTACGATCTCAAATGAAATCAAAACAGCTTAGAATCATCTAAAACTCATGTTCTGAATTTTCTATCAGATTTAACTTTTAAATATGAGCCGATTAATTGACCCGATAAACGACATCTCCAAGACTCAGAGTCTAAAGCATTTTGATGCAAAACGACGTTTCAGACGACTTTCTAGTTTTACCCGAGACCTGAAACCCAATGTAAAATGACCAAAATACCCCTGCAAGTTCTGTGCAGGTTTGACTATTTTATTTTAAAAACGCAGGTTTTACTTTTAGGTTTTGACCTGTTTATACACCCCCTGTAGTTTCTCCATTAAATATATTTTTCGACATTTCTTAACGACTCAAAATATATACATATATACACACATGTCTTGTGGATTTTATAACAACGAAAAATAAATCTCGTAATGAGCATCAAATAAAATATAGCATGATGAATGACAGAAAACGCTTCAAGGTATTCAACACGAAATTTAGGAAGCAAAACGGTGAAAGACGTTCATAATTTAAGTTTCAAGGTGCAATGTAGGCAAATCTCCTTGGTGCCACGATTGTCAAAAACACAAAAACATAACGAGAAAAGAATGGAACATTCATAGGTTGCGTTCCGAGAGCAAGAAGGTTAATGAAAAACAAATGATACAATTTTATAGAAGTAAAATCGTATTCCAATCTAGCGCCATAATCTAGACGATGATTTATAAAATGACGATGACGTTATCGAGATATAAGTGAACAATACACTTCGGAGTCGATACATATAAATGTCAACGAATTACATCTTCGCATGTCGTGTAAAACGATGATAAAAATCAACAAAATATTATGAAAAACCATGGTATTATTCAACACTATTTTAAGAAATGTTTCAAAATGTATGACTCACACGATAGCGGTTAGTCTATTCCAAGGACACATTGAGTTACACAATGGTCTGGAGATTACGTTAAAAGACGTCCAAGCACAAATAACCGGAAGACGATTTGAATATCTATATAGATATCACAAAGGGTTAAACAATGAAAGTAACGCGCGTAGATGAAGTTATGTAAGGTCATAATATAAAAATTTTGCAATAAAAGTAATTTAAATACTTCAAAAATAAATACAGAAAGATCTTGAAATTCATTGTATTTATTTAAGTTAATCATTAATAAATGATAAACTTTTATCGAAAAGTTTAACGACATAAATATATATCGATAAAGGATTATAGTATTTATTTAGAAATACTTAGCAATAAGGCATACATAATAATGTATACTAAAGTTGTAATCCCAGAAGTAGCTTGAATCTGATGTCACGCGAAATCATGTGCACCGACTCTTTGAAAAATAAAACCGACAGTTATAGTTTAGGTTTTTAGAAAAAGACATAGTTCTCTATAACTCATGGCTCTGGTACCAATCTTTAACACCCCCAAATTTACACGCAGCGGAATACATCTTTGGGTGCTAAACAATGATACAACAACACATAATTTATAAAGAACGACTCGAAAAAAAGACATTTTAGATTTATCGTTCCTAAAACATTTGTCAGAGTAGCGTAGTCCCAAGTAATCGTTACCAAAAGATAAGTTAAAACAACATATTAGTTTGTTTTAAAAATGGAACGATAATTAAATCAAAGAGTTTGAACAACAAAAGCAGTGCACAACTTCATTCCCGTGACCTCCAAGCTTCCACTTCTTGATTACCTAAAATACATGTGAGTAAAACAATCAGCAAAAATGCCGAGTGAATCTATAGGTTTATGTAATCAATTTGAACACAAGCAAAGATTATAAGTTTGTGGCATGCTTATAAGCATCAAATAATAATTTGCATCAACAATGATAATTGTATATAGCATAAATTGCAATAAGCTCATGGAACCGAGCCCTTAGACACTCCCATATCAGTCTAATAAGACGAGAGATTTATTAATTGTCGGTTACCTCTAGATTTTTAGTACATTGCCGTATACCTGACTTCTCAATACAATATGTTCAAACAGTGTGGAGGTCGGGCCAAAGCTTCTATGACAAGTCCACAAAAACTGAACCGGGCGGCTTCCCCCATAGATCTATTAACTGTACTAGCGGTTAACCCATCATAGGTTAATTAACGGTCCATGATTGAGGCTTTAACAAGGCAATCACTTAATGCAATTTAAAGGCAACCACGGGTCCATTCATAGAGGGACAAAGCATACCATAAAAATCTTGTGTTCTAAGTTTATAAAAACATGTATTCCCCCTCGCGGGTTTAAAATCATTTAATAACTAGTATAAAGCGAGGCTATAGACTCACCTTAGCCGATAGTGGTAATGAGACGATCGCCGACGATAGATGATGCCTTTCAAACACGAGAACCGCAACCTATCAAATGAGGTGCGTTCATTAATAATAGACTCGAGAAATAAATGATACATAATAAAATCAAACTCAAGTATAAAATCATGACAACTCGAGAGAAAATGATACAAGTGGTTCTATTATACTCTCCTATATATTCATTTTTTCATTCTATGCCTTTAATAAAAATCTGTCGGAACATACCGAATGTCCAAGCCGTTTTCCCATACTTAAACATATCAAATTTTTATGATAATACTCAGAGAACTTACTTACTATATATAGAAAGTCCTCCCAAAAGCCCATTAAAAGATTTTACTTCTAAAGTTCCCTGCCCGACTCATCTTTGAATCACAAAATCCGGACAGTTTAGTGACCTTGACTTACGAAACCATTTTGACCATTCTAAACAAATCCATTTGTAAAACCGCCACTTGATTCTAAAAATAGACTCAAAATACTAAACTTGGAGCCTGAGAACAGCCCTTGAATCATTTTGAAACTCATTTTATAGTCCCCGAGATTCGATCCAAATATCGACAACAATTTTCGGATTGTGTCAACACTCGTTTCCCGGTACACGAAAATCAAACTAGTGTATCTTCTACCTCGTTTGGAGTTGGAAGGCCTACCTTATATCAAATCGAAGCTAACGAAATTCTCTACAACATAATCCCATAATATCAATCTATATTCAGACTTAAGACCCCCGAAATGGGCCTCAAACCTACTGCCCAAAATCACCTTTCAAAATCTCCCACAAAATCATGTTTTTGATCAAAACCAATCATTTTTATCATCAACCTAACATCCTAATATCACCATAAACCAATCCTAACACTTGTATCATCATCAAAATCAAAAACCCAAAAATTAAAAATCAACTTTTTAACAAAAACATAGCATGAAAATCTTTTGATCATCACTACTAACACATGCATACAACAAATTTGGATCAAACATAACCAACTTTTCTTGAAAAATTTATATGGTTGCATGTATGAAAATTTTATATCAAATTGTAGCCCTTTGAAAATGGAGGATGGGACTTTGCTTGGTTTCTCTTGGATCAAGCTAGAAAAATTTTGATCCTGGTGTTTGTGGTGTTAATGGTGGATGGCTAAAAACAAAGGGAGAGGAGAAAGATGGTTGTTTTTGTTTTAATGAGTTTTTAATAAAATATAGATAGTGGACATTATATATATAGTGTAAGGTTAGGGTAGTTTTTGCCAATTTGTGATAGTTTTGGTCCAAAATGTAAATATTAGTTAAAAAGCGGGAAATGACTAAAAGTCAATTTTACAAATATTTACGGGACTCGGGTTTCGTAAAAATACTTAAAAGTTTAAACGCACACGAAAAATAATAATATAACGACTCGATACGTAATTAAAACGATATCGTCGAAAATATTAATTATCGAAACGATCGATAATAAAATATAAAATTTTAGGCATCCGTCGGTATCGCGATCACTAGTAGTCCTCGTTACTCGTCAAAATATTAAAATATAATGTTTAATATCGGTTTCAACTTAAACCGTTAAACATAATAATATTTACGTTATAAAATACTTCAAAATAATTGAAAGTAGAATTAAATTATGACCTTATTTTTACGGGTTTTACAAAAGTTTTGCATTTTACTTTACTACAACGACCAAAAATATTTGTTTTCCACCAAAAGATGACTGAGTCGCACGTTAACTATTGTCAATTCGAAAAGTCTGGTTCAACGAAATTTTTAACTAGTAAATCTCAGTTATTAAAATGGCGCCGTTGCCGGCTCTTTTCGTGAAGATTAACGGTTTTCTGTGAGAGACGCGTTGTATTTTGGGATCCATTCACTCGTGAACGTTATTTTTCTTGCTCAAAATTTTTTTAAAAATCCATAAAAATTAAAAAAATTTCAAAAAACCAAAAAGATTTTATTTTTCCAAGTACATATATATTCTCTATTTCTTTGGTATCTTTTTCTTTCTCTTTTGCAGGTGTATGCGTACTAGATCTTCATATCATTCTAAGCCCGAGACTCTTGAAGATTTAGATATGGCTGGTGTGCACAACAACAATAACCCACCTCACCTCAACATGAATAACAACAACAATGTTCTCCCACCCGATCTTCGAACGATGGAGGAGCTTTGTCAACCAACGATGAATGGACGTGGAGGACCGATTGCGCCGATGCAAATCACGGCTCCAGAGTTTTCGTTGAAGCATCACATGATCCAACAAGTCCATAATACTTGTCCATTTCGCGGATTACCGGATGATGATGCCAACAAACATCTCGACAAATTCATTACCATAACTCAAAGCATGAAGTTGCCCGTTGTTACTATGGATTTTCTTCGCCTTCGCCTATTTCCACACACCTTATCCTACCATGCCGAAAATGGTTTGATCGTCTTCCGGAGAATTCAATTCATACTTGGGACGAGATGACTCAACGCTTTTTGTCGCGCTACTTTCCACCATTCATGGTCAAGAGCCTTCGGAATCAAATCAGTGGATTTACACAAGAACCTGATGAATCACTTTTTGATGCTTGGGAACGATATTATGTTTTTATCAATCGATGTACAAACCACAACATGCTCCCCGTCACCTTAATTGATACTTTCTACAACGGTTTAACTTTTCGTGATCGTGATGCGATTAATGCAGCCGCCGGTGGCACATTTATGAAAAGAAGACCCGAGGAGTGTAGAGAGCTTATCGAGAACATGACTACTCATCACAAAAATTGGGATTCATCCGCATCTTTAAGGAATAACCCGAGAGTCAATGTTTCTTCTACTTTATCACACACCGAGATGACCGAATTCACCCGCATGATGGCTGAAATGAACAAAAGTATCCAACTTTTGGTTACAAATCAACAACAACAAGTTAAAGCTGTAGCACTTTCTTGTGAGATCTACGGCGGTCCTCATTCATACACTGATTGTCCTTCTACTCATGACAATCCGGAAAACGTGTATGCGGCTCATGGTAACTATTCAACGGAAAGCTATCAAGCCCGACCTCAAGGTGATCGTAACTTGCTAAGTTACCGTTCTAACAACTTTCTTTCACCTGGTTTTTCTCCTCAAAACCACAACCCCAACAACTATAATAGAAGTAATTCAAACCCACCTCGAGCTTCTGATCCTTATCACCCACCCGCTCAACAAGCACCACCCATTAATCAAGATGTTGAAACTTTCATGAGGACCCACGGATAGCTAGTTAAGAATCTGCAAAGCCAAATCATCAACTTGAAAGGAGATATCACTAAGCAAGGGAATGATATTAGAACCGAGCTTCGACCTGATATGCAAACCTCTTTTAGCAATCAAACAAATGATTTGAAGAATATGCTGGCTAGTTTCTTCCCAAGTACTCAACCTTCTACTTCGGGCTCTCTTCCTTCAAATACCGTCACCAACCCGAGAGCGAATGTGAGTGCTATTACTACACGTAGTAGAGCAACCTTAGTAGGACCATCTATCCCTCCCTCAGTTACTCCACCTACACCTATTACACCACCATTTATCCCGCCTACATCCACACCAAGTATTAGTTCTCCATTACTGTCTCCACCTCTACAAGCAGAAGTACCCAAGAAAGACCCTTCACCAACCCCACCTTTCACCTTTAAACCTTAAACATCTCAACATTTACCTTCTACACCTACACCACCTAAACCCAATATCCCTTATCCTTCTCGGTTAGACAAGAGCAAATTGCTTACTAAAGAGGATACTCAAATCACTTCTTTTCTAAAGATGATATCACAAATGACCTTCAACAATAGCCTCGTTGAAGCACTTGTCCAAATGCCAAAATTCGTCAAAGCATTCAAGGAATTGCTTAACAAGAAGAAAAAGATGGCTGAGTTTGTCAACACACGCTTAAATGAAAACTGTTATGCAGTCATTCTTAAAGAACTTCCGTAAAAACTTGGAGATCCCGGTCGTTTTGTGTTGCCTTGCATTTTTAACAAAACCGAAGAATTTACTGCCTTAGCTGATCTTGGGGCAAGTATAAATTTGATGCCTTTAAGTGTTTGGAAAACACTATCATTACCCGACCTTACTCCAACATAGATGACTCTTGAGCTAGCAAATCGAACTCTCGCTTACCCCGTTGGTATTGCCGAGGATGTGTTTATTAAAGTTGGCACCTTCACTTTTCCGGTCGACTTTGTTGTTGTTGATTATGTAATGGACCCTCGTATTCCATTAATACTTGGACGGCCATTCTTGCGAACCGGAAAAGCTTTAGTCGACGTTGCCGAAGGTGAGCTAATTTTAAGAGTCGGGAATGATGCTCAAGTGTTTAAAATGGGGAAGATCACAAACAAATCAAATGGAAGAGAAACAACGAATATGATTAATGTGCTTGATGATTTTGTCGTCTACAACAATCCTCTTTTCGATTCTTGCTATGATAATCCACTTTTCCAAGATGATGTGGATGATTCTCTCTCCAATTTGGATCCTCCAGCAATATTTGAGTCTCCACCGATCTATGATGACTATGATGACGATTCTAGTTCTGATATGGATGATTCTGATGATTTTCTTCTGAGTATAAAGACATGCCAACTTATGATGACTTTGATGATGTCGATACTTTTTCGAGTGATTCTTCACATGATGACCTTGCATCTACTTTTGATGAAGATCCTCCACCAAAAATGCTTGGTCCTACTTTGGGTGACTACTCATTTGAGGAATATTTTGCTACTTTTCTCAACACTTACTTCCCAAATGAGAATGATTCTCCTCCTTTGGACTATGATGATGCTCTTTATCCTCCTTTGGATATGAAGAAATCCGTTTCAAAGGAGAAGAAGCCGGAACACACCGATATCCGTAGTACCTATGTTTTGACACCTCTCTATCCACCTTCGTCAGATGATATTGTGAAATTTATGAGCGGATTGTCTTCAAGGTCTACTGAGCCTGAGTGTTATTTTCCCCTAAAGGAAAAAGTGTTCGATCCCGGTATCACAATTTTTAAGCCATATCAGTATCCATCTGATGAAAGAAAAGGAAAGATTTTTGGAAATTATGGATATATGCTTGCACCTCATCACCCTTGCTACGACCGTGCTCAACAACTGCTTAAGGGAACCTTGCCTACTCTTCTTTGGCTTTCCTTGTTCGCCTTAAGCTTGTGCTACTTGATGGATGAAAATCATGTATTTGATCCTGGTGGATGTTCTTCAAGTTTCTTCCATGCTAATCAAGGTCGAGTCAGGCTCATGACTCGGTGAACAAAAACAAGCGCTTCTCAGGAGGCAACCCGCAGTATCTATCTTTTTCTCTGTTTTTTTTATATAGTAAGTGTAGGGGAGACCCTAGTATGTGTTTGTTGTTTTCTTTCTTATCATGTGCAGGGATTCGAGCTTTCAAAGATACATTCTTGATGACTTTTGACGACCCATGATTCCATGTACCCGTCTTCCCGGTTCTATCCTAAACTCTTTTGATTCATTATTTTATCAATTATGATTGAAATAGGAATCACTTTAGTTGTCCTTTCCTTAGCAAGATTTAAACAAAGTGCACAATGTCCTAAGTGTAGGGGAGGTTACTTCCACATGCTTAAACGTTGAGGACAATGTTTATATTAAGTGTAGGGGGGACTTCTATCGAATTTAAGTGGGCTTTTCCCTGTAATTCTCCTCATTTTAACCGTAAAATTGATTTTTCAACATTTTCAAAATTTTTGATCTATTTTGGCCTAGTAGTTTTTCCTTTGTTATCGTTATTTACTTTCTTTACTAAAAATAAAGTTTAATAAAGTTGTTTTAAATTTTTCAACGTTGTGAATCTTTTGACTCAACCCGAGTTTACTTATCTAAGTTTACTCTAGCTAGTATCCTTAACGTGCTTAAGTCAAGTTTTTCTACGCTTTTATATCAGGAACTTTAAAACGTGAAAGTCTTAACTCTTACGGGTTAAGAACAAGAACTTTTTTCAAGTTCCTATAAATGATCCTAGAAAGTCGTTTATCAAGGGAACTTTAAAATGAAAATTCTAAACTTGAAAAAGTCTAAGAAGATGCAAGATCCTATAGATGACTTGAAAATCGAAAACTTTGATTGAATAGGCTAAGCATCCACGAGTCTCATTCCTTAAGATTTTAAATTATGGAGAACGAGAGATGATAGAGTCAATTATAAGTTTAGTAATCTTTCATGAATTTATGTGAGTTGATTATAAGCTTTTTCTCCCATCGCTTGCTAATAAATTTAATTGCAATAAATAAGGTCGTACGATTTGAAAGTTACTTAGCTTCTAGCCCAAGATCGTTTAAAAGTTGCTCGGTATTAATTAGAGTTCATAGCCAAGGCATAACTTATTGAAGCGGGATGCGAAGATTGGCGAGTTCGAAAAAGCCCTAACAAGGCATAAGGGCTACATTTTGTTGCTAAAGAGCCTTAGTGATGTGAAGAATCATTTATCAAAAATCAATATGAAGGATCGAGACATACGACGAAAAGCAAATACTCCCATAAAGATCATGGAGAAGTCTATCAAAAAAGGCCCTAACAAGGTATGAGGATAAATAGATCCAAGTCCTAAAAGGAGGCAGATCGTTGTATATTGATAGGTGTGTAAACACCCATCCTTTTACCACTTAATTCGGGCTAAAACAAGACCAAAACACGTATTTAATATCATTTGTTTGGAATTATGCGTGGTTTTTGTGTTTATTGTGTTTTCAGAGCTAACTGGATGAATATTAAAGAAAACATGGGATTGCACGGGCTTTATCAAGGAAAAAGACTAAAGACGAAGTCTATTGTCCAAGAGATGCAAAAGATTTGAAGTCAATGGGCCGATTCGAAGATTTATCGAAGAAAAGGACCAAAGACGGAAGATTTACATAAGTCGAAGAAACTCAAGTCTATTTAACGAAGAAATTAAAAGACGAGTTGGATTTAATCGACGACAAATCCCGAATCAGAATCGAAAACGTCAACTTTTCTGAAAAGACGAGAAGACAAGAAGAAAGGGAGAAAGCCCACTCACCAACCAACCACTAGGACTATAAATAGATCTCTCCCTTCACAATTGAAGGAGCTAGCTTCATTTTTCCTTTTTCCCAGTTCTTTGTTCGTGGCTTCACCAACACCATTAGGGTGTTTGGTGATTTTTCATTTTCTTTTTCAATCTTGTAATCCTTAATCATTACCCTTGTTACTCTTCCATTAATCTATCAATTCCATCTTTTCATTCATCTTGTTCATCTCCATTTTTATTGCAAGTTTTTAAGTTCTTATTTGATTCAAGTTTGATTTTAAAAAGTTGTTGATTTAGTGTTTTTTTATTGGTGGGATTTGTTTCTTACGGTATCTAAATGATTTGTGTTTGATTTGGTAAAATCTTTTTAAGTATTTGATTTGATTTTGGGTTTAAATCGTTTTCCCTGTTTTGGTGTTACTGTTACTGTTCTTCGTTACCAGATCTTTCCGAACAGAGCATATTTTCCGCATAGACAATTTCTCATTTCCCTTATTCGGAATATTGGTTATTCCGAATAGGGGTGTTAATTTTATCTTACTCGGAATACCTCAGATATTCCGTATAGGTCTTACTTTCCGCATAGGGTATATATTCCGAATAGAACTACTTTTTCCGAATAGGTATTTTTACTTTTCTCTTACTCGGAATATCTTCGATATTCCGCATAGCTTGACTTTTCCGCATAGAGTAATTTTCCGCATAGGGTATAATATTCCGCATAGAGATATTTTTCCGAATAGCATCCTTTTTCCGCATAAGCTGATTTTCCGCATAAGGTTACTTTTCCGAATAGAGTTTTTTTTATTCCGAATAGGGAATGTTTTCCGCATAGGGTTTTTATTCAGTATAGTCTTATTATTCCGAGTAGACTTTATTATTCCGCATAATAGAGTTATTCCGCATAGAGCATCTTTTCCATTTATTCCGAATAGCACTCGTTTTCAGTAAGGATCTTTACAGCTTTATCATTTAATTGCTTTTGATTTACTGTTTCTGGCTTTAATTTTTATTTACTTCATTTATTTAGAATAGAAAACCAAATCCACTTTTTGTCACCAAGAACAAATCATTCCACTTTTAACTGAGATCAATTCGAGAGGATTCCGAGAAATATTTTGAACCCATAGCAAAATGCTTGTATCAAATGGCGCCGCTGCCGGCTCCTCTCGTTAAGATCAAAAGTTTTTTGTGAGAACTTGGATTTTGGGATCCGTTCCCCGTGGACGTTATTTTTCACAAAAATTTTCAAAAACACTAAAAAAATATAAAATTTTCAAAAATCCTAAAAAGTAAAAAACTATAAAAAACCATAAAAAACCAAAAATATTTTTGTATTGTTTTTGCCTTGTTAGTTCTTTTGCAGGTGTATGCGCACTCGATCCACGTCTTATCAAGAGCCCGAGCCTCTCGATCACTTAGACATGGCCGGTGTACCACCTCCAAACAATAATAACAACAACAACCCGCCTTTCAACAACATGAACAATAACAACAATAATGAGCACCTTTCGGATAATCGCCCGATGATTGAACTACTGCAAGCTCATGTAGATGGCAACACGGATCCAATTGTCATACCTCCAATTGCCGCCAACAATTTCGAGCTCAAGTCAGGCTTTATCCGGATGGTCTCCGCTCAACCATTCTTGGGACGAACCATTGATGACCCACACGACCACATCAAGAGATTTCTACAACTCACCAATACGGTCAAGTTCAATGGGGTTCCACAAGAAGTTATAAGGTTACAACTTTTTCCCTTTTCTTTAGAGGGACAAGCCCGGCATTGGCTTGCTAAGGAACCGCCACAGAGTATTCTCTCGTGGACGGATTTGGAAACAAAGTTTATAAATTACTTTTTTCCACCCTCTCGTACTACCGCTTTGCGGAATGAGATTATAAACTTTGAACAAAAGTACGATGAGTCGTTCAGTGAATCTTGGGATCGTTTCAAAGATCTTTTAAGAAAATGCCCACAACATGGTTTTACCAAAGTACATCAAATCAATACTTTTTACAATGGTTTAAGCATGAGTGACCAAGATTCACTGAACAGTGCCTCAGGGGGTAATTTACTGGCTAAGACTTCCAATGCTGCTTGGGACATCATTGAGAATAAGTCTCGTGTGCAAACCAAGAGTATTCGGACCAATGCTGCTAGTGCTAGCACTAATGACAGTGACAAGCGATTAGACAAAATCACTACGCTTCATGAATCGCTTGTCACCCACACCGTCAGCAACAACAACAGCAACAACGCCAAAAACGCTCAAGTGAACGCTGTCAGCCAACCTTGTGAGATATGCGGTGGTCCTCACTCTTACACAACTTGTACCGCCGCCCAAGATTACCCTGCTGAGAATGTGAATGCGGCATATGGCACCTATCCTCAACCTGCTTATCAAGCAAAACCCCAAGGTGACCGTAACTTGCTTAGCTACCGTAGCAACAACTATCTTTCACCACCTGGTTTTCCTCCCACCAACCCAAACCAACAACAAAACCTTAACCGTCCTCCTCAACAACAACAACAACCTCGACAACCTTACATCCCTCATCACAAGCAACAACAACCACCTCAAAGAAACAATCAAGTCTACCAACAAACTGCTTACCAACCACCTGCATACAATGCTCTTTCCAACCAAACCACCACTGCTTTACACCAAGAGGTTGCAACCTACATGAGAACGAATGATGTGATAATGGAAAATCTCCAGCAGGAAGTACGTAACTTGAAAGCAGATTTGGTCAAGCAAGGAAACGATTTGAGAGCCGATATGAGAAATACGTTGGATAGCCAAACTAATGATTTGAGGAACATGATGGCTAGTTTCTTCCAAAGTAGTCAACCCTCTTCTTCGGGTACTCTTCCGAGTAACACCGTTGCGAACCCAAGAGGGGAGATGAAAGCAATCACTACTCGAAGTGGCAAAGGTACCAAGGAACCCGAGCTTCCTATACCTCCACCGGTGGTTGTGACTAAGGAGAACGAGTTGCCTGCTCCTATTCCTCCTCCTTCTCCTTCCCCAATTTCTCCACCTCTCCCTTCTACCCCTCCTCCACCCGTGGTTGTGAGTGATCCTATTCCCCTAAAACCTTCCTCTTCTTCCAATATACCTTATCCATCTAGGTTGCGGAAAGAGAAGCAAAAGAGCAAGGATGATATTCAGGTTTCGAATTTCCTTAAAATGTTCAAAAAACTGAATTTCAATATCTCCTTCGCTGAGGCTCTCGCTCACATGCCCAAGTATGCCAAAATGTTTAAAGATCTTCTGAGCGACAAGGAAAAGCTCCTCGATATTGCCAACACCCAACTTAATGAGAACTGCTCTGCAGTGCTCTTAAGGAAATTGCCAACTCTTAAGGAAATTGCCAACCAAGCTTGGTGATCCGGGTCGTTTTCTTATCCCTTGCAATTTCCCGGGAGTAGAGAATTGCATGCCCTAGCCGATCTAGGTGCCAGTATTAATCTCATGCCTCTAAGTGTTTGGAAGCAATTATCTCTCCCAGAGCTAGTCCCCACCAAAATGACTTTGGAATTAGCTAACCGTACGGTTGCTTATCCAGTGGGGATAGCCGAAGACGTCATTGTAGGAGTCGACAAATTCACCTTCCCTGCTGATTTTGTTGTCGTCGACTACGAGATGGACCCCCGTGTGCCACTCATTGTTGGTCGTCCATTCTTGAGGACCGGTCGCACTCTCATCGATGTTGAAGCCGGTGAGCTTATCATGAGAGTGGGTGACGATAAAGTAGTCTTCAACATGGGAAAGCTTTCTAAACAGCCTTATTCTTACGAGAGTGTTAATTGTATTGACGTTCTTGATGAGGCCTGTGAAGAACACTTCAAGGATGCTTGTAAAAACATTCCTATCTCTCTTCCCAATGTTGAGACCGTTTCCTCTATCGACTCATCACTATCTCTATTTGGAGAAAGTGATTTCCTTTGGAAAGATTTGGAAGCCACATTGGAAGATGTGAAGCAAGACAATGACGATTCTACTGCCCATTGGGATGACGATCTCAGTTTCATTGCAAACCTCCTCAAAGAAGACAATCCTTCCCCTCCATCTCCCACTGTTATTGCTATCGAGACTCCGACTTCGAATAAGCCTCCCGTCGACAATCCTCCGGATTTGGAACTTAACGAGTTGCCACCCCATCTTGAGTATGTATTCCTCGAAGAAGAGAAGAAGTCACCAGTCATCATTGCTAAGGATTTGAAGGATGACGAGAAAGCCCGACTTGTCGCTGTGTTGAAAGATCATAAGAAGGCTATTGCTTGGAAGATTTCCGATATTCGTGGAATTGACCCTCACTTCTGCACACACAAAATTCTCATGGAGGACGACTTTAAGCCCACAATTCAAAGCCAACGAAGGGTGAATCCAAAAATCCATGAAGTCATCAAAACAGAGGTTCTCAAACTTCTAGATGCGGGTATGATTTACCCTATTTCGGATTCCCCGTGGGTTAGTCCAATCCATTGTGTGCCTAAGAAGGGCGGAATAACCGTTGTTCCCAATGAACACAACGAGTTAATTTCCACTCGTCTCGTTACTGGGTGGAGAGTTTGTATAGACTACCGCAAACTCAATGATGCCACGAGAAAGGATCATTTCCCTCTACCTTTTATGGATCAAATGCTTGAACGCTTAGCGGGTAATGAATATTACTGCTTTCTTGATGGTTTCTCGGGTTATTTTCAAATACCCATCGATCCACAAGATCAAGAGAAGACTACATTCACTTGTCCCTATGGCACTTTTGCTTACAAAAGAATGCCTTTTGGCTTATGTAATGCGCCCGGGACTTTCCAAAGGTGTATGTTAGCTATCTTCCATGACATGGTTGAACAAACCATGGAAGTCTTCATGGATGATTTCTCGGTCTTCGGGGATTCATTCTCTTCTTGCCTTGCCAATTTGGAACGTATGCTTAAGCGGTGCGAAGACACTCGCCTTGTTCTGAATTGGGAAAAATGCCATTTTATGGTAAAAGAAGGCGTCGTGCTTGGACATAAGATCTCGAAAGCCGGTCTTGAAGTAGACCGTGCTAAAGTTGATGTTATCGCAAAGTTGCCTCCACCTTCAATTGTGAAGGGTGTGAGAAGTTTCCTGGGTCATGCGGGCTTCTACCGTCGCTTCATCAAAGATTTTTCTCAAATCGCTCGCCCGATGACCCACCTCTTGGAAAAAGATACTCCTTTTATCTTTTCCAAAGAGTGCCTTGACGCCTTCAACTCGCTTAAGGATAAGCTTACTAAGGCACCTGTCTTAGTTACCCCTAATTGGGAGCTACCCTTTGAGTTGATGTGCGATGCTAGTGATTTTGCTATTGGAGCGGTTCTTGGACAAAGAGTGAACAAACACTTCCAACCGATCCATTACGCTAGCAAGACAATGACGGGGGCGCAATTGCATTATACGACAACCGAAAAAGAGCTTTTAGCTGTTGTCTATGCTTTTGAAAAATTCCGCCCCTATCTTGTCCTTTCTACCACCATTGTGTATACCGATCATTCCGCGTTGAAGTACTTGTTGACAAAGCAAGATTCCAAACCAAGACTTCTTCGCTGGGTTTTGCTGCTCCAGGAATTTAAAATCGAAATTCGCGATAAAAAAGGAGCAGAAAACTTAGCCGCGGATCATCTCAGCAGACTTGAGGATCCTTACCAAGGGGATCATCTGAAGAAAGAAATCAATGATTCTTTTCCCTTGGAGACCTTAATGTCTATAAACTCGAAGCCGAATGAAACCCCGTGGTTTGCGGACTTTGCAAACTACTTAGCGGGTGGAATTCTCAAAGAAGGGTTGACGTCTCAACAAAAGAAGAAGTTTTTCACCGACATTAAGACTTACTTTTGGGACGACCCTTACCTATTCAAACAATGTGCCGACCTGATTATCCGTCGATGTGTTGATGGACCGGCAGCGTCTGAAATCCTTGATGCTTGCCACAAAGGACCCACCGGTGGTCACTTTGGTCCCAACTACACCGCAAAGAAAGTGTTTGATTCGGGATTTTATTGGCCCTCCATATATCGTGACGCTCACGATATGGTTAAACGATGTGATGTTTGCCAAAAGCAAGGCAAAATCACACATAAAGACGAGATGCCTCAGAATTTCATTCAAGAGTTTGAAATTTTTGATGTTTGGGGTATCGACTTTATGGGGCCATTCCCTTCATCTAAAGGAAACAAATACATCCTTGTAGCCGTTGACTACGTTTCTAAGTGGGTTGAAGCCAAAGCTTTGCCTACTAATGACGCAAGGGTGGTTTGTAACTTTTTGAAAGCTCTTTTCGCTAGATTCGGTGTGCCTTGCGCCATTATTAGTGATCATGGGACTCATTTCTGCAATGACCAATTTGCTCGAGTCATGGCTAAGTACGGTGTAAACCATCGTCTTTCCACCGCCTACCACCCACAAACTAATGGCCAGGCTGAAATATCCAACCGAGGACTGAAGCGAATTCTTGAAAGAACCGTGGGAGAGCATCGTGCCGCATGGGCTGATAAACTTGATGATGCTTTGTGGGCTTTCCGTACTGCTTATAAGACCCCGATCGGCTGTACGCCTTATCGTCTTATGTACGGGAAAGCGTGCTACCTCCCCATTGAGTTGGAGCACAAGGCTTATTTGGCCTTGAAGTGGGCTAATTTTGATATTAACAAAGCCGGTGACCTACGCAAGATCCAACTCAATGAGCTGAATGAACTCCGTGATGAGGCTTATGAAAATTCTTTGATCTATAAGGAACGAACTAAGCTCATTCACGACTCCAAGATCAAAAACCGAGAGTTCCATGTTGGAGACAAAGTCTTACTTTTTAACTCTCGGTTGAAAATCTTCTCGGGCAAGCTCAAATCTCGTTGGTCCGGCCCATTCACCATTGCCCAAATTTTTCCATATGGTACTCTCGAGCTCGCTCAACCTAATGGACCTAATTTTAAGGTGAATGGCCAACGAGTGAAGTTGTACTTTGGTGAGGACACCTCTCAGGAGGTGATTCCATCCCTCACCACGTTCCCCATGAACTGAATTTGGGTCGAATCAGGCTCGTGACTCGGTTATCAAAAACAAGCGCTCCTCGGGAGGCAGCCCGAGTATCTATCCCTTTAACCCCCTAAGTGTAGGGGATGACCTATTTTGGTCATTTTTGTTTTTGTGGTGATGTGATTACAGGGATAACTGCAATCTTGGAATCTTTGAAAGAACCATGTTCCCGTGTTATCCGAAATCCGGTTCTATCTCTCAACTATCGTGATTCAATTTTCTTCATACTCACATTTGAAATTTATCACTTTAGTCGTCTCTTCCTTAACTCGAGTTAACCTACGTGCACAATGTCATAAGTGTAGGGGAGACTTTTCCCACATGCTTAAACATTGAGGACAATGTTTATCTTAAGTGTAGGGGAGACTTCTATCGAAGTTTTAAGTGGACTTTTCCATGAAAATGCCTTCATTTAACCGGAAAATCGTCTTTTTCAACATTTTTCAAATTTTTTATTAACTTTGGCCATTTAGTTGTAATTTTTAAATTTTTATCGTTGCTTTCATATGTATATATTCCGCAGTAAAGTCAAAAATATTAATAAAGTGGTGTAGCTAGTTTAGAAGTCTTTGACATATTAGGCCCGTTGCGTTTATTTTGACTCAACCCGAATAGACTTATCCAAGTTTATTCTAGCTAGTATCCTTAACCATGTAGACCTTAATTGGTTTATTAGGCTAAGTGTCCACGAGTCTCATTACTTGAGATTTTAAATTGTGGAGGACGAGAAATGATAGTGTCAATTATAAGTCGGTATTCTTGCGCAAGCTCACTTGGTGTAATTAATTGCCTATTCTCCCATCACTTGCTAATAATTTATCTGCAATAAGTAAGGTCGTACGATTTGAAAAGTTACTTAGCTTCTAGCCCAAGATCGTTTAAAAGTTGCTCGGTAATGATAAGAGTTCATAGCCAAGGCATAACTTATGAAGCGGGGCGCGAAGATTGGCGAGTCCGAAAAGGCCCTAACAAGGCATGAGGATTCCATTTTATTGCTGAAGATCCAAAGTGATATGAAAAGCATTATTCCTAAAGTCAATATGAAGGATCAAGACTCACGACGAAAAGCAATCAACTCCCATAAAGATCATGGAGAAGTCTATCCGAAAAGACCCTAACAAGGTATGAGGATAAATAGATCCAAGTCCGAAAAGGAGGCGGATCGTTGTATCTCAAAATCCCAATTAGAGATTGAAGAAATAATCATGAAGTCGTGGTCAACAAAGTTGGAGTACCCCTCAAAAGTCTCCAAGTGAAGAAACTCTATTATGATGAGAAGACCATTATCTCAAGAACGTCTCTCGAAGATATGAAGTATGAAGTACATGCCAAATATCGGCCCGAGAAAGGTCTCAAATCGTGAACCAAGTTATGCCAAGATATGAACTTTTTGATATCCCGAGAAGCAGTTTTAAGAGATTTTGTCCTTTAGCTAACTATTGATCAAATCGTCCTACTTTGCTTTCAGCCTAAATAAACTATCGAAATAAGTCCAAAAATGCATCTTCATGATCATTCTAAGACAAAAATAAAATATAAGAGATACACCTAGGAATAAGGGAGTTTAAGCATTTAATTAATCCATGTGTGTAAGTGTTTGATTTACTAACTTATAATAACAATGATCTCGTTTTTAAGCTTAGTTTGGGGAACGTGAAACTTGAGGGTGATAAATCTTCGCAGCACCAAAGCCCTAATGTAAGGCATTGATTTCTTTGCAAGTTATTTCTATCCTTTTGTTTATTTTAAAGTTTTAATTTCTCTTAGCATTTTAATTTTTTTTAGTAGAATTTAAATAAGGCCAAGGTTGATTAATTATGAGAAAAATGTAAATTTGCTTTATCACTAAGCATTGCATGAGGGCATGGCAATGGTTAAGTGTGGGGGATTTGATAGGTGTGTAAACACCCATCCTTTTACCACTTAATCCGGGCTAAAACAAGACCAAAACACGTATTTAATATCATTTGTTTGGAATTATGCGTGGTTTTTGTGTTTATTGTGTTTTCAGAGCTAACCGGATGAATATTAAAGAAAACATGGGATTGCACGGGCTTTATCAAGGAAAAAGACTAAAGACGAAGTCTATTGTCCAAGAGATGCAAAAGATTTGAAGTCAATGGGCCGATTCAAAGATTTATCGAAGAAAAGGACCAAAGATGGAAGATTTACATAAGTCGAAGAAACTCAAGTCTATTTAACGAAGAAATTAAAAGACGAGTTGGATTTAATCGACGACAAATCCCGAATCAGAATCGAAAACGTCAACTTTTCTGAAAAGACGAGAAGACAAGAAGAAAGGGAGAAAGCCCACTCACCAACCAACCACTAGGACTATAAATAGATCTCTCCCTTCACAATTGAAGGAGCTAGCTTCATTTTTCCTTTTTCCCAGTTCTTTGTTCGTGGCTTCACCAACACCATTAGGGTGTTTGGTGATTTTTCATTTTCTTTTTCAATCTTGTAATCCTTAATCATTACCCTTGTTACTCTTCTATTAATCTATCAATTCCATCTTTTCATTCATCTTGTTCATCTCCATTTTTATTGCAAGTTTTTAAGTTCTTATTTGATTCAAGTTTGATTTTAAAAAGTTGTTGATTTAGTGTTTTTTTATTGGTGGGATTTGTTTCTTACGGTATCTAAATGATTTATGTTTTATTTGGTAAAATCTTTTTAAGTATTTGATTTGATTTTGGGTTTAAATCATTTTCCCTATTTTGGTGTTACTGTTACTGTTCTTCGTTACCAGATCTTTCCGAACAGAGCATATTTTCCGCATAGACAATTTCTCATTTCCCTTATTCGGAATATTGGTTATTCCGAATAGGGGTGTTAATTTTATCTTACTCGGAATACCTCAGATATTCCGTATAGGTCTTACTTTCCGCATAGGGTATATATTCCGAATAGAACTACTTTTTCCGAATAGGTATTTTTACTTTTCTCTTACTCGGAATATCTTCGATATTCCGCATAGCTTGACTTTTCCGCATAGAGTAATTTTCCGCATAGGGTATAATATTCCGCATAGAGATATTTTTCCGAATAGCATCCTTTTTCCGCATAAGCTGATTTTCCGCATAAGGTTACTTTTCCGAATAGAGTTTTTTTTATTCCGAATAGGGAATGTTTTCCGCATAGGGGTTTTTATTCAGTATAGTCTTATTATTCCGAGTAGACTTTATTATTCCGCATAATAGAGTTATTCCGCATAGAGCATCTTTTCCATTTATTCCGAATAGCACTCGTTTTCAGTAAGGATCTTTACAGCTTTATCATTTAATTGCTTTTGATTTACTGTTTCTGGCTTTAATTTTTATTTACTTCATTTATTTAGAATAGAAAACCAAATCCACTTTTTGTCACCAAGAACAAATCATTCCACTTTTAACTGAGATCAATTCGAGAGGATTCCGAGAAATATTTTGAACCCATAGCAAAATGCTTGTATCATATATCAAAATCCCAAATAAAGATTGGAGAAAAATGAAGAAGTCGTGGTCCAAATATGAAGAATCTCTCAAAAAGTTCAAGTGAAGAAATTCCTATATTGAAGAGAAGACCATTATTTCATGAACGTCACTCAAGATTTGAAGTATGAAGTCAATGCCAAATATCGATCCGAGAAAGGTCTCAAATCGTGAAGCGAGTTATGGCAAGATATGAACTTTATGAGGTCCCGAGAAGCAGTTTTAAAAGATTTTGTCCTTTAGCTAACTATTGATTAAATCGTCCTACTTTATTTTCAGCCTAAATAACTATCGAAATAAGTCAACAATGTATCCTCGTGATCATTCAAGACAACAATAAAATATAAGAGATAGACCTAGGAATAAGGGAGTCTAAGTGAATAATTGGGCCACATGAGTTTGTGTTAGTTTGCTAACTTATAATAACAACGATCTCGTTTTTAAGCTTGGTATGGGGAACGTGAAACTTGAGGGTGATAATCATTCATGACATTACAAAACCCCAAGGTAAGTTTTGATCTTTTTACATGTTTTCTTCTTTTGAATATTTTATAATTTTCTATCTCTTTTATGTCTTGTGTTTAATAAAGGCCAAGGTGGATTGATTATGATGGAAAATGTAAATCTTTCTTTGTAATTAATGCATTGCATGAGGACATTGCAATGGTCAAGTGTAGGGGATTTAATAAGTGTGAAAACACTTATCCTTTTACCAGTTAATTATAATAATAACCAAGCCAAAACGTGTATTTTATGTCGTAAATGTCGGAATTATGTGTGGTTTGTGTTTTTGTTGTAATTTAGGATCAAAATGTGAAAAGGGAAGAAAACACGGGCTTTCACGGGCTTTTATCGAAGAAAAAGACAAAAGACAAAAACAAAAGATCAAGAGTGCAAAAAGAACGGATGTCCAAGGCCTATTCTGAAGATTTATCGAAGAAAAAGTCTAAAGACGGATGTTTAATGAAGTCGAAGAACCCAAGTATAATAAATGAAGAAATTATAATACAAGTTCAATTTATCCCGAGACAAAGTCGAGAAAGTCGAAGAATTTAAAAAGACGAAAAGACGAGAAGAGGAAGAAAGCATCAAGGCATCTAATCTCCCTATAAATACCCTCGTAATGTCACATTAGGAGGTGTTGGCTATTTGACACATAGTTCTTCCATTTAATTACTTGCACTTTCATATTGTCTTTTACTTAATTGTCATTTAAATTCTTGCCTTTAATTTCAAGTAAGTTTTAATTTTGTGTTGTTTAATCTTTTATCTTCAAGCTTTTTAATCATCTCCTTCTACCTTTATTGTTTTAATCTTAATCTTTTCCATAATCTTTGTTTGTTTTGATTTAGTGTTCTTAATCTTAATCTTAATCTTTTTCGTCCACTTTTTACATAAAGTTTATAGCTTTTTACTTTTCTTGGTTTGTTTTTAAACTTTTATAAGTTTTATCATTCATCTATTAGTTTTGGTTAGCTTATTGTATTTTTTTCTTGGCTTATTTTCCTTAAAAAGTTGTGTTTTTAGTGCTTATTTTCGTACTTTTACGATTTCCTATTTTTTAGGAAAAGCTTATTCGATTTCGTAATACCTTGTGTATTGCGACACTAAATATTTCCCGGTAATTGCGAAATCTTGCTTTTTCCTTATTGCGAAATCTTCATTCAGCTTATTGCGACATTGTGCCTTAATTTTGCAATTATTGCGAAATTTAACTTCTGCTATTGCGAATTTGTTCACATTTCAGAATTGCGAAATCATGCCCATAATTGCGAAATCTTGGTTTCAAGATTGCGGATTTGTGCAATTTCAAAATTGCGAAATCTTGTTGTTCTAAACATTGCGAAATCTTGGTTCTTTTCTGTGATTGCGAAATTAGTTCATCATTGCGGATTTAGTACATGATTTTGCAATTATTGCGAAATCTTTGTCATTCCTTTATTGCGAAATTATTTCATTTTTTTTGTATTGCGAAATTAATTGTTTTTATTTAAACTTAATTTTTAAATTTAATTTTCCCGCCATTTTTACTTAGCTTTATTTTAATTGTTTTGCCTTATTTTTACCTAGCTTTATTTTAACTTGTTCGTCTTAGTTTATTTTTAAAGTATTTTATTTTAAATTTATTAAATTTATGTTTTGTTAAACTTTAATTTCTCGTCATTTACTTTTAAAGTTTTTATATTTTCGTCATTTACTTAATTTCTTTTAATGTCTTTAATTTAAGTTTTTAATCGTTTTAATTACTTTTAGCTTTATTTACCGTGTCATTTACTTTAAAGTTTTGCATTTTACTTTACTACAACGACCAAAAATATTTGTTTTCCACCAAAAGACGACTGAGTCGCACACTAAACCAAAGATCAATTCGAATCGAGACGAGACGATAAACTTTTCATACTTGGTAAATCCTTGTATTAAAATCCATCATTTATCTCCTAGGAGGTGGAGGATTAAAAAATAGGTTCAACAAGAAGCTTTGCAACTTGATGTGAGCCCCAATTATCTCCAACCTAAGGATATCAATGAGGTGAAAGTTGTTTAAGCAATAAGGGCAATTTGTTCCATTGTGCATGAAAAAATCAAACAAGTGTGGATCACCCAAGAAACGGGAAATGGGAACACCCAAGAGAGGAGTGTTGGAGGTAGGAGGATGAGGAGAAGGCATGGTAACCAAGGGTGAAATTGGCGAGATGGGTTAATTTGGTGGAGTAAAAGGAAGAGGCTCAAAAAAAGGGAATTCTTTGATGAGGTTGTGGTTGAGCATTCACATTTAAGGGAGGACTAGAAATGAGTGGAGATTAAAACTCATTCATTCGTGATTGGAATGAAGAGGAGGTAGAACCATGTGAATGGTTAGTACCATTGGTTGAGTTTGTTTTCCATGAAGCAAGGGGTGGTGAAAGTGATGAGGAGATGAGAATAGGTGAGGCTTCACTTTTTGGTTTGAAAGAAGATGGAGAACCAAGTTTAGAGGACTTCTTTTGGGTGAAGAGGTTTTGGAGGAGTTGGATGTTCTAGTGGATACCATGGTTGAATGTTGAGGTTAAGAGAAGAGTTGAAGGGATGAAGAACACAATCAACAAGAGTGTAGAATAATGATAATCTTAGAACTAATCAAGAGGGTTGTTGTTTTTCTAGAGAGAGAAACTAGAGAGAGAAAGAAAGAAAACTTGTATTAATGAAATAAGAAGTAAACAACCAACACCCCTTTCCATGGTGGAAAGGGGTTTATATACAAAGTCCCTTAGTGGACTTGGGCTTCCGGCCCATGAACATGTTCATGGGTCGGGCTAATGTAAATAACAATTAAACATATACTACGAGCCTATAACTATATTGTTGGAGTGACCGAGACTTTCTTAATACGAAAAACGTATTTCCAACAATCTCCCCCAAAGGGAGGTTACTCCAAATTTACAAAGTCCTAATCTAGCATGTTAGATCTTCGTTCTTGAGCTCGTAGTCCACTTTCTCTTTTCTTCTTTAACTTTTCTTCTTTTTGTGAATATGTGCTGAATAACATTAGGCTTTTGCTTGTAACATGTTCTTTTGGCCTTTCACGTACAATCTTTGTTTTCTTGTGATATTCTCCTCTTCGTGACTTCATGTCCTACATACCTATCCTTTGTTGAATTCTTGAAAGTTTTAGAGTTGATACAGAGGAAGACTTTTAGGTCAAACTTTCTTGAATCTGCTGAAATATTTGATGCAGAAGGAATAAGTATGTGAGGACGACTTCAACTGACACACCGCAATGCCACCGTCTTCAAATACAACATAATAGGACACGAATAAATGGCTTTGACATTTTATTCTAATTCGGTAGCATTTTAACTCCATTGGTGAAGACCGTTGGACGAAAATAAATATCGTACTTGTGACAGGTAGCTCTAATTAAAGATCTCCTTGACAAGATTTGGCGGGTAAACCCGTTCTCTTTATTCGACCGTCCAAAGCTGACTACGAAAATAAAGAGTCAATCACTTGGATATTAAATATCCTTATGATTGAAGCCGTTAATTCATGAATCCTGGAACAAGTGAATTTCAATTAAGATTTTCACCATCGTTGCTTTCCAGTTGTCACGAGCTTGATTCTAATAGAATTTTGCTTGTCACCTACCGCAGTGCTGTTTGATGTTGACACTGGAAGGATTTCCACTCTTCATTGTGAACACTAAAGAATGCCACTCTGAGTGTTCTGGCAATATCACTTGGATAATGCATAGAGGCCCTGGAACAAGTTTAATCTCAATTAAGAGTTAAACCATCGTTTCTTTCCAGTTATCACAAGATTAGTTCTTAAAGAGCCGCACGTGTCACCTACCATGAGCTTGTTTGATGTTGGCTCAAGCAGGATTTCCATCTTCATTGTAATACTTTCGTATTACTCAGATGTTCTGGCAATATTACAAGAATATTGCGTATGACTCATAAAAATCTTTCTTATTTTTAAAATTGTGTCCTAATGAGACTTTTGATGATCTCGTGGCTCTAGACTCAATAGTGCATTTTTGTTTTGGTGAGCGAAGGCTGGAGAGGATTGCCACCTTTTCAATATCAATTTATTCGGAGTGAATAAACCGATAGATAATGTGTTGAACTCCGTGACATTAAAAAAAAATCTTTTGAGAGATATTTGATTTGGCTGGGAGGGGTTGTGCATCACATCACTGGGTCCATGATACTTTGTCTTCAAGATGAGTTGACCCGATTTCTGCCTAAGTTGTAAGGAGGGCTTCTTTCTTTACACCCTTTATCTTTACATTTCTTTTTCATTCTTCAACCCCTTCAATGCTTACCAATACATCATCACTAGCACCTTGTTGTGATTGTTCTAGTTCTAGCATCAGTACTTGGTCGACATTAAGCTATGTTCACAGTCCATTCTCCATCGTTCCTAAGGACTTCTGTTTTCTAACTATGGAATTGTCCTTGGGAAGATTCCTCTGGTTCTTCGAAGAATCATTGGACTAGTACCTAATCCTACCACCATTTTGTCACCACATCCGTCGTGAATTAAGTGTGTTTTGGGTAAGTACTTGTCACCATGAAAAATCCTTGAAAACTCACTTAAGATACTTGTGATATAAATATCAATTTTTTGTATCTTTAACTGTTTTTGTTCATAAAAAATGCTCCCCCTTAACATGTGTAACACACATATTAAGTTGATTTATACTTGAAGTCTTTTTCGTGTTTAGCCAAATATATTATCAAGTCTCCTTAATCCCATTTTCTCCTCTTATCCAAAATGTTAACCATCAATATTTTGGATATTAATGGATTAACAGGTCTTTGGGTAACAAAATGAAATTAGTTGCTGGCCATAGAATATATCAATGCTCCCCCTCAAGTTAATGAGGTTTAGTTGTAGTGTTTGAGTATGATTGATTTTGAAAGATTTAGAATCTCGTGAGAAATTCTTGAAACATTATCATACTTTCACACTACAACAAGCCACAAAAGCACAATATTCATAGTATTTACATATTCACAAGAGATATATGGAGTGAACCTGATATAGTACGACCCATTTTAGATGGATCGTTCCATGAACTTGTGGTGCGCTCCATATGGTCTTCCACCAACAAATCGTTCTAGGCTTCTTATAAGACGTCTTTCCTTCAGCTTCCCATCAATCTTCTTGATCGTATAGGTAGCACTCTATTGATATACCGTGTGCCAATATACAGTGACCTCTGGAAGAGTCTTATACTTGTTGAGATGCACCAACTTTTCCCGAATACGGGTGAGAGTCCAGTCACTGAATTTGTTGATCTCTGGAATTCTCATGAACTTCATTAGACCACGACCATTCAGGTAGAAAATGTCGGGCATCAGGTCAGTGGTGCTGGTGTATGGAGATTTGTCTGTATGCCTCTGCAACACTTTAGTACGTGGTTTAGAAAGATTGAGCTTCCTTTGATAACTTTCTACTCCAAGTTGCAGATCTTCTACTCTTTTCTTGATGACAACTCGACGTGTGTACATTCGAAAAGCTGAATTCAAGGCAATTAGTTCTTCAGATTTCAAGTTTCTGACGGCGTTGTGAGTAAGTAAAAGCAGCATGTCTTCAATATCTTCAAGACGAAGAAGTGGAAAATCTCCTTCCTGGATAGTGTAGACTTTTTCATCTTCTCTAATGAGTCTGATCTCTGTCAAATGTTGATAGCCTATTTTGGGTTCAATCCTAACTCCTTGGATGCTTTTGATTCGAATTAGAGAGAATACTTGAGAACCTGAGTTGTGCAGACATGCATAGTTGTAGGCGTGTCGCACACGCTCATCCCAATGTGAAGCACCCAATTCAGCATATCGATCATATTCAGGATATTTTTGTGGAACCCAGAGACGATTAACTTTTTCTTCTAACCAAGGTATCAAATCCCAAGTTGCAGCTTTTACCAATGTTAAAGATGTTGCAAACTTGTTTGCTCCCTTGACCAAGTATCCGAGATCCTCACTGACGAAGAATTCAAGTGCGATTTGATCATCATCTGCAGCTATGGTAGGAGGAGGTTTTTCAGGTACATGAAGACCGTCCATTTGAGAAGTTCTCAACGCTTTCAGAAGCTCATTTGCGTTGTACTCGTATTCCGTACTGCTGATCTTGGATTTAACACGAAGTTTGGGATTTTTGAGTCCTCTCACAAGCATTGCTTGAGTTATGTTTGACCCATAGGTGTACTCCAAGAATGTTGAAAAATCTATTGGATTGCTTAAGAATCAGGAGAAGTCAGCTTCATCAGCCTTTGTCAGTGGACGAAGTACAGCAGCGTTTGACACCCAAGGTTGTACAGGTGCATTTTCATATTCCTCGAGTGTATCCACCCATGTTGGTTCACTTGATTATGGAATATCAGGAACTGGAGTAGAGACAGGAACATCAAAAAATGGTACGGCCACTGCTACTTCTTCAGTGTCTGGCAAGTCTTGGACTAGATCAGAGACTGGAAAATCCGGTACAGGTTGATTGGGTTCCGTCAATTTTTGTTGCACTAAAGGTGTAGTAACTGAAGCAATTGGGGCAAATGTGACAGGAACAGCTGTGGTTGCCGGAACGGTTGTGGCTGGAGTATGTGATGAGACTGTATTAGCATCTACATCATGAAACTTCTTGGTGCGTCTGCCTTGGCGAGGTGGAGGTTTTGGAGTTGATTTACCCTTGGGAACATCATCTTTGTGAGATTTGTCACCTTTGGACTTGTCTTTATCAGACATGTCTTGCTTATCGCCATCCTTTTTCCATGTATCATCGTCCCCTTCTTCTTCATCATCACCATTTTTGTCGTCGCCATCACCATTATCATCACCATCACTGTGTTTATCGCTTCCTTCTTCGTCATCACTACTGTCTTCATCTCTACATCATTCTTCATCACTTCCTCCTTTGTCATCACTACCTTTGTCGTCATCACTCACTCCTTCGTCATCACTACCTTTGTCTTCATCACCCTTGTCATCATCATCATTGTCATCATCAGCATCATCGTCATCATTGTCAGATTCGTCTTCCTCTTCATCTAGAATATTATAGGGAACTACATTACCATGTTTCTCGAATATCTTAGTATCTTCATCCATAGCCGTTTTAAAAGCTTTGTGAAGGTTCTTTTGAACTTTGGTTTTGTTGTAGGACCCGACTTGAATCATCCGAGCATGTAAGAGTTTCTTCAACTCATAATCCGTGAGCCTTTGAGCAATGAGAAAATCTGACTTTTTAGTGTCAGAAGACTTGATCATGACGTTGCTTGCGGCAATTTGTTTCAACTCGTCTCGTAGATTGTCAATTGATTCCTTAACCTTTTCATCAAGTGATTCAACAATTGAATCGTTATCTTTGGCAAGAACCTCTTTCTTATCTCGGTACCTTGTTTTGAGGTCTTGAAGGCGAATCAACTTTGCTTCATTTTTGGCGGATTCATTTGCTTTGACTTGAGCTAGTTCTTCTGCATGTAGTTTGCGAGATAATTGTAACTCTTCTTGGAATTTAGCAATTGCGTCAGCTTGAGCTTTTCTTGTGGATTCTTCACTTTTCTGTCTACGAGCTAACTCCTCTTTAATTCGAATCATCTCTTCTTGTTGAGTTGTCATGAGTTGTTCCATTTGAATCATGAATATTGCTGGTAATGATGGAATCAATGATATCGGTGCTGCTGGGGTTTGTTGTGTAGGAGCATTGGTCATGGAAGTGCTTGAGACTGAAGCGGAGAGAGGTTGACTTGGTAGAGTTAGAGGAAGTTGAATTGACGCAGGTGGGTTCACTGTAATAACTGGTGGAGGTACTGTTGAAACTGGTGGAGGCACTGTTGAAACTGGTGGAGACATTGTAGTAACTGGTAGAGACATTGTAGTAGTTATGGATTTGGTAGTCTCAACATTTGTAACTATATGTTCAGTGTTAACAAATGTTGTTGTATCAGTAGATCCGACAATGTCCATATCCTTCAATCTGGCATGAGGTTGTTGTTCATCATGAATGTCGACATACTCAACAATTTGGGCAGATTTCTCATGAAGAGGTATGTAGTCATCCAGCTTCCCAAATTCAGCAATATCAGGAGGTAGTAAAGTTTCTTTTACCTTCATACCAGAACCACTACCCCCGTGTCTTTCTTACTTTGCATAATTGCTTTCTTGACATTTCGTCTTTCAGTTTTGTGAAGCAGTTCTTCTTCATTTATATCTTCATCTTCATCCTCAAGCATTAACTCCTTCCGACTAGACTTGGCAACAATTTTCTTCTTTTGGGGCTTAGGTGAATCTGTTTCATCTGATGGTTCACTTTTTTGCGTTTGCCTTTGCCTTTGGGTTTTGGTGAAGAGAAATCTCACAATGCAACTCTTTACTTTTGAATTTCCATTTCATCCAACAAGTGCTTGTATGCATTACTTACTTTGAGTTCATCAGTCAACATGTGATTAGGGATAGTGGTTGGAGTACCTGAGTAAACATCGGTGTGTCCGTCATGCTTGATAAAACGTGGGAAAGGAAAGTAGCCAGTATTCTTCTTGGTATTATGGAAGAGTTGATATTGAAATTCCTCCCATAACAACTCTACATAATTCACATTCTTACCCTTGTAGATGCCCCAAAAGATACAAGGAATGGAAAGATGCAAAGAATCATATCCAGTTGGTTTAGCAGTAAGACACCGAATGAGTATTCCAAAAAATGCTTTCCAAGGTTGACCCAAGTTAGCTGTAGTAAACTTAGACACCACTCGTAACTCAGGATCACCGTATCCAAGAGAGTGATACATCTTCACAATTTCATCCTTTTCAGGGTCGACTATAAACCTTTGGCCTGTAGGTGGAATTGGTAATCCGAATACTTAACGAAAGATAGGAATTGTGAGAGTATATTCCTTTTTGTTGATGGTGAATGTGAGCTTTCTGTCTGATAGCCGTTTCTTTGAAGCCCAAAATTCATACATATAATCGGTTGGAACCGAAGCCGTACCCCATAAAGCCTTCTTTATTGGAGTTCGATCAAGAATGTCTATGGCTACATCGAAAGCATAGTGAGCTGAGGCATAACTTCTTTGTCTTCTTTCAGTCGAAAGTTATTTGGTATAAACTTTAGAGCTTTGGCGGCGACAAGTGCCTGATCAGCTTTGAATTGTTGCTCGGTAGGTTGAGACATGTTTTCTGCTTAAGACGAACAAACATACAAGATTGATATACCCAAATATATATATCATGGTGTTAAGCAAATCAAACATATACCATAGACAACAAACAATACACCATCTTCGGATAAATCCACATTCTTCGGATAAACCTATTTTTTCGGAAAGAATGAAAATTTTCGGATAAAAAGACTTTTTCAGAGAAAACAACCTTTTTCGGAAAAAAATAAAATTTTTCGGATAACAGAACTTCTTCGGATAAAACACGTTTTTCGGATAAAAAAAATAAATAATAAAATAAATTTTTTTCGGATAAATCAATATCTTCGGATAACATGATGTCTTCGGAAAAATCATGAATCTTCGGATAAATGACATTTCTTCGGATAACTCAGTATCTTTGGAAAAATCATGTATCTTCGGAAAAATAATAATTCTTCGGATAAAGTCATTTCTTCGGAAAAGTGCAAGTTTTTCGGATAAAATCACATTCTTCGGATAAATAGATTTTCTTCGGAAAAACCATGTTTCTTCGGATAAATGGCAATTTTTTCGGAAAAGTTCTTTTTCGGAGAACACTGATTTTTTCGGATAAAAAACTTTGACATATTTCATGATCATCCTCAATCTCAAACTGTTATGATTCTTAGGGCAAGAGTGATTGAACCTAACGCATCCTAAACAAAGCATCTATGTTCTAAAGCTTATCGCATACAAAACCCCTTTATCAATTAACCTATGAAATCCATAAACCCTAATTTGAGATTTAGGGATTGATTAATTAAGCGAAGAAACAGAGGAATCATAAGCTAAATTAGATGAGAACATGTTTACCTTTGATGTTTTTAGCAGATTAGATCAAATAAAAGCTTGAGGAAACAAATCAATGGCGACAATGGTTGTGTGTTGTGTTTGTGTTAAACAGAGACGAGAGACGAAAAAGAAAGAGGAGGCGGTTTTATTTATTTGACTTAGGTCAAATATAAACATTTTCCCTTTTTACTCTTTTAGTCCTCCTATTTCTATCTATTTTCTTTTGGTGATTATCCTATTAAATCACATACACTCCAAGCAACGTAATTGAACTCCTATGTCGAAACACACATTAATCATAGTATCACGAAAAACCTAATACCGAGTCACATGATTTACGAAAAATCACGAAGCACGAAGAATACACACGAAGAATGATTCACCATTTACATATAACCAATTAATTTTTCTGAACTACTTTTGAAGATCGATTTGATGATGAAACTAATTTGACATTTTCAACCCCTTAAATACAGACCCGTTTTCTATTTAAAGAGTTGTAGTCTTTGTATTTAAGAGTACTGATGAAATGCTTTTTCGTTTAAGATGATATTAGAACAATTCGTGGTGGCAATAAGATTTCTCTTATTTTTACAAAATAAGTGCACTAAAGCATACACAGATTTGTGTTAGACCAAGTTATAAAGTAAACTTGATCCCTTGTATGATTTTAAAGTAAACCATACTCGAGAAAACTAATTCTCGTTGTGAGCCAACGTTTTCGTAAGAAATACGTTACTTTAATGCGAAAAGCGGGTTGCAGTCTGAAATTACTACAAGCCATATGGGCATGTTTTAAAATATGTACAACTTTTATACAGACTCTATTTATGGCGCCGGGTCAATTTTAATCGACATTTCTAAGGCCGTAAATATTACCGTACTAAAAGACATGTCCGATTTAAAGTAAAAAATATGTTTGGATTTTCTTGATTTTATATTTTTTATGGTTTTTGTATGTTTTATATTTTTGTATTTTGCTTTTGGTGGTTTATATATATACGATAATATACAAGATCACGATAAAAGGATACTATAGTTACCAACACTATTCTGCAGATTCTTCTGCCAACTCCTTAAGTGTCGCTGGTGAGAATGATTTCATGCCTAGCTTTTCGATCAAAAACTCGATACGGCCTCGATCTAAGGCCTTTGTGAATATATCCACCAGCTGATACTCAGTGTTGACAAAATACAGTTCAATCACTCTATTTTCCATTTGCTCTTTGATGAAATGGTAGTGAATGTCAATGTGCTTTGCCCCGGAATGTTGAACGTAGTTGCTGCATAGAGCAATGGCGCTTTTGTTGTCACAGTACATCGGAATTTTGTTGAATCCAAGACCGTATTCAGTTAATTGTGATCTCATCCAAAGAACTTGATCACAACAACCGGACATAGCAATGTATTCAGCCTCTGTACTTGATATAGCAGCGCTTTTCTGCCTTTTGGATGCCCAACTAACCAGTCTATCTCCAAGAAGTTGCACACTTCCAGAAGTGCTACGTCTAGTATCTTGACACCCAACATAATCCTCATCTGCATATGATATTAGTGCAATAGAGGAATCCTTCGAATACTACAGAACACGATGAAGTGTTCCTTTAAGATACCGAAATATCCTTTTCACGACATTTAAGTGCTTTTCGGTAGGCCGAGCCTGATATCGGGCACACATGCATATAGCAAATTTCAAATCAGGCCTACTAGCAGTCAGATAGAGAAGGGTACCGATCATTCCACGGTAAAGTTTAGGATCGACAACTATCTCTTCCCTATCCTCATCAAACTTGGATGTCTCCACCATTGGAGTATCCACGGGGTCACAATTTTCAAAATGATACTTCTTTAATGATTCAAGAGCAAATTTGGATTGATTAATGAAGATGCCTCTGGGATTTTGAGAAATTTGCAACCCTAAGAAAAATGAAATTTTTCCCATCATCGACATCTTAAAACGTGTCGACATGGTTTTCTCAAAATGGTCAGACAGTCTTTGAGTAGTGGCAGCAAATATTATATCGTCAACATAAATTTGTACCAGTATCATGTCGTTGTCCTCCTTGAGAATAAATAATGTTGGGTCCACTTTGCCTTTGGAGAAGCCTTTCGAGATGAGATAAGACGATAGGAGATCGTACCACGCGCGTGGAGGTTGTTTCAACCCATAAAGAGCCTTCTTGAGCTTGTACACGTGATTAGGATACTCCGAGTTGACAAATCCATTCGGTTGGCTTACGTAGACATCTTCCCTTAACTCACCATTAAGAAATGCCGTCTTAACATCCATTTGGTAGATGATCATGTTCATGTGATCAGCATAAGCAAGGAATAGTCTAATCGCCCCCAATCGTGCAACAGGAGCAAAGGATTCATAAAATTCAATACCCAAAGCTTGTTTGTAACCTCTAGCAACCAATCTATCTTTGTTCTCTAACACTCCACCTAACTCATCGAGTTTAACCTTATATACCCACAACAATGTAAGGTTTTCAACGTTGTTGGGTAAAGGAACTAATTCCCACACTTCGAGACGTTGAAATTCATTAATTTCCTCTTGCATAGCTTCAATCCAAGATGATTGTGTCATAGTTTGTTGCCAATTTTTAGGTTCAAAGTCGGAAAGAAATGCATAAAAGTAGCAATATAATGCATGTTCTTGGAGTTGGTGGCGTGTTAAGACTGGTCGATCGATGTCACCAATAATATTTCGGATTGGGTGATCCTTTGTCCATTTGGTGTTGTGATTTTCAATCCGTGGTGGTCGGGAGTGAGCGATTGCATGAGCTTCCTCTGAGGTAGACGCACTGTTTGGGTTTTCAGGTATTTGTGAACCAAAGAAAGGAAGCTCTTGTAAGTGAGCAATTTCTAAATCGTGATCATAGTGATCCTCTTCAACATCAATAGAAACAAGTGGGGGTGATGATTCAGGTGTAGTTTGTTAATTGGTGGGGGATTGGACATCTGGTTCAATAGTGATAGTAGATGCCTCAAACTGATTTCCATTATCTTGAGCAACAACTTCAGGAATCGGAGCTACTGCTGCAGGTGCTGGAGAACATTAATAGGAGGATCAAAGAATTCATCAAACATAGGTTGAAATAACTAATCCCACTCGGGCCTTGTAGGTGGTGTAAATGATGGAGAAGTAGGATTGTTGGGAGTTAATCCGGAAGTAATCGTACCGGTAACTATCTCATGAAGTGCGGGTTCAGAGCTGTGTTGCTCAGAAGCCATCGCTGTCAGCTCATCAAAATCGGCATCCAAAGTTTCTACTATCTTGCCAAGACGACGGTTATAAATTTGGTAAGCTTTCTTTGCGGGTGAGTAACCAATGAAAATTCCAATATCAGCCTTCGGTTGAAGTTTGCCCAAATTCTCACTGTTAGTATTTGGATAACACAGTGCACCAAACACATGAAGAAATGAAATATCAGGTTTATGTCCATGAAGTAGCTCATATGGAGTTTTTCCATGGCGCTTACGAATGATGGAGCGGTTTTGGGTATAACATGCGGTTGCCACTGCTTCAGCCCATAAGAATAAAGGAGCATTCGCATAAATCAACATAGTTCTAGCAGCTTCCATTAGTGTACGGTTACGTCTTTCCACGACACCGTTTTGTTGTGGTGTGCGAGGAAAAGAAGTTTCATGTGAAATACCGACCTTTTCATAATAGTCTCGTAGAGTTTGATTAACGAACTCAGTTCCATTATCAGTGCGAATGCGGCGAACAGTAACATTAAGACGTACTTGGATCATCTTTAAGAAAGTAATAATATAATTTGGTGCTTGATCCTTGGTTGCTAAAAACTTTACCCATGTAAACCTTGAGAAATCATCCACCATGACGAGGATGTATTTTCTACCACTCACACTAGACGTACGCATTGGCCCGCAAAGATCCATGTGCAAAAGATACAGTGGTTCTTGGTTGGTGTCTTCAGCTTTAGGTTTGTATGATTTCTTGGTGCTTTTCCAAAAGAACACGCGGAACATAAATGATCCTTGTCGAAATTAAGTTTTGGAAGACAACGAACAAGTTCGTTTTTAGCCAAATGATTTATAGCATCAAAGTTTAGATGAGATAACCGCGATGCCACAACCATGACTTGGTCTTAGATGCTTTGGAAAGAAGGCATACAGGAGAGTCGGCCATCATGTTTTGAATGGACAGTGTGTAGAGATTATCCCCTCGAGAACCTTTTAACAAATCATTTCTTGCAAGATCGCAAATAAAGCAAGTATGTTGTCGAAAAGCAACCTCAAGGTTTGAATCGCAAAATTGTCCCACTGAAAATAAATTGTGACCAAGTCCCTCCACATAATATACCCTTGAAATCGTAACATTTCCAATTTGGTATTCACCATAACCCATGATCTTTGCAATATGGTCGTTGCCGAATTTAACTGTTCCTAGAAACTTGCTAACGAAATTTCTAAGCATCGAGCGGTCTCCGGGCGTATGCTTTGAGCATCCAGAGTCCAAGTACCAGAGGATGATTTGGACCACCTGAAAATATCACCAGACAAAGATGATGTATCGGAATCTAGAAGTTCCTCTGTGTTAGCAGGTACAAATATATTTATCTTAGATTTGCTAACCGAAGAATTCTTAGGCTTCCAAATTTTCTTCTTAAATGCCGTCTTAGATTCTAGTTGTCTAAGATCCTGAGGTACTTCTTCACTAGTAGGCACAATAGTGGGGGCAGACCTAGTTAAAGGGCACATTTTCCATTTTTTAGTGCTAGTGTTCCTATTTAAAGGACGCTGAGACCTAACTTCCATGGATGTGATCCTAGTTAAAGGATACGTAGTTCCATTAGTAGTGAAGGTCCTGCTAGTGGGTTTCCATTGCCAACCAACTTGTGTGAATTTCTTCCCCGTTGGAATCCATTTAAGATTGTTCCTAATTGTATACATTTCATTCACGTGATCAACAAGGCATAAATCATGATGTGAGAAAACATGCATTCATTACAATTCTAACATCGCAAATTAGAATTCACATTTTTCTTAGGCTGCTGCACAAACGCATGGCCTTTAGTCTTAGTTACATGATTCTTTTTATTCAAATTTGAAATAACATTCCTAGGGTAAACTTCTAATTTATTCTTCGTAGTCCTACTAGTGGAAGGCTTGACCATATTCTTCTTGTCTTGAGATCCTTTAGCCTTAGTAGATAGAATTACTCCTGTAGAAGACAAGGGAACATTAGTGACAGAGTTTGATTTAGCCTTGATGGGTGTCTTTAATATAGGCTTAGATCCTGGATTCTTATTGAATGGAGTGTTGGAAATTGCAGGGGTATGTTGTTTAAGTTGTGCAAAACCTGGTTGTCCTATATAATTCAAATGCTCTAAGCATTGTTGTACCTTCTCAATGTAAGCATGAGCAGAGTAATAGTGACTATTCATAGGATCTAGTTCATAGAGATCATCTACCATATCCCTAGCAAGATCCGCGTGCTGAACTGCATGCTCCATATATAATTTATATGATAGTGGATTGTTCTTATTGTACGGGTTCTTAGTGATCACCACCTTGTTGGTTTTTGGAGCACTAGAGGTCGGGGCAGAGATTGTAGCTGGATTATCAACAACTTCTTGTCCTTTGAGTTGAAGTGTCTCCTTTAATTCAACCAAAACCATGTTTTTGTCTATGAGTTGAATATTTAAGTCAGAGATTTCCACACACTTATGGTTCAGTTGGTCAACGATTGACTTTTGCTCTGCCGCATTTATAGCGAAGCGTTCTTCTAACGAACTATAAATTTGTGAAAAACCCTGCTTTACTTCATCAAACTTCCCTAGCATAGAAGTAATTCTATCTTCTAGGGCATGCTTTTTAATCTCTGCAGCCTCTAGTTCCAATTCCCCTGCTACGGATTCTCTCCTAAGTCTCATAATTTCTTCCTCTAATGCCTGAACCACCTGAATCATCTTGTCACTAGTCTCAGCGGAGTTTTCACAATCACTTGTTTTTGAAAGAGTTTCATTTTTAGATTGATTTTTAATTTCAAGAGATATATACAATGTTGTTGAAGCTCATCAAAACGTTTTGAAAGTGAGTTATAAGAATCTTGAAGCTTTAAAAATTCAGCGTTAGATTCGTGACAAGAATGATTATCTACATTATTCACAGGTTCAACAATATTCACAGATATATCATGCACATCATCACATTTTTTCATAGCAGATGTCATCACAAAAGCAAATTCAATAGTGACAACTTGCATCACTTCGAGAGACACTATATGTTCCAAGAATTGGTCATATTCGGACAAAATCTTTTCTTTCTCAATTAAATGTTGCTCATAAACATCATCCATTTCATAAAAAACTTTTCGAAGTTCAGCCATTTTGAAATTAAGATTATCCTCGAGATCTAATAATCCCTCTTTAATATTGTTTACAAACGGAACGATCTCTTTCTCAAACACCATTTTCATGTGTTCGAAAGCCCATTCTCCAGCGGTTTGAGCCGTTGAAGTCGTACATTCCTTGATGACCTTGTCAAATCCGGTTAGGTATCGCTGAATCTCTTCCAAGCTTAACAATACTGTACTTACCGATGGAAGATTCTTAGGAATTTCCTTAGGTTCGTCCGAATTAACAAGTGTAGGAAGTATACTAAGACTTTCTCTAGTAGGCGTGTAAGCTGGTGTATGGATAAATTCCTTTTGCATATTAAAGCGAATTCTAGGATCTGTTTTTGCATACTCTGCATTAACCTGTGCATAATCATACTCAGGATATGTATACATTACTTTTGACCGATTCTCTTCATGTAGTGACATAGTCTCAGATTCATTTGAAAAAAGAAACGGATCTAAGACCAATCATAACTTTGTTGCATCATAAAGTCGTGGGTTGTGGTTAAATGCTTGCTTTGCATACCCCGGGTTAGGTGGTAGGTCTATTAGACGCGATAGAGTTAATTCTTTAAAAGAAGAATGAAACAAGTGTACTAAATGTGAAGCAGAGTATTGTTCTAAAAGCAAAACTTCAGTCTTTTTAACTTTCTCAGACGCCTTAATTTCTGTTTCAACCCTTTTAGACTCGAGAATTTCGAAATCCGTTTGTAGTTATTGAAAATTGTTAACGACTGACTCTTTTTCTTTAAATTATTTCGAAAGATTTGCTCTTAAACTCTCAATTTATATCAAATTATCCATTTGGACTTTCCTAAACCTATCAAATTCAGGATTGGTTAAGTAGTGGTCACTGGAGTTAATTCCAAGGTTTTAATCTTTTCCATATACATAGCAAGCTCAGCAAATAATGTCTGATTAACACTGAGGGTTTCAAGGACCGCATTATTCATTTGGCCAAGCATAGATGCCGACACCATAACCAAATAACAAATTTCTAGACGTAATAGCTACCGGTTGTGTTTCACTCAAAGTCTGGGGACTTGCATTGATATTGCTATCATTTTTTGTCTCCTCGTTTGAGTTACTAACCACCAGAGGCTGTTCCGGATACTCAGACACTTGCTCAACTTGATAAGGTACAATACTAGTATCATTGGCAGTATTTGGTACCTCAGAAATTATGTCAGTTCCATAAAGTGAAAGATTTTCCATGAGAGCTGCCTTGGCGGTATTGAGATCATCATAGTCAGAATGGTATGCATCAAGATCATCACATTGATATGCAGCATTGTTCGTGATGGCTGCTGTGAGTCCGTCAGTGTCCGCAACTCCTGGATCTGTGAGAAATGCTAACTCTTCTTCATCGAGCTCTCGTCCTTGGGCTTGATCATTAACCAAGTAGATCTTCTCCTGAAACCATGTGCTATCCTTTTTCCTCTTTGGCTGCTTACACTCTCGAGCCATGTGCCCTTCCCCTTTGCAGTTATAACATATGATCATCTTCATTTTTCCAGTGTTATTACCCC
The DNA here is from genome assembly GCA_025667525.1 of Glebionis coronaria. NCBI lineage: Eukaryota > Viridiplantae > Streptophyta > Magnoliopsida > Asterales > Asteraceae > Glebionis > Glebionis coronaria. Next base: position 328,523,445 of record CM046881.1, on the reverse strand, counting down.
TTGTAGCAGAAGTGTTAGATGGACGTGCACCAGTATTAGATGAACTTGGTCTCCCCTGAAGTGGTTGCACCGTAACTCTGCCATCTTGGATTGTAGCTTGTTTATGATAGTTAGAAGAGTTCCTCAACTGATTGTTTGTTGGTGATGGTCCTCTGTAACCTCTTTTTTTCAACGCTGGAGTGATGTAAGAAGACATTTGAGCAAGTATATAAGTAGTATTATCCCCTTGTCTAAACTCAAGAACTGGAATCTCATCATCACAATAGAATACTAGTGCTGGTTGAGCTATAAACTGATTTGAAGGAGCACTAACATGTTGTGAGTAATGGGGTTGAGGAGCCTCATGTTGTTAATAGGTGATGACAGGGTTTGTTGGAGGTTGATAAGGTGAATATGATTGTGAAGCATAAGGTAAATGACGTGTGTCTCCTTGTGATGATATTTCTGGTTGCTTGTATTGTTGATGATAAGATGTAGGTGGTTGTGGCAAGATCAAATATTGTGGAAAGCTTGGAGTTTGATACAATGGTTGATAGGAAGATTGGTGTCCTAAATCAAACGGAGAGTTGTGATATGACAAAGTTGGATGATTTGCCATTAAGGCCAATGGTTCTTGATAAGATCCCCGAGAGATGCGTTTTTGGATCACGTGCTTCTCGTGTTGCTGCAAGAAAGCATAGAGTTGATCTAAATTTGACTTGTGCAAATCCCGAATCATTTTAACATCGGTGACATATTGGCTCCACTCTTGGGGTAACGTGTTCAAGAACTTGGTGTTTAGTTGAAACAGAGAAATCCTTAGATTATACACGTTCAAATTATTCATCAAAGTAGTGAAATGCCCGTAGTTGTCATGAAGTGTTTCCCCTGGAATGTATGTGAACCTATCAAACAAGTCACACAATTGACACTCTCGTTCCTGCTTAGTTAGTGAAGTCCCTTGTAACAAAACAGTTAAGCGATCCCAAATATCCTTTGCCACTGTGTGTTCACTTACCATTCGATAGATATCGGGATGAAGAGCTTGAAGTATTGTCTGAACGGCCCTTTCATCTGCATCGGTAATGATTTTGTTATCATCCGTTAACTCATGAAACAATCTTGGCCGCGTCACATTGTCGACAGTAAATTCTCCCCAATCGAGTGGACCTTTTTCAATGGATTGAACCATAAGTCTCCCATTAGGTTTACCCATAATGTAAGTTCTCATGCGACCTTTCCATGCTTCAAATAAGTCTTTTATGAGCAACGGTGGGCGGGTATCAGTACCCAAAATGGTTGAAATATCGGTAAGTGATGTCATTGTAGGCATAAATGAATGAGGATTCATTTTTTGAACACTTGATGGTAAAAGATTATCTTTTGATCGTCCAATGAAGTAAGGATGTGAAAAATGTTGTTGTCGATGTAGATCGTGTGTTGATGTATCATATTAAAATCTACTAAGAATCCTAGAAAAATATTCTAAATTAAACCACTCACTAATCTCGGAATAATCCCCTATCTTCAGAATAACCCTATCTTCGGAATAACCCTATCTTCGGAATAACCCTATCTTCGGAATAACCCTATCTTCAGAATAACCCTATCTTTGGAATAACCCTATCTTCGAAATAACCCTATCTTCGGAATAACCCTATCTTCGGAATTACCCTATCTTCAGAATAACCCTATCTTTGGAATAAAGTTTTTCTTCGGAATAAACTTGGATCTTCGGAAAAAATCTAGATATTCGGAGAAACTATCATTTTTGGAATCCTGGGATATTCGGATAAAGGCTGGTTTTTCGGAATACTAGGATTTTCGGATAAAGGATGGATTTTCGGAATACTAGGATATTCGGAATAATGGGTTTTTTAGAGAAACAACAAATCTTTGGAATATTAGGAATCTTCGGATAAAGGATGGATTTTCAGAATACGGGATATTCGGAATAATGAGTTTTTCAGAGAAACAACAAATCTTCGGAATATTAGGAATCTTCGGATAAAGGATGGATTTCAAAATACTAGGATATTCGGAATAATGGTTTTTTAGAGAAACAACAAATATTCGGAATATTTGGAATCTTCGGATAAACAACTTTTGGAGACTTTTCTTCGGAATACTTAACCCTTTTCCAAAGAAGTAATTTCGGAATTATAAACCCTTTTCTAGAAAAGTAATTTCGGAATTATAAACCCTTTTCCGAAATTTTTTGGTGCGATTCTTAATATGCAGTAACCAAAAAAAACCAAAAATTACCCAAAAACACGAAATTTTTTGGTGATTTCAACCAAAATAATCAAACCGAATGCTTTGTTTACAACTTTGAACCATAAAATCACAAAAAAAATTTCAAGATTTGAGATGGATTATCCTAAAACACCCACTAACCCAATCAAAAACTAAAAAACACGAATCAACATACCTTAAACCATCCCATGGCTCTTGATACCAATTGTAGAATAATGATAATCTTAGAATTAATCAAGAGGGTTGTTGTTTTTCTAGAGAGAGAAACTAGAGAGATAAAGAAAGAAAACTTGTATTAATGAAATATGAAGTAAAAAACCAACACCCCTTTTCATGGTTGAAAGGGGTTTATATACCAAGTCCCTTAGTGGACTTGGGCTTCCGGCCCATGAACATGCTCATGGGTCGGGCTAATGTAAATAACAATTAAACATATACTACGAGCCTAAAACTATATTGTTGGAGTGACCGAGACTTTCTTAATACGAAAAACGTATTTCTAACAAAGAGAGGGTTTAAGAAGAGAAGGGGATGATCCAAACTATTATTAGGTTAAAATCATTTTATGTGAACAATGAAATTAGGTAGCCTAGTTTAGGAAAGTGCAGGTTTTTGCAACAGTTTTATCAAAGTTTTACACAGATTAAAGAAAACAATGTAAAGTAAAGATTCTATTGAAACAGTACTAGGCGGTTCCTTACGTAGGTCCACGGTTCCTTATCGCTAAGGAACCGCGGGTTTGATATGGAACCGCGACCAGAGGTGTTCAAATAGCACTTCCTCAAACTCTTGCTAGCCCAGATTTTGTACCAAGGTTTATCAAGCCAAAGTGAAATAATAATTAAAAACTAGGAGGCTATCTAACACACAAGATGCACAGAGCCCTGTAAATCGAAAAATCGATACCATGGATAATTAGGATTAAAATACTAGATAACCCAAACACAAATTGTTAGTTAAAGAATACACAACATTCTAAGAAAAGAGATAAGAAAAGAGATAAAGATCAACAATCCATACATGTTTACACACATGTTAGTCTCACAAGAGTGGTATATATCATTCATCTATGAGCATTTCCTCCTTGTCTTGATTCACTTCTGATTCGATCTTGAAGATGAAGATTGAGACAATACTGATAGTCTGAATCAATGTCCAGTGAAGACAATTGAGAAATAGATGATGACAAATCATAATGAGAAATAAGAGAATTGTCTTGAGAGACATTTTCATCTACATGTGAGTCATGCATGGGAACTGAAGAGACATTCCCTTCAATAGGAAACATGACTCGAACCACGGAGTGAAAAGATGAAGGATTTAGAGGAGGATGGTCAAGAAGAACTCTCCTAAGAAGCCGCGAGAAAATCATGGCATAAGGAAGAGTAGAACGAGATCCATTAAGAACAAATCTTATCCTTCTAGCTATGAAAAATGCAAGGTTGTATGGAGTAGTGGTAGCAACACAATACAAAATATGTGCAAGAAAAGCAGGCACATGGTTGCGATCACCAACCAAACACATTGCATTTTCCCTAATGATTTTGGCCCAAGGGACCATAAAATCACTAAGATCGCTAGTTAGTAATTCCCAAGGAGAGAGAGCACGAAATTCTCCTTCAAAATTACCAAGAATAGGATGTTCACGAGGTGTAGCAAGGGCACGAGAGATGGCCGAAGCCGAAGGAATCTCAGTCAAATAATGCACATCAATAGGGCCGATTCTAAGTGGTTTAAACCCCAAGAATCGGTGAACCTACATTGACATTCGTATGGTACTCCGAGAATCTCACTAAATTCCTCAAGAGTGTACACAAAGGTCTTCCCCTTGATGGAAAATATTATAGATAGACCATTGTTTATGTACATTAGCTTGAACGAGTTAAAGAATTCCGTGAGGAAAGAAGGAAACATTGGCTCATCAATATCAAGCAAACAATCAAAGCCAATGGTATTGAAAATGAATCGAATGAAATCACGTCCACGATGGTTAGAAGGAACAATGCATCCTTCATGGAAAGAACGAGATTCAAGATTGTGATAAGTGTTTTGAAAAGAGCGAGTTTGATTTGTCAAAGAAGGATCAGGCATGTATCTTCTAGTAAGTAGATGGTCATTTTGATATCCTGTAGTCATGATGATAGTACCTAAAAATAACATATAAACATATTTCTTCAATTACTCATGTGTTACATATAAACCAAAAATCAAAGAAACTGAGAATGTGTTTTATCAATCTCTTGATAAACCAAGGTTTAATCCTTATCATTCTCATATTCACAATGTACCAAGTTCATCATCAACAATGACACATTGACCATGTAAGATCAATAATGAACTTGAACATTGGTTTTTCAAAACAAGGTTTTAGGTAAGCATTTAACAATGCCATTACCAACTTGTTCATGGGTTCATATCAATTCCATCAATCAACCAAAATATTTAGTCAAAATTCGGATTTGTTCTACAAATGGGTTTTAGTGAAATCTCAATGAATATGAACCTAAGGAATCATAGTAAGAATACTATGTCAACTCTTATTCCTAGTAAGGTTCTAATTCAATGTCAATTTTAAAAAGCCCCAATTATGAATGTATGATCCCTAGAACAAATTAGATGAAATTGAAAGAAACAACTTACAGTTAATTGATCTTGGATGATGGATGAGTGAAACCCACGAACTTGAATCAATTAATTTTGAGTAATTGAAGGTTTTAGAAGAACAACAATGGTGGAAAAATAGGTGTTTTCGTCACTGTGTGTGTGAAGGAGAGAGAAGGTTTTGTTTGAAAAGTTTACTTTAAAAAAACTGGCGCTCTGACAAAAGATTCTGCCCGCGGTTCCTTATCGATAAGGAACCGCGCTATTGAACCGCCAAAGATAAAGAACCGCCTACAGAGGCAAGTTTTTATCAAAGAAAAACAATGAATTTTTGAAAACCAAAATTTTTAAAATACTTAAAAATATATCTTAAACCTTTTAGGATATCATTGGACCACCACAACACTAGGTAATAATGCCTTGTTGAAGGATTACGAGTTGAATCGAGATAGGAAAAGATCGAAACGAACAAACGACTACTCGTAGCAAAGAAGCAAAGGGAGAGGAGTCAAGAGAAGTAAATCAAGACCAAGAACATTGCTCAAGAGACAAATGACATTCTTCAAATTGAGGAGGTGAAGAGCTTGTGTCATATATAGTGGTTTAAGACGTGCCTTTCCGGCGAAAGTCTAAACGGCTTTGGTGATGAATTATACCAAGCAATTTTGATGCATAGAATAGATCATTTTTAAGAGTATTCTTGTTCTATTTCAAAACATGAGCAAAGTATAGATTGACTTTCTCTCCCACATGATCGAATAATTATTGCTAGAATTAACAAAAATAATATCATTGGAATATTTCAATTCCAAATGTGTAAAGTCCACCTACAACTTAATGAAGTAGTTTGGTATCTCAAGGGATTCACTAATCATCCTTGAGATGAGCTTAATTGCACAAGTTACATATGATATAGGGCCTACTAACCGTAAGGAAGCAAACCATGGAGATCATGCTTGATACTTTAAGCTTCTACCGTTGATCCCAAACTCAGATCGATTAGCTTTGTGTTAACGAGATTAAATCAAGTTAAACACTTAGAGAAACTTTGTTGTTTGTATGAACAATCCAAGTGTTATGCGGAACTAACACTTGAATAAAGAACAAGTAAAACAAGTAAAACAAACTTTCACTTATGATTGATGAAACAAACTTGATTACAATAAAAGTCGAATACTAAATAATAATATCTATTCTATTAGCCCTACGACCTCCTTTTATAACACAAGGGGTCGTGTACAATGGATAAACTAGCAACTATTTTAGGAAAAGATAAATATAGAACATACAATATTTGAGTATATCTTTTCTTCAAATAATAAAAGTGTTGACTATGTTTTCCTATCAGTGCTTGGACTTTTTCTTAATAGCGCTCGGATACTTCTTGTCAATGCTTGATCTGTCAGCGCTTGGTTTCTTCCTATCAGCGTCCAAATAACTCTTGTCAACATCTAAGTGTCTTGGCTCATATTATTCCCAACAATCCTCCCCTAAACTTGATATCTACTATAGTAATCAAGTTTCTGAATAAAAACTAAGTACAAGGATGATTCTTACAAATACAAATCACTTGTTAATTAGATAATAAATAAACCTAATTAAATCTTTGCCAACATCACTAATATAATCCATTTCCAGCTGTGTTGACACCATTTGCCTCAAAACTTCCTTGGACATAGGATATTCAGCATCCACAAGAAGATATTCTGAAAACTTTGCAGTACTCAAGTGGTAAACACCAGCTGCTGAATGTAGACGCCATTGAAGTCCACTGATATCATCCAAATCCAACCATATTGGATCTGCATAATCTGGTTCAATCATCCCTTCGACGGATGTCCAGATCTTTAGTCCATTGACTGAAGTAGGTGCTTCAGCCTCATACGTGGCCTTCATCAATCCCCAAAGATCTACCAAGTCTTCTCTATCCAGGCTTACAAAACAAAGAGATGAAAGAAGTAAAAGTATGTACCTTCTTTCCATATCTGGTGATCATCCAGAACCCACTTGCATCTTCTTCATAGTGAACTATAGGGTTTCTCTAATCTAAAGGTAACACCTCTACAACATGTGAAGCTTCCAATGGTGAGAGCTTAATGCTCCTTATAACAACTGCTTCACTAGGATTCACTCTATCTAAAGTTGGGAACTCAATATGAAGTCCCTTCTTTACTGGCCTTGGTGCAATTGAAGCCTTTTGGATCTACATTTCTTCTTCATTTTCTTCCTTTCTTTCATCAGAAAGGAGTCTGATAGTATTTTCCTCTTGAACACGTGCCCTAATAGGATAGGCACGAAACTCTAATTCATCAAAGGATAACTTATGCAATTTCTTAAAAGTCCAACCCCTCTGATGACATCTGAGAAGCCTATAATAGAGCTCCCTTATATCCCTCTTAAGTTGTGAAAGAACATTTCTAGCCTTATACTTCAAGATTACCTTGAAATCTCGTTGAACTCTTAGTAGAATCTCCAAACCCTAAATTTGATCAGAAATTGTCATGTTTGGATTTTCTATAACTTTATTTTCCCATGCAAAGTACATTCTCACCAATTCAAGCATTTCATAATCTACTTGCATTTTAAACTCTTAAAACCATTGCTTAGCCAACTCCTCTCCATATTCCAGCCTCTCTGGATCTTCAATGATCATAACACTAGAATCTGATCCCTCATCATCACTACCACCTTTTTCTATCTATATAGTGGCCCAATCCTTTTCTTGTAGTTGTGCAGCCAAAGCTTGATCAAACTGAATATGGGCTTCATTCTTTTTTGGCTTCTCAACTTCCACTAAGACTGCTTTACCCTTGTCTTTTGCTCCAATGTTTGCTAAAGTAGTTAGTGGTACCTATGTAGAAACATCCTTAAAGATAGTTGATGGTTGGGATACACCAACTATGCCTGCAAGTCTCTCAGCGTCCAAACTATGAGTGTCGGCGCTTAATTTACTCTTGTCAGCGGCTGACTGTGTGAACTACTTCATTATTTTAGTAAAAGACAACTTTGTAGGAGTAACTAATGAAGCATCAAAACCTGGTTGCCTCTTCAAATCTGTAAGAGCCTCAACTATACCCAAAGAATCACCAAAAGAAGTACCTTCTTGTGAGCCTTTGTCACTCATATTGACATGTTAATCCCCCCCTTTGGAAGAATCCTCCTCCCTACGCCTAGTGTTAGCAACCTCCAAAAAAACAATCCTCTCCCTCAATTGCTTGAGTTCAAGGACTTGTGACTTGACAACCTGTACAAGGTCTGCATTTTGCTTTTGCAAGCAAATGCAGACCACCGTCAATTTCAAAATAGTATAAGGTTCCAATCTGCCCTCCTCTAGAATGGGAATTTGACCTCCCAAAGTAGATTCATGGGGCATGGAGGGGGTCTTAATAATGTTAGGACTGTCTTGGCCTGCATCTAAGCTAGAACCAATGGTCCCATCCCCACCCATGTCACCAACCACACTTGTGGTGGTGGTTCTCTCTGCTACATGGCTAGGACCACTAGAGGAGAACACTCTAGTAGTCCTTTGGCGTTTTTCCAACCTATAGTCTGGTGGTGTAGAAGAGGAAGTGGATTGAGGGTCTGTTTGGAGGTTAAGGGGTGTTTGGGTTTGTAGTAAAGTGGTGTCAGCGTCTGGACAAGTAGTGTCAAGGCCAACATTTGTAGTGTCAGCTATGAATTATTCTTGGTCAATTTCCATTTGCTGGGGTGAAGGAGGTTGTTCAGGCAATGGGTCTGGTTGAGGTTGTGGGTGAGGTTGAGGGTTTTTAGTTGCTTCAATAACAACAAGCATGGCTTGGGTGAGAGGTAGGTCTCTATAAGGTTCATTGTTCATCTTCCCAAAAATTGCTTTCTTTTGAACAAGGATCGTATAAAAATCATTATGATCCTTATTGCAGTATTCATGTAGATCAAAAACCATTTGCAAAAAACCTAGGGTAAGCAAGAGTCATCTTGTTACCCTTATTATGACACATGCCATCAAAAATCATTTTTGAGAAGTTATACTTTTGCCCAGATGCAAGACACATAATGGCACTTCCAATTGATCGGTTGATTTCATTGTGTGAAGATCATTTGGGACTCAAACATTGAAGAATGACATGTATTAGGTACTTCCAAGCCGGGGAAAATTGTTGTTTTGTATATTTGTTTAAATGGCCTTCTTCAGGCAAAGGATAACCCAAAGCTTGGAGTCCTTGCTCTAGCTCTGCAATGGGTAGGGTGGTTATACCATCTACATCATTAAGATGCAAAGCTTGGTGAACTAAAGCTTCAGTAGCACCCATGGAACCCCATGAACAATAGCAGTCAATGTAGTCACTTCATTAATTGTTGAGGAACGGACAGTGTTCCAAAACTGTTTAATCTGTGTGACAGGGATAAGAGGAGTATGTGAAAGTGCATACCTTAATGGGGACGCATTCAAATACTCAACCATCTGAGTATATTGGGGAAATAGAGCATTATTAGCTTGCAAATAAGCTACCATGTTGTGCTGATTCCTGAACCCCTATTCCAATTCTATAGGTTTAAACTTAGGTGTCATTGATGTAAGAAAGCTGTGATAAAAGTTATGGAAGATGAAGGTTTTGAGAAATTTTAGTTAGACAAGAATAAGCAGTTACCCTGTTTAAAAGAAATGAGCCAAATATATAGGAGAAGTGAAAATATGTGATTGTTCAAAACGTGAGGCAGTTATATTCAAAAAGTAATAATGAAAATCTTGAAAATATATAACTTATCTCAAACATTAATAAAAAGTTACCAACTCCTAAAATTACGGCCCATATTTTCGTCAAAAATAACAACTGGATAGGACCCAATGTTTGTCAACGGTAAAAAACAATGTATCAGCGTCCAACGGCTATATTCTTGTCAGTGTTGGAAATTTGCCATGTCAGCGTTAAATTTGGTCTTAGCAGCGGTTGGAAAGAAAATGTCAGCGTCCAAAAATAAAAATAATTAAAAAGAAAAAGGACCTTAACAAAGTAATTTATCCTATTGAAGATAACTCATAGACTGAAAATCACTATAGGGTGGCAAGCACTGTCCAGTCATGCACACTTGCCTAAGCAAGATAGACATAATTGTCCTCAAATGTCCCTTGCTAACCAAAGTTCTTAACAATGAAATTATATCATATAAACCCTTTGTAACTTCCAGGAAAGCCCAATAAAAATGTTCCCAAGTCTCCCAACCGACCAAATCTAATTCTAGGCCAAAAAGTCTTGGCAGCGTGCACAATATATCAAATTTGCATGCTACAGTGCCTCACGATTTAAAAAACTAACTCGTACTCACCAGTTGATACAATCTAGAATTGTGATGAGAGTATTATAAGAATACCCAAAAATCCTAATGTTTTCCTAAACCTCCCCTTAAACTATGATATACAAAGTTTCCAAAAATAAAATATGCCATAAAAATTTATGTCAAGATAGAAATGTAAACATTCCAACCATCATCCATAAACTTGAACACACTCCTAGTAAGCTCCAAAGATCCATAAGCAACTTTGTATCCATTTGTACAATGCTCATAATGCCTGAATGATTAGATCAAAAACCACACAACTACCATATTGCTGTCAGCGTTCATTTTAACACTTATCAGCGTTAAAAAAACCTTTGTCATCGTTAGAAAAATAAAGTGGAAAACCTAATTTTGTACAAAGACCAATAACAGTGCATATCTTGTACATACTTTTACAATAAGTTCCAAAAACACATTTTAGGTAAGATTGATCATTCCAATACTTGTTACCAAGTATTGAAACCTCCCACCATCAAAAGGTGTAGTTAACAAATATGCCACATTTTCTTTAATGTCAACCCTATCTGGTTGTATTAAACCTTTCTCAAAACAATCTCTTATAAAATGATGTACATTATTCTTAATAATGCATAATGTACTGTTATTGTCTACAAAAATCTTGGTATGCATAAAATTATACCCATAATCCAACACTTGGTTCTGAATCTATAAAACTTTTCCACAACAAGCAGCTGCAGCTACATATTCTGCTTTAGTTGTAGAGTTGGCCACCACTGTTTGTTTCTTGCATTGCCAAGATATCAATCTGCTCCCAAGAAATTGGCATCCACTAGTTGTGGATTTTCTATCAAACTTGTCACCTCCATAATCACTGTCTGAAACTCTGAATAACCAAAAAGCTCCAATGGAGAATCCTTTGGATACCATAATCCCAAGGTGGGATAGCACCTAAGGTATCTAAAAATTCTTTTGACAACATGAAGATGACACTCTTTGGGAGTAACCTGATGGCGTGCACATGCACACACAACAAACATGATGTCAGGTCTAGAAGCTGTAAGATACATCAATGATCCAACCATTGATCTATAAGGCCTGACATCCACCTCTTTTCTATCTCTAGTCTTTCCCCAAGTGTGTTTCCTATGCATGGGTGTGCTAGCCCGTTTTTCATGTGGAGAAAAGCCAAACTTCTTCAAGATTTCTGCTACATACTTGTCTTGAGAGATAAAGATACCATCTTCTTTCTATTGGACTTGTAAACCTAGAAAGAAGTTCATCTCTCCCATTGCATTCATCTTGAATTTGTCTTTCATGAGCTTGGAAAAGTCTTCACTCATCTTTAGACTTGAGGAACCAAAGATGATATCATCCACATAGACCTGAACAAGTAGAAAGTCCTTACCAGTCTTCTTGGTAAATAAAGTCTGGTCTATGGTGCCCCTCTTAAATCCATTTTCCACCAGATAGATGGACAATGTTCCATACCATGCTCTTGGGGCTTGATGAAGTCCATACATTGCTTTCTTCACCCTATACACTTTGTCTGGATGTTCTGAATCTTCAAAACTAGGAGGCTGCATTATATAAACCACCTCTGCAATTATGCCATAAAGAAAGGCACTCTTCACATCCATTTGATAAACTATGAAGCCCATGCAAGAAGCATAGGCTAGGAAAATCCTTATTGCTTCAATCCTTGCAACAGGTGAAAAAACCTCTTCATAGTCTATTCCCTCTTCTTGTGTATAGCCTTGAGCAACTAAACGTGCCTTGTTTCTGACCGTAATTCCTATTTCATCTTTCTTGTTTCTAAGAACCCAACGTATCCTAATAGGTCTTACATATCTTGGACAATCCACTAACTCCCAAATATCTTGAATAGCAAACTAGTGAAGCTCATCCTGCATTGCTTCCACCCAACTTGGTTCTTTGAGAGCATCAAAAATCTTCTTAGGTTCTTGTTTTGACAGAAAGCAAGCAAACAAACACGCCTGTACAAGAGGGGTATCAACCTTCTTGTGGATATTGGCAATGAAACCTCCTTGAGACTGATAAGACCTTCTTGTTTGAATAGGAGACAAAACATCACCAATGATTAGAGAAGGAGGATGATTTTTTATAGTAGTTGTAAGTGTTCCTCCTTCAATAAGTGTGTTGTCTTCAATCTCAATCTCCATATTGCCAATATCATCTTCATAGCCTCCTCCATCATCATTAGAATGAACCTCTTCATGAACTATGGAAGGTTCACCTTGTTCAAAAGTATTGGAAGAGAATAAATGGTCAAATTGGTTGTCAGCGTGTGAGCTATCAACGCCTGAATTTGGCCTGTCAGCGTCGGATTTTCCTTTATCAGCGCTTGGAGATTCATGCATGTTTTCATCAACAGGCTTTTCTTGTGGACCATCTTTCTCCTTATCAGCAGCAGCAGCTTGTGCAAATCCATCACTACATATAGGAATGGTAACATACTCAAGTATGTGGTTTGGTTTGACTGCATGTGATCCTTCTACCTTGTCAACCTGTTTACCTGCAATTTCAACAATACGTTCTTCCACAACATTTGAATCCCTTTTCACAATGTCTGGATTAGTAACAGGCATATAATTCAAGGTTCTAGATAAAGTTTCTAGATCAAAGAACCAATTTGGTTCTCTCAGGATCTCTAGTTTTACTCTCTAAAAACTTAACATGTACCTTTTCAAGTATACATTTTTCTTTCTAATTGTAAACCCTATATCCTTTACTCTACACTGAATAGCCCATAAAATAGCCTTCATCACCTTTGGCACTATTCTTTCCTAAGGCATCACTAGTATTTAGTATCACTACATGACATCCAAAGGGTTTAAGAAAACCTATATTAGGTTTCCTATTCTAAAATAGCTCATATGGTGTCTTATTATGAATTTTGTTGATCAATGCTCTATATCTTGAACATAGGAGGCTGTATTCACAGCCTCAGCCCAAAAAGCAATGGGAAAATGAGCATCAGTCAACCTTGTCCTAGCTGCTTCTGTGAGTGTTCTATTCTTCCTTTCAGCCACCCATTCTGTTGTAGAGTTCTAGCTATGCTAAACTCCCTAGTAATCCTTTTATTAACCCAGAAGGCATCTAACAATTGATTTCTAATCTCACCACCATTATCACTTCTAAGTATCTTAACCTCATGCCCTATTTTATTTTCAATTTGGGCAATAAAGTTAATAAAAACCGTGGCAGATTCACTTTTTAAGGCCAAAAAGAAAGTCCAACTAAATCTAGAAAAATCATCAGTTATGACAAAACAATAGGATTACCATTCAAACTTTCTATATTAGTTGGGCCAAATAAGTCCATATGTAGCAAGTGAAGTGGTTTAGAACTGGAGTGCACAAGTTTAGACTTAAATGGGACTTTGTGTTGTTTGCCTTTAAGACATGCAACACAAGAATGATCATTGTGGAATGCCTTTTCAGGCAAACAATTAACTAAACCATGTCTCACAAGTCTATTGATGTTCTTAAAGTTTATGTGCGCTAACCTTCTGTGCCATAGATTACTTTCATCTACTGAAGCTTTAGCATATAGACATGACAAATTGTTGTTCATCCTAATTCCATTAAGATTAACATTATAGATGTCCTTATGCCTAGGTATTCTATAGTCAATAAACTTCTCATCAGGCATCTTAAAGTATTTGTTTAACACCAAGCATTCAGTATTAGTGAAAAGAACCTTATTCTTATTGACACAAACTTGTGACACACTAAACAAATTATAATCAAGTTCTTTTACCATAAATACGTTTTCAAAACGCAAATTATTGGTGATAAGAGTGCCTTTGCCAGAAATTGTCCCATATCCTCCTCCAAAGTACACTTTGTCACCATCTTTAATGGGGGTAAAGTTAGTCAAATAATCATCCTTCCCTGTCATGTGCCTAGAGCATCCACTATCCCAATATCCATAATGATTTACCTACTTTTGAATACCCTGCACATAAAGAAAACAAATTAGTTTTCTTTGGGAACCCAAGCCTGAGCAGACTTGGATTCATTTGGTTGTTCAACAAGAACATATTTAGTCCTTATAACAACCCCTGGTTCATCCCTTTAAGGATTGAACACCCAGTTGACCCCAATTGGTTTAGTTATGACCTTTGAAATATAATGAAATCTGTTACAGCTCATAGAAATCCCATCAAAATTAGGGTTTTGGTCTTGTTTGGGTCTCCATGTCAAACTAGATGAAGCTTTAGACCCCTTTCCCTTAGGCTGCAAGTACTTATTATTACCTGATCTAACAATGTTGGAAACATTCCTATCAGCGTCAAATTTGTTCTTGTCAGCCCTGAATTTTTACTTATCAGTGCCAAAATTAGGGTTTGCTACAGGAACCCATTGTTTGTTAGACCATGTATTGGTCTATTGAAAGGGCCTTTGTCCATGAGTATTAGTCCCTTTAGTAAAGAATGGAGCTGGTCTAGTAACTTGTGGACTTGATTGGACAAAAGGTCTGGGTTTGACCATGGTTGACTTATTGTCAGCGTTGACTTTTGAAGCACTGACACATTTATAAGCCAAATGAGAAAAACTCCCACATATATAACAAGCTTTTCTAGACATAACCCTAGGTCTAGATGAAAAGAACCCAGTCCCATTAACACTAGCTTCGCTTTTTGGTGACCAAGGTTTCCTATACATTTCAGCATATTTAACACTAGGTTTTCTATTAACATTTGAGCCAAGGTCAACAGGTTTGCCAATAGAAGGGTTGGTCACAGTTATGGGTGTAGACTCAATTGGACTCTCACTAAGGATTCCACCTTTAACAAACAATGTAGGATTGGCTTTCTTCCATTGTTCCAAGTCGGTTACTTTCTACTTATACTCCTCTACTGGAGTAAGAACTCTTGGTGGAGGAATGAATTCCTTTTCTTGGAGTTCTGGAATACTAGTCCAAGACAAATCCTTTCTCAGGACACCATGAAAGTTTCCAGCAGGTGGTGGAACATTAACAAACTCTTTTAGCCCAATCCCAGAATATCCCTACGGTCTCTTTGCTCACTTACACATTTTTCCAGGGTTTGAGTGGCTTTATCAAACTTTTCAATTTTAAGCCCTACATTCTCTTTGTCTTTAATGGCCTCATCTAACTTAGTTTGTATTACACTTTTGGATCTCACAAGAATGTCCCTAATTTCAACACTAACTTTTGAGGTCATGAGACAAAAAATTTATTTGATCTTTTAGGTTAAATTCCATTTTCTTATATTCTTCTACAGTATTTTCAGTTTGAACAAGTGCCATTTGAAAATTATATAGCTTGCATTTTTCATCAAAACCATCTGATTTTAACTTTAAAATTTCTTTGTTAAGTTTCTCAATGTTTAAACGACAGCCTTTACTACAGATTGCATCATTATATACCTCATTATCTGATGAAGACGAAGAATGTGCCATGAGAGCAAAGTGAACATGCTCTTCTTCTTCCTTCTCTACAATCAAGGCCTTATTTTCTTCCACATCCTTTGCCAAAAAGCTCCAGTCCCATCTAACACCATCAATGTCTTGCATGGCAACCATAGCCTTTGTGTCTTGAACCTTGATGATTTGGCTTGAAGGCTTTCCAGTATCAGATCTTCTTGGAGATCTGCATTCCCTAATAAAGTGACCCATCCTATGGCAATTGTAACACTCAAACTTGGATTTATCAAACCCAACAATGTCTTTAGTATTGAAGGTCATCTTCTTTCTGAATCTCCTATTCCATATGTTGGCCCTAATGGTTGCAAGTTCCATATTCCATTTAATATCCATATCTTCCGAATTCTACTCAATGATTTGCTCAAGGTCCTCATATGTAATCACTGAACCATTGGGAAATGCAGCTATGTATGCACACACTGTGTCTAGATCAATACCAGCAGGTTTAATCCTTGGTGAGTCAACATTGTATGTGTCAGCGTCTAAATGAGAAGCGCGGACAAAGGTTGATCCACCACTGACACAAGGTGATCCAGTAACAGGATGCACATATGATTCTCTCTTATCAGCTTGAGCTTCACTATGTGAGATGAAAGCCATGTTTCCAGAGGTAGATTTGCTTCTATGATCCAACAGGATTTCATTCTCTACAATCTTTAGCTTATTGTAGAAGTCATCAAAAGTAGAACTCTTGTGGGCATTGGTAGCAATGATAGACCTAGCTTCAATTTTCCATCCATTAACAAGACTTTTAAGTAAAGTAGTAATGATATCATCATTATTATACACTGTTCCCATATAGGACAATTTGCTAGTGATGTCTAGAAGCCTGCTTCTTACCTCACTTAGCTTATCATTGGGAAGAGCCTTGAACAAACCATACTCATGCAAAAGTTGCTTCTTCTTTTCTAAGGCATTATCATCATTACCACCATAGTTGACTTGAAGAGCTTCCCAAAGTTCTTAGGAAGACTCAAAACCTCTACACTTATGTTGATTATTTGGACCCAAAGAGAGTTTGAGAATGCTTAAAGTTTTCATTTCATTACTTTTCTTTGCAATATCCTCAGTTGAGACAGCTCTCCCATCCGTAGGTCTTTCTTTTCGATCCTCTTCAGTTGAACCCTATACTGATCTTAAAGCAATAGCAGCAGCAATCTTAACATCTTTATCGAATGTGTTTCCATATTCAATAATTTCCCAGAGAGTGTGCTCATGAATTTGAAGGTATTGTTCAAAATTAAACTTCTATAGCTCAAAGTTTTCAGGTCTAGCATGGGGATTTTTAGGTTCTGACTTGATGAGGAGGAGGTCATATCTGGAGTAGACATCATGTCTGGTTTTAGGGTTTCGGTGTTTTTAGGGTTTACTGTTCTTCAAGATCAAAGTTACTCAACATGCTCTGATACCACTTGTAGATCCCTAACTCAGATCGATTAGCTTTGTGTTAACGAGATTAAATCAAGTTAAACACTTAGAGAGACTTTGTTGTTTGTTTGAACAATCCAAGTGTTATGCGGAACTAACACTTGAATAAAGAACAAGTAAAACAAGTAAAACAAACTTTCACTTATGATTGATGAAACAAACTTGATTACAATGAAAGTCGAATACTGAATAATAATATATATTCTATAAACCCTACGACCTCCTTTTATAACACAAGGAGTCGTGTACAATGGATAACCTATCAACTATTATAGGAACAAATAAATATAGAAAATACAATATTTGAGTATATCTTTTCTTCAAATAATAAACGGGTTGACTAAGTTTTCCTATTAGTGATTGGACTTCTTCTTATCAACTCTTGGATACTTCTTGTCAATGCTTGATCTGTCAGCGCTTGATTTCTTCCTATCAGCATCCAAATAACTCTTGTCAACGTCTAAGTGTCTTGCCTCATTTTATTCCTAACATCTACTAACTCACCCTACATATCCATAGTGAGTCAAGTATCTAAGCAATGAAGGTTTGAGAGGGAAAAAGGAAAGAATCACAAATCACAAAGAAATGTCAAAGCAAGGATGCCAAGAACAAGCATATAGTCAATTAATGATCAAAAGAATGATCAATAGGGCGAGTGGAAGAACGAAAGCGTACCTTGGCCACAAATTGCATTCCGAGCTTTCAAGGAACTAAAGCAAAGCCCAACAATGATAATATTGACTACTAAGTCTTCAAAGACTAGTATCACTCCTACCCATCTTAATATCATCATTCAATGATGTCAGAAATCAAAGAAGATGAGTCTTCTACAAGTATAAGTAACTCAATCTACAATCAATAGAATGATTTATCTTCATGAGTACCTACACATAATAAGATGCAAACTAGTAGATACATTTCAAGAGTTAATCTAAAATGCATTAATACTACTAATTTAGGTAATATGCAATATTAATAATTTAAAAGGATTATTTTCAACAAAAAATAGTTTTGACCAAAGAAAAACTTTAGTACAACTTAACCTTCTAATTTGAGGAGACAATGGATCGATCCAAGTTTTAAAGTACAATATACTTCAAAGATCTTGTGTCACCATTGCTCTGATACCAATTGTAGAAACTAAAGGGGGGGGGGGTGAATAGTTTCTCATCGGTTTATCTCCTAATTAAAATTCCTTTCAATTAGGTGAGTGCACAAAACTATCTTTAACTTGAAAGCTAGTTGCATAATGATTAGGTTCAATTCTAATGCATTAACAATGTGTAGTAAGTATAATGATAATGAATGTAAGTAATGAGTAAGGAACAAAACAACCTAGTACAAAGATACCAAGATCTATAGTGATTTGGCAACGAGGCTCTATACTCGTTCCTTCTCTACTCCTCGAGTACACCTTACTCGAGATTTCCACTATATCCACAAGCTCCCTTCTTGGCGGGACCTTACAACGTTGCTTACATTATTTTCCGACACTAAGCTAAATGCCGAGACCTAATCTTAGCTAGGACGAATCTACACAATGTTGCCCACTTCACTATTTTATGACACAAGGCTAGATGTCGAGTTCTAATCCAAAGCTAGAACCAATCTTCACAACGTTGCCTACTTCACCATTTTCTGACACAAGGCTAGATGTCGAGTTCTAATCCAAAGCTAGAACCAATCTTCACGACTCTTCACTTTGAAGCTAAGTGAGAACTTCACACAACACAACTACATATCACTTTATAGTTTAGTGAGAACTCACAAGACTCAACCACATCACTTTATAGTTTAGGGAGAACTCACAAGACACAACCACATCACTTTATAGTTTAGTGAGAACTAACACAACTAATTACAACTCAACTAAACATATCCAAGTACACACATGTAGCTTGGATCTACACAACATAAATCTAAGCACACACATGTGCAATGGATTTACACAACTCTAATCCAAGTATTCACATATAGCTTGGATGAACACAACTAGTCTAAGTATTGACAAATACATTAGATCTACACAAGACATAAATAAACAAATGATGAACATGACTAGATCTTTAGGAGAAGGTGATCTTCATCAATGCTACATCTTTAATCACATCACAAGTGTGTGAGTGATCTTCTCTTTGGACAAGGTAAAGAAGGAGATCAAGAGGATAATCATGAGTAAACATACTTAACACATTAAGTGATCATTTACAAATGACTAGGATTAGATAGGAGAAAGAAGGCTGAAAGATATGTCCAAAAAGGGTTGATGAGAATGCAGATTTGATCAACTCTTTATAAGACAAACATCCAACGGCTATTGTCACACCCCACCATGGCGGAATAGGGGGCGCGACGTATGGATATCATCACAACATGGCGTGTCTATAGAGATAACTATATGAAATAAGAAATGTCATAAAATAGAGACACAAAGTCATGACAATATCTCATCAAACCCAGAAGTCTAGGTAAGTAGGTAACAGTCCTACCTCTTACCCAAGACAAACAAATAACATAACCAAACAAATATATGTGTGCCACAGTATCACTTATTAAAATGAACAAATAAAAAGACTAAGAAGGAGACGGGGATATCCTTCTATATGCATTCCTACGCTCTCCAAATCCTAGCCACTTATGTTCTCATGCCTACCCATAGCATCACCTGAAAGAGACACTAAAACACGTCAACATAAAGTTGGTGAGAGTCATAGGTTTAGACTCCAACGCCAAATCAGTTACAAGCTGTGAATAACAACCATCAACACAATAACATATGGACAATGTGTTACAAGTATGCATTACCAACTAGCATTCAAGATAAATAAATCATCACAATTCCAAGGCATCACGCCTTACCAACAACTACAATTTCCAAGGCATCACGCCTTACCAACAACCATAATTTCCAAGGCATCACGCCTTACCAACAACCATGGTCCCATAGGCGCCCATACACCTATGTACCTATCCCAAGGCCCCGCCTTGTCATTCACCATTGGCCACATAGATGATCACACTATTTACCTTTCCAATCCAAATCATACATAAATAAGAATCACATAGCAGTTAATCACATAATGTACACACAAGTCCATCTCAAACCTTAAAAACATTCACAGCATCAATTTATAAATAACTCAACACAGTGTTTCTTCCATCCCATCTGGAAGTCAAAATCAATAGTAAACATGGGACTATGAAACTCACCTGATTGCTTCTCCACAAGTCCTCGCACTAGCAACAAGCTAACAAACCAAAAACACGCAATCAATACATGAACCAATCACTAAGATGGCTCATCAACCTATGATGGACATCTAGCCTATACCCATATAAATACCTCATTGATAAGCTCTAATCACCCCATTACCCTTCCTTAACAAGTCCTTCACTTGGTTAAGTTTAATAACTATCCCGTTCATATTTTACACAAAACAGCCCAAGTTTTTAGGTCTCAAAACTTTAAGTCAAACGCCCACTTAAACATACCCATGGTTTCTGTAAAAGGAATATTAATACCCTCACATATGTTAGCTAACATTCCCCACTTTCCCTAACCTTAAAGCTACTGTTAAGGCCCCGATATATATATATATATATATATATATATATATATATATATATATATATATATATATATATATACACTTCTGTCATTCCAGATTTCCTGATTTTAAACATACTAAAAGTTTGTTACAATTAAGGGGTCTTACCCTAAACCACAACCTTAGCCCAAGTGCAGATACTTAATACAATATATAAACCATCTCTCATGTTTGTTAGAAGATCCCAATGCAACCCTAAGTACCCCAAACAACCCAAAACTTAATAAGAAAACAGGCTGAATTCAAAACTGTTTTGACCTCCGACTGTTCTAACCTGCTTTTGACCCACTTTCCGACCTCCAATTTAGTTCTCGTTTCTTGAATTGGAAAGCCACTTCAAATATTTTTTCAGGGATACTTGGATCGCAAAATAAGAGTTTGTAGAACTCCCAATATGATCAAAACAATTCACTCAAAATTCTGCCCAGTTTTTAAAAACGGGTTTAACAAAATCAACCTCATTAATTAACCCTAATCCCTCTAATTACAAGCCCTAATTTATGTAATCATCATATTATGATTAATACAACATTAATTTGCTGTTATTATATTAAATCCTAACCTAAATCCATCATAAGATGATCAATAAAACATAAATACAATTTAATCAAAAAGGTTTATGAAGGATTTACCTTTAATTCAATGGGAGATGAAAAAAACTATGAAAACCCTAAAAACACTCCCAAACCATGGACCTTTATTTTTTATCTAAGGATTATGATGGATTTGATCTACTTAAAATCCTTATGTAGTTTTATTTTCAAGAATCCTAGCCCAATACCACCCACTTTCCTTTTTCTCTTTTTTTCCTTTTTTCTTTCTTTCTTGCGTCCAAACCGACTAACACCCCCTTAATTTTCGTTTTTTTTCTTTTTATTATTAATATATCTATTAATAATATTACCTTAATTTTCCTTAATTTATTTTAGCTCCTAAAGCCTCCAAAACCCCAAAACCGTAAAACTAGTCAGTTTTTACGCGTTTTACCGTAAAAGACGTAAAATATACACTTTTATAAAAAATCTCAAATTTTAAAATAAACTTTATAACTAAGTCCTAAATGACTTAAAACCATCCCGAAAAATATCCATATGACTAATTACCTCATCCGAGACTTGTAAATGCTAAACCGTAAATCGTAAAAATACGATTTTCTATAATACATATACGTATACGTAAAACCACTAAATATCACCATCTCATTTCATAGTCACTACCATGTGAACTCATGAAAATGAAATCATCACACATCGTTTCACTGACAAGGTACCCCGTACCGGAAACGATATCCAAACCACAATCTATACACACCAATAAGCACATAAACACATAAAGACACGTAACTAGCACAAAATAAAACTAAGTGACGGACCTCAAAACCAGGGTTGTCACATCACTCCCTCCTAATAGAAATCTCGTCCCGAGATTTACTCCTTAGGATCAACCACACAAATAACAATCACATGAGGATACTTGTTCTAAACGAACTCCTCTCATTTCCATGTGAACTTTAGTTCAAGTTTCAAAATACCACATATACAAACCAAAAATAATTAAACTCATTGCCAAACTCTTGAGCTCACAATCAATAAATCTCACAGATGACTCTTTGATAAAACAAAAACTCTTATTAATACAAGTCCCGAATAACCGTACATGCAAAATGCATTCTCAAACAACCTTTACCAATCTCAATACATGAAATATAACATGTATACCACTCATTTCCCCAAGTAATTCTATGCTCATAAGCTACTGGTCCTATCTTTCCAAAGATCATAAATAGACCTACAAAACTCTACATCAACTCTTCCATTTTACCAAAACATACCACCTGTTACTATGGGTGAAACTTCATACATAACTCCGTCACTAACTCTAGTGGTTTCCTCCTTTTCTATATAGCATCCCTTGTTGCTCTCATCCTTTCCACAAACACCATTACCACATTAGTAGCCTCTTTTACCAATATTAGTCCTCAATAGGGACAACTCACCCTATCCTTTCATATAGTGCTTCAAATGGCATTTATCGACTTCTAGTATGGTAACTATCATTATATGAAAAACTCAGCCATTGCTAACGAGTTTCCAAACTACCTCTAAATCAATCACCCATATCCAATCATGTTCATCAACTCCCTTCAATCCGTACCCCAAACTACTTAAAAATTCCAATTTCCTTACAAAGTGACCTATGACGGTCTTTCACATATCCATTAGTTCTTCCAAACAATCAGTATAGGACGTACGACATTATTAGCCTGCTTTGTGCTTTATTCTACTCATTAGGCTCTACCAAAGTTCTACCTTCGGTTCCTATCTCGACCTATTTCATTCATGCTTCGCTTCTATACACACTTCCTTCTCTTTCCTCGACTCCTACCATACATCACGATGTGATGCTTCCCATCGTTTCTTCCCTTGCCATAATCTTTCATAAGGTATTCCATACATATTAGGTTAACTTTTACACAAAACCTCTTATTCCATCGCATCTGTACGCAATCCTTCCAACTTCTCAACTATGTGACTTCCCATTCCTCTTGAATTATGAGATGAATTAGTCAGTCTATCGACTATCACCCAACTCTCGTCGTACTTATTCCTCCACCCCATTATGTATCCCTTTCACCAACTTCGTCCTTACATCGCTCTTTCTAAGTTACTCCTATCTACGTAGAAAGTATAGTCTACGTCCCTTTTCTCCATACGATTGTCCAAGCCACGCAACATACACGTTGACGCGTTCTCTGCTTTAGACAACTCAACTCGTGAAACCTATATCCTTTATCCAAACCGCCCTAATACGCCATCCCTATAGTTCAAGTTCGTCTCAGCTTCACCTCATCCTTCTTATTCCATGTCTCATCGACCATACTTGCCTTTCCCAGATGGTACATGGCCTTGAAATTTTCTTTCATCAATTAACTCCACCCATCACCTTTGCCAAATGTTCAATCAAGATGATTGAATATGTGTTGGAGACGTTCATGATCCGTGTAGATCATTCTCCACGTCTCGTACACCAAATGCTTCCAGCATTCTAGGCAGATATAACTGTCCAGCTCCACTAACTAAGTCATATCTAGTTCTTTAAAGTCTTCAGTTCTTGCAACATATAAGCAATCGCTTTTCTTTTTCGTACATGTACACATCGAAATCCTTGCTCCACGTATCGTCATGCTTCGCGAATTCATCCAGTCCTTCCGATAATGCCAAGATCGGCTCATTATCCAATCCACCTCTTCAGTCTCCAAAATGCTTTCTCATCCTTCTTCACTTCGCCCCTTGCTGGTTCCATGATATGCCATCATCTCTAACTACTCATCATGGTAGACTTAATACTAAAACTCACACTTGAAAATATCACGTATAATTCCACTCCAAAACCAACACATACTTCGCCTCACTCTCCTTCTTAGACTTTGAGTAGATCAAGATGTCGTCGATACTCCCGATGACAACTCATTTATATACGTTCATGCACACTCGCTTCATTGACTCCATGAAATCCGCTAGTGCTTTGGCGAAGCCAAATGCATAACCGTAAACCCAAAGCGTTCATACAACATCCTTAGCAGTTTCAACTATGTCCTCCTTGCACCCTCTCTCAGCGGCAATACGAATAAATTCTTACCTCGTTCTACTTGCAAAATTCTACACGCATTTTAAAAGTCCAATGCCTCCTCTCATTAGACCACTCAACCGCTTTCCACATCCAATCTACTACTAAGCAACTCAACTTTTACCTTGCATCCGTTGCAATTTCTAACAGCTCTTGTTTTTAAATCACTCCATCAACGATTTGCCTTGGAAAGACACTAACTGCAACTCCTCTCACTTCTCCTACTTGCTCTATTTATGGTTCTACCTCCAAAATAATAGGCAAACCTACTAAATTTCAGGAAGTTTTTAGAAAACATACATGCCTTACGAACAATATCCCCTTCCAACACTCTCTATGGCACGTTACTTGTGTTGGTATCCCACAAATCTCTATTCATCTCCTTGGTACTCCTAAGAGACCTCATGACCACGTTAGTTTGTCTACGAACTTCTTTCCTCCCCACTAAGGGTATTTCGACGGTTCTCTCATGGTCACCTACTTAAGCGCGTAGGCGTGACCAAGTCTTTCATATGACTACCTCAACGCTCCTGAACAATACGAAACCAAAACTACCTCCTGAATCCACCAGATACGATCAACGGATCAAACCAACGGATAACTAACGACATTTCACGTGCACCAGTTAAAACGAGTCAAAAACCATGAGACTCAAAAGAAAACTCAAACCCAAAACGTGTATCAATTCAAAATAACCCATGACAACGAAAAATAATCCAAGAAACACCGAATGGCAACCAAACATATTACGCCCCGCGACATATTATTTAAACTGTGCAAAAGATCGAATTTTCCCAAAGAATATATATCTTTTTTATTTATTTATTTATTATTACCTCCCACATCTATGTGACTCAAACAGTATACAAACAACCCTCTTGACGAACTCAAAACTCAACTCAAAAACTAGGTATCCCGTGCATCCCAAATCATAAAAATAAACTACTATTCAAACTCAACCTTTAACCTGAAACTTGTATAATAATTTCGGCCAAGATACTGACCTCCCATGACTATACATTCTGAATATTTGAAAAGTACGATCCGAGTACATAATTTTAGGCTTTTGAATCATCCAAAAAGCTTTAAAAACGAACAAGTTACGACCAAAACAATTTTATACCAGTTGTTTTAAAAAACTAAAGAATAAACTTAGTGATTAATGCAACCCTTTTAAATGAAAGATATAATTTTATGTGAAATCTTCATAAAATCAATTTAACCTTGTATTAATAATTATAAATGACGTGAATCGGTTAAACCCAATTACATAAACTATGTAAGTAGAAAGAAATTTTACTTCGCTTTATTTTAAAGAAAGTCTTTTAGAATTTGAAATAAATAAGTGTTGATTAAAAAAAATCTTATGTTGCACCTTGTTTCAAACACGACTCCAACACCTTGCCCTTATTTTACCGAATACAACCAACTATCTAACCCAATAACAGATTTCTAAGTCCCCATTTTTCTCAATATATACCGACCAAAAGAAATGTAAGACCCAACACAAAAGATTTCATTATCTCAAAAGAAATCCCAAGTTATTTCAATAGACTTAAAACCAAAAACACCATTTTAAAACGTACACGTGAAACACGAAACTCAAAGAATACGCTACCAGACACACTTCAAAAGATTCAAAACGTCGTTGAAACTCCACCAAACTCGGGCATTAATAAATTGTTTAAACACAAGAGAGCACTAGGTACGTTCAAGTTATAATAACTACTGAACGACCGTAAATCATAACATAACATCTACTAGTATATATATACATCCGCATATGTATACCTATTGAATCTCCCAAACATACTCGTTATCATACATGTCAACTCAATCAATCGCTTTATACGCTCGGTTTTCCATACAGGTAATCACCATCTCACCGTGCCATAACAAGGCATAAACCCCACCTCCAAACCAAACCATATCGTGTGACCCCATAATCACACAACAAAACTATAACCCAGAACATATAACACAAAAAGAACAATAGCCATATCATAGGCAACCATTACATAAACCCATATATTATTCGTATACCTAAATTCTACATCTCATCATAAACAAGCATGTACTAACCCTCTTTCATGCAATCATACTTGAGAACCCATTGAAGTTGTGGTACTTGCATAACTATGTTGGCCACCATACTTATACAATTACCCTTTCCCCAATGCACTCCCTCCTATTATGACACTTATAAGAATCAATATAACATATAACACATAAATCCATCTACTCACATAAGCTCATAACCACATAACCAATAAGGTCTAAAACTCCATCTATTAAAATAACATAGTAAAACTCTTGGAATACAGAAATCCATAGTCTAGCTAAAACAGCCTAGACTAAATCCAAAACGAAAACATAATCAGTTATAAGTCATGTCGCCCGTAAGAGTGGAAATAGCTTTCCAGTCAAAACCCCCCATTATACTTAACCATTTTTTGAAAAAGCATTTTTAAAACATTTTCCCACTAAACATTGTATTGATCCCTAAACCAGATCAAATCACCTCTTTACCATCTTATAAACCCTAACAAATCCCTAGTTCAAATCAACATTAAATCAAGGAGGTTTACTCCTAAAACCTCCAGATCCATGATTAATGTCCCTCTCATCAAAACCCACTCACAAAATACCCTTCCCCGTGACCACAAAGGTCCCACCAGTGCTCCCCTGGCCCCCCCAATTTGGCAATATATTAATATCTTCAGAAATCCAACGTCCTTGGATTAATCCTTTATCCCAAAGTTTGGATGAACGTCTAAGATTGCTCAAGACAGCTAGTATCATTCAGAAATCACATGGCATGATCAATACTTTTGACCAAGAAAAGTCAGCAAATTCAAAGCTAAGGGCATTTTGGGAATAGCATGTATTAGGGTTTAGCTTCTAGTAATTTCTTTCATGTAGTATAAATGAGACGGATTGTGTCTCATTTTAGCTTTGTTCCAGATTTTTTCCATTTTGTAAACATTTTTCATCAAATATTAAAGTAATGAAAAAACCTTGCATTTGTTAACTTCTGAGTTCCATATTAGTTTAAGACGTTTTTTATATTGTTTGATTTTCAGTTTGTGCAACAAAGTTTTAGTTTCACCAAAGTTTTTTATCAAGGTTTCTTGTGGAAGATTTTTGGGACCCAAGTTTTATAGGCTTATTGTTTATGCTTTGTTGATCCCTTTGGTTGGATCTATATTCTGTTAAGAATTAGTATAATAGTTTGTAATCAAACTAAAACACTTTGAGCACTCTTACTAAACACTAAATAAGTTATGCGGAATATAACTTATAAAGCACAAAATAACAGAATTACTTTTAACTATTCGATTCTCTGATTAATCGACTTGTATGAGGTACATGAAAGACATTGTACCTATGTTCCTTTTATAGAGAAGGAACCCTAGAAACCTTAGAATATTCTATAAAGATAACTATATCACATACGATATATTATCAATATTCTAACTATTTAGGTATATCACATAAGATATACTTTAACTATAACTATGACATATCTTATACAAATATATATTCGTCCTAATCATCATAACAGTACTTACTTTATAAATAGCAGTACTTACTATGTACCGCGTTAACACTAACGGTACTTACATAACACTAATAGTACTTCGAATACACTAACAGTACTTGACACTTAACAAATAATTCCCAACAATCCTCCCCTAAACAAGAAATGATAACTTGTTGTCTTCTTGTTTCTTTTGTACTGGATGTATTAGAAATACATGTCTTCAGTCTTTCCTTCATCCTTGGATTGAACTTGGTAATTTGTATTTGCATCCAACTGAATGTAGCCAAACACTTCATATGTAGATCTTTTTCTGATAAGATAATCTTCAAACATTATGAGCATTATCTTTGTCTTCAAATTATGATCTTCTTGTGTCTTCTAAACATTCTCTCATCTTTGCAACATTAGTATTTGTCTTCTTGAGTTTAGTCCTTGAACTCTTGATCATAAATCTTCCACTTGATTTGATGATAACAAAACCTTCTAAGTATTATATCTTTTTAATACTTCTTTGTCTGCAATTTTCATACCTGAAATAAAACAGTTAACAACAAAACACGAATCTGTATTGGCTTCATGATTTTTAGCAAATCACCAGCTATCAACGGATTTGATAAATTCTTTACCAGTTAGCCGTACACTCTGGAATAGCCAATACTTTATTCACAAAGAATAAGGTGCAATGAAAACCTTACAATTTTTGGTAAATTGTCAACCATCAACGGATTTGATGAAGTCTTTACCTAGTACCGTTTGTCTAGGACTAGCTAACTCTTTGTCTCAAAACAAGGTGAGTTAGAACCATATAGTTTTTAGCAAACTATCAGCTTTCAACGGATTTGATAAGTCTTTACCACAAATCGTTTGCTTATGGACTAGCCAGTTCTTATGTGTGTTAGACATGGTGAACTGAGAACCATTTATGAAGTGTGACTGAAAGTGAAACACTTAAGATTCTTTCTCAGCTTCTTCCTCATCTTTCAAATCCTTGATTTGTTGTTTAACCATTCTGATCAACTCCGAAGCATCAGCAGACTCTTCTGTAACCTCCAATTGTTGTTCTAACATCCTTTCCAACAATTTCCTTTTGAAGGGATAAGTCTTCTCTTGATATAATATGTAACATCATCTACATCCAAAATATGCAATCCACGTGACCTGTAATATCTCCAATAACTAGGAACCTGATTCTCTAATTCCTTCAACGTTTCTTGATCACATTTGTGTGGCTCATACATAAAGAGAAATTCCCTATATAATAGTGATACTTTAGTTTTACCTGCACTGACGTCTTCAACTAACCTTACAAGATCTTGAATATCTTGTCTATCTAGAATGTGAAGAATATCTTCCAAAAGTCTGAATATCTTTTTTGTGCCATCAGATCTCTGAATTCCATGAGCTTCAAGTCCTTGATCTATAGATTAAATCCACTTAACAATGGATGTTCTTTTTCCAAAGATCTCTGTATCAAAACATTGATCTTCAAAGTTCACAATCTTCAAGTACTTCCTTAAGCTCTCATCATCATCACTATCTTCTGCTGTAGTTTTAGCTCTCTTAGCTTTCTTCTTTAGCTTTGTTGATCTTTTCCTTTTAACACTCTTGGAAATTCCTTCAAGTTCTGTTGAACCCTCTTCCAAGCTTGTATGTACCGTTTCCTCAGTATGTACTGTTAACTGTGTATGTACTGCTTGTACATTTTCAGTCTGAGCAATTCCTTGAGTTTCAACTCCTGCATTCATCCTTTGAGCAGTCTCTTCCTCCCTTAAACTTACTTTCTCCTTTCTATTCTTCCTCACATAAGTGGTTTTAATAGGTGGAGATGTACTTGTAGGTTCTGCAGTAATTGGCTCAGTTTGTTGTTGTAGACGTTTCTTGAATTCTTCAACGGCTTTCTTGTCTGCTTCAGATCCAATCTCAACAAAATTCGATTCAGTCCTCTTACTTTGCGTAAAGTCTTGATTTCTTCAAAAGTTTTCTTGACCAGCTGAATATGAGTAAATCCTTTTAATTTCTTTAGAAATTTCATCATTTGATTTCTAATCTACATAGTAGTTGGAGGCATAATCTTTTCTTTCCTTCTCTTTTCAGCAAAGAATCTTTGTTGCTCCCTTACCAGATCATCAATCAATCTTAATTTTTCTTGTTCATCATATGCATCTTTTTCTTCAGCTATCAATGAGTCTGGAAGAAGCTCACTTGCATGTATCTCAGCTTGAATCCTGTCATACTCTTGTATGTTCCATTCTTGCTGTATCCTTTTAGCTTCTAACAAATTTTGCTTTGCTGCAAGTTCTTCCTGCAATTCATCTTCACGAATTTGTGCTTGCATTCTATAAGCAAATTCCTCATCATGGTCAATTTGATTAAATCTGTACATGACTTTGTTTAAGTCATCATTTGAATCACTTTCATCTTCAGATTCTGACAATAATTGCTTCTTCCCCTTATCCTTTGGATTTATCTTAGGTAGCTTCTTCTTGAGTTTGGCAGCTACTTCTTCATTAGCTAACTGTTGAATAACTATACCTTTTGTAGGGTGTGAAGCTTGAACTTTCTTACCTTGAATTTGATCCTTTGATTCAAGAACTTCTTGTTGTGTCTTTTTCTCCACTTCTGCTTGCTTAGTCTTCTCAACTAAATTCTTCTTTAGATCAAGCAGCAATTTGGCTAAAGCCTCATTTTCTCCAAATGAACCTTGACTTCCCAGTGAAGGATGATCACCAGCGGTACTTGCAATTGGCTTAGCAGTACTTGCAATTGGCTTAGCAGTACTTGGGTCTTCAACAATGTCAGCAGTACTTGCAGTTGGCTTAGCAGTACTTGGATCTTCAACAAAGTTGACTTCACCAGTATTTGACACACTTGTTTCTTCAATCACTTGTGTTTCCCTAGATGCTTTATCTTCTATAGAAGCCATCATATCAACTTGCACTTCTTCAGTCTTTTCTGACTTATTGCTTTGTGGTGATGGATCAGGAAACTGATTAGAAATTTCCTCCAATTTCTCATAGAAAGCACTCCAATTAGCTTGAGGTGGTGATTGAACTGATGGTTCTGGATGAGTTGTCAATGTTTCTGCAACTTGTGGCTCCTCTGGTTAATTTACCAACTTTTCTTGAACTTGTTCTTGAACTTGTGGTTCCTCTGGAGTAGGTTGTGGGTCTTGTTGTTGAATCTCCATATCTGAAGGTCCATCCACACCAGTCTGTAAACCAGTTCCATCTTTAAAACTCCCCATGACATCTTCATCCAATTCAAAATTGATGTCATTTCCAAAGATCCTTGTTTGATTATCAGAAGAAGGTAGTTGTTCTTCATTATTCCTTCCCTGTTCTTCAATATTCCTCCCTTGTTTGGTTGCATTTCGTTGCCTTTTCTTGAGGTTTCTGAACCTTTGCTTCCTGATTGCAGATGTCTGAACAGATCTATATTGCCTCATCCAAGATGACACTTTGTTCCTTAACTTGAGCAGGCTAGCTTCCAACTCAATAATTTTCTTGTCTTGAACAAGCTTATCTTTCTGCAATACCTTTACCTGTTGGGACAAACTTGTACACAAAGAAGTTAAATTTGCAACATCCACCACCTCTGGTGCTTGTGCTTATGGTGAACCACTAGCAGCAATAGAAGCAGCAGGTGTGTGGATCATCTCATCAGTGTTTGGTGGAATACCAACATTGTGAGAAGAAGATTGTGAATCTTCTAGAGAGTGGGAGCTCTTGTGAGAATGAGTTTGCTGAGAAGCACTAGCATTTCTAGGTTCCTCACCTTCTTGATTGGCAGGTTGGGCTAACATATGAGCAAACAATGGTGTTACAATTCCTGAAAAGGCATTGCCTTGTTTTTTCAAGAAAGAGAAAGTTCTCTTTGTGAATGAAGGAACATCCCATGTATCTGTTAAAGCTGGTAGGTTAGGTATTTCGTCACTAACTAAAGCCTGAATGAATCTAGGATACATTAAAAACTTCTTAGTTCCTTCCAAATTCCTAGTCATGCCTTTAAAAATTAATTTTGAAAAATTAAAAACCCTGTTATTTGCTAGACAAATACCAGCAGATGCCAATACAGTAGGTATTTGATCAAAAGATGTACTTTTTGAACTTTAACAGTGAATAATAGCATGAAAAAGCAACTTCCATTGAGGTGAAAATAATGCTTTAAAGAAATTAGGACTTTCCCTACCACCTCCATAGCCCATGGCTGCAAGGCCATCATGAATCTCTGTATTATTAAGCATTCTAAGTCCATTTTCATCATTAAGTCTCAAACTTTCTCTTAGCAGTACCTCAGTGACATATATATTCCTATGATTTACCTTATCCTTAATGCAAGGTTGATCAAAACGAGTACCTAAAACAACAGTATCCCAAAATTGTTCAACAATAGGTATAGAGACAACTGGACATACAGTGAGTGCGAAGCGAATATGACTTCGAGAAAGGAAACCAAGCATCTCATGGAAACCAAGTGAGTCATCATTCGTAGCAAGATTCGCAACTAAATTATTCTTAGAGATTACTTTTAAGGCAGCCATTAGTATTTTTGATGATCGAAAGATTAGAGAGAGGGTTATAGAATCAAGAGAGAAAAAATAAAAGATTAGGTGAATCAATTGTGTAATTGGGGTAAGTATTTAAGTTAGTAACAAACCCAAGCGTGAAGAAACTGCCAAATTTACAAAAGAGACCCTTAACGGTACAACGGACATGTAGTGGTACATGGAACATAAGCGGTACTTGATTTTGTGCTAGCGGTACTTGGAGTGACAACGGTACCTCACAATTTTGACCAGTTCATGCTTTCCACTAGACATGTAACCTCTTTTATCTTTTTCTATAAACCTGCAATAACATCAAAAACACAAAGCATAGACTATACAAAAAAATTTATATAAAACTTGTACAGCTATTACCTCCACTCAACATATGCAGCATGTTATTGGTTGAGCATACCAATGTGTGTTACAAGGAATTTGAATCTATTTGCATCAAATGCCTTGGTCAACAAATCAGCTACATTGTTGTCTGTATGAATCTTCAAGACTTGAATAAGCTTTTTGTCATAAGCATCTCTTATAAAGTGATGTCTTATTTCAATATGCTTAGTCTTGGAGTGAAATACTAGATTCTTGACAATGCATATAGTACTTTCATTATCAATGTAAATCTTGGTGTTCATGAAATTGAACCCATAGTCCAACAATTGATTTTGAATACAAAGTACTTGTCCACAGCAATGAGCAGCAGCTACATATTCAGCTTTAGTTGTAGACGTAGCAACAATGGTTTGCTTCTTACACTTCCATGATATGAGTCTTCTGCCTAGGAATTGACAACCTCCTGGTGTGGATTTGCTATCATGATTTGCTCCAGCATAATCACTATCTGAGTAAGCTTCCAATTCAAAGGTGGAGTCTCTAGGATACCATAATCCTAAATTAGGTTGATTTTAAGATATTTAAAAATCTTCTTCACAACATATAGATGTGACACCTTTGGATGAACTTAAAATCTTGAACATGCACACACAGCAAACATTATATCTGGTCTTGAAGCAGTAAGATACATCAATGAACCAATCATTGACCTATAGAGATGAATGTCAACATCCTCTCCATGTTCATCTTTTGATAAAGATTTCTTGGCTTCAAAAGGTGTGCTTGTACTCCTTGTATCCATACATGAAAATTTCTTTAAGATTTCAGCAACATATTTATCTTGGCTGATAAATATTCCATATTTCCTTTGTTTGATTTGTAGTCCCAAAAAGAAAGTTATTTCTCCCATAGAACTCATTTGAAATCTTCCTTTCATCAAAGCTTCAAACTCTTCACACCATGTCTTCTTAGTAGAACCAAAAATGATGTCATCAACATAGACTTGAACTAGAATAATGTCTTTGGCATTTTTCTTGATGAACAGAGTTTTATCAATGGTTCCTCTCCTATATCCATGTTCTAGCAGAAAGTTGGATAAAGTTGCATACCAGGCTCTTGGAGCTTGATGCAGACCATAAAGTGCTTTGATAACTTTGTAGACTCTATCGGGGAATTTAGGATCTACAAAACCTGGAGGTTGTGAGACATATACCTCCTCTGAAATAGTACCATATAGAAAGGCACTTTCACATCCATTTGATAGACTATAAATCCCATATATGATGCAAAGGCCAAAAATAACCTAATGGCTTCTATCCTTGCCACTGGTGCAAAAACCTCATCATAGTCTATCCCTTCTTCTTGTCTGTAGCCTTGAGCAACAAGTCTTTCCTTGTTCCTCACAACAACCCCTCTTTCATCCTCCTTGTTCCTGAAGACCCATCTTGTACCAATTACTCTTTTTCCTAAGGGAAGATCCACAAGAATCTAAATCTTTTGTAGCTCAAATTGTGTTAGTTCTTCTTGCATGGCATCCACCCAACTTTCATCAAGATCCTGAGAGATATTTTTGGGCTCTACTTGAGATAAGAAACAGGAAAACAAACAATGTTGAGTATCTTTATGATTTGTTCTCTGCTGTTTTTTGACATAACTCACTAGTGCATGAGTTTCAATATTGGTTTGCAGTTGTCTTCTGGTTTGTACAGCAGATTTTGGATCACCAATAATCTGAGTAGCAGGATGGTTGTTGTTGACTTTATGAGTGGGAATAGAACTGACTGGAATTTCAGTTTCCAAATTGTTGAAATCAGTTACTGCACCCTGCTCATCATAGGAAGCTTTGGAGAAGATTCCTTCAGCTAGACTAACATATAAGTCTTCATCGTCCAATGCTTGCAAAATCTCTTCTAGTGAGTCAGCAAATCTAGCAGATTTTGACTTAGCAGTACTTGCAGATGAAGTACCGCTAGGTATAGTATGTATTGCTGAGTGTTGTGACTCAAAAGATTCTTCTCCTGAATGCTTATTAGCAGATGTAGCATTCTTTTCTTGATCTTGAAGCCTCTGAAGCTCCTGGGAGGCTTGATCATCATTTGATGGCATGGTTTGCTTCTTGGGAGTTACAGACATGGGAGTAACAGTAGGCATATTTGGCACATAGATGTGAACATCTTCATCTGATGAAGAAACATCTTCTTGAGTACCCGCATTAGTTGCACTTGACTCCTCACCTGCATTGTTAGGTTTGACAATCTTTTTCAAAGAATAGTGATCCATGAAGTTAGTTAGATAATCTAAATCAAACATCCAAGCATAACCTATTCCTAGAACATTGGGTTTATTTTCTAAGAAATTGACATGAGCATTTTCTTCAACTTTCTTAGTTTCCAAATTGTAAACCCTATATGCTTTACTTTGCAATGAATATCCTACAAGATATCATGGATCAGACTTTCCATCAAACTTTCCCAAGTAATCAAGAGTATTTAGTATAGACACATGACACCCAAAAGGTTTTAAATGACTTATGTTAGGCTTTACATTAGTCAAAAGTTCATAAGGTGTTTTGTTTTGAGGCTTAGTTACTAGGACTCTATTTAACACATAACATGCAGTATTGATTGCTTCAGCCCAAAAGGTATTTGGAAAAAGTGAATCAGCCAGCATAGTTCTAGCAGCCTCAATTAATGTCCTATTCTTCCTTTCAGCTACTCCATTCCGTGGAGGAGTTCTAGGATTACTAAATTTCCTCTTAATTCCTTTAGACCTACAGAATTCATCAAAATCAGCATTCTTAAATTCTGTTCCATTATCAGTCCTAATGATTAAAACCTGTTTAGTGAACTGCTTTTCAACTAAAGTGATAAAATCCTTTAGTAATTCACTTGTTTCACTTTTAAGGGTTAAAAAGAAAACCCAACTGAATCTACTATAATCATCAGTTATGACTAGACAAAAGGTCTTATGGCTAATGCTTCTTATAGAAACTAGACCAAATAAATCCATATGCAAGAGATGCAAAGGTTTTGTCACAGTATTTACAGTCTTGGTCTTACAAGAGGCTCTATGTTGTTTTCCTTTTTGACAAGCAGCACATGCGATGTAACACCCCACTTGAATAAGTGGACCGTTACGTGTATTTATGGCGTGCCATCAAAGCATAAGGTAAATGTCCTAAAACATTAAATGACCATAACGGAAATACCGGAATCAAACATCGGTAATCCAACCTAAGCTCAAAACATGAAAAGTAAAATACTGAGGAAAAGGACTAAACAATGTCCAAATAAGCAGAATAATGCAAGAAATGCATAAAGTAAGAAGTCTGGATAGCTTCCATCCAAATGCACATGCTCTCAGAATCCTAAGAGTGTCCTGGTGTACCTGCCGTTAGAACATGAAAGGAACTACGGCTGAGCATAACGCTCAGTGAACGGATATAGCATGATAAGAATGTACTGAAAGTAATGGAATAGAAGACAACAATGAAGCTATAAGCCTGATATGTAACATGTGGTAGAACTCTGCATAAAATCTGAGAAACCTGATTCATAAATGCTGAAACTGAAATATAACTATTATTCTGAAAACATGCATTTACTGTATTTTAATTGCCAGAGCTTATATAGGTCACGTGCTGTAACAACCGTGCATGAATAACTGAAGGGGTGACCTCGTCATGCTGTAGAGGGGTGACCTCTAAATAACTGTGCTGGGTGGAGGGATCAGCTCCAATGTGAAGGATGTAGAGCACACACCACATTCACCTGCTAAACTGTAAACTGTAGCCTAGGATGCATCCATACGCCCCACTAATAATACTGATAAAATGGCCAAGCTGAGCTGAGTGGGACGATGCAGGATATCACTCTCCTGCATGTGAGTCACGACACCGGTGCCTCTAGTGTCGTGGTTACGGTACCTCCGTAACTAGTACATAAACTGGTCGTGCTTGTATATAATGCTCAGGCAATTTATTTAGTTATTAACATGATTACTGATAAGCTTAAACATATACTGGGGAAAAACATTTGGCTGAAGACGGGGAATCCTAATCATGCATAGAAAGGAAGTCCTTACTGAAAGGACGGAAATCCGTACCTCGTGTCCAGTAACTGACCGAGATCAACTGACCGAAAGTCTACTCTGATTTCACGCGAGCTACATGAATAAGGACGCGAATAAGTTAACTGATATTAGTTTATTTAATTTTTACTGATCTTATTGGCTTCTTAATTATTTATTATATTCCTGAAATTCTGTACGTATATTAACTGATAAATCTGATCTTATAATAATTCTTTTAATGTATTATCGTTCTACTATCAATTACGGTACAAGCATATTTCTGACGCTATAGCAACTATATTAAGTATCCTGCTTAAAATATAAAGTTTCTTAAATTAGAAAGTTCCCAAGATAATTTAATTCATTTAATAAAATTATACCCATTTAGAATATTAAAGAAATATTTAATTTAATACATTCAAAATATATTTTAACCATTTATTAAACAATTAGATTAAAAGGTATAATATAAAACTCTTCGTTTTCTATGTTTAAACTATAACCCGAGCCTACCGAGATACCCCAATCTCGGTCGCACTAAACAATTTCACAACTATATTAAATCTGTCTATATGAACTTTACGACAGAAAAACTGTCACAAAAAGGTGTGACCAAAAGCTGAGTGTTTAAACTGTCTATAAAGAAAACTGTCACAAAAACAGTCTGCGACGGAAAATACTGTCACCAAACCGTCGCTAATCTGGAAATAAAATCCTTTATTTTCTGTTTAGAAAACCAGGTACTGACTTTACCCTTATTCCCACTGTTTTTCTACGTTTTCCCACTGTTTGGTCACGTTTTCCCCCGTTTATATACACCAAACGCACCCTTATGTTTTCTGCCGTCCCAAACGCACCCCTTTGCTGATGTCGCAGACCCAAACACACCCTGTTGTTGCGTTTTTCCACTGTTGTCGAGCCAAACACCCATGATGTTCAGTTCTGTTTGCGGTTGGGCCAAAGAAACACCACCGAGACGTGGTGGCGTCTCGGTTTCATTAAACCAATTAAACCCGACACTCTTTTATATATATAACCCCCCCCCCTGATTGGTTGTTCGTGGCTGGGAAATCAGCAACATCACCACCAGCGTGAACTGCTGGTCAAAACAATCACACCGAGACACTAGTGTGTCTCGATTTTCGTGCAAAACAGCCACATCCGACCTTAATTATTTCATTTTGTGATTGGCATTCTGATTAAAATGTTTTCCTTGATCACATAAAATGGAATTCGTGATTACAAGAGAGGAGGAAAGGGAAGGATTACCTTTTTCATGGAATTAAGAACGAAAACAAACACCTAACTGAATCAAGGTGTAAGAATCAGATCGTTCCCCTTTGTTTCTGCTCTAGCCGTCGGCTACCATAGAGAACAAGGAAACCCTAATTTGTTTTGTTTTTTTGCTGTATTGTGGAAAGGGGGTTCTCCCCGTGTATTTCTTTTTGCCAAAAGGGCCTTCTAAGCCCATCTTTTCTTCTTTATTTTCTAAATGGACCGAAGCCCAATACATGTTGTAAAAGTTTTAGTTTTCGTTACGTATATAAAAATTTACTTGCGTTTTCGTGTTCTGATAATCCCGTCAAGTATTTATTTATTTTACTGAAATAAAATAAGTACATATTACTGAAGAATTATTTTCCAATTAATTAAAATACGTCATGATATTAATTAAACTAAGACTGCATGATATAATATTTGTGGATTTTACACATTGCGTACGTGTTCGTAAATTAATTCTAGGAAATATATTCCGTTGTGAATTATCTATTTCTTGAATAATTAATAGTTGCGTAATATCTGAATTAATACTGTTATTTATAATCTGAATAAATAGTTATGCAACATTTAAGTTAAAACTGGGAGTGTACGTAATTTTTGTTCGTGTACTTTTAAGGCGGGTTTTACAATTCTTCCCCTCTAAAAAAATAATTCGTCCTCGAATTAAGGATGCAATAATGTTGTGGTTTTACAATTCTTCCCATCTAAAAAGTGGAAATTCGTCCTCGAATTAAAGGTAATAAGCTGATGAAGCTATAAGAACACGTAGACTGAAAAGACTAATAAGCTGAAGGATAATTCGTCTTATAATTAAGACATAATGCTACTGATAGGTATAAACATGACATGACTGAAGTGATCATATACGTGCCATGACTGGAATAACTTAACTGGATTTATTGAAGGAAAAGGGATGAGAGGTCCGGATGGACTCCTCTGTTTCGAGTGGCTTCCCGCTCGAACGATTCCCCCAAAGGTCTAAACATTATGAAAATATTGGTCCTGATGACCCTGTCCTGACGATGCTGAATAGTTTATGGTTCTATACTTAAGATGGATTTTCTGAATCTGATAGAATGAACAAACTATAGCATGTGGATACATGAAACGGTACGTATAAATATCCTGAAAGATAACATTTATATATCTGAGCAAGCTGCTGAAAATATGTAGGGATAAACTACGTGAACAATTGTGAACGTGCTACGTGAGCAATTGTGAACGTGGTTCACGATTATATGAGGAATGTTGGGCATAGAATATATTGTGCACGATGATACATGAAACATACTGTGAACGTGATGCTAGGACATATCATGAACATATGCTGACTGAGGAAAGAATGCCAAACAATACGGTTTGAGACTGAAACGTATGCCTGAGTATGGAAAAGTTGTGCTAAACTTGAGTCTGGTTTCTTAAGCTTTCTATAACCGTATCTAGTTACAAGCTGTGAAACGTATATCGCGAGATGGAACACGAACCTGAACGTGGACAATGTCATGAACGCGACGAACTTAAATCATTAGATCATACAAACATGAACTGAAACAGCATCATACTACGAATGAGACGTATACGTGAAAGTGAAAATAAACGTGAACGTAAAGTGAGTCGCTGGAATACTTTGAAATCGTACGATTTACTGCTGAATTTTCTACAGGTCCGCTGTTGCGTAATCCTTCCGGATGAAAGGAAACGCGTAGGTTGATTACATGGTCGACAATGACTTAGATAGTATTATACCCCTTCTGAGTCTTTGACAACTGATAACAATCTCTATGGAGTCTTGTCTCCTTTTGGTCCAGAATTTCTACTGGTAGTAATAACTCGATAGCATGACGGCGTTCTATCTTAAACCTGCTGGAATAGCAGGCATTCGATATGAACATAGCTTCCTAAACGTGTTATACTGTTTCTATCCAAATTCTGCCTGGAATTTTGGTACATTCTGGTGGAACCTAGTTGAATATTCGCGGAAAGGTATGAGTCCCAGTAACTAAACTTTTACTAGCGTAGGGTCTGTGGAATACATAATTCGGTGTAGGTTCCCTTCTTTATGCGTAATCTTATTCATGGAAGACTGATCGTAAGAATTGTCGGGGATTTCTGCGGTAGTAGTTTTCTGAGTTCTAGAGATTTTGTATGTTTGTCACCGACGTCGGTCTTGACCATTTGGTGATGGCCTTCACCTTCGCATCATTGTTTGAACTTTCTTTCTGCTAAGGTAGAATTGATCAGAAACGCCACTTTGTTCAATTGGAATTCATATCTGGAAAGTTGTATATATAATTTTCTTCTATCAAAGATTTTGTACAACAGTGAGAAGATGATTCTCGTGTTCTTCTTTAGAATTTTGCAGACCAGAAAGTGATCAATGAATATGCTGACGATTTTGTCTAAGAATCATGGAAAAATTTTATTCGTGAATTTCATACTATAGCTGGAGCATTAGGGAAAACATTTCTTTCACCGCTGATGGTAGTATGATCGGAATTTGTTCTGGAAAATATTTAAGACATCGTAGCAGGTCAGATAAACCTTCTATAAGTGAGATGAACATCTAATAAGAACGGTGATCTTGTAAAATTTCTGGAGGTCGATACATGATCTCATGTTACCGGCCTTCTTTCTAATAGACAGATACGGTGCACTTTTTGGTGGTATGTTAGGGCGAATAAGGCCTCGTTCTGGTAATTCTTACAGCAAATGCTACAACTCTTTTGACTTAGTTGAAGCCCTGTAATAAAGAGTTTTGAAAACAGGTTCTGTTCTTGGGACCAGCTTGATGTTAAATTTTGTCTCGTGATGAGAAAGGAAATTCCTGAAAACTTTCTAAAATTATATCTGGAACTCTGGAATAATCTGCTGATCATGAATTTAAGGAATTTCCGAAGTGAGTTTATAACAGGTAGGTAAAAGTCTTCGTAGCTATGGACTGTCAAGCCACGTACTTGTAAGGTAGACGTAATTTGTATTGATTTTTCTAATTTAAGATAAAGCTGACATAGGAATACGTGAAGTGAACATGGCGACTTTTCACTAAATGTGTTCGTTTGTAACCTCACAGAGTGAATACTGCGTTTTTAACCTGAATAATACTCTAGTGGTAGTGACTGAATTTTTTTTTATCTGATTCATGCATGGCATAATAGAACGGGTATACCTCTTTGGAGGGTACCCTGAATTTCCGAGGGACTGGTTTAGAAAACATACAGAGTCATGAGTTCTGGCTCGTACTTTGAGAAGATATTCATATGACTTGTATCATAACTGGTGTCCTGACAAGTGTATTCCGAAATGATACTTGGGACCTTTGTCTTGACTGTTGTTTGAACATGTATTTTAATGGGTGAGTCTAAGTAATGATAAGAATTCCTGGTAACTGTTAGGGTTGGCGGACCGATTAGACTACTGACCTCTGTATTTCTGGTCACGTCCGTTCCGGAATTCCGATGGTTACTGACCGATTAATTATAAGCACGGTGGTTGTCACTACTGCTTTGTCTGTCAATTTATGACGATCATTATCATGACCCTGATTCATGTAACTATTCTGCTGAGTGGCCGGCTGAGTTCCGGTTCCCACTCTTTGAATATACGGTTAGCTGAGTGGAGTGTGACATCTAACTGAGAAGGTAAAAGTATGTAATGGAATGGTAGTGTCTGATGGTTGAAATTTGCTCTTGTCAGAAATTTCAATTTATAGTTTTCGTCCTTGCTCTGCAGTGTCTTTATAGTATAACAACATCAGCATCAGCATCTTGAGAAATCTCCAAAGTATCAGCAGCATCAACAATTTTGAGGTCTTCAAAGTGTTCGCGGCATCAGCATCTGGTAAAATCTTCAACTCACGAGCAACATCAACACCTGGTAGAATATCGACAAGTGGAAACGCCTAAGATGATTGAGAATCGATTAGTAATATCCATGGAGTAGGGTACCTAGAGTACACCTGGATTACTGTATATGAAGTATAACTGAGGCACTGTACATGGGGTACATATGGAAGACTATACGGGGCACTGGTGGAAATTTTATGGAATGATCAATACTGGTGTCACTTGTGTGACATGATCAAGGATTAAATTGATTTAACTGGTTACCAAACTGAACTGAAATGGTTAATCATGATAGGCTGATAATTTCTGCGTAGACTTAATGCTGGTTGTATAGAGTTTCAAGAATATGATTAAACAGAATTTCAACAATGGTTAGCATGAAGACATGACTGATGAAGATCAAACCTGATTATTAAGAAAACAGGATTTAACTGTAACCCCTTCTGTATCTTAGCATGAAAACATCATCACCTTG
The DNA here is from genome assembly GCA_025667525.1 of Glebionis coronaria. NCBI lineage: Eukaryota > Viridiplantae > Streptophyta > Magnoliopsida > Asterales > Asteraceae > Glebionis > Glebionis coronaria. Next base: position 328,481,103 of record CM046881.1, on the reverse strand, counting down.
CTGAAAGCATAATCCTCATAAGGAGACATGAACTTAGTCAGCGTGAAAACGACATTCACGTGAGAGTATAAACTTGACTGGTTCAAAGAACATAGAAGAATAATCAACTGAGGTTTAACATCAACTGATGTGGATAGTTATAGTTTAATCCACAGTATTCATAGTAGGAAGCATGTGACTAAGTATGGGCGATTCTGTTTCGATCCATACTTGTCAAAAAAAAATTATGAAAACTGTCATGTATAGAATTTACAATCTGAGACTAAATATGGTTGGCTGTAGTTCAAACCATACTTGTCAAAATTTTATGAAATGTCATGATATGACAAAGGTGAATAACTATGGATCGGTTCAAAATAGCATTTGACTGAAAAGCATGAAATTTGACCTGAATAATGGTGAACGGTTATGGCTGGTTCACTAATTAATATTTGACTGAAAACATGAATCTGACATGAGTAAGGGTAAACGCCTATGGTTCGGTTTACCAATGCAAAATCTGAACGGGCAAGGATGAACGCCTATGGGTCGGTTCACCAAAACGAAAATTCGCAGAAAAGCACATGCGACTAAATATGGCCAGTCCTGTACTAACCTTTTACTTAGTCAAAAACTTTAAGAACCGACTGATAACTGAAGAAAACTGACTGATTAATGCATGAGAAACATGAAAGATAACAACGCCAAAATCTGGAAAGTTTCTGGTGACTACCCACTAGTCACAGGTCAAGTTTTAGAGCCTACAAGTCGAACCTGGCTCTGATACCATAATTGTAACACCCCACTTGGATAAGTGGACCGTTACATGTATTTATGGCGTGTCATCAAAGCATAAGGTAAATGTCCTAAAACATTAAATGACCATAACGGAAATACCGGAATCAAACATTGGTAATCCAACCTAAGCTCAAAACATGAAAAGTAAAATACTGAGGAAAAGGACTAAACAATGTCCAAATAAGCAGAATAATGCAAGAAATGCATAAAGTAAGAAGTCTGGATAGCTTCCATCCAAATGCACATGCTCTCAGAATCCTAAGAGTGTCCTGGTGTACCTGCCGTTAGAACATGAAAGGAACTACGGCTGAGCATAACGCTCAGTGAACGGATATAGCATGATAAGAATGTACTGAAAGTAATGGAATAGAAGACAACAATAAAGTTATAAGCCTGATATGTAACATGTGGTAGAACTCTGCATAAAATCTAAGAAACCTAATTCATAAATGCTGAAACTGAAATATAACTATTAATTCTGAAAACATGCATTTACTGTATTTTAATTGCCAGAGCTTATATAGGTCACGTGCTGTAACAACCGTGCATGAATAACTGGAGGGGTGACCTCGTCATGCTGTAGAGGGGTGACCTCTAAATAACTGTGATGGGTGGAGGGATCAGCTCCAATGTGAAGGATGTAGAGCACACACCACATTCACCTGCTAAACTGTAAACTGTAGCCTAGGATGCATCCATACGCCCCACTAATAATACTGATAAAATGGCCAAGCTGAGCTGAGTGGGACGATGCAGGATATCACTCTCCTGCATGTGAGTCACGATGTAAAACCCGTAAAAATAAGGTCATAATTTAATTCTATTTTTCAATTATTTTGAAGTATTTTATAACGTTAAATATTATTATGTTTAACGGTTTAAGTTGAATCCGATGTTAAATATTATATTTTAATATTTTGACGAGTAACAAGGACTACTAGTGATCGCGATACCGACGGATGCCTAAAATTTTATATTTTATTATCGATCGTTTCGATATTTAATACTTTCGACGATATCGTTTTAATTACGTATCGAGTCGTTATATTATTATTTTTGGTGTGCGTTTAAACTTTAAAAAAAAAAATTTACGAAACCCGAGTCTCGTAAATATTTCAAAATTTACAATTTATATTTTCTACCCTTTTAAACTATTTTATTACATTTTGAACCAAAACTATCACAAAATGGCAAAAACTACCCTAACCTTACACTATATATAAAATTTCCACTAGCAAAATTCATTTAAAAATCACTAAAACAAAATCAACCATTTTCTTCCTCTCTTTTCTTTCTTTAGCCATACACCCCACCCTTCCTTTTCTTCCAATTTTCTCAAATTCTAGTTTGAATCTTCCAAAATCAAGCAAAGTCCCATCCTTATAATTCAAAGGAGCACATTTTGGTACTAGTTTTAGCTACATGCATCAAGTTTTATTTTTTTTATTGTTAGGTGGAGATTTTGATCATGCATATGTTACTAGTGATGATCAAATGATGTTATTGCAATGTTTTTGTTAAAAAGTTGATTTTTAATTTTTGGGTTTTTGATTTTTATGATGATACAAGTGTTAGGATTAATATAGGATGATATTAGGGGTGTAGGATGATGAGGAAAATTGTTAGAATTGATCAAAAACATGATTTTGTGGGAGATTTTGAAAGGTGATTTTGGGCAGTAGGTTAGAGGCTGTTTTCAGGGGTCTTACTGTATGATAATCGCTTAACTAATTGGATTGTGTTGTAGAGAATTTCGTTAGCTTCGATTTGATATAAAGTAGGCCTTCCAACTCCAAACGAGGTGGAAGATACACTAGTTTGATTTTCGTGTACCGGGAGACGAGTGTCGACACAATCCGAAAATTGTTGTCTATATTTGGATCGAATCTCGGGGACTATAAAATGAGTTTCAAAATGATTCAAGGGCTGTTCTCAGGCTCCAAGTTTAGTATTTTGAGTCTATTTTTAGAATCAAGTGGCGGTTTTACAAATGGAGTTGTTTAGAATGGTCAAAATGGTTTCATAAGTCAAGGTCGCTAAACTGTCCAGATTTTGTGATTCAAAGATGAGTCGGGCAGGGAACTTTAGAAGTAAAATCTTTTAATGGGCTCTTGGGAGGACTTTCTACATATAGTAATTGAGTTCTCTGAGTAGTATCATAAAAAGTTGATATGTTTAAGTATGGGAAAACGGCTTGGACATTCGGTATGTTCCGGCAGATTTTTATTAAAGGCGTAGAATAATAAAATGAATATATAGGAGAGTGTAATAGTATCACTTGTATCGTTTTCTCTCGATTTTGTTGTGATTTTATGAGTCGAGTTTTATATTCTTATGTATGGTTTATTTCTCGAGTCTATTATTAATGAACGCACCTCATTTGATAGGTTGCGGTTCTCGTGTTTGAAAGGCATCATCTATCGTCGGCGATCGTCTCATTTCCACTATTGGCTAAGGTGAGTCTATAGCCTCGCTTTATACTAGTTATTAAATGTTTTTAAACCGGCGAGGGGGAATACATGTTTTATAAACTTAGAGCACAAGATTTTTATGGTATGCTTTGTCCCTCTATGAATGGACCAGTGGTTGCCTTTAAATTGCATTAAGTGATTGCCTTAGTTAAAGCCTCAATTATGGACCGTTAATTAACCTATGATGGGTTAACCGCTAGTACAATTAATAGATCTATGGGGGAAGCCGCCCCGGTTCAGTTTGTGTAGACTTGTCATAGAAGCTTAGGCCCGACCTCCACACTGTTTGGACATATTGTATTGAGAAGTCAGGTATACGGCAATGTACCAAAAATCTAGAGGTAACCGACAATTAATAAATCTCTCGTCTTATTAGACTGATATGGGAGTGTTTAAGGGCTCGGTTCCATGAGCTTATTGCAATTTATGCTATATACAATTATCATTGTTGATGCAAATTATTATTTGATGCTTATAAGCATGCCACAAACTTATAATCTTTGCTTGTGTTCAAATTGATTACATAAACCTATAGATTCACTCGGCATTTTTGCTGATTGTTTTACTCACATGTATTTCAGGTAATCAAGAAGTGGAAGCTTGGAGGTCACGGGAATGAAGTTGTGCACTGCTTTTGTTGTTCAAACTCTTTGATTTATTTATCGTTCCATTTTTAAAACAAACCAATATGTTGGTTTAACTTATCTTTTGGTAACGATTACTTGGGACTACGCTACTCTGACAAATGTTTTAGAAACGATAAATCTAAAACGTCTCTTTTCGAGTCGTTCTTTGTAAATTATGTGTTGTTGTATCATTGTTTAGCACCCAAAGATGTATTCCGCTGCGTGTAAATTTGGGGGTGTTAAAGATTGGTACCAGAGCCATGAGTTATAGAGAACTAGGTCTTTTTCTAAAAACCTAAACTATAACTGTCGGTTTTATATTTCAAAGAGTCGGTGCACATGATTTCGCGTGACTTCAGGTTCAAGCTACTTCTGGGATTACAACTTTAGTATACGTTATTACGTATCCTTTTATTGCCACGTATTTATAAATAAACACTATGATCCCTTTATTGATATATATTTATATCTAGGATCCCTTTATCGATATATATTTATGTCGTTAAACTTTTCGATAAAAGTTTATCATTTATTAATGATTAACTTAAATAAATACAATGAATTTTTAAGATCGTTCTGTATTTATTTTTGAAGTATTTAAATTACTTTTATTGCAAAAATTTTATATTATGACCTTACGTACCTTCATCTACGCGCGTTACTTTCATTGTTTAACCCTTTGTGATATCTATATAGATATTCAAATCGTCTTCCGGCTATTTGTGCTTGGACGTCTTTTAACGTAATCTCCATACCATTGTGTAGCTCAATGTGTCCTTGGAATAGACTAACCGCTATTTATTGACATTTATATGTATCGACTCCGAAGTGTATTGTTCACTTATATCTCGGTAACGTCATCGTCTATTTATAAATCATCGTCTAGATTATGGCGCTAGAATTGGAATACGATTTTACTTATATAAAATTGTATCATTTGTTTTTCATTAACCTTCTTGCTCTCAGAACGCAACCTATGAATGTTCCATTCTTTTCTTTTTATGTTTTGTGTTTTTGGACAATCGTGGCACCAAGGAGATTTGCTTGCCCCTTGAAACTTAAATTATGAACGTCAATTACCGTTTTACTTCCTAAATTTCGTGTTGAATACCTTGAAGCATTTTCTGTCATTCATCATGCTATATTTTATTTGATGCTCATTACGAGATTTATTTTTCGTTGTTATAAAATCCACAAGACATGTGTGTATATATGTATATATTTTGAGCCGTTAAGAAGTGTCAAAAAATACACTTTATGCAGAAACTGTAGGGGCAGTATAAACAGGTTAAAACTTAAAAGTAAAACCTGCGTGTTTAAAATAAAATAGTCAAACCTGCACAGAACTTGCAGGAGTATTTTGGTCATTTTACATTGGTTTTCAGGTCTCGGGTAAAACTAGAAAGTCGTCTGAAACGTCGTTTTGCATCAAAATGCTTTAGACTCTGAGTCTTGGATGATGTCGTTTATCGGGTCAATTAATCGGCTCATATTTAAAAGTTAAATCTGATAGAAAATTCAGAACATGAGTTTTAAATGTTTCTAAGCTGTTTTGATTTCATTTGATATCGTAAAATTTTAACAAATATTATTTTACAACTAACGAATACTAGTTGCATGTGAAAATATTTAAAAATAAAAACAGTATAGGATTAGCAATTACCGGATTAATGGTGTAATTTAAAAACGAATAACATACTGTCTTAAAAGCATGTTGTGTCGAGTATCTTACAAAGAATACACATGTGGATTGTTTTATTCTTTTCATATATATGACTCATTTGTCATTCAATGTTATTTTATTTTCGTTTTCTTCTAACCTTCCACTGATTTGAGTTGAGTTTTGAAGTTTTGCCTTCACATTCTTCATTGACATTCTTATCGCGTATCTCATGACGTTTTCGTCTAAACCTTATAACCCTTTGAAAACTTAACAACTTGTAACCATTTCATTGATTGTTTTATGAGCTACTATTTGCCACTTTTTGCAAAACTTTGACTACTTTATACGTTGTCATAATATAATATTATAAATAAATCTGATATTGTTTTACGATTATTTTCACCAATTATTTTTACTTTGGTCTTATAAAATACTTTTCGTAAGATTAAAAGTTGCTTATTAAGTATCTCACAAATTACTTGTATCCTATAAATTTATAAACTATTTTTAAATTCCATTTTACAAATGGCATGGTTTATATATAAACATAAGAAACGTAATACTTTTCGACGAAACTGAGCACTGCATTGCTATTCCTAAATTATACATGGCCTGATCACCTATGTCTAATTTAGATGGAGCCATGCTAGGATGAATAGTAGTCCACTTAAAAATCTTGATAATAATCAACTTTTTACTTGTAATTATGATAAAGATAAATAAGATGAAATAAAGTGAAAAGAAGTTTTGAAAACCTTTATATTTTATGCAAGTAGCGTAATTTCTATGCATCCGCATATGTTTTCTTACCTTTTCTTGAACGAATTACGCGATTACGGGTACGTTTTTACTCGACGATCGTTTTTCCGCTTGTTACTTTATTTTGTCGTATAACTGATTTCTTTTGACCGTTCGTCTAATTACTGACTGTTGATAAATGACTTGAAAGTCTCGATGTTTTATCCTTCCTTCTCATCCAATCTTCTTTATGCGACTGGGTAGATCTTTGGAATGTCTCCGCACGTGAATAATGAATTATAACTAGAGTGATTTCCGTATATCCGGGATGACGTCCGTCACTCTCGTTTGTCTCGAAATCCACTCTTGTGAACCGTGCTTTGACTTCTCTCTTTAAACACTAACATCGTTCATTTGATTTGTTTTAATTACAAGTGATTATTAGAAATTTTATTTTATTAAAATTTTTGTATGGATCTTATTTCCGATCGTGTAACGACCACCGCTAAGTTAACGAGCTGATATTGGTGAACCATCAACCGCACTAACCAAATTTGACAACTTGTTTAATCTATTATTTCTTATCGTCTTACCATCAACGCCTTTATTTTATTATTCTCTTTAAGAATTCATATGACATTTGCTTCGTTCTCTTTTGTACTGTTGATTTCGTACTGATTGTTGACCATTATTTCAATTCGTATTCGTTTGTTGTCTTGCCACATTTCGAAATCCGAATATATCCCATGTTTATTTTGAAATAATAAACACCTTTATGAATTTCTACAACGTATTATAAAATTTTCATGGAACTTTTATACATTTTTCAATGATTTTCAATTATCGAAATAACTATTATAAGAAAAGGGTCAAATTTATACATCATATTTTGTATAACTAGAACTAATGTTTAAAATGAAATTATGTTCTATCTTTTGAAATAATTGACTTATAATACTTTACTTTAAATGTAATGAAATTACCGGTTTAATTTATATATCTTAATAGTGATTTAATTTGGAAATTATATTTTTTAATTGTAACCATCAATACGAGTTTAATTAATAAATTCATGTCACTCTTTCAAAGTTTCTTAAGACAACCAAATAAATTTTGAAGCTATTTAACTTCTATCTTTAATATATCATCTTTATCAAGAAAGTACCTCAATTGAGTTTTAAGGTAATACCAAATCCGGGACGGATAATTGTGACAAACGTTATTTTAATGTTAATATTTAATTCTTTCTTTGCTCTCATTTTTCTAGTATTGTGAATTATTATGTTTTACGGTTACGTGATTCGAGATCCCTCGTCGATCGTCAACCTTAAATCATTTTACCACATCTTGTCCGTTTATGCGTTTATTGAGTTCATTTTTATCTCGTTATGTTCCTCGTATTGAAGATTACTATTTTATTCTGAGTTTAAAATGAATCTCGGGAAGCAGTGTATAAGAAGAAACGATAAGTGTCACCAGGATTTATGCGTGTACTTGTGGAATGATTGAGGACCGAATCTCTTAATAAATGGAGTTAATAAATTCGTTGCAACCTCGAGGAGTATGTTGAAGCCGACACCGCAAGTGGAAAGACTCTGGAGATCAAGTAGTTATTATCAAGGGTTCGTTCAAGATTTTCTCGATGATTAACGATGGAGATCTATAATCGATGTTTATGTTCGACCTTTTCTTTTATGTACTTATATGGTGTGTGATCTAGTCAAATGATCGTAAGTTGTGAAAACTTGAGGCGGCATCATCCGATGACGTCCGATCATGTAGAACACATATTATGTAAATTTTTTTTTTTTACTTTCAACGACGATATTTATTGAGACTTTAATGCGCGTTGGCGAAAGTGAGATGGTGTCTTTGTATTATCTTTTGAGTAGGGTCCCACGAGTGATCACCCTCCGATGACGAAAATGTTTTCTTGTTAGTTCTTTTTGATGTGTGTCCATGGCTATCCGGCCGATGGATATCCTTTAAATTACAACCTTCCTTTTTACTGGACTTACCCGAAAATCCTGTCATCTATTCTTGTCGTCGAACGAGCTTCGTGTGATTCATAAAATTTTCATGTGTCGATGGTGGATAAGGATTTATTTATTCCTTTTTGGTGAGATACAACTTGACGACAAGTTGCGTTTTGTAAAAGAACCAATGGAGATCGTGGATCGAGATTCACGTAGGAACGTGAAGACTTCTTTATAAGGAATGCCCTCATCCTTCCGGGTAGTGAACAACTCGTGTATGAGGCGAGTTGAGCGCCGGGACATCGCTCCCTTAAGGTGGTGGGGATGTAAAACCCGTAAAAATAAGGTCATAATTTAATTCTGTTTTTCAATTATTTTGAAGTATTTTATAACGTTAAATATTATTATGTTTAATGGTTTAAGTTGAATCCGATGTTAAATATTATATTTTAATATTTTGACGAGTAACGAGGACTACTAGTGATCGCGATACCGACGGATGCCTAAAATTTTATATTTTATTATCGATCTTTTCGATATTTAATACTTTCGACGATATCGTTTTAATTACGTATCGAGTCGTTATATTATTATTTTTGGTGTGCGTTTAAACTTAAAAAAAAATTTTTTTACGAAACCTGAGTCTCGTAAATATTTCAAAATTTACAATTTACATTTTCTACCCTTTTAAACTATTTTATTACATTTTGGACCAAAACTATCACAAATTGGCAAAAACTACCCTAACCTTACACTATATATAAAATTTCCACTAGCAAAATTCATTTAAAAATCACTAAAACAAAATCAACCATTTTCTTCCTCTTTTTTCTTTCTTTAGCCATACACCCCACCCTTCCTTTTCTTCCAATTTTCTCAAATTCTAGTTTGAATCTTCCAAAATCAAGCAAAGTCCCATCCTTATAATTCAAAGGAGCACATTTTTGTACTAGTTTTAGCTACATGCATCAAGTTTTATTTTTTTTTATTGTTAGGTGGAGATTTTGATCATGCATATGTTACTAGTGATGATCAAATGATGTTATTGCAATGTTTTTGTTAAAAAGTTGATTTTTAATTTTTGGGTTTTTGATTTTTATGATGATACAAGTGTTAGGATTAATATAGGATGATATTAGGGGTGTAGGATGATGAGGAAAATTGTTAGAATTGATCAAAAACATGATTTTGTGGGAGATTTTGAAAGGTGATCTTGGGCAGTAGGTTAGAGGCTGTTTTCGGGGGTCTTACTGTATGATAATCGCTTAACTACTTGGATAGTGTTGTAGAGAATTTCGTTAGCTTCGATTTGATATAAAGTAGGCCTTCCAACTCCAAACGAGGTGGAAGATACACTAGTTTGATTTTCGTGTACCGGGAGACGAGTGTCGACACAATCCGAAAATTGTTGTCTATATTTGGATCGAATCTCGGGGACTATAAAATGAGTTTCAAAATGATTCAAGGGCTGTTCTCAGGCTCCAAGTTTATTATTTTGAGTCTAGTTTTAGAATCAAGTGGCGGTTTTACAAATGGAGTTGTTTAGAATGGTCAAAATGGTTTCATAAGTCAAGGTCGCTAAACTGTCCGAATTTTGTGATTCAAAGATGAGTCGGGCAGGGAACTTTAGAAGTAAAATCTTTTAATGGGCTCTTGGGAGGATTTTCTACATATAGAAAGTGAGTTCTCTGAGTAGTATCATAAAAAGTTGATATGTTTAAGTATGGGAAAACGGCTTGGACATTCAGTATGTTCCGGCAGATTTTTATTAAAGGCGTAGAATAATAAAATGAATATATAAGAGAGTGTAATAGTATCACTTGTATCGTTTTCTCTCTATTTTGTTGTGATTTTATGAGTCGAGTTTTATATTCTTATATATGGGTTATTTCTCGAGTCTATTATTAATGAACGCACCTCATTTGATAGGTTGCGGTTCTCGTGTTTGAAAGGCATCATCTATCATCGGCGATCGTCTCATTTCCACTATTGGCTAAGGTGAGTCTATAGCCTCGCTTTATACTAGTTATTAAATGTTTTTAAACCCGCGAGGGGGAATACATGTTTTATAAACTTAGAACACAAGATTTTTATGGTATGCTTTGTCCCTCTATGAATGGACCCGTGGTTGCCTTTAAATTGCATTAAGTGATTGCCTTAGTTACAGCCTCAATTATGGACCGTTAATTAACCTATGATGGGTTAACCGCTAGTACAATTAATAGATCTATGGGGGAAGCCGCCCCGGTTCAGTTTGTGTGGACTTGTCATAGAAGCTTAGGCCCGACCTCCACACTGTTTGGACATATTGTATTGAGAAGTCAGGTATACGGCAATGTACCAAAAATCTAGAGGTAACCGAAAATTAATAAATCTCTCGTCTTATTAGACTGATATGGGAGTGTTTAAGGGCTCGGTTCCATGAGCTTATTGCAATTTATGCTATATACATTATCATTGTTGATGCAAATTATTATTTGATGCTTATAAGCATGCCACAAACTTATAATCTTTGCTTGTGTTCAAATTGATTACATAAACCTATATATTCACTCGGCATTTTTGCTGATTGTTTTACTCACATGTATTTCAGGTAATCAAGAAGTGGAAGCTTGGAGGTCACGGGAATGAAGTTGTGCACTGCTTTTGTTGTTCAAACTCTTTGATTTATTTATCGTTCCATTTTTAAAACAAACCAATATGTTGGTTTAACTTATCTTTTGGTAACGATTACTTGGGACTACGCTACTCTGACAAATGTTTTAGGAACGATAAATCTAGAAAGTCTCTTTTCGAGTCGTTCTTTGTAAATTATGTGTTGTTGTATCATTGTTTAGCACCCAAAGATGTATTCCGCTGCGTGTAAATTTGGGGGTGTTAAACACGACACCGGTGCCTCTAGTGCCGTGGTTACGGTACCTCCGTAACTAGTACATAAACTGGTCGTGCTTGTATATAATGCTCAGGCAATTTATTTAGTTATTAACATGATTACTGATAAGCTTAAACATATACTGGGGAAAAACATTTGGCTGAAGACGGGGAATCCTAATCATGCATAGAAAGGAAGTCCTTACTGAAAAGACGGAAATCCGTACCTCGTGTCCAGTAACTGACCGAGATCAACTGACCGAAAGTCTACTCTGATTTCACGCGAGCTACATGAATAAGGACGCGAATAAGTTAACTGATATTAGTTTATTTAATTTTTACTGATCTTATTGGCTTCTTAATTATTTATTATATTTCTGAAATTCTGTACGTATATTAACTGATAAATCTGATCTTATAATAATTCTTTTAATGTATTATCGTTCTACTATCAATTACGGTACAAGCATATTTCTAACGCTATAACAACTATATTAAGTATCCTGTAAAGTTTCTTAAATTAGAAAGTTCCCAAGATAATTTAATTCATTTAATAAAATTATACCCATTTAGAATATTAAAGAACTATTTAATTTAATACATTCAAAATATATTTTAACCATTTATTAAACAATTAGATTAAAAGGTATAATATAAAACTCTTCGTTTTCTATGTTTAAACTATAACCCGAGTCTACCGAGATACCCCAATCTCGATCGCACTAAACAATTTCACAACTATATTAAATCTGTCTATATGAACTTTACGACAGAAAAACTGTCACAAAAAGGTGTGACCAAAAGCTGAGTGTTTAAACTGTCTATAAAGAAAACTGTCACAAAAACAGTCTGCGACGGAAAATACTGTCACCAAACCGTCGCTAATCTGGAAATAAAATCCTTTATTTTCTGTTTAGAAAACCAGATACTGACTTTACCCTAATTCCCACTGTTTTTCTACGTTTTCCCACTGTTTGGTCACGTTTTCCCCCGTTTATATACACCAAACGCACCCTTATGTTTTCTGCCGTCCCAAACGCACCCCTTTGTTGATGTCGCAGACCCAAACACACCCTGTTGCTGCGTTTTTCCACTGTTGTCGAGCCAAACACCCATGATGTTCAGTTCTGTTTGCGGTTGGGCCAAAGAAACACCACCGAGACGTGGTGGCATCTCGGTTTCATTAAACCAATTAAACCCGACACTCTTTTATATATATAACCCCCCCCCCCCTGATTGGCTGTTCGTGGCTGGGAAATCAGCAACATCACCACCAGCGTCAACTGCTGGTCAAAACAATCAAACCGAGACACTAGTGTGTCTCGGTTTTCGTGCAAAACAGCCACATCCGACCTTAATTATTTCATTTTGTGATTGGCATTCTGATTAAAAATTTTTCCTTGATCACATAAAATGGAATTCGTGATTACAAGAGAGGAGGAAAGGGAAGGATTACCTTTTTCATGGAATTAAGAACGAAAACAAACACCTAACTGAATCAAGGTGTAAGAATCGGATCTTTCCCCTTTGTTTTTGCTCTAGCCGTCGGCTACCTTAGAGAACAAGGAAACCCTAATTTGTTTTGTTCGTTTGCTGTATTGTGGAAAGGGGGGGTTCTCCCCGTGTATTTCTTTTTGCCAAAAGGGCCTTCTAAGCCCATCTTTTCTTCTTTATTTTCTAAATGGACCGAAGCCCAATACATGTTGTAAAAGTTTTAGTTTTCGTTACGTATATAAAAATTTACTTGCGTTTTCGTGTTCTGATAATCCCGTCAAGTATTTATTTATTTTACTGAAAAAAAATAAGTACATATTACTGAATAATTATTTTCCAATTAATTAAAATATGTCATGATATTAGTTAAACTGAGACTGCATGATATAATATTTGTGGATTTTACACATTGCGTACGTGTTCGTAAATTAATTCTAGGAAATATATTCCGTTGTGAATTATCTATTTCTTGAATAATTAATAGTTGCGTAATATCTGAATTAATACTGTTATTTATTATCTGAATAAATAGTTATGCAACATTTAAGTTAAAACTGGGAGTGTACGTAATTTTTGTTCGTGTACTTTTAAGGAGGGTTTTACATGTGAAATCATTTTGAAAAGATTTGTTAGGTAGACCTCTAACCAAATTCCTTTTTACCAATCTATTAAGATTCTTAAAATTCACATGACCTAACCTTCTATGCCATAAATTTGACTCATCTAAAGAAGCCTTAGCTAGCAAACATGTAATACCACCTGTTGGAGTAATAGTATGAAGATTAAAGGTGTACATATTTTCTTGCCTGGGTACTTTAAGAAGTATTTGAGATTCCTTGGGCATCTCAAAGTTTTTGGACAACACCAAGAAGTCTTTGTCTGTGAATAGCACCTTGTTCTTCTTATCACACATTTGTGATACTGAAAAGAGATTGAACTCATTCAATTCTTTCACAAAGAAGACATCTTCAAATTCCAACTTTCCTGTGTTGATTTTCCCTTTGCCAGTGATTCTACCTTTGCTACCCCCAAAGGCTACTGGACCTCCTCTGAATTCTTCAAATTTAGCAAGAAAATCTTTGTTCCCTGTCATGTGTCTTGAGCATCCACTATCTACAATTCTTTTATCTTTTAATTCATCAATGAGATGCCCCTACACACAAATAAAACTTGTTAGTTTTTAACAGGGACCCAAGCCACATTTGGCTAGGATCTTGTGGGACCTACACATTTTAGAGTTTGTACTGAAGCATTCCCAGTAATGCTACTTTTACTCTTATACTTCATGGTTTTATTTATGTAGTCAAATTCATAGGGGTGACTCTATGTGCTTTGACTTCTTTGACTTAAGTACTGCCTTAGCGGTACTTGCTTTAACACATGGTATATCTCTTTTAGGAACCCACATTTGTACCGGTTTGTTCTTGTCCTTACTTGTAGGTGTTTTAACTTTTTCAAAAACTTTATTAGAAGTCTTGGAGAACATTGGTTTTACAGACTTTAAACTAACAAGACTTGAGTTTGGTCTAGCAGTACTTGTAGATTTAGGCTTGTCGGTACTTGGTTTACCAGACTTTAAGGATACAAGTCCTTGCTTCATAAGTACTACCCTAGGAATAAAACTTTTGGTAGGATTATTTTTAATTTGTTTGACTACCCTTGCATGATCAAACTTAGGTTTGTCATCTTTAAGTTTCTGTTTCCTATTACCCTGTGCATTTTTCCCATTACTGTTTTTCATGACCCTTTGTGTAGCCTTCTGTTTCAAAATTTTATCTTCATGTAATGTACAGTCTTTGATAAAATGACTTAGACTACCACAAACATAACATCCTTTTCTTCTTAAAGAAGACCCAAAAGGTTGTTTTGACTTTACTTTTTCAAAACCTAGCCCGGCCCTTTGGTTTTAGTATGTTGTTTATTGTTTTCCAATATCTTGCTAGGAGTTTTTACCTGCTTGGGAGTAGAACTAGTCTTAGATTTCTTAGAAACAAAGTTGTTCATTAGAGGTGGATAAACAATATTCTTGGTCACATCAGTATTTTCTTGAGACACAGTACTAGAGTTAAAGACATTATTAATCTTAGGATCTTCTAACTCTATACTAGTATCATTACAAGGGGGCATGAAAATTCCAGATACTGGTGGAGGAACTGCCTTTATTCCTTCAGCATATCTATCATTTTTAGGTGTATCATCTACCTCACCAGAACTATCAAAAATCCCTTTTGATAAGTCCTTGTTAGTTAAGGTTATCCCAGGTTGATCCTCAATATATCCTAGGCCTGTTTTATCATAATACCCCATTTGTGAGTTAATCAACTTTCCCAATCCCTTAGAGGATTGTTTCTATTGACTAATTACTTCCCTCTCTTTACAAAGACTGGTTTTTAAAGCTTCATTTTCTATATTTATTTTTAAAAGTTGTCTTTCATAAGCTTTTATTTCCACATCTTTTTCCCTAATTTGAAGAGTTAAAATCCTTATTTTCTCTTCATAGTTTTGTTGAGCCTTTTTGTACAAAACTATATTATCCTCAAGTTTAACAACACCCTATTTGAAAGCCTCTACTTCTATAGTGCATGTTTTAACATTTTGATACTGTTCCTCTAGTTCTACTTTTAGACTATTAAATTTAAGAATACAATCTTTAGAACAAGGGTGTACCTCGGTATCTTCATAAGACAGAGCCATTAATCCAAGCTCTTCTTCTTCTTCCTCTTATGCCCAATTCACCACTCCATCTACAGTAACCAATGCTTTGGTTCCTTTAGGACTCCTGCTGTTTCCTCTTGGAAAGATTTTAGTTATTCTTGGACTGGTTCTATAGCTGTTCTTGGACTTCAGATTGCTTGTCTCAGTTTTATCTCCATTGCATTCTCTTTCAAAGTGTCCATTTCTTCCACAGTTATAGCATTCAACTTTAGACTTGTCATATCCTAATGGTTCATTAGGATCAACAGTCATTTTTCTTCCAGTCTTCTTGAAGAACCTATTAGATCTTACTGACACCATAGCAGCTTGCCATTTAAGATCCATCTCTTCAACATCAGCATCATCCATTTGGAACAAGTCATTAAGAGTTAATCATGGCCTGCTGTCTTGTCCAACAAAGAATGAGAAGGCGTCATTGTCACTAAACAATGGTGAATACCTTCCATGTGGATTTTGAGAGATCATAGGACTGCTTTCAATACTTTGAGGGTAAGTACTGCTTGTAAGTCCTCCAGTGTTATTTTTGAAGTAAGTACCGCTGCTAGATCAACTAGCGGTATTTTGAAAGTGAGTACCGTTGTTCCCATCTGACACAAAAGCCAAATTAGACTGAAGCAGTTGCTGTCTATACTTCAGTGCCTTTCACATCCATCTCATATTCTCTAAGATTGTTGTAGAGATGACCAAACGAAATTGTTTCCAAATCATCTCTTGTGATGAAGTGCATAGCCATTGCTTTCCACTCTGGTGGAACACTTCTTAAGAATTTTAGATTAGCTTCTTCATTAGGGATTACTTGTCCATAAACTGCTAACTGAATAAGCAACTTGTTGAACCTTCCATATCCATCATGGATTCCCTCCATTCTGGTAATTGAGAAGTTATCAAATTCTTGCTTAAGAACAATCTTCTTGATTTTCTTAGATTTGTCATTGCCTCCAAATCTAAGTTTTATAGCATCCCACATAGCTTTGGCATCTTTATAATGATGAAATATTGGTAGAATGTCTTCAGAAAGAGCCATAGCCAAAGCAGTTCTGGCTTTTCTTTCTCTGATCTCTGCTTGTATCTGCTCAGCAGTCACAACAGGTAGAGCATAGCATGTACCGTCTGGCAACCAGTGTAACTTCTTTGGTGTGTTCCCATTCTTGATAACTTGCCACACAGTATGATCTGTGTGATTCAAGTAGTGTTCCATCTGCATAGCCCAAGTCTCATAATTGTCACCTTTGAGAACTGGGAGTTTAACAGCAGACGGAGTATGAGAAGATGTTGGTGTAGAGGTAGCTACATCATTCATGACTTGAGCACCTTGTGTTGGTGCAGGATGCGCAACTTTTGGTTGTCCTTGTGGTAGAACAAGATCAGTGTTCTGAACATCATCCAAGTGAGCATTAACACCATCTGGTTGAGACATTGATATTTGGTATGTGTGGAGTGTATAGGTTCGTGTTCTTCTTTTTCAGAGTTTCTCAACAAGCTCTGATACCACTTGTTGATCCCTTTGGTTGGATCTATATTCTGTTAAGAATTAGTATAATAGTTTGTAATCAAACTAAAACACTTTGAGCACTCTTACTAAACACTAAATAAGTTATGCGGAATCTAACTTATAAAGAACAGAAGAACATAATTACTTTTAACTATTCGATTCTCTTATTAATTGACTTGTATGAGGTACATGAAAGACATTGTACCTATGTTCCTTTTATAGAGTAAGGAACCCTAGAAACCTTAGAATATTCTATAAAGATAACTATATCACAGACGATATATTATCAATATTCTAACTATTTAGGTATATCACATAAGATATACTCTAACTATAACTATGACATATCTTATACAAAGATATATTCGTCCTAATCATCATAGCAGTACTTACTTTATACGTAGCAGTACTTACTATGTACCGCATTAACACTAACGGTACTTACATAACACTAACAGTACTTCGAATACAATAACGGTACTTGACACTTAACAAATAATTCCCAACATTCTTGGATTGACACACAAGCATAAACAAGTTTATAAGGCTTGTTTGATTTCAGCTGTTTTCATTAACCTAGTTTGCAAAATCTTGTTTCCAAAAAAGTTGTTTTCAGAAATTGATAGGTGTGAAAACACCCATCCTTTAACCACTTAATTATAATAATAACCAAGCCAAAACGTGTATTTTATGTCGTAAATGTCAGAATTATGCGTGGTTTGTGTTTTTGTTGTGATTTAGGATAAAAAAATGAAAAAGGAAGAAAAAACGGGCTTTCACGGGCTTTTATCGAAGAAAAAGACAAAAGACGAAGTCAAGAGATCAAGAGCACAAAAAGAACGGAAGTCCAAGACCTATTCTAAATATTTATCGAAGAAAAAGTCTAAAGACGGAAGTTTAATAAAAGCCGAAGAACTCAAGTCTAATTTATGAAGAAATTACAAGACGAGTTTAATTAATCCCGAGACAAAGTCGAGAAACTCGAAGAACTTAAAGAGACGAAAGACGAGAAAGAAAGAAAGAAGCAACACATGCTTAACCTTCCCTAATCACTATAAATACCCTTCATTTCACCACATTTAGTTTTGTTAGCTAATTTGACAAATTAGTCTCTCCACCATTTTCATTACTTGCACAACTTTAATTTCATGTCATTTACTATATTGTTCTTTAATTTCATGTCTTAAATTTCTTTCCTTTTAATTCCAAGTAAGTCTTTTAATTTCGTTGTTAATCTTATTTTTCTTTAATCAAGCTTTTCTTTATCATTCTCATCCTACTTTTCTTGTTTTGATTTGTTATAAATTCGGATTAAGCAATCTTTTGCTTAATCTCTTTGCTTATTTGATTAAAAAGTTTGTCTTTTCATTTCCATCTAAGCTTTTATATGAATTAAGCTATAAGTTTGACAATCTTATTGGCTTATTTTGTGTTTAGCTTATTTGCTTTTAAGTTCTCTTAAAAGTTTTATCTTTTTAAAGTCCATTTTATTAAGTTTTCGTATTTTGTGTCTTGAAAGTTTTTAAATTTGTTGCTTATTGTCTCGTCTTATTATCATTTCAGTTAAGTTTTGGGTAATTGCTTATTAGTATTAGCTTATTTGGTTCTTGCTTATTGCAAATTCTACTTCCATCGAAAAGTGATCCTACATTGCGACGGCTAACCCTCATTCCGATAGTGACAATCGGCTTAGGGTTTTGCATTCCGACAGAGGATTGCGATTTAGTAACTCCCCCTTATTCTGATCAAGATTCCGATCGCTCATTGCGATCGTGGATTGCGACGGGTCTTAAGGCTACATTGAGATGAAGTGCTGCCAAGATTTCACTAACCATATTCCGATAGTTTCCACATTCTGACAGGGGGATTCCGATCTGAGATTCCGACAGGTTTGTTCAACATTGTGATAGGTGAAGTGTTATTCCGATAGGACTTGGTTTCAGTTATTCCGATAGGGGATTCCGATCACATTCCGACAGGAACATATTCCGACCATTATTCCGATGGAGTGGTAAGTTTGCATTCCGATACCTACATTCCGATCTAGCATTCCGATGGCTTATGGTAACAACATTCCGATGGGATTCCGATGGATTGTGGTTTTGTTTTATTTTTAAGTTTACATTTTTGTTACTTTGTCAAATTTACTTTTCGTCAATCATTAATTTTTGTCATTTAGTTAAATTACCTTTTAAAGTTTTTAATATTGCACCATTTACTTTTTAATTAGTTTTAGTTTTAATTACCCGTCATTTACTTTTAAAGTCTTGCACATTTACTTTACTACAACGACAAATCTATTGTTTCCCACCAAAAGACGACTGAGTCGCACGTTTAACGGTATTCAATTCGAAGAGATCGGACGATAATATTTTATACTTGGTAAATCCGTGTATTAAATGGCGCCGCTGCCGGCTCTTTTCGTAAAGATTAATGGTTTTCTGTGAGAGACGCGTTGAATTTTGGGATCCGTTCACTCGTGAACGTTATTTTTCTTGCTCAAAAATTTTCAAAAATCCATAAAAATTAAAAATTGTTAAAAATCCATAAAAATTAAAAATTTTCAAATATCCAAAAAGATTTTTATTTTTATTTTTATAGTGTATATATATTGTCTATTTCTTTGGTATTGTTTTCTTTTGCTTTTGCAGGTGTATGCGTACTAGATCTTCAACTTATTCAGAGCCCGAGACTCGTGAAGATTTAGATATGGCTGGTGTGCACAACAACAATAATCCACCGCACCTCAACAATAATAATAACAACAATGTCCCCCCACCTGATCTTAGAACGATGGAGGAGCTTTGTCAACCAACCATGAACGGACGAGGAGGACCGATTGCACCGATGCAAATCACGGCTCTGGAGTTTTCGTTGAAGCATCACATGATCCAACAAGTGCAGAACACTTGTCCATTTCGCGGATTGCCGGTTGATGATGCCAACAAACACCTCGACAAATTCATTACCGTTACTCAAAGCATGAAGTTGCCCGGTGTTACTATGTATTTTCTTCGCCTTCACCTATTTCCACACACCTTATCCCACCATGCCGAAAAATGGTTTGACCGTCTTCCGAAGAAGTCAATTCATACTTGGGACGAGATGACTCAACGATTTTTATCACGCTACTTTTCACCATCCATGGTCACGAGCCTTCGCAATCAAATTAGTGGATTTACTCAAGAACCCGATGAATCACTTTTTGATGCTTGGGAATGATATAATGTTTTGATCGATCGATGTCCAAACCACAACATGCTCCCCGTCACCTTAATTGATACTTTCTACAACGGTTTAACTTTTTGTGATCGTGATACGATTAATGCAACCGCCGGCGGCACATTTATGAAAAGAAGACCTGAGGAGTGTAGAGAGCTTATCGAGAACATGAATAATCATCACAAAAATTGGGATTCATCCGCATCTTCAAGATCAAACCCGAGAGTCAATGTTTCTTCTACTTCTACAAACCCTGATATCACCGAATTGACCCGCGCAATGGTCGAAATGAGCAAAAACATGCAACTCTTGGCTACAAATCAACAACAACAAGTTAAAGTTGTTGCAACTTCTTGTGAGACTTGCGGCGGTCCTCATTCATACACTGATTGTCCTTCTACTCAAGACAATCCGGAAAAAGTGTATGCGGCTTATGGTAACTATTCAACGGAAAATTACCAAGCCCGACCTCAAGGTGATCGTAACTTTCTAAGTTACCGTTCTAACAACTTTCTTTCACCCTGTTTTTCTCCTCAAAACCACAATCCCAACAACTACAATAGAAGCAACCCAAACCCACCTCGAGCTTCTAATCCTTATCACCCACCCGCTCAACAACCACCACCCATAAATCATGATGTTGAAGCCTTAATGAGAACCCAAGGAGAGCAAATCAAGAATCTACAAAGCCAAATTATCAATTTGAAAGGGGATATCGCTAAGCAAGGAAATGATATTAGATCCGAGCTTCGACATGATATTCAAACTTCTTTTAGCACTCAAACAAATGATTTGAAGAATATGCTGGCTAGTTTCTTACCAACTACTCAACCCTCTACTTCGGGCTCTCTACCTTCAAATACCGTCACCAACCCAAGAGCGAATGTGAGTGCTATTACTACACGCAGAGGAGCAACCTTAGTAAGACCATCTATCTCTCCCCCAGTTACTCCATCTACACCTCCTCCACCACCATTTATCCCTCCTACTCCCACGCCTATTATTAGTTCTCCATTACCGTCTCCACCTCTTACTGAAGTACCCAGGAAGAACCCTTCACCAACCCCACTTTCCACCTTTAAACCTTCAACATCTCAACCTTTACTTGCTACACCTACACCAACTAAACCCAACATTCCTTATCCATCTCGCTTAGACAAGGCCAAACTGCAAACCAAGGATGACATTCAAGTGTCAAACTATTTGAAGAAGATTTCGGAAATGACCATCACTTTTAGCCTTGTTTAAGCTCTAGCACAAATGCCTAAATTTGTTAAGATGTTTAAGGAATTGCTTAATAAGAAGGAGAAGATGGCCGAGTTTGTTAATACTCGATTGAATGAAAATTGTTTTGCCGTCCTTCTAAAAGAACTTCCAGAGAAACTTGGAGATCCTGGTCGTTTTGTGCTACCATGTACTTTTCACCAAACCAAAGAACTTACTGCCTTAACCGATCTCGGGGAAAGTATTAATTTAATGCCTTTAAGTGTTTGGAAAAAGTTATCATTACCCGACCTTACTCCAACAAAGATGACCCTGGAGCTAGCAAATCGCACTCTCGCTTACCCTCTTGGTATTGCCGAAGATGTGTTTATTATAAGTTGGCACCTTCACTTTTCTTGTCGACTTTATTGTTGTTGATTATGAAATGGACCCTCGTATTCCGTTAATACTTGGTCGGTCATTCTTGAGAACCGGAAAAGCCTTAGTTGATGTTGCCGAAGGTGAGTTAATCTTAAGGGTCGGGAATGATGCACAAGTATTTAAAATGGGGAAGATCACAAACAAATCCAATGGAAGAGAATCAGTGAATATGATTAATGCGCTTGATGATTTTGTAGTCTATAACAATCCTCTGTTCGATTATTGCTATGATAATCCACTGTTCCAAGACGATGTGGATGATTTTCTCTCCAATTCTGATCCTCCACCAATTTATGATTCTCCACCGATCTATGATGCTTTTGATGATGATTCTAGTTTCGATGGGGATGATTATGATAAGTTTACTTCTGAGTATCCAGACATGCCCGCTTATGATGATTTTGATGAGGCTGATACTCTCTCGAGTGATTCTTCTCATGATGACATTGCACCTACATTTGATGAAGATCCTCCGCCAACCATGCTTAATCCTACTTTGGATGACTACTCATTTGAGGAAGACTTTGCTACTTTTCTCAACACTTACTTCCCAAATGAGAGTGATACTCCTCCTTTGGACTTTGATGATTATGGTCTTTATCCTCCTTTGGATATGAAGAAACCCGTTTCAAAGGAGAAGAAGCCGGACGACACCGATATCCGCAGCACTTATGTCTTAACTCCTCTCTATCCTCCGTCTGAGGATGAGATTGCGAGATTTATGATCGGATCCTCTTCAAGGTCTGTTGAGCCTGAGTGTTATTTTCCCCTAAAGGAAAAGGTGTTCGACCCCGGTATTGCACTATTTGATGGATGAAACCCATGTATTTGATCCCGGTGGATGTGTTTCAAGCTTCTTCCTATGCTAATCAAGGTCGAGTCAGGCTCACGACTCGGTTATAAAAAACAAGCGCTTCTCGGGAGGCAACCCGCAGTATCTATCCATTTTCTCTATTTTCATAATAAGTGTAGGGGGAGACCCTAGTATGTGTTTGTTGTTTTCTATCTTATCATGTGCAGGGATTTGAGCTTTCAAAGACACATTCTTGATGACTTTTAACGACCCGTGATTCTGTTTTCCCGTCTTCTTGGTTCTATCCTAAACTCTTTTGATTCATTATTTTATCAATTATGATTGAAATAGGAATCACTTTAGTTGTCCTTTCCTTAGCAAGATTTAAACAAAGTGCACAATGTCCTAAGTGTAGGGGAGGTTACTTCCACATGCTTAAACATTGAGGACAATGTTTATATTAAGTGTAGGGGGACTTCTATCAAAGTTAAGTGGGCTTTTCCTTTGCATTTGTCCTCATTTTGACCAGAAAATCAATTTTTCGACATTTTTCAAAAATTTTAATCTATTTTGGCCTAGTAGTTTTTCCTTTGTTATCGTTATTTACTTTCTTTGTTAGAATAAAGTTTAATAAAGTGGTTTTAAATTTTTCAACGTTGTGAATCTTTTGACTCAACCCGAGTTTACTTATCTAAGTTTACTCTAGCTAGTATCCTTAACGTGTTTAAGTCAAGTTTTGCTAGGCTTTTATATAGGGAACTTTAATACGCGAAAGTCTTAACTCTTACGGGTTAAGAACAAGAACTTTTCGCAAGTTCCTATAATTGATCCTAGAGAGTCGTTTATCAAGGGAACTTTAAAATGCGAATTCTAAACTTGAAAGAGTCTAAGAGTTTGCAAGATCCTATAGATGACTCGAAAACCCAAAACTTTGATTTAATAGGCTAAGCATCCACGAGTCTCATTCCTTGAGATTTTAAATTGTGGAGAACGAGAGATGATAGAGTCAATTATAAGTTTGGTATTCTTTCATGAATTTATTTGAGTTGATTATAAGCTTTTTCTCCCATCGCTTGTTAATAAATATATTTGCAATAAATAAGGTCGTACGATTTGAAAAGTTACTTAGCTTCTAGCCTAAGATCGTTTAATAGTTGCTCATTATTAATTAGAGTTCATAGCCAAGGCATAACTTTGAAGCGGGATGCGAAGATTGGCGAGTCCGAAAAGGTCCTAACAAGACATGAGGGCTACATTTTGTTGCTAAAGATCCCAAGTGATGTGAAGAATCATTTATCAAAAACCAATATGAAGGATCGAGACACACGGCGAAAAGCAAATACTCCCCTAAAGATCATGGAGAAGTCTATCCGAAAAGACCCTAGCAAGGTATGAGGATAAATAGATCCAAGTCCTAAAAGGAGGCGGATCGTTGTATATCAAAATCGCAAATAAAGATTGGAGAAAAATGAAGAAGTCATGGTCCAAATATGAAGAATCTCTCAAAAACTTCGAGTGAAGAAATTCCTATTATAAAGAGAAGACCATTATTTCATGAACGTCTCTCAAGATATGAAGTATGAAGTCGCTGCCAAATATCGGTCCGAGAAAGGTCTCAAATCGTGAAGCGAGTTATGCCAAGATATGAACTTTATGAGGTCCCGAGAAGCAATTTTTAAAGATTTTGTCCTTTAGCTAACTATTTATTAAATCGTCCTACTTAATTTTCGGCCCTAATAAATTATCGAAATAAGACAAAAATGCATCCTCGTGATCATTCAAGACAACAATAAAATATAAGAGACACATCTAGGAATAAGGGAGTCTAAGTAAATAATTGGCCCACATGAGTTTGTGATAGTTTGCTAACGTATAATAACAATGATCTCGTTTTTAAGCTTGGTATGGGGAACGTGAAACATGAGGATGATAATCATTCATGACATTCCAAAACCCAAGGTAAGTTTTTGATTTCTTTACTTGTTTTCTTCCTTTAAATATTTTTTTAATAAAGGCCAAGATGCATTGATTATGATGGAAAATGTAAAACTTGCTTTGTAATTAATACATTGCATGAGGACATTGCAATGGTCAAGTGTAGGGGATTTGATAGGTGTGAAAACACCCATCCTTTGACCACTTAATTATAATAATAACCAAGCCAAAACGTGTATTTTATGTCGTAAATGTCGGAATTATGTGTGGTTTGTGTTTTTGTTGCGATTTAGGATCAGAATATGAAAAGGGAAGAAAACACGGGCTTTCACGGGCTTTTATCGAAGAAAAAGACAAAAGACGAAGTCAAGAGATCAAGAGTGCAAAAAGAACGGAAGTCCAAGACCTATTCTAAAGATTTATCGAAGAAAAAGTCTAAAGACGGAAGTTTAATAAAAGCCGAAGAACTCAAGTCTAATTTATGAAGAAATTACAAGACGAGTTTAATTAATCCCGAGACAAAGTCGAGAAAGTCGAAGAACTTAAAGAGACGAAAGACGAGAAACAAAGAAAGAAGCAACACATGCTTAACCTTCCCTAATCACTATAAATACCCTTCATTTCACCACATTTATTTTTGTTAGCTAATTTGACAAATTAGTCTTTCCACCATTTTCATTACTTGCACAACTTTAATTTCATGTCATTTACTATATTGTTCTTTAATTTCATGTCTTAAATTTCTTGCCTTTTAATTCCAAGTAAGTCTTTTAATTTCGTTGTTAATCTTTATTTTTCTTTAATCAAACTTTTCTTTATCATTCTCATCCTACTTTTCTTGTTTTGATTTGTTATAAATTCGGATTAAGCAATATTTTGCTTAATCTCTTTGCTTATTTGATTAAAAAGTTTGTCTTTTCATTTCCATCTAAGCTTTTATATGAATTAAGCTATAAGTTTGACAATCTTATTGGCTTATTTTGTGTTTAGCTTATTTTTTTAAGTTTTTTTAAAAGTTTTATCTTTTTAAAGTCCATTTTATTAAGTTTTCGTATTTTGTGTCTTGAAAGTTTTTAAATTTGTTGCTTATTGTCTCGTCTTATTATCATTTTAGTTAATTTTTGGGTAATTGCTTATTAGTATTAGCTTATTTGGTTCTTGCTTATTGCAAGTTCTACTTCCATCAAAAAGTGATCCTACATTGCGACGGCTAACCCTCATTCCAATAGTGACAATCGGCTTAGGGTTTTGCATTCCGACAGAGGATTGCGATCTAGTCACTCCCCCTTATTCCGATCAAGATTCCGATCGCTCATTGCGATCGTGGATTGCGACGGGTCTTAAGGCTACATTGAGACGAAGTGCTGCCAAAATTTCACTAGCCATATTCTGATAGTTTCCACATTCCGACAGGGGGATTCCGATCTATGATTCCGACAGGTTTGTTCAACATTGCGATAGGTGAAGTGTTATTCCGATAGGACTTGGTTTCAGTTATTCCGATAGGGGATTCCGATCACATTCCGACAGGAACATATTCCGACCATTATTCCGATGGAGTGGTAAGTTTGCATTCCGATACCTACATTCCGATCTAGCATTCCGATGGCTTATGGTGACAACATTCTGATGGGATTCCGATGGATTGGGGTTTTGTTTTATTTTTAAGTTTACATTTTTGTTACTTTGTCAAATTTACTTTTCATCAATCATTAATTTTTGTCATTTAGTTAAATTACCTTTTAAAGTTTTTAATATTGCACCATTTACTTTTTAATTAGTTTTAGTTTTAATTACCCGTCATTTACTTTTAAAGTCTTGCACATTTACGTTACTACAACGACAAATCTATTGTTTCCCACCAAAAGACGACTGAGTCGCACGTTTAACGGTAATCAATTTGTAGAGATCAAACGATAAAATTTTATACTTGGTAAATCCTTGTATTAGAAATCTACTTTCAAAAGCCTTTCATTTTCTTCTTTAATCATCACTGTAGCAAAAGCCACAAGCTTGCAGCTTGTGGTCTTTTGGTTACAAGTAGTTTTTTCTTTGGTTGGTTGTGTTGTGCAGCTACCATCAAGGGTGGTGTGGTTTGTCTGTTGTAGACTCCACACCAAACTCCCTCATTTCCATCTTAGTTTAAAGATATTTCATACTCTTGGGTTCTATTGTAGAACCACAGCCAAGATTCCTCTACACTTCTCATAAGCTCTTAATCAGACAACTAGAAGGCATCAGCAGGTACATGCTTGAACCCTACTGACATTTGTTTTTTACTCTTCTGTGTTATGTGGATTTTCTCTTTGATGATTTGTGTGGATAATTGTCTAAATGCTAGTGTAATGAGTTGTTTATGCTTGTTTGCTATTAGATTCATTGTGTGATAGAGTTTAGATAGGTTTTTAGTCGTTTTGGAAATTTTGTGTTTGATAAAAAATTTCATCAGTTTGTTAGGGGTGTTTGGGATCAGGTTCTAAGCTAAGTATTTGACAACACTTAGGCTTAAAAACTGCTTAAACATGCTTTAATAGGACTTGTAGGTGTGTTTTTAGTCTTGGTTTCAGTTTGATAGCATAGAAAGAAAGTTTGCATGATAGCTTAAAAATCTATTAAATTAATCAGTAGGTTTAAAACTAAGTTGTTTTAGTAGATTATGATTTAAAATCTTTTAACCAGTGTAAGTTAGTGATAATCTAAGTCTGTATGCTCTTGGACTTGAGTTTGGTTAGGTTTGTATCAAGAATTGGTGGTTTGAATCTTACTTATTTTCCATTTGAACCAGCAAAAATCCACCAGACCTGCCCATGTACATCATTGACTGCTATTTGCCTCGTTTGGTGTGATTCTTGTATTTGACCAGTGTGTTTTTGTGCTATTCTTGACTCCCCACACTCCCATGAGTGTGGGGGTGCCATTGTTTCCAAAATCCATCCACAAAACAAGCAAGAAATAAGCTTAATCGTTTTTCTGTTATAGAACAGTGGGAAATACTACCCACTGATAGTATATTGTTACCCACTGTTGGGGATAAGGACAAAAGTCCATGTAATGTCATTGTCAGTTTTTTACTTTTTTGTCTTTAGTGCCTTAAAAGTAACATTTTTCAGTGTTTTTAATTTTCCCTGTTTTGTATATTTATTTTAAGATTTATCACTAAGTTAAATTTTATTTTACTGTTCATTTAAATTTTTTAGCATTATTTTTAAGTTTTAATTAGTTTTAATTCAAACAGTTTTTGTCTTTTAGTGATAAAAAGTGATATTTTAATTCAAACAATTTTTCTTATTTCAAGTAAAGTAATTTAAGATTTATAGAAAAGTAATTTAATTTTTAACTTTATTTAATTATTTTTTAGAATTAATTTAAGTTAAATTAGGTTTTTAAATATTATGTTTTTGTCCTATTAGGTAAAAAAGTAATTTTTCGAACTTTTTCATTTTTCTACTGTTTACTTAAGTAAAATAGGATTTTTCAAAAAGTAAATTTATTTCTAGCACTATTTTATTATTTTCTTATCATTATTTTAGTTTAAAAAGTGTTTTTAGCATTTAAAAAATAGAAAAATAGTTTTAAAAATTTAGGAAAAATACTTTTTAGTGTTTAATTAATACAAGTAATATATTAGTTTGATAAAATAATATTTTGGGCTTTTTCTTAATTATATTTAATTTTGGGGCTTTAATTATCATTTAAAATTGAATATTTAATTAATAAAAGGTTTTAAAATTTATTTATTGAATTTTTATTCTTATTTATTTTATTTTAGACTTAGTTTTAATTTTTAATTAATTTTTAGCTTTAATATTTACTTTCGTCGCGTTTTACGTATTTACGTTCGCGTTTTACGTCATTCGTCGTAGTGTAATCGTAGTGTAGCTCGTCTTTGAATTATCTTTCTCCAAACCCAAAAACGACACTAATCCAGACTTGATTTATTATATTGGCCTAAAACATACACACCTCCGCCGAGAACGAACTCGCATTTATCGATTTTACAGTTTTCCTAAATCGTAAGACTTAATACTTGCCACATACGCGTTTTTCGTAAAATGTGTACGATTATACCTACATCAGTTTATAAGGTGAAACTCGACGAGTAAGGTGTAATATTGAAGAACAAAGCTCGACTAGTAGCTCGTGGATACAAGCAAATATTAGGCATCGACTATATGGAATCCTTTCCACCCGTCGCCCGTTTGGAAGCTATTAGACTATTCCTCGCTTATGTTGCACATATGAATATGATCGTCTATCAGATGGATGTTAAGACGGAACTTCTTAATGGTGAAATCAAGGAAGAGGTTTATGTTCAACAGCCGGATGGTTTTGTGAGTTCTAAATATCATAATCACGTGTACAAGCTTAAGAAGGGTCTTTATGAGTTGAAGTATTACACAAGGCTTCGCTAAAGGAAAGGTGGATCCCATGTTGTTCATTCAGAAACGAGGGACAGATATGATTATGGTGCAAATATACGTCGATGATATTATATTTGTTGGCTCGACCCAAACCTTATCGGATGAGTTTGGGAAACTCATGTCTTCCAAGTTTAAGATGTCATTGATGGGCAAGGTATCATTTTTCTTAGGTATTCAGATATCTCAGAGTCCAAGAGGCATCT
The DNA here is from genome assembly GCA_025667525.1 of Glebionis coronaria. NCBI lineage: Eukaryota > Viridiplantae > Streptophyta > Magnoliopsida > Asterales > Asteraceae > Glebionis > Glebionis coronaria. Next base: position 328,452,062 of record CM046881.1, on the reverse strand, counting down.
TTAACAATCAATCCAAGCATTCCCTTGAATCGCTAAAGAACTATAAGATGGAATCTTGCGACCCCGTGGATACTCTAATGGTAGAAAGAACTAAACTAGATGCATATCCAAATGGGATTGCTATTGATCCAACACTTTATCGTAGAATGATCGGTACCCTTCCGTATATCATAGCTAGTCGACCTGATCCTCAGTTTTCTATGTGTATTGTGCTCGGTATCAAACTAGGCCTACTGAGTTACACTTAGCTAATGTTAAACGGATCTTTCGGTATATTAAAGGAACCATTAATCGGGGACTTTGGTATTCGAATGACTCTTCGATTGCACTAATGGCATATGCATATGCGGATCACGCATGTTGTCAAGATACAAGGCGTAGCACAAGTGGAACTTTGAAAATACTAGGAGATCGACTTATCAGTTGGGCGTCGAAAAGGCATAAAAGTGCTGCAATTTCTAGTACGGAGGTAGAATACATAGCTATTTTCGGTTGTTGTGCTCAAATTCTTTGGATGAGATCGCAATTAACCGACTATGGTCTAGGTTTCAACAAAATTCCGATGTACTAAGTGATCGACGTCGAAGTGCCGGTCAAAAAATAACCTAATTACCTTATACTAGATAGGGTAAGCGAGTATCGATCCACGAGGACTATGTGGTTTTAGTTTAAGTTTTAGAGTGATCACTGATCAATCAAAGTTTTGGTTTTGAAATCTAACAACTAAAATACTTTTAATAATAAAAATGCGGATTAAAAATTAAAATAATTATTAAGCTAATAGTAAAGCTAGAAAAATAAAATAAAGATGTAAACAGTTAAAAGAAAAATGTAATCCCTTCCAGCTCCTAATATTTATGGTTGGTCACACTTATAGATTATCGAAACTTTTTAGAACCGATTACAAAGATTATTTTGACTTAATATGAATGAATTAATGTCGGTATTTATTATGTTCATCAACGACTCGCAATAATAAATCTTATATTAATCCAACCAATAATTATGTTTTAACAATTTATTTAGGTACAACTTATGTTGATTATACGACCATCTTTTTTTTTTAACTAAATAAAATAAGTATGAATCGTTAACTAACAATAAATTGTCTCACACAAATAATTAAACATAATATTAAATCGATAAAAATAATTTATAAATAAATCATAAATCAATGCAATAAAAATATGATAATCTAAAAGTAATGATCAAACCATAAATAAAGTTACCGGAAGGAATTACAACAAAATTAGCCGGACATTGCGGTGTACCCGACCCACTGTGTATCCACCATCATCTTAAGATTCTTTTTGATAACAAGATGTGGCCTACCAAGTCCTTTTTTTTATTCCTCAAATACACAGCCCTCAAATGCCAATCTCCCTTGTCGTCTTTTTTTTATAATATATCCAACTACCTCCAAAAAGATTCCCCACAGTAGCGATTGTTTTTTTTTTACTTTTGTGCGGCTGAATGTATTGAAGGTGGGGTCTCCCTATTTGGTGCGGCTCTTTTTTTTTTTGATATCCTCCTTCAATATATATATATATATTATTGGGTATTGGGTCCAATGGGCCAAAAGTTTTTTTTTTATTTTTATTTTATTCTTTTAACATATAATAACTTTGGCCCAATAAAAAATTAACCCAACACCAATAATTGCTCAGACAAAGCCCGGACAAATAAAAGATGACCGAAAATAATGCGACGCGCTCAAATCTTTTTTTTTCAATATTTTTTCTTCATTTATCGGCGCTCACAATGTCTTTTCTCCAAAAAATTAATTAAGCGGCCATTTTATTCCATTTCGCTCGTAACCTGCATAATCACAAAACACACTCAAAGTACATATATAACGAAAAATAAATATATAAATGTACTAAATTAACATGCTATGAGGTGTATGCAAAATACACCGATTAACTCCCCTCAACTTAACTTTTAACGTCTCGTGTAAAAATAAAATAAAAATATACAAGCATGTTAATTTCATAATTTTCAATCATACTATTGAAATTTAATCAAAAAGATCACATTCAACCTAATACACTAATAACCATCTTACATGACAAATAATCCAAAATGATTACCAATATTTTTGTCCTTCTTAAACACTTAGCATAACCATTCCCATTGACTCCATTTGCTTTATATTTCATATAATTAACCATGTGTCCAACGTACCTATTACACACCTATAATCAATATAAACATTAATCTAAAACAAGAGGTGAGAATATCGTACACCTTTTATAACATTGGAGTTTTTATACCATAAGAGCACATCATAAACCATCATACTCTAGCTTACATACTTCCACTTTTTTTTTCTCATCATTTTTTTTTCACATTTTTTTTTCATTTTTTTTCACTTTTTTTTCACTTTTTTTTCACTTTTTTTCACTTTTTTTTCACATCACACATAAGCTCTCTCTTTTTAAGCCATTCGAGACCGTTTCTTATACAAGTCATCCCGAACGCTTTATACACTCCTTTCAAGGTTGATATAAAGACCAGTTATTCAGAAAAATGAATATTTATCCTATAGGTGCATACTAAGACACATCAGCACACGAGAACCGGTTAATTAAGTCTGTTTATTTAAATGGGAACAGTTATACTTCGTGCCTACTGGTACATCACATGATGGAATTATCTACCACATAGTCTAATTATACAATGCACTAAATTAAACTAATCTTTTTAATTTCATTACAATAATACAAGGATTGGGTTATTTCACATAAAATTGTCTCAGCTAAGTGCAATGCTATCCATCATAAAAATTGGCGTCTGACCCATGCTAACAACTAAAGTATCACCTTGCGCGGGTGACGAATCAGATAGGCAAGCCCAGTATATGACTACCACCAATAATTATGACAGTTCTCCAGCTCTTTTCGAAGGCCATCGTGCGCGGGTGGCGAGCCGAATAAGATCAATTTCAAGTGTCTTAACCCAACTATTACAATTTCATATTATTTATTTAAACTTTTTACTCGATCTAAGCAAAGGTAAGTAGAGGGAATTCAACCGGCGTGGTTTGATCATCTAATTATACATATGCCTAACTACATGCAAACAATCAAATCAATTTAATAACCAAATTATACAATGAAATCGGGTGCACCTGATAATTTCGGCCAAATCCTCGAGCTTGCTCCAATAAATCATCCACAAGCTAATCTTCAGAATCTGCAAACACTCAACAAACATATATGTAGAAGAAACTTCCACATCTAATTAGCACAAGACTCTTATAATGTGATTTAAAATTTTAAAATTTTTCAATTTTTCCCAAAAATCACATTTTAACCCATTTTGACCAAAATTTCACACAAAAACATGTAACACACATGCCACCCCCCCTCAACTTAAAGCATTGCATTGTCCCGAATGCAAAAACTTTAAATTGAAATTTTGGTTAAAAATCAATTTGACAAACTCACACAAAAACAAAAACCTAACTCACTTTCGTAGGAATCACGGTTGCATTTAGCGTATGCAACAAGCCTTTAAACCACTCGGTAGCCCGACTGGACGAGTTTTGTCTCGTGAGGGTTTGTAGTGAACACACCCACAAAGTTCCACAAACCACGGGTTGCCTCCCGCGAAGCGCTAAGTTTACCGTCTTCAGCCAGACATAACTCATATGAGTTATTGAGACGGTTGGATTGGTTCCAAGTAAACCACATCCACCGTTTCCATCTGATCACTCTCCAACTCAACATACGGCTTTAAACGGTGTCCATAAACTTTAAAAGGCTCTCCACCCACCATATTTTTTATTTCAATGGCTCCGTATGGAGAGACTTGAGTCACTATATATGGACCCGTCCATTTACTTCTTAACTTTCCAGGAAAAAGCTTAAGTCTAGCATTGAATAACCAAACTTTTTGACCAACCAAGAACGACTTCTTGGTGATGTGTCGATCATGAAAAGCTTTGGTTTTCTCCTTATAAATCCTAGAACTTTCATAAGCATCACGTCTAATCTCATCTAGTTCAGATAATTGAAGTTTTCTAGAACTACCTGCTTTCTCTAAATCCAGATTAACGGTCTTAATCGCCCATTCAGCCCTATGCTCTATCTCAATCGGTAAATGACACGCCTTTCCATATACCAACTTATACGGTGACATACCAATAGGAGTCTTAAAAGCCGTCCTATATGCCCACAAAGCATCATCTAACCTCAAGGACCAATCTTTCCTATCACTACGAACGGTCTTTTCCAAAATTCGCTTAATCTCCCTATTAGATACTTCAACCTGTCCACTAGTCTGTGGGTGATAAGGGGTAGCTATCCTATGATTAACTCCATAGTGTTTCAGTAATTTCCCAAATCTAAAGTTCTTAAAGTGGGAACCCCCATCACTAATTATAGACTTAGGAATTCCATGCCTAGCAAAGATATTCTTCTTAACAAACTTAAGAACTACACTATGATCATTTGTTCTAGTCGCCTCAGCCTCTACCCACTTAGACACATAATCAACTGCCACTAAAATGTAAACATTGCCATGTGAAGTGGGGAATGGTCCCATAAAGTCAATACCCCACACGTCAAAGATCTCAACAACAAGTATGGGATTCATAGGCATTTGGTCATGCCTTGAAATCCCTCCAACTTGTTGGCAACGAATACATGCTTTCACAAAAGACTGGGCATCCTTGAAGATAGTCGGCCAAAAGAAACCGCTTTGTAGGATTTTATGCCCAGTTTTCGTAGCACCAAAGTGACCACCACATGCATAAGAATGGCAATGAGCCAATATGTCCATATGCTCATGGTCAGGAACACATCTCCTAACGACTTGGTCAGCACACACCTTATAAAGCTCCGGATCCTCCCAAAAATAGTGCTTCAACTGGGAGAAAAAGTATTTTCTTTGTTGCTTGGACCAAAAATCTGGAAGCTTTTTAACAGCTAGGTAATTAACTATATTTGCGTACCAAGGAACCTTAGAAACCTCAAACAAACTTTCACCCGGAAAGCTTTCCTTAATCACATCAGAAGGGTTGAACGGCGGAGGAATAATTCTAGACAAATGGTCGGCAACTACATTTTCTGACCCCTTTTTATCCCGAATTTCTAGATTAAATTCCTGTAAAAGCAAAATCCACCTAAGCAACCTCGGTTTTGTCTCTTTCTTAGTCAACAAATGTCTTAAGGCACTATGATCTGAAAATACAATCACTTTAGAATGCCCCCAAATATATGACCTAAACTTATCAAGAGTAAAAACCACGGCTAACAACTCTTTTTCAGTAGTGGTGTAATTCATTTGAGCTTCTGAAAAAGTCTTACTAGCATAAAAGATCACAACGGGTTTCTTATCGACCCGCTGTCCTAGAACCGCCCCAGCGGCATAATCACTAGCATCACACATGATCTCGAAAGGCTTCGACCAATCAGGTGATTGCAGAATAGGGGCTTCTACAAGCTTTTGCTTAAGCATATTGAATGCTTTAAGACATGATTCATTAAAGTCAAAGCGCACATCTTTTAAGAGTAGATTGCAAAGAGGCTTTGATATAGCACTAAAATCTTTAATAAATCGCCTATAGAACCCGGCATGACCAAGAAAAGATCGCACACCTTTGACGGTAGTGGGAGGAGGAAGGGTAGAAATTACTTGAACTTTGGCACGGTCAACCTCAAATCCTTTTTCAGACACAACATGCCCTAATACAATTCCCTCTCGAACCATGAAATGGCTCTTCTCCCAACTAAGCACCAAATTAGTTTCGGTGCATCTTTTTAACACACTTTCAAGCTAATCAAGGCAGCTTTCAAAAGATTGACCAAAGATGGAGAAATCATCCATAAATATCTCTACATATTCTCCAACCATGTCAGAAAAGATACTCATCATACACCGCTGAAAGGTAGCAGGTGCATTACGCAGGCCAAAAGGCATTCTTCGAAATGCAAACGTTCCATAAGGACATGTAAACGTAGTTTTGGCCTGGTCATCAGGATGGATGGGTATTTGATTATAACCGGAGTACCCATCCATGAAGCAATAGAATTTCTTACCAGAAAGCTTCTCAACTATTTGATCAATGAAAGGTAGTGGGAAGTGATCTTTAGATGTGGCATTATTCAACTTACGGTAATCTATACACACTCTCCACCCAGTAACTGGTCGGGTTGTGAGTTTATCCCCATTCTCGGTTTCAACAACAGTGATTCTGGCCTTTTTAGGCACCGTTTGAGTAGGACTTACCCATTTACTATCCGAGATGGGATATTGATACCAGCATCTAACCATTTAAGAACTTCCGTCTTGACTACCTCTTTCATATTAGGATTCAGACGCCTTTGCGCATCTCTTGCTGGCTTAATATCTGGGTCCGTAACAATTCGATGCATACATAATGAAGGGCTGATCCCTTTCAAGTCTGCAATCGTCCATCCTACTGCTGCTTTGTGCTTGGAAAGCACTTTTAAAAGTGCTTCCTCTTGTGATTCAGAAAGATCAGAAGCAACAATAACGGGTAATGTATTGTTAGGACCTAGAAAAGCATATTTGAGATTGGATGGCAAAGGTTTTAGCTCAAGAGTTGAAGGCACCTCTAGAGACGGCTTCGTAGCCGTGTCAAAAGTAGAAGGCAAGGGCTCCACTTTATAAGACCAAGGTGGTTTTTGATGGTCCAAAGAACTGACCAAACACTCTTGAATCTCTTGAACTTCAGCAACATCAAGAATCTCCTCATTATCACCAGTTAGATATAATTCCAAAGGATCATCCTTAAGCATACGGGATGCATGCTTTTGAACTTCCTCATCAATCATATCTACTTGGTAACATTCATTCATCGTAGGAGAATTCATAGAATTAAACACATTCAATCTTATCTTCTTATTACCGAATGCAATATCCATGGCGCCAGTCCGACAATTAATCCTAGCATCTATCGTGGCTAAAAATGGGCGCCCAAGGATAATAGTTGGTTGAACATCTTTGTATTGTGACTCGGTGTCCATAACAAAGAAGTCAACTGGGTAATAGAAGTCATCAACTTTCACAATTACATCCTCTAAGATACCTCTAGGAATTTTGGTAGATCGATCGGCTAAGGAAATAATGGTGTCAGTCTTACGAAGAGTTCCTAAGTCATACTTATCAACCAAACAAGCAGGAAGGATGTTGATACTAGCACCAAGATCAAGGGCGCCTTCTTAATGGCAATATTTCCGACCACAACTGAAATCAACGGTGCTCCAGGATCTTTGAATTTAGGAGGAAGGGAGCTAGATAAGACTGTGCTAACATGCTTAGTTAGGTCAATCTTTTTAGGCAACGACGCCTTCAGCTTCCTCTTCTGGGTACACAAGTCCTTTAGAAACTTGGCATACGCAGGAATTTGCTTGATAGCATCAATAAGGGGGAGATTGATTTTAACTTGCTTAAAAGTCTCCCACATATCCTCAGCGTGAGGACCCTTTTTAGCTAACCTTGCAGATGTCGATTTCTCCAAATCCGTAGGGTAAGGTGTGCTGGACACACCACCCTCCCCAACTTCAGGAGATTCAGTAGCTTTAGGATTCGGTGTTGTTGGTTTAGGAAAATCATTTAACAAATCATTCACCAACTCAGAACCAGACTTAACATTATCAGAATCTTTACCTTCAACAATGATTTCGTCATCGGTAACGAAATCCTCGACATCAGGAGAATTTGGAATTCCCTTGTCATTGTTGTAGATTTTACCGTTTCGAAGAGATGTCACCATATTCACGTGCTCATTTCCATTTTTCTTGTGTGCGGGATTCATGGTGGGGTAGCTCGGTAGCCTTCCCTCATCTCTTTTGCTTAATTGATCCGCTAATTGACCAACTTGTCTCTCAAGAGCTGCAATAGATTTAGTAGTGGTCTCGTGTCTTTGATTAGTGACCTCGAATTTTCTATTGATCTCTTGATTGTTGGTAGACAATGAATCCATAAGCCTATCAAACTTTCCGTCAAGGTTCAAGAGACGGTTGTCATCTTGCCCTTGGCCCTGATTTGGATATTGTTGTTGTGGCCTATGATTGTAAGAATTTGGTTGGAAGTTAGATGAATCGCCACCCTCGTACCTTGGTTTGTAACCATAGTGTTGTTGTTGGGCATTATTAGGGCGACTGTCTTCATCTTTCCAACGGAAATTGGGGTGATTGCGCCATCCAGGATTGTAACTTTCGGAGAATGGGTCATTTCGTGGACGACCACCATAGACTCCATTTACCTCCTCATTTGGTGGTGCCCCCCAACTTTGACAATTATCGACAGAGTGACTCGGATCACCACACATTGATCACCCACTATGCGACACATTAGACACATTTGGAACACCTTTTCCTATATTTTTCAACAAAAGATCAACTTTCTTACTTAACTCGCTAATTTCAGAATTTGTGCCACGTTGGTTAGACACATAATTGACGGAAGATGGGTGGTTGTTTCGATCAACTGAAGCTTGGGTCTTGGAACCTTTGCTTAGTTTTTCAAAAAACTCCCATTCTTCCTCCATAGGCCGCGAGAAAAACATACCCCCACTAGTGGCCATCACAAATTGTTGGTTGTTATAGTCCAACCCATCATAGAAGACTTTGACAAGCTCCCATTTTGGAACATCGTGATGAGGGCATGTTCTTAATAACTCCTTAAGTCTATTAAATGCTTCATGAAACAGCTCGCCTAGGATTTGACGAAAGGATTTAATCTTATTCCTAATGGCAGTAGTTTTACTTATAGAATAAAATTCCTCAAGAAAAGCAGATTGCATTTCAGACCATGAGTTAATACTACCTGGCTCAAGAGATGAGAACCAGTCCTTAGCTTGATCTTTAAGTGAGAAAGGAAAAAGGCGAAGTCTTACCTCATCCTTGGTAATGTTATTAACCTGATGTGTGTCAGCAATTGAGAAGAATTCTCGCAGATGTGCGTATGGCTCCTCACGACCTCTAAACACTGGCAAGATTGCTATGAGGTTCGGCTGGATCTTGAAGTTACTTGTAACCCCTTTAACCGGATCCGGATAAACGATAGGCGAAGGATCCTCGAAGATCCCCGGCCTGTAATAAGAATCAACACCCCGTGGTGGAGATTCTTCTCCGCTGCTACTTCCGCTAGCACTTCCGCCAACATCTTCGTCACCTGGCATTTCAGCGAAAAGCTCTGCTAAACCTGAAAAATCAAGATTAGTAGAAAACTGTCGAAACGTCTTCCTTCTTAACCTTGCACTTTTCTCAACATCGGGATCGTAAGCTAACGGTGATGTACGTCCCGATCTACGTGTGCGCATACACTAACCTGCACACTCACAAGAAACAAAACAAAACAAACAAAACAAAACAAAACAAGAAAAATAAAATCTTTTTGTATTTTTGTATTTTATTAAAGAAAAATATTAACAAAAACTTAAACGAAAAGCTCACTGAGTCCCCGGCAGCGGCGCCAAATTTTTTATCGACGTCGAAGTGCCGGTCAAAAAATAACCTAATTACCTTATACTAGATAGGGTAAGCGAGTATCGATCCACGAGGACTATGTGGTTTTAGTTTAAGTTTTAGGGTGATCACTGATCAATCAAAGTTTTGGTTTTGAAATCTAACAACTAAAATACTTCTAAAAATAAAAATGCGGATTAAAAATTAAAATAATTATTAAGCTAATAGTAAAGCTAGAAAAATAAAATAAAGATGTAAACAGTTAAAAGAAAAATGTAATCCCTTCCAGCTCCTAATATTTATGGTTGGTCACACTTATAGATTATCGAAACTTTTTAGAACCGATTACAAAGATTATTTTGACTTAATATGAATGAATTAATGTCGGTATTTATTATGTTCATCAACGACTCGCAATAATAAATCTTATATTAATCCAACCAATAATTATGTTTTAACAATTTATTTAGGTACAACTTATGTTGATTATACGACCATCTTTTTTTTTTAACTAAATAAAATAAGTATGAATCGTTAACTAACAATAAATTGTCTCACACAAATAATTAAACATAATATTAAATCGATAAAAATAATTTATAAATAAATCATAAATCAATGCAATAAAAATATGATAATCTAAAAGTAATGATCAAACCATAAATAAAGTTACCGGAAGGAATTACAACAAAATTAGCCGGACATTGCGGTGTTCCCGACCCACTGTGTATCCACCATCATCTTAAGATTCTTTTTGATAACAAGATGTGGCCTACCAAGTCCTTTATTTTATTCCTCAAATACACAGCCCTCAAATGCCAATCTCCCTTGTCGTCTTTTTTTTTATAGTATATCCAACTACCTCCAAAAAGATTCCCCACAGTAGCGATTGTTTTTTTTTACTTTTGTGCGGCTGAATGTATTGAAGGTGGGGTCTCCCTATTTGGTGCGACTCTTTTTTTTTTTATATCCTCCTTCAATATATATATATATATATATATATATATATATATATATATATATATATTATTGGGTATTGGGTCCAATGGGCCAAAAGTTTTTTTTTATTTTTATTTTATTCTTTTAACATATAATAACTTTGGCCCAATAAAAAATTAACCCAACACCAATAATTGCTCAGACGAAGCCCGGACAAATAAAAGATGACCGAAAATAATGCGACGCGCTCAAATCTTTTTTTTAATATTTTTTCTTCATTTATCGGCGCTCACAATGTCTTTTCTCCAAAAAATTAATTAAGCGGCCATTTTATTCCATTTCGCTCGTAACCTGCATAATCACAAAACACACTCAAAGTACATATATAACGAAAAATAAATATATAAATATACTAAATTAACATGCTATGAGGTGTATGCAAAATACACCGATTACTAAGACAACAAAAGTGCAATTGCCTTATGCTGCAACAACGTTCTATTCTCCCGGTCAAAGCATATTGACATTCGATACCACTTTATCAAGGAGCAAGTGGAAAATGGAGTGATCGAGCTTTACTTTGTAAGATCTGAGTATCAATTGGCGGATATTTTCACGAAGGCTTTAGATCGCGCTCGAATTGAATTTTTGGCCGACAAGCTAGGATTGAGAACTTTCTCGCCCCTGACTCTAAAGGCATTGGCAGATGAAGTGACTGAATAGTGGTGGTAAACTATTCTCCGTATTCATAGTGATCATTTATATATATTGTTTATATTTTTATCCACAAAACAAATATACAAAAACATAAAACCATATAAAAACCATAAAAATTGAAAATTTCAGAAAAAAATCCAAAAATATTTTTACTTTATTTTTTCAAAGGCATGTCTTTTGGTACGATAATATTTACGGCCTTAGAAATGTCGATTAATATTGACACGACACCATAAATAGAGTTCGTACAAATTTTTTAAATATTTCATAAAACATGCCTAAATGGCTTGTAGTTATTTCAGACTTCAACCCGCTTTTCATATTAAAGTCAAGTATTTCTTATGAAAGCTTTGGTTCAAGAACGGAAATTAATTTTCTCGGGCATGGTTTACTTTATAACCATGTAAGGGACTGTGTTTATGTTATAACACAATATAACACGAATGTATGTACGCATCAGTGCATTTATTTGTTAAAACGAGAGAAATCTTGTTTTTATGAAGTTATCATCTCCACAAACTGTAGCAATTCACATTTGGTATCTACATACTCACCGATGCGACTACTCAAACGACGACTACAACTCTTTCAATAGAACACGGGTCAACAATTCAGGGGGGGCAATTGTCAAGCATTCAGAATCTTTGATGCCGAAAGCGCCAAGTTCACAAATTGGTGTTAAGACAACGATACCAGTCGTACATGTGGTGTAAAGAGATGAATTCAGACGTGACGAGACGACCAACATTTACCGACAAGAACCATGTGATCTTATCATATGATGTTCTCATCAATAAGGTCCAACCTTGTCAATTCACTCTAATATGGTGAATATGTGATCATTATACAAATCGGTATCATATCTCACAAATTGATGTCGTGAAAATAAAACAGACTTGCATTTTTCTTCCCAAAAGCTTTGTTAAAACTTTATTAAATCAATTGATGTCAAAAATATCGGTTGGGTTAATATTTTTAATATGGAGGAGAAAATGTGATTTAAAATGAGACATGATTAATCAAAAATGGTTTGACTTAACGTGATGGGTCATCCCGACATGTGCGAAATGTTTTCGAATATAGTGGCATATGTTAAGGGGGAGAATAATAGATTTGCATATCAAAAATGGATTTCATGGTGACGTTTACTTACCCTCAACCCATTTATTTCACGACGATGAAGATTGTGGTGACATAAGATGGTAGGATACGTTAAGTCCAATGATTCTTCTAGAACCGGAGGAATATTCCCAAGGACATTTCATAGCTAGAAATAGTAGTCCTTAGGAAAGATGGAGAAAGATTGTGAACATAGCTGAATGCCGATAAAGTACTTAAGTTAGCACTGGAAAAATCACAACAAGGGGCTAATGATGGTGTATTGGTAAGCATTGAAGGGGTTGAAGAATGAAAAATAATTGTAATGATAAAGGGTGAAAAAAAAGCCCTCATTACAACCTTAGGCAGAAAGCGGGTCAACTCATATGTTATTGAAGATACACATCATGGACCCAGTGATGTAATGCATAACCAATCCCAGATAACTCAGATATCTCTCAAAAGGTATTTGTTTTAATCACACGGAGACAACGCATTATCTATCGATTTATTCACTCCGAATATATTGATATTGAAATGGTGGCACTCCTCTCCATCCTCCTATCACTAAAATCCAAAATGCACGATCGATTCTAGAGCCATTTGAGATCATCAAATATCTCATTAGGACACACTTCCATATTTCCTTGCTTCTTCACACACTGTGAAAAGTAAGAAAGATATTAAGATTCCTACGCAAAATCTTCATGTTCTTTCCTGAACATCTGAGTAATACGGAAGTATTTACAATGAAGATGGAAATCCTTCTTGAGCGAACATCAAAAAGCTCATGGTAGGTGACTTGCGTGATTCTTTATGAATCAAACTTGTGATAACTGAAAAGCAACAACGGTTTAATTCTTAATTGAATTCAAACTCGTTCTAGGCCTCTACGCAATATCTTAGTGATCTTGCTAGAACATTCAGAGTAATACTATTAGGGATTTACAGTGACGAATGGAAATCTTTCTAGTGTTAACGTTAAACAGCACTTGGTAGGTAACTTGCAAAATTCAATATGAATCAAGCTCGTGACAACTGGAAAGCAACGATGGTGTGATTCTTTAATGAATCAAACTTGTTCCAGGAATCAGAATTGACGGCTTCAATCATGCGGATATTTTATCCAAATGATTCACTCTTTACGTTCGCAGTCAGCGTTGGACGATCGAGTAAAGAGAACGGGTTTACCGGCGAAATCTTGTCAAGGATCTTTTTAATTAAATCTACCTGCCACAAGTACGACATTTAATATCGTCCAACGGTCTTCACCGATCGGAAGTAAAATACCGAATTAGAATGAAATGTTCAAAGCCATTTCGTTCGTGTCAACTTATGTTACTACATTTGAAGACGGGGGCGTTGCGGAATCCAAGAAAAAGTCGTCCCCGCATGCTTATACTTTATACACTTAATACTTTAAAAAATTCAAGAAAGCCTAAAAGTCAAGTGTTCCGATGAATCGAACTCTGAAGCTTTCAAGAATTAAAAAGGTATAAGTATGTGGACATGTAGTCACGAAGAGGTGAATATCACAAGTGATGGATGCACAAGATCAAGGCAAGAGATTAAGGCTCTAGATTGATATCAAAGATCACATCAACATATTCACCGGAAAAAAAAGACGAAGACTACGAGCTTAAGACAAGCATGGTATCCTAGGTTTATTTTATTATTGTAACTTGGGTAACGCCCTTGTTTGGAGTGACCTCCCTTAGGGGGAGATTGTTGGAAATACGTTTTTACGTATTCAGGAAGATTCGGTCACTCCGACAATATATTAGTTAGTAGCTCGCAGTCAATGTATCTTTATATTAATCAAACAAGGATAAGCCCGGTCCATGTCATGTATGGCCGACCCATATTGTAAGCCCAAGCCCATCGTATATAAACCCTCACCTTTGATGGAGAGGGTGTGGTTCACTCATATTTTCACATAGTAAATGTATGTTTTACACACTATTTTTCTTATAAAGTGTGTGCGTTCTCACCATCTTTCTATCTCTACTCTTTCTATAGTATAAGCAAGATTTACATAATCTTACAATGTAATCATAAAAAGGTGTTATGAATTCATAAATAATCTTTACAAGATATACAAAATGCTAGAATTCAAACATGGATTAAAAGAATGCATCCAAATGAGCTAAGTTCTAAGTTTTATTGTAAAGTCAATTACTTGGAGGATTTGATTTATAATTATAAGTAAGATTACTCATGAGTAAATCTCAAAGCAAATGGGAGTACTTAGATTTATAATTTATTTCTCTAAAATTAAATATATTGTTAATTATATTGGAAAGAATATTTCAACTTAGAAATTGTTTTTAAGAGTGAAATAAAGTCTCTTATAAGTATTTTAAAAAAATAAAATCTACAAACTTGAAAAATATGTTATGATTTAAGATATGTGGTGAATTTAGTCTAAAGATAATATAAATAATCATTAAGTGAATCTTGAATGATGTATCTTACGTAGTAAGATAATTCACATAAATGAATGCCTTAAGACACACTAAACGATTCATTAAGGGCATTATATTATACATAGGATAAATTTTATCTTTTACATGAATGAAAGTTGATTTAACAACCTTTTATTCTAATGGAAAGATGTTAGAAAAACTATAGTAACATTAAAAGTCTAATTGGAAGACATAGAAGGAATGTTCGAAACATTTGAATCTAATTGAAAGACAATAGTAGGAACATTCAAATGAGTGTTGGATTTAGGAATTCATTCCTAGAACCAATAACAAAAAATACTACAGATATAATTGTGATAATAATAGTAGTATCCTTATGGTTGACAAATTTGGAGTTTGTTTAAATATCCAAACCATATAAGGAATGTTGAAGGTTTACAAAATAGTAGCATGATATACACTTAGTGCTAGTTTTAATTGAGATGATACTCATTTCACTTTTAGCAAGTCTTTTTTATGGATAACATCGTTTCTAGAAACTAACATGCTTGGTCTAAAACGATAGTTGCATTATATAGTTAGAATACTTTATTTTTTTGGAAACTATTATGATGAATATTTCCAGTAAGTGTTGTATACATCTTATAAAATGTAGTGTGACGATTAATATGATATTGTTATATCATAGTCACACGTATAATTTGAATTATCATCATGTTATTCAAAGAATATCACAACTTGTGATTATGAACAACTATTCTCGAAGTTCCACAAGATCAATAATCTAGTTTGTAGGAAACTATGCCTTATCAGCAATTGAATTGTAGTGACTAAGACGATAGTATTCAAACTAGAATTATCATGTAGTGATCTTAATTTGGTATTTGGATAAGGGACGTTTAATGACTTGTATTAAACAATAAATTGACGTACAAGGTATGATCGTTTTTATTAAATACTAATTGTGTCCTATATTTTCATGCTTAATCCATGGATATACTCTCTGCAGATCTGTATGTATTATATACATTCTAAATATCCGTTTTCGATCATCAACATGGGAATATTGTTGAAATAAGACAAATATGAGGGTTGGTTGTATTGTTGTTGAAATACATAAAGAATCTTCCAAATTCATAGGTTATTCAATGTGGGTGAATTGTTGGACTACCCCAACAATGTAGTTTTCTTTGTAGAACAACTTCATTAAGAAACTACACTAATGGTAAGATATTGCTTATCCTTAGACTTGAGATGAAAACGGATCTTCGCATAGCTGGATAATATTTCTTGATTTAGAGTAAATGTTGTGTCAGTAAAATGGGCAGTTATAAAACCTATTTAGAAATGTCTTTGACATGTGTGAAAGGTACTTGTAGTCAAAATGATATTTTTTCCTCCATGAATAGAGTATGGTACATACTGTGCCCCTCGTAGGATTGATCTAACGTTTGTATGGTCGCAGTGTAGTTAAGAAGTTTCTTATTACATTTGGTAATCTTGATCAACGTTAGAAACGAGAAACAAAATCGTTAATACACGATCCATATTTATGATTAACAAGTATCAGAAACAAAAGGGATGCAGGAATTTATACCAGAAGGCTGAGCTTGTATGCCAGAAACTAAACTCGGGTACTTTTAGGAGCATTGATGGTGTTGTTAGACAAATGGTCACTGATGTTCAAAAAAAAAAGACAAATGGTCACTGTTAGTATGAAAATACACTATGATGGAGACTTACGCAAGTGGGAGCTGTTGGGATGTGCGTAAGTCATAGATAGTATTTTATACGATCGGGAGTACGTGGGCCTAAGGGGTCGCATACTTAGACATCAAGATCATCTTTTATTAAGATATACGATATAATATAGCTATATATATTGTATAATCTTAGTTTGATAAAAGTGTATACTTAACGATAATCAGTTAATAAGTTCAAAGGTTTAGGGACAATCTTATGCTAAAGTCAGCACCCAAATAAATGTCCATGTATTCTGTTTTTTGTTTTCATTAAGTTATTGCTAGTATTAATAAAACATTTTGGATCCTAGCTAGCCCCGTGGCCCTTCCTTTATTTAACTATTGTCTCAATTGTTGTTAATTGTCAATATTTTGTGCCCACGGGCGTACATGTACTTATGCTTCTCCGAGAAACTAGAAGGATTCATTGAACCTACAAATTAACTCGTCGCATATGAGGGATGCAGACCCAACGATCACGGATTACGAATCCATATTAAACACCTTATTTTTAAGACGTTGAATGTAAGTTATGACTACCCACAACAAGTGATGGGTATTCTCTAAGACACACAATGTATGCTTAACAAAATACTTGTCTATAGGACATCTTTTATGGGTGTTCGCGGTAAGTCACACGTAATTGCATGATTATTCCATCAAATGTATATATAAAAGATAATTCAACTTGCGGCCACACACCAATAAAATAAACAAGTCCATAATTTACATACATTCAATAAAGACTTAGCTAACAAAGTAGGGAATCATGCGCACACATTTGAGAACCAAAATTCATAAGTCAACTTTTACACATCTTACCGACATCTGCCTGCACAAAAAATATTGTTTCACGACATGCATTGTGCGTAAAAAAATATTACAAGCGATTTATATAGTAAATTGTTCATTGACTTGAAGTGCTGCAAGCTCAAGTTGAAGTCACTCAACGAAAAACTAGGATGCTCGACTGTGACCCTTTCCATACCCGACAAGATCATGGTATCCCTAAGGCGAACCATAGGGACACTAACTACAACTTCATCGGACCTGGGCATGTGTGTCGCACCAACCCCCCATACTGTGGCTTTACCTTTGATCTTCTTCTTTTGTGCAGCCAGGTTCGCATGCAGATCATGTAACACCCCACTTGGATAAGTGGACCGTACTTAGTAATTATGGTGTGTCATCAAAGAATGCAAGGTAAATGTCTAAAACATTAATGACCATAAAGGAGACTGGAAACAAACATCGGTTCCAAACATAAGCTCCACACACAATGCAGAAGTAAAGAAGGTAGAATAAGGACTAAACAATGTCCAACAAAGCAAAATTATCTAAATACATTAAAAGAAACGAA
Source organism: Glebionis coronaria (assembly GCA_025667525.1). NCBI lineage: Eukaryota > Viridiplantae > Streptophyta > Magnoliopsida > Asterales > Asteraceae > Glebionis > Glebionis coronaria. The sequence goes on along the minus strand of CM046881.1, from coordinate 328,434,340 downwards.
GACAAGGGAGCCTCTATCCAAATGCGCGTACTCTTGATTTCCTAGCTTTGCCCTTTAGTACCTGTCGAATGGGGACATGGAAAGAAAATACGGTTGAGCAATACGCTCAGTGTGTGGATATATGACAATGAAATGAAATAGCATAAACATAAGAAAAGAATGAAATGAAGTACAGCGGAATAAGTGTATGTCTTGGAAAACCTGGTGTATGTTTATAAACTGGTTTATATTCTGAAAACACTTATGTTTATTTTATAAAAACTTTATTTTAAACGCCCAGAGCCCATATAGGTCATGAAGTGTCAACGTGCTTGAATACATAGAGGGGTGACCTCGTCATGCTATTAGAGGGGTTGCCTCTAATTATAATAGTTTGGGTGGAGGGATCAACTCCATGTAACGGATGTAAGGCACACACAGTTACCATGTAATCTACTAACTTGTACTAGGATGCACCCATTTGACCTACATGATAATAATATAAAGGCCAAATAACTAAAAAGTGACGCCGCGAGCAATCACTCTCACTACGAAAGAGTCATAACACTGGTGCCTCCGGTGTTACAGTTATGGTACCTCCATAACTAGGTGGAATTGGCATGCATCTATATAGCTCAGGCAATCTAAAATATTAATCATATTAAATACTGTTTAGTTTAAAGTAACTACTAGGGAAAACAAATGGCTGCAAACGGGGAATCCTAAGTATAGAAAAAGAATGTCCTTACTGAAGGACGAAATATTCGTACCTTATTTCCAGTAATAAGGATGAAAACGAAAGCGGTTGAATTACCCCGAGTTCACAATAACTACAATATAAAAGGGACATGAATGAGTTATCTGTTTAACTTATATTTATTGATCATTAGTTCACTTGACGTGTTCTTAACTTGTATTACTTGTTCTTGTCTTGTTTTATTGTTTCATGTTTTATCATGTGATCTTAGTGTTTCATGTGTCGTTGATTAGTATATTTCATGTTTTATGTGTCATAGTACTTGTTATAACATAATAAGTAACTTTCTAAAAATAGCAGGTTTCTATATATAGTAACTTTCCAAAAATAACTGGTTTCCATATATAGTAAGTTTTCAAAAATAGCAAGTTTCCTTAAATAGTAAGTTTCTAAAAATAGAAAGTTTTCATAATTAGTAAGTTTCCAAAAATAGAAAGTTTCCATAATTAGTATGTTTCCATAAATAGCATGTTTCTATATTTAATATGTTTTCATATTTAGCATGTTTCTATAATTAGTAATAAGCTTATTAAATAAGTAAATGATATAAGCTATAGTTTAATAAGCATATTATAAGCCATGGTTATTATATAGTAAAGTTTATTAATATTAAATACTTAGTCTTAACATAAGATTATTAATAAATAATATAATACATGATATCATAAGTAATTATTAATTAATAATATTACATGATTATAATAATTAAACTTTACCTGAAATGATTTATTGTATAATTAAATTAAAGTATAGTTATTAATTTAATTAAACCTTGATTAATAATGTAATTAATTTATTAAGCTAAGTCTTAAATAAATTAATTAAATGTACACGTACTTATAACATGAATAATTGTTTTTAATAATTATTTTAACATATAGTTTATTTAAATAAAGTGACCATGTTTAATTATCATGATATTATATTAATAATTATAACATAAGTCTTGTTTATTAATTAATTAAATTAACCATGTATTAATTAATGAAATTAATTAATAAAAATAGCATAAAGTAAATTAGCAAAAAGTTTAGCCAAACACACCTCTTGGTGTGTTCGGTTCTACCCGAGCCCAACAAGGACCCACCGAGACCATGGGAGGTCTCGGCTTCGCCTCGAACACCACAAATCACCTCAGCCTTGCGGATGTGGTTTTCTGTCCGACCACCACGTAGCCACTGGCTGTGTGTCGGTGCCACTGCCAAGCACAAAACACCTCCATCTTGGTCGGGGTTCCCCCTGCTGCGCACTGAGCACCCACCTAGAGTCAAGAGACTCTCGGTTGCCACTGAATTCAACCAACAGCCCCCGTTTGGGGGGAGGCAACCCGTGATCTATCCTTTACTGCTTTCATAAGAAGTGTAGGGGGGAGCCCCGTATGTGTTTGTTGTCTTGTTACTTGTGATGTGCAGGGATTAAAGCTTCAAAGATCCACCTTGATGATTTTTGACGAACCGTGATACCGTGTTCCCATCTTCCCGGTTCTATCCTAAACTCTTGTGATTCAATATTTCATATCTTATATGTTCACATTGAATTCACTTTAGTTGTCCTTTCCTTAGCAAGATTTAAACAAAGTGTATAATGTCCTAAGTGTAGGGGAGTTTACTCCCACATGCTTAAACATTGAGGACAATGTTTATCTCAAGTGTAGGGGGGACTTCTGTCGAAGTAAGTGGTCTTTTCCATGAATTTGCCCTCAATTTAACCGAAAAACTTGATTTTTCGACATTTTTCAAAATTTTTAATCTATTTTGGCCTAGTTGTATAGTTATATTTTCCTTTGTTATGTTTATTTTCTTTCCATTGCTAGAATAAATTTTCAATAAAGTGGTTTTTAAATTTTTCTTAGTCGTGAACATTTTGACTCAACCCGAGTTTACTTATCTAAGTTTACTCTAGCTAGTATCCTTAACGTGTTTAAGTCAAGTTTTGCTAGGCTTTTATATAGGGAGCTATAAAACGCGAAAGTCTTAACTCTCACAGGTTAAGAACAAGAACTTTTCGCAAGTTCCTATAATTGATCCTAGAGAGTTGTTTATCAAGGGAACTTTAAAATGCGATTTCTAAACTTGAAAAGGTCTAAGAATTTGCAAGATCCTATAGATGACTCGAAAACCCAAAACTTTGATTTAATAGGCTAAGCATCCACAAGTCTCATTCCTTGAGATTTTAAACTGTGGAGGACGAGAGATGATAGAGTCAATTATATGTTTGGTATTCTTTCGTGAATTTATGTGAGTTATTTATAAGCCTATTCTCCCTTCGCTTGTTAATAAATTTATCTGCAATAAATAAGGTTGTACGATTTAAAAGGTTACTTAGCTTCTAGCCCAAGATCGTTTAAAAGTTGCTCGGTACGGATTAGAGTTCATAGCCAAGGCATAACTTATTGAAGCGGGATGCGAAGATTGGTGAGTCCGAAAAGGCCCTAACAAGGCATGAGGGCTACAGTTTGTTGCTAAAGATCCAAAAGTGATGTGAAGAATCATTTATCGAAAATCAATATGAAGGATCAAGACACACGACGAAAAGCAAATACTCCCCAAAAGATTAGTGAGAAGTCTATCCAAAAAGACCCTAACAAGGTATGAGGATAAATAGATCCAAGTCCTAAAAGGAGGCGGATCGTTGTATATCAAAGGCCAAAATAAAGATTGGAGAAAAATGAAGAAGTCGTGGTCCAAAGATGAAGAATCTCTCAAAATTTCAAGTGAAGAAATTCCTATTATGAAGAGAAGGCCATTATTTCATGAACGTCTCTCAAAGATTCGAAGTATGAAGTCGCTGCCAAATATCGGTCCGAGAAAGGTCTCAAATCGTGAAGCGAGTTATGCCAAGATATGAACTTTATGAGGTCCCGAGAAGCAGTTTTAAAAGATTTTGTCCTTTAGCTAACTATTGATTAAATCGTTCACTTTATTTTCGGCCTAAATAACTATCGAAATAAGTCGAACAATGCATCCTCGTGATCATTCAAGACAAAAATAAAATATAAGAGATACACCTAGGAATAAGGGAGTCTAAGTGAATAATTGGCCCACATGAATTCGTGTTAGTCTGCTAACTTATAATAACAATGATCTCGTTTTTAAGCTTGGTATAGGGAACGTGAAACTTGAGGATGATAAATGTCCATGACTGCCAAAACCCAATGTAAGTTTTTAATTTCTTTACTTGTGTTTATCTTTTTATATTTAGTATTTAATAAAGGCCAAGGTGGGTTATTTATGATGGAAAATGTAAACCGTGCTTTAAAATTAATGCATTGCATGAGGGCATTGCAATGGTCAAGTGTAGGGGATTTAATAAGTGTGAAAACACTTATCCTTTTACCACTTATTTCCAATAATAACAAGACCAAAACGTGTAATTTATGTCGTAAAAGTCAGAATTATGCGTGGTTTGTGTGTTTATTGTGTTTTAGGACCAAAAGATGAAAAAGGAAGAAAACACGGGCTTTCACGGGCTTTTATCGAAGAAAACGAGAAAAGACGAAGTCAAAAGATCAAGAGTGTAAAAAGAACGGAAGTCCAAGGCCTATTCTGAAGATTTATCGAAGAAAAAGTCTAAAGACGAAAGTTTAATGAAGTCGAAGAACTCAAGTCTAAATTAAAGAAGAAAATTTTCAAGACAAGTTCAAATCCCGAGACGATGTCGAGAAAAGATAAAGAATTAAATCGATTCGAGAAGACGTGAAGAAAAAAAGAAAGAAGAGGCAACACATGCACTCCTTCCACTTTTCCTATAAATACCCTCCTAATACACATTAGGAGGGTGGTTAGTCTTTAGTTTAAGTTTTCATTTTTCACTTTTCTTTCTAGTTTTTAGAGAGAGAAAGTTCTAAACTTTCTCTCACTAAGTTTTCATCTTTCTTTTTTTTAATCTTTCAAGATTAAACATTTATGTATTGCTTATTCCATTAATCAAGTTCTAGTTAAGCTTTTAATCCTTAATCTCATTCTACCTTTCTTTGATTTTAGATTGATTTTGGTGCGAATTTCATATGATCCGTGTTGTTCTTAATGATTTCGTGCTTAAAAAGTTAATCTTTTTATCATTCCTTAAGTTTTCATACGAATAAGCTTTGAGATCTTTGTGCTTATTGGCTTATTTTTATTTTTAGCTTATTTACTTATAAAAAGTTTTCTTAAAAAGTTTACATTTTTATTGTTTGATTTGAAAGTTTGCTTATTTTTGAGTTAGGAAAAGTTGTTATTAGTGCTTATTTGATCCATTTCACTTTTGATTCGTGGTAGTTTTGGGTATTAGCTTATTCACTATAGCTTATTACCTAGCTTATTTCGGATCCCATAAAAATCGGAAAGGGTCTAAACCCCTTTCCGATCAGCTTATTCCGACCAACACACCATCCCCTCTTTCCGATTGTCAAATCGGAAAAGGGTTTCTGCATATTTCGATTAGCATCCCCAATATTCCGATCCATCAGATCGGATTATGGTTTTGGGCTTATTCCGATTTGAGTTGTTCTCAACATTCCGATCGGAATCCTTTGTTTATTATTCCGACGGGTAAATTAGTGATATTCCGATTGAGGTAATTTTGTGATATTCTGATTGGGGAAACTTTAACACATTCCGATTTGATTTGTTTCCAACTATTCCGATTAGTCTCTTTTGCTACATTCCGATTGCTCCAGTTACGTTATTCCGATCAGTACTTTCCGATCATTATATTCCGACCAATATTCCGATTAATGCATTTTGAACATTCCGATTTGGCTGTAATTGTTTGTTTTCCAATGGTTTAGTTTCTTGTTTTTACAAAGTTTCTAAGTGTTAGTTTTATTTAGTGTGCTAGTATTTTTCTAATATTGCCTTTAAGTTTCAAAGCATTTATTTTAACTCGTCATTTTAGTATTAATCTTTAAACTTCTACTTTATTCAACGACACTTAAATTACTTGCTAATAGTTTAAAATAGATAATCAACCAAACCATTCTCTTGATCACCAAAAGACAATTGAGTCGCACTCTAGATCGATAGTCAATTCGAAAAGACTTGGGATTACGAATTTTGATACTTGGGGTAAAAGCCGAGTATTAAATGGCGCCGCTGCCGGCTCTTTTCGTTATGATTAAAGGTTTTTAGTGAGAGACACATTGAATTTTGGGATCCGTTCTTTGAAAGTTATTTTCCTTGCTTCAAAAATTTTCAAAAATCCATAAAAAATATAAAACTCTTCAAAAATACAAAAACATAAAAAATCATAAAAAGCAATTCTTTTCCAAAAGGTTTTGCACCAAAAAGATTATATAGATATTCTCTCTGTGTATATTTTTCTTCTACAGGTGTATGCGTACTAGATCTTCGAACTATTCTGAGCCCGAGACTCGTGAAGATTTAGATATGGCTGGTGTTAATAACAACAATAATAACCCACCTCTACCCAATTTGAATAACAACAACAACAACAATGTCCTCCTACCTGATTTACGAACAATGGAGGAATTGTGTCAACCCACCATGAACGGACGCGGAGGCCCGATTGCGCCGATGCACGTCACGGCTCAGGATTTTTCGATGAAGCATCACATGATCCAACAAGTGCAAACTAACCCATTTCGCGGAATTCCGGGTGATGATGCCAACAAACACCTCGACAAATTCATTACCATCACCCAAAGTATGAAGTGCCCCGGTGTTTCTATGGATGACCTTCGCCTCCAACTCTTTCCCCACTCGCTTTCTCACCATGACTAAAAATGGTTTGACCGTCTCCCGAAGAATTCTATTCATACGTGGAATGACATGACTCAACGCTTTTTGTCGCGCTACTTCCCTCCATCCATGGTCACAAGCCTTCGTAACCAAATCAGTGGATTCATGCAAGACAATGATGAATCGCTCTTTGATGCTTGGGAACGATACAATGATTTGATCGACCGCTGTCCAAATCACAACATGCTCCCCGTCACTCTCATTGATACCTTCTACAATGGTCTCACTTTTCGTGATCGTGACACGATCAACGCCGCCGCCGGTGGTACTGTTATGAAAAGGAGACCGGAGGAGTGTAGAGAATTGATTGAAAACATGACTACTCACCACAAGAATTAGGATTCATCCGCATCCTCAAGATCTAACTCGAGAGTCAATGTTTCTTCTACTACTTCCAATCCTGAGATGACTGAAATTTCTCGACAACTCGCTGAGATGAACAAGAATTTCATGACCATGGCCACAAACCACTTTCAGCAAGCTAAAGCCGTTGCTATTTCTTGTGACACATGTGGTGGTCCTCATTCTTACAATGATTGTCCTTCTACCCAAGGTAATTTTTCTGAAAACGTTAACGCGGCTTACGGTATTTATCCCACGGGAGGCTATCAAGCTCGTCCGCAAGGAGACCGTAGCTTGCTAAGTTATCGTTCAAATAACTATCTTGCTTCACCCGGTTTCCCTCCTACAAACCAAAACCAACAACAAAGCTATAACCGAAACAATCAATCACAACCTCGTGCTACCAATCAATATCAATCCCAAAGAAACCCATACCCAACTCAAGCAAATTCTCAAGCTTACCAAGCTCCACCTCTCAATCAACCGATGGCATTAAATCAAGACGTCGAGACGTTCATGAAGACTAATCGGGAGATGGTGACGAATCTTCAGAGTCAAGTCATCAACTTGAAGGGAGAAATGGCAAAACAAGGGAGCGATATTCGAGCCAAGCTAAGGAATGACATGGCAAAACAAAGCAATGAAATTCGTGCAGACATCAGAGATTCTTTCAGCACTCAAGCGCTTAACATACGTGATATGATTGGTTCGCTCATCCAAGGTAATCAACCCTCTTCTTCGGGTACTCTTCCGAGTAACACCGTTGCGAATCCAAGAGGGGAGATGAAAGCAATCACCAATCGTAGTGGAAAAGGTTATACGGAACCCGAGCTTCCTACACCTCCACCCGTGATTGTGAACAAGGAAAAAGAGCAACTTTCCTCACCTCCTTCACCTTCTATCCCCATTTCTCCACCACCCGTGGCTGTGAGTGATCCTATTTCCCTAAAGCCTTCTTCTTCATCCAATATACCTTATCCATCAAGGTTGAGGAAAGAGAAGCAAAAGGGCAAGGATGATATTCAAGTTTCAAACTTTCTCAAAATGTTTAAACATTGAATTTTAACATCTCCTTTGCCGAGGCTCTCGCTCACATGCCCAAATACGCTAAGATGTTTAAAGATCTTCTAAGTGACAAGGAGAAGCTTCTTGACATTGCTCAGACCCAACTTAATGAGAACTGCTCCGCAGTGCTCTTAAGGAAATTGCCCACCAAACTTGGTGATCCGGGTCGCTTCTTGATTCCATGCAACTTCCCGGGAGTAGAGAATTGCATGGCCCTAGCCGATCTAGGTGCCAGTATAAACTTAATGCCTTTAAGTGTTTGGAAGCAATTATCTCTCCCCGAGCTAGTCCCCACCAAAATGACTTTGGAATTAGCCAACCTTACGGTTGCTTATCCAGTGGGGATAGCCGAAGATGTCTTTGTTGGCGTTGACAAATTCACCTTCCCGGCGGATTTTGTTGTCGTTGACTACGAGATGGACCCTCGTGTTCCATTAATCGTTGGACGTCCCTTCCTGAGGACCGGTCGCACTCTCATTGAGGTAGTCGCGGGCGAAATAATCATGAGAGTTGGTGACGATAAAGTTGTCTTCAACATGGGTAAGATTTCTGAACAACCTTATTCATATGAGAGTGTTAATGCTATTGATGTTCTCGATGAGGCTTGTGAAGAACATTTTCATGATGCTTGCAAAAGTACTTTCTCTTCTCTACCCAATGTTGAGACCGTTGCCTCAATTGCTCCGGCATTGACTCCTTTTGGAGAAAGTGACTTGGATGATTTCGAAGCTAGCTTGGGTCCTCTCGATATTAAGTATGATAATTCGTCCACCGATTGGGATGAAGACATTTGTACTATTGAGAGACTTCTTAATGAAGACCCGTCTTCTCCTCCTTCTCCTAAAGAGGTGACTAATGATGATCCATCGTTAGTTTCACCATCTATTGAGGATCCTCCCACTCTTGAGCTTAAGGACCTACCTCCTCATCTTGAGTACGTTTTCCTTGAAGACAACGAGAAGTTACCGGTCATCATCGCAAAGGACCTGAAAGAAGAAGAAAATCCCCGACTTATCACCGTGTTGAAGAAACATAAAAGAGATATCGCTTGGAAAATCTCCGACATTCGCGGAATTGATCCTCACTTTTGCATACATAAAATTCTCATGGAAGACGACTTTAAGCCCACAATTCAAAGCCAACGAAGGGTGAATCCTAAAATCCATGAAGTCATCAAAAAAGAGGTTATCAAACTTCTTGATGCGGGTATGATTTACCCAATTTCGGATTCACCATGGGTTAGTCCAGTCCATTGTGTGCCTAAGAAAGGTGGAATCACCGTTGTACCCAATGCCAACAACGAGTTAATTCCTACCCGTCTCGTTACTGGGTGGAGAGTTTGTATAGACTACCGCAAACTCAATGATGCCACGAGAAAGGATCATTTCCCTCTACCTTTTATGGACCAAATGCTTGAACGTTTAGCGGGTAATGAATATTACTGCTTTCTTGATGGTTTCTCGGGTTATTTCCAAATACCCATCGATCCCCAAGATCAAGAGAAGACAACATTCACTTGTCCCTATGGCACATTTCCTACAAAAGGATGCCTTTTGGCTTATGCAATGCCCCCGGGACATTCCAAAGGTGCATGTTGGCTATCTTCCATGACATGGTTGAGCAAACCATGGAAGTCTTCATGGATGATTTCTCGGTCTTTGGGGATTCCTTCTCTTCTTGCCTTGCCAATTTGGAACGTATGCTTAAGCGGTGCGAAGACACTCGCCTTGTTCTGAATTGGGAAAAATGCCATTTTATGGTAAAAGAAGGCATTGTGCAAGGACACAAAATCTCTAAAGCCGGTCTGGAAGTCGACCTTGCTAAAGTAGATGGCATAGCCAAATTACCTCCACCTTCAACCGTGAAGGGTGTGAGAAGTTTTCTGGGTCATGCGGGCTTCTATCGTCGATTCATTCAAGATTTCTCTAAAATCGCTCGCCCGATGACCCACCTCTTGGAAAAAGATACTCCTTTTATCTTTTCTAAAGAGTGTATCGAAGCCTTCAATCTTCTTAAGGATAAGCTAACTAAGGCACCGGTCTTGGTTACCCCTAATTGGGAGCTACCCTTTGAATTGATGTGCTATGCTAGCGACTTTGCTATTGGAGCGGTTTTGGGTCAAAGAGTGAATAAACACTTCCAACCAATCCACTATGCTAGCAAAACAATGACGGGGGCTCAATTGCATTATACGACAACCGAAAAAGAGCTTTTAGCTGTTGTCTATGCTTTTGAAAAATTTCGCCCCTATCTTGTTTTATCCACCATAATCGTATACACGGACCATTCCGCGTTGAAGTACTTGATGACTAAGCACGACTCTAAGCCAAGACTTCTTCGCTGGGTTTTACTCCTTCAATAATTCAACATTGAAATTCGTGACAAGAAGGGTGCCGAAAACCTAGCCGCGGATCATCTGAGTCGACTTGAGGATCCATATCAAGGGGATCATCCGAACAAAGAGATCAATGACTCTTTCCCCCTTGAGACCTTAATGTCTATAAATTTCAATCTTGATGACACCCCGTGGTTTGCCGACATTGCAAACTACTTAGCGGGTGGTGTTCTCATCAAAGGGTTAACATCCCAACAAAAGAAGAAGTTCTTGAATGATGTCAAGACTTACTTTTGGGATGACCCTTTTCTATTCAAACAATGTGCTGATCTGATCATTCGTCGATGTGTTGACGGACCGGCAGATTTTGACATTCTCCAGGCTTGCCACAAAGGACCCACCGGTGGTCACTTTGGTCCCAACTACACCGCTAAGAAAGTGTTTGATTCTGGATTCTATTGGCCCACCATTTATCGTGACGCTCACGAAATGGTTAAGCATTGTGATGCTTGCCAACGCCAAGGCAAGATCACACATAAAGATGAGATGCCTCAAAATTTCATACAAGAATGTGAAATCTTTGACGTATGGGGCATCGACTTTATGGGGCCATTTCCATCCTCAAAAGGGAACAAGTACATCCTCGTCACCGTCGACTACGTTTCTAAATGGGTTGAAGCTAAGGCTCTCCCTACGTATGATGCGAGGGTGGTTGTGAACTTTTTAAAGCAGCTGTTTGCTCGATTCGGCGTTCCTCGTGCTATTATCAGTGACCGCGGGACTCATTTTTGCAACGATCAATTTGCAAGAGTCATGGCTAAGTATGGTGTTAATCATCGTCTTTCCACCGCCTATCATCCCCAAACCAATGGGCAAGCCGAGATTTCCAACCGTGGATTGAAGCGAATTCTGGAGCGTACTGTGGGAGAGCATCGCGCCGCGTGGGCCGATAAGTTAGATGATGCTCTGTGGGCTTTCCGTACTGCTTATAAGACCCCGATCGGTTGTACACCTTATCGTCTTGTGTACGGGAAAGCATGCCACCTCCCCATCGAGCTGGAACATAAGGCGCACTGGGCCTTGAAGTGGGCTAACTTCGACATCAACAAAGCCGGTGATCATCGCTAGATTCAACTCAACGAGCTAAATGAACTGAGGAATGAAGCTTATGAGAACTCGCTGATCTACAAGGAGAAGACCAAGATCATCCACGATGCTAGAATTAAGAACCGAGAGTTCCATGTTGGAGATCAAGTCTTAATTTTTAACTCTCGGTTGAAGATCTTCTCGGGCAAGTTGAAGAGCCGTTGGTCTGGTCCATTCACCGTCGCCAAAGTCTTTCCATATGGGACCATTGAGCTTTCTCAGCTAAATGGGCCCAATTTCAAGGTGAATGGCCAGCGTTTGAAGCTGTACTTTGGTGAGGACATCTCTCAAGAGATGATTCCACCCCTCACCACGTTTCCCATGAACTAAATTGGGTCGAGTCAGGCTCGTTACTTGGTGAACAAAAACAAGCGCTTCTCGGGAGGCAACCCGTGATCTATCCTTTACTGCTTTCATAATAAGTGTAGGGGGCCCCGTATGTGTTTGCTGTCTTGTTTCTTGTGCTGTGCAGGGATTAAAGCTTCAAAGATCCACCTTGATGATTTTTTACGAACCGTGATAACGTGTTCCCATCTTCCCGGTTCTATCCTAAACTCTTGTGATTCAATATTTCATATCTTATATGTTCACATTGAATTCACTTTAGTTGTCCTTTCCTTAGCAAGATTTAAACAAAGTGCACAATATCCTAAGTGTAGGGGAGTTTACTACCACATGCTTAAACATTGAGGATAATGTTTATCTCAAGTGTAGGGGGACTTCTATCGAAGTAAGTGGTCTTTTCCATGAATTTGCCCTCAATTTAACCAGAAAACTTGATTTTTCGACATTTTTCAAAATTTTTAATCTATTTTGGCCTAGTTGTATAGTTATATTTTCCTTTGTTATGTTTATTTTCTTTCCATTGCTACTATAAATTTTCAATAAAGTGGTTTTTAAATTTTTCTTAGTCGTGAACATTTTGACTCAACCCGAGTTTACTTATCTAAGTTTACTCTAGCTAGTATCCTTCACGTGTTTAAGTCAAGTTTTGCTAGGCTTTTATATAGGGAGATATAAAACGCGAAAGTCTTAACTCTCACGGGTTAAGAACAAGAACTTTTCGCAAGTTCCTATAATTGATCCTAGAGATTTGTTTATCAAGGGAACTTTAAAATGCGATTTCTAAACTTGAAAAGGTCTAAGAATTTGCAAGATCCTATAGATGACTCGAAAACCCAAAACTTTGATTTAATAGGCTAAGCATCCACAAGTCTCATTCCTTGAGATTTTAAACTGTGGAGGACGAGAGATGATAGAGTCAATTATAAGTTTGGTATTCTTTCGTGAATTTATGTGAGTTATTTATAAGCCTATTCTCCCTTCGCTTGTTAATAAATTTATCTGCAATAAATAAGGTTGTACGATTTAAAAGGTTACTTAGCTTCTAGCCCAAGATCGTTTAAAAGTTGCTCGGTACGGATTAGAGTTCATAGCCAAGGCATAACTTATTGAAGCGGGATGCGAAGATTGGCGAGTCCGAAAAGGCCCTAACAAGGCATGAGGTCTACAGTTTGTTGCTAAAGATCCAAAAGTGATGTGAAGAATCATTTATTGAAAATCAATATGAAGGATCGAGACACAAGACGAAAAGCAAATACTCCCCAAAGGATTATGGAGAAGTCTATCCAAAAAGACCCTAACAAGGTATGAGGATAAATAGATCCAAGTCCTAAAAGGAGGCGGATCATTGTATATCAAAGTCCAAAATAAAGATTGGAGAAAAATGAAGAAGTCGTGGTCCAAAGATGAAGAATCTCTCAAAACTTCAAGTGAAGAAATTCCTATTATGAAGAGAAGGCCATTATTTCATGAACGTCTCTCAAAGATTCGAAGTATGAAGTCGCTGCCAAATATCGGTCCGAGAAAGGTCTCAAATCGTGAAGCGAGTTATGCCAAGATATGAACTTTATGAGGTCCCGAGAAGCAGTTTTAAAAAATTTTGTCCTTTAGCTAACTATTGATTAAATCGTTCACTTTATTTTCGGCCTAAATAACTATCGAAATAAGTCGAACAATGCATCCTCGTGATCATTCAAGACAAAAATAAAATATAAGAGACACACCTAGGAATAAGGGAGTCTAAGTGAATAATTGGCCCACATGAATTCGTGTTAGTCTGCTAACTTATAATAACAATGATCTCGTTTTTAAGCTTGGTATGGGGAACGTGAAACCTGAGGATGATAAACGTCCATGACTGCCAAAACCCAATGTAAGTTTTTAATTTCTTTACTTGTGTTTATCTTTTTATATTTAGTATTTAATAAAGGCCAAGGTGGGTTATTTATGATGGAAAATGTAAACCGTGCTTTAAATTAATGCATTGCATGAGGGCATTGCAATGGTCAAGTGTAGGGGATTTAATAAGTGTGAAAACACTTATCCTTTTACCACTTATTTCCAATAATAACAAGACCAAAACGTGTAATTTATGTCATAAAAGTCGGAATTATGCGTGGTTTGTGTTTTTATTGTGTTTTAGGACCAAAAGATGAAAAAGGAAGAAAACACGGGCTTTCACGGGCTTTTATCGAAGAAAACGGGAAAAAGACGAAGTCAAAAGATCAAGAGTGTAAAAAGAACGGAAGTCCAAGGCCTATTCGGGAGATTTATCGAAGAAAAAGTCTAAAGACGGAAGTTTAATGAAGTCGAAGAACTCAAGTCTAAATTAAAGAAGAAAATTTTCAAGACAAGTTCAAATCCCGAGACGACGTCGAGAAAAGACAAAGAATTAAATCGAGTCGAGAAGACGTGAAGAAAAAAAGAAAGAAGAGGCAACACATGCACTCCTTCCACTTTTCCTATAAATACCCTCCTAATACACATTAGGAGGGTGGTTAGTCTTTAGTTTAAGTTTTCATTTTTCACTTTTCTTTCTAGTTTTTAGAGAGAGAAAGTTCTAAACTTTCTCTCACTAAGTTTTCATCTTTCTTTCTTTTAATCTTTCAAGATTGAACATTTATGTATTGCTTATTTCATTAATCAAGTTCTAGTTAAGCTTTTAATCCTTAATCTCATTCTACCTTTCTTTGATTTTAGATTGATTTTGGTGCGAATTTCATATGATCCGTGTTGTTCTTAATGATTTCGTTCTTAAAAAGTTAATCTTTTTATCATTCCTTAAGTTTTCATACGAATAAGCTTTGAGATCTTTGTGCTTATTGGCTTATTTTTATTTTTAGCTTATTTACTTATAAAAAGTTTTCCTAAAAAGTTTACATTTTTATTGTTTGATTTGAAAGTTTGCTTATTTTTTAGTTAGTAAAAGTTGTTATTAGTGCTTATTTGATCCATTTCACTTTTGATTCGTGGTAGTTTTGGGTATTAGCTTATTCACTATAGCTTATTACCTAGCTTATTTCGGATCCCATAAAAATCGGAAAGGGTCTAAACCCCTTTCCGATCAGCTTATTCCGACCAACACACCATCCCCTCTTTCCGATTGTCAAATCGGAAAAGGGTTTCTGCATATTCCGATTAGCATCCCCAATATTCTGATCCATCAGATCGGATTAGGGTTTTGTGCTTATTCCGATTTGAGTTGTTCTCAACATTCCGATCGGAATCCTTTGTTTATTATTTCGACGGGTAAATTAGTGATATTCCGATTGAGGTAATTTTGTGATATTCCGATTGGGGAAACTTTAACACATTCTGATTTGATTTGTTTCCAACTATTCCGATTAGTCTCTTTTGCTACATTCCGATTGCTCCAGTTACGTTATTCCGATCAGTACTTTCCGATCATTATATTCCGACCAAATATTCCGATTAATGCATATTGAACATTCCGATTTGGCTGTAATTGTTTGTTTTCCAATGGTTTAGTTTCTTGTTTTTACAAAGTTTCTAAGTGTTAGTTTTATTTAGTGTGCTAGTATTTTTCTAATATTGCCTTTAAGTTTCCAAGCATTTATTTTAACTCGTCATTTTAGTATTAATCTTTAAACTTCTACTTTATTCAACGACACTTAAATTACTTGCTAATAGTTTAAAATAGATAATCAACCAAACCATTCTCTTGATCACCAAAAGACAATTGAGTCGCACTCTAGATCCATAGTCAATTCGAGAAGACTTGGGATTACGAATTTTGATACTTGGGGTAAAAGCCGAGTATTAGTAAGTGTCCACACAATGCAATATATGCATACACCTCTATGTCTTAAGTTTGACTTGCTTTGCACATTCAATCTCATGTATTGTAATTTGGTTCAAAACTATATTTTGAGTCTTGAACTTATATCATCTATCTTGTCTATCTCTTCTAACCTTTATTATGCAGGATTTTTATAATCCATATCACCCAGTACTCCCATTTAGGAGGAGTATAAACCATGGGAGAGGATACGAAAAAACAATTTCATATCTAGACTTCTAATATTCTTCTCAAATTATAAATCTCTCTCTAAACTTCTTTTGCCAAACACCATTTTAATTTCGACAAAAAGGTGAAGAATAGAAATATTAAAACATATTTCTAAAACATATGTATTGTTTCTAATCACATCTTAAAAATAAGTTAATGTTTTGTCATTAACAAACAGGGGGAGATTGTTAATACAAATATCACGGTAAAACAATGTTTATATTTTTAATCCCTCTTAAGTTTTGTTAACAACAAAACATCGAATCTATTTTTAACCTTGTATTAAAAACAGCACCAAAGCTTTGGATTAATGTTACTATGTTTCTCACCTTTATAAAAACATTCTCTATATTTACAAGATTTTGTATAAACTTGAAAATGTACAAAAAAATGATTTACACATGTCATATATCATATATAAAAAGTCAACTCTCAATGTATTTATCACTTGTGTAAGATATTAGACAAAAGATCCTTGGTATTTATGAGCAAACAAAAATCAGCTCCCACACAACCAAAGGTGGTAAAGACGGATCCAAATGAGTTAGGTCCGTGTTCTGCTGGTCTTGTTGCCTATAGATACCAAGCATTCCACTCACCCCTCTTCTCTATAATCCCTCTTGATACTCTGATTATTTCTTACTCTCTAATCCTAATACTCATTCTCAATCCTAACTCTTATTGTTTAGATCTTACTCTCTTTGAGGATCACCAACAAGAAATCTATACTCAAGTTTGGATCCTTCAAAGTTTACTTGTGTGATTGATTAAGTGTTACCTATACAATCACCATTGTTATACCCATTCATCTACTACTTGTGTAATAGTGTGGTTAGTATTTTAGTCCTCAATATACATAGTGTGAAGGGAGTTGTTGTACCCGTGTGAAAGAACACGACATCTTAGATTAGGTGTTAGTAAATATTTTAAGCGATGTGTAAGGGTTTCTCCACCGGCATAAAGGAGGTTATTGACTTGTGAAAGTCGAACTCTCGAGTGGATACTCGAGGAGTGGAAGGAAGGAAAGAAAAGTGAGATTTTGCTAAGTCGGACCACTATAAATCTCTTGTGTAGTGTGGTATGATTATTTCTTCCCTTATATCTATTATTTTCATAGGCATTACTTAATCACACTCAATCTATATATCACATATAAAGTTTCAAATAAATAAAATTAACTGGTAAAACTATGTAACACCCTTCTAGTTTTTTCACAAAATAAATTGATTTAGATGTCCAAATTTGTATGTATGAAAATAATATTAGACGGTTATGTTATGGTCCGAACTCGATTATGGGTTTGGGCCAATTAGGGTTAGGTTTGCTTGTTTAATATGCCATGTATGTGTTATAAATACATTGGCAATCTTCACTATGTAATCACACAACATATCCAATCAATATTATCTTTGTTATCTTACATGGTATCAAAGAGCTTTCATCATGTGTTCCAGTTTGTCCTTCGAGAAGCCTCTTGTTCAAACTGCGGATGAGTGTTAGATGAGGCCCAAGCCTATAGGCTTAGGGCCCGTTAGGTTTAGGGTTAAGGTAGCTTATTTGCAAAACTACTTTTGTAAAATGGCAATGATCTCCGACGGGAAAACAAAAAAAATAATGGAGATTGAGGAAAAATATATTTGTTGATTGTATTGGAGATGTGTTATGGCGGCTAGGGTTATGGAAGCTATGATTTATTCGATAAAAAAGAAACTAATTATGAAAAAGTGAAGAGAAAAAGGAATTAAGCGGGATCCCTCCGAATCATCGTCATCGATGATTGGAGGATAACTTTATTGTGATGGGGTTGTACCTAAAGCTCCGATGCCATGAAAGAGACTGAATATATTTTATTGATTGAGTGAACATTACAAGACATAGCTTATGTATTTATACTAAATACATAGCTTAGATAAAAAAACAACCATAAAACCCTAAAAGGCAAAGCAAGTCACGCAAAGAGGAAGCCGCAAGCAGCTAACAACTATGTCGTATAATACAATTATATTTTCGCTCAAACAAAAAAAATGAAGAAAATAAGATGCGGGTCTCAACATTCATTCCAGCTTGAGCGTTCGGAAGCTTCCCGTTCAAACTGCGTGGAAGTATTAGACGGTTATTGTATGGTCCAAACCCGATTGTGTGTTTGGGCCCATTAGGGTTAGGTTTGCTTGTTTAATAAGCCATATATGTGTTATAAATACATTGAGAATCTACATTATTTAATCACATAAAATATTCAATCAATATTCTCTTTGTTATCTTACAAATAAGTGTCAATATGCATGAAAATATTAATCTGGAAATCAACTTTCTACATCATGTTTATATATATCTATCTATACACCTTATAAAGCAAATTAATATCTCTCTTCAATAAATACAAATTTTTTAAGTAGTACAACAAATAAATCATAATGTACAATTTATTAATGCCAATAACAAACTAAAAATTGAGTAATACAAAGTATAAGAACTTTTATAACATATTACATTTAAAGCTATCATTAAAATGTAATTAATATTATAATTAAACCACTTCATTACTACAAGTTACAAATAAAGTAACATATTGTACAAAACAACAAATATCACTACATTTTATTTTTTCAAAATCAATTAAATATTGGAGGATATTGGGGGATATTCAAAATTTTGACATTTTAATTTCCCCCAAATATTGTGTTTGGTATGACTAACGAAGGAATTTAAAATTCCCCGAATTCCCAAAATGAAGGATATTGAAATTACTCCAAAAAGTAAGGAATTTTAATTTACTTGAAAATTTTATTTTATAAACTTTTTTCAAATTATTTTTATTCGGGTATTTATGTTTATATAAAAAATTATAAAATTTTAAAAAATTATTTTTTCGTTTTTTACTCTTTTAAATAGAAAAAATAAATTTTATATTAAAAATTTATAGAATTTTTTGATAAAATTTCTAGAAATTTTTAATAAAATTTATAGGAATTTTTTACAAAATTTATACAAATTCTATAAAAAAATTATTGAAATTTTTTATAAAATTTATAAATTTTTTTTAAAATAATTTATATAAGTTTTTAAAAAGTTCATTGAATTTTTTTATAAAATTTATATAAAAATTTTACAAACTTTATATAAAAATTTTATAATTTTTTTATAAAATTTATATAATTTTTTTATAAAATTTATATAATTTATTTATAAAAAACTATATAAATTTTTTTATAAAATATATATAAAAAGTTAAAATTCGATTTTTAATTTTTCAATAAATTTTTTATAAAAAATATTTATTCGTTAATTGTCTTAATACAAATTCAAGAGTTCAAAATATTATAAATTTCTGTCAACCAAACAGGATTAGGCATTTTAAATTCTAGAATTTTAAATTCTTGGTAATTTTAATTTACTAGGATATTAGAATTCCAGAATTTTAAAATCTTGAACCAAACGGCCCCAATAAACATATACTTAATACACCTCATTACTCAAATATACAATTTTATATTCACCTTACAAAATACTTTAAAACATATATATTTACAATTTTCAATATCAAACCTAGGGGTGTCCATAATTCGGGTTTGACCCACAAAAACCGAAAACCGAACCGAACCGAACCCGAACTAGAACCGAACCGAAAATAGAATTCGGGTTTTGGGTCATAACCGAACCGAACCGAACTACAAATACGGTTTTCGGGTTGGGTATGGGTTTGGCCGTCGGAACCGAGAACCGAACCGAAAACCGAAATTTTATAAATATATATATATTTTTCATAAATTTATGTATATATAATAGTTATTAAAATTTAATTTAATCCTAATATATGCAAACTAGTTATTAAAACATAATTTTAATATAAAAATATCATTTTATACTTGAAATAACCTTTTTTTTGTAAATATTTATATAATTATATATATTTTTTTAAAAAATTCAGAAAATTCGGGTTATTCGGGTCAACCCGAAAACCGAACCGAATTCAAATTCAGTTTTCGGTTCGGTTCGGTTGAAATCTATTTCGGTTCGGTTCGGTTTTCGGGTTGACTCAGGAAAAAAAATTAACCGAATAACCCGAACCGAATAAACCGAACAACCCGAGAACCGAACCGAATGACACCCCTAATCAAACCAGATTAACTGGTTCAACCGAGAACCATAAAACCACTATCGATTCGGTCAGATAATTAGATAAAGCTACATAGGCCTTAAATTTTCGCTTTTTGAAATACTGTTGTTAAAAAAATAAAGTTAAAATTATGTTACACGTACCCGCAGTCGCATCGCGCGGGTACCCTACTAGTTTTGCTAATGTAGTTTAACATCATATGTAGTTTATTTATTCTATAGAAATGTACAACCTTATTTATTTACATCTCAGAAAATACATAAAATAAAATAAAACTTCGTTAGTGATATCTAGCAATCCGAATGAGTCAAGCAATCAAATTAGTTAGATCATGTGGCTGCTAACGTGTCTTCAATCGATTTTGTACCCCCGAAAACGTGATTTAGAATCATCGATAAGCGGACCCCGCCTTGAGCGATCCGTTTCATCACAATTGGCATCCTCGAGTCGAAGTACTCATCTGTGAATGTAAGTACAGAAGATAACTAAGATTAATAGCTAATAAAATCAAACTGTTGTAGATTATAGTTTTATATTAACATTTTTTTTAGAATCTTAATGACATATGCATTGTTGTTGGTATATGATATGGATCACTAATTTGGAAAAACTTATTACCTGAAAGAGTTTCGCCAGCTTCAACACCTTTGTAACCCCATTTGCATGCCAGATTTATACTTTCCGTTGCATACCTTTCATGAGTTTTTCATTCAGTGGGAGAGTATCCGTAAGAAAGAAAGATAAAAAAAAAAATATTTGCTTGTAATATTCAGGTACGGAACCAGGGTGTTAACTTTGTTAAAGAATTTCCATGTTTGTTAGATATTTGCTATATGCACAAGATCTCTAAAAATTGTGTTCTAATACTGTTTAAATTATTGTAAGTTTTCATTGCCAAAAACAATTTAATTTCCAAAAAAATGCATCATATCATGTTTAATATACCAAATGTCACATGTATACTAAAGATGAAGAACAAACTTACTTGTTTATGCAAGTCGAGAGATCCTCACAATCTGACCAAGACGTAACATCATCAGACCATGATCCCTTATGTTTGTTAATTAAAGATAAAAACATTTAACCAAAATTAGTAACTCGAAATAAAAAAATATATATTAAACCAAGTATGAAAGGTTGTTGTTAATTCGTACATGAGTAAAGTTGGCTTGAATGGCTTTCCGAAGAGAATTCATATCCTTGTTGTAGAAATCAGCTGAAGCTGTAAGGATTATCTCTCTATCCCAGACCTAATCGTTGATTATCAAACCTATTAGTTTTATTACTTATACAAAGTAATTAAACTGTTATTCTTACATGGTGCAAATTAGATTTATGTCTAAACCATCTTAGATCAATGCTGTTTCCACCTCCATCACTAGTGAATCCAACATGCATTGGCTGTAAAAATTACATATATTACTCCACAATAATTATTATTGTATTAAAGTTACTTTCTTGAAGAAATAATCAAAAAAAGAAAGTATATTACCTGATGAATATCTCCCATAAAATGAGATAAAAATAACAAGGCCTCGCTCATGTTATCTACGTTCAACAAATTCAATACGCGTGATTAGCGTTTTTATCGTTTGCAATACGAATAGGCACAAACAACTAAGATATGATACTTACATCGACGATCTGATGTGCCGTGATTATAGTGTGAGAGTTGAGACGTGAAATTTTTTATGGCTCCGGCAACACACATATCCTTCCCTCCATGAGTATCGTGACAATCCCCTAATAGAATTCAAACTCAAAATTATAATACGAAACCTATAAATCACAATGTTTTCATATTTTGCATTGATAATTATTTGTGCAATGCAGGAGATGAAACATGGAGAATGTTACTTGAGTAATCAAAGGAACAAGCATCATCAGGAGTATCAATGAAGTGAAGAGGACTAGTCCAGCGGTATCGGTACCAATGTCTAATCTGGTCTGGCCACACGCATAGCGCCGATAAGTTACCGTTCACATAATCCGGCAATAACATTTTTACAGCATGTGCTGCATCTGGTTCAAGTAAATCCTGTTTTACATCCAGAAAAAAACTAATTAGAAGATATAAATAAAACTGGTGTCAAAAGTACATAAGGCTTGATATATAGTGCATACTTGTGCGATTTTGCATGTCATGACATGTCCTTCTTTGCTCCATGCTTGAACATCAGCAATTCCATTAATCAAAATAACCCCAAGATAAAGAAACCATAATTTCGAAACCCCGAATTTTCCCATTGTTATTTTCATACAAATTTGCATATCAAGTATTGACCATAGTTAGGTCCATGATTCCATTTATATAAAGGAAGCACATATACAAACATGACACACCAAAAGCAATTCATGGAGTGCAAGTCTAAACTTGTTCATGCTTTAAAGCACCATCCATAAAAACTATTGAGAGACCCACAAGCAAAGATTGTTTATGCACCAAACTAGATAAGGCTATGTGCAGTGGTGGATATTATCATAACTTCAAAAAGAAAAATTAACTGATAATTTGTCTCCCTAAAAAAAGCAAGTTGGTATGGATAAACAACCTCAAATAGTTACATTAACGCGTCTATAAATTGGAATACATGATAAGTTGCGAACTTATTAGCTATTAGTTTCGAGGAATTGTGGATTTGATAGGCTGATTTACCAATATTAGGTCATTAGGTGAAACAATATTTCGTTACGTAACATTGACTCCAAACCGAATGAAAAGTAAAGGTTAGGCCTATGTCACAATCAATAATGGGCTAAAACTTTTCGTTTAAGTTTCATTTTTTTTTCCTTGTCATAAAGACAGTTTAGAAGTAAGTCATCGATCTTGCTCAAAAAAAAAAAAGAAGTAAGTCATCGATCGTTGCAGTCTTAATATTGGATCTCCTTAGTGATCGGACCATACATGTTTCAAGAGCATTTTACAGGTGACGAATATATTGTAAAATACTAAATGTGTTTTATTGATTGAATAACTTATACATGAGATATCATATGTATTTATACTAAACATGAGATATACTAAACACATAGGTTTGACAATAAGCAACATAACATAAACCCTAAATCTAATGAAGCTCAAGCCCACAATAGGTTGGGCCACTAATCTATACGTCTAACATATACGAATGAAGTTTAGCATAAAAGATATGTAGAATTATGTACGCCGTATCGTGCTCTATATGACTCAGTCTCAAAATTTTCAAAGAGTACTTGAAGATGATACATGCACCATCCGTCGTTCACCAGGCCACCAGCCGGATCTTTCAAGTGTAATTCGCGTTATCGAATGGTGTGAAGGATGTTGGACTTAGACGGTGCATGCCCCAGGTGTCCGAGGCACTGGAGATCCTAGCTTAGGTTGGGCTAAAGGACAGCTAAAGATAGCATAAAAACCGTACCCAATGTGGACCCAATTCCCAAACCTCGAACTCAATTTGACTGGGTTTTCGAGTTGACCGCGGATGGGGACGGAACGTATTGTGAAACTAACGATGATGGATTAACTTGTACTAGTATATGTATATGTTTATAGAGATTCACAAATATATTTATATGCATATGAGATATTTATACATTCAAATGCTTATAGAAATGTAAAGCAACGTTATCAAGGTTGCGATTTTTCGTTTTTGCAAGATCAAACCGAAACCGAGATCGTAAGACTCAAAAGATGTGATTTTTTCAATAGATATCGTAGCTTTATGAAGTTTAATATATTTCGATCAGAATAAGTGAATAGCCAATTTAAATTCAAATGGATACGACTGATAATTTAAAACTTCAAAGTTCAAATGTCGTGCTAACTATTTGGGTACAAAAGAAATATGACAAGACTCGTATATGATAAAAGTTGATCAGAGACACTTGTTACACATTTAGATGTTGGGCATTTATATGGGCAAAAAATAGGTCAAGTTGGCTTATTTTTATGTTTGATATATAATAGAAAGTAAGCCTTATACTGGGATCAGGATCGATAGTGATCCTATGGTCTTACCTTAGCTCCCTTACAATCTTACTTCGAGCATATGTTATGCCCGATCCTTGTACGATCTTGAAAGGTTTCGTATATAGGATCGTAATATCATACGATCTACGATGGAGATCAAGTTCAAGATTATGATCTTGATAACCATGTTGCAATATATAAACACTAATTATATACTGTATTACTCAACCAACTTTTTGTCCGAGTACCCACATACAATGCAAACAATCGTGTATTTTATATGTGATGTTTGGATCGTTACAAAGCTGAATTACATTGAAAGGAATATAACCGTGTACGATGCACGTTTGCTGAGACATTTAACGGGTAAAATTTTATATATTCTCGACGAGTTTGTGTGATTTCTTTGCTTACTCAACAAGGGTGAAAACCGATTCCCCATCGGTAAAGGCAACACCTTTGAAACAAAACTATACTCCGTATGTCGATCTTATTTTCATACACAAGAAATAATATCACATTTATTCAAGGCAAACAATACCTAATTACAACAGCAAAATAAATAAGAAAACACACACAATTACGAGAAATTAAATCAATTAGTAAGCTCAGACATCAACAACCATTAAGTACGTGTTAAAGCAAATAATATTAGACTTATTTTTTGCATGTGATTCCATTGCCTCCACCTTTGCAGTCTAGCATTCCATAATCCATCAATGGTGACAACTTTTCGTCCTTATTTTATTCAGGAGAGAAGACACAAAGAGCACAATCTGTTGCAAGAAGCGAACTAGTCTTATA
Organism: Glebionis coronaria; assembly: GCA_025667525.1. Classification (NCBI taxonomy): domain Eukaryota; kingdom Viridiplantae; phylum Streptophyta; class Magnoliopsida; order Asterales; family Asteraceae; genus Glebionis; species Glebionis coronaria. The sequence continues at coordinate 328,409,730 of CM046881.1, read as the reverse complement.
CTTGTCGTCACCACCAATAACTGGCATTGCAACTCCTGGTTTCACTGGATTCTCAAAATCCGGACAATAAGTTCTACCAAGAATTCCTTCCACATTGGATGATAACCCGAAGAATCGAAATTGTACTTCCAAATGAGCAAAACTATTATTTTCAGGTATTTGATAGTTGTGTATCTTGCTATCTTCTTCTGATACTGGAATCACATTAACAAATATTTCAGCAAGATCGGGCATACTAACCGTTAGACTATTAGTTTTTGAAGTCCTTTCAACACTTATTTCGCCTTCATTTGAATTCTATTTAGAGGCATGGCCTTCTGGAATTAGTAATTCTGCTCCATCATATGATAACTTTAGGTGGTCAACATTATCATCCCATTTTTCGGTCTTGGTTTCCTAAAGGGTGAAATTATGTTGGCTAAACTTGAGACCCAACGCTTGGATCAATGTATAGTCACGGGTTCAAACCTTGAGGTCTAAGACCAATGAAACGTGCATTAATTTGAAGATCATAATCTGATAATAAGATGAAATGATCGTTTCCCTTGCCATGGAAATAGAATACGATTCCATCTCAACCTATGAATCGTGGGTCGTAACATGCAGCTCTTGGTCCATTGCAATTTGGTTTGCGTGCTATAACATGTACATAAATAATTACTCAACTGAGCATCTAAATATAAAGTATGTGAATGATGAGACTGCTTTTATACATAGTCTCATCGTCCAAAATGGGCTTAAAATGCATTAAATATTAGCCTTAAAATGTGTGCGACTAACGGAATTACATTAGTTTCATACCGGGACTTGCCGGGACTAATATTGTCATATGTAAAGTCCAAGTCCCATGCTATATAAACCCCTCCATACTTCCATGGAGGGGTGAGGCTTATCATTTCCTTCTTGTCTTTCTCTCACTAGAATAAACACACTTTTCTAGTTACTTGTTTCTCTCTCTAAAATGGCTAAACACCACTTCTATCCTCCCCGACCTCCGGATCTTTTACCCGTGTTATTAGTAAATCCAAATTAACAATTGGTATCAGAGATAACCGGGGGTGTTTCGTGTTTTTGATTCGTGTTTTTGATTGCGTTTAAAGTTGATTCGTGGTTTGTGTTTATGTGTTTTGTCCGTTCCATCATCTAAACATCACCTCGATATCTGTTTCATTTCTCATTCTAGCAGCCTTCACTTTTTATTACTTATGGTACTTGATTGATTTTTTTTAACTGCTTTTAGAGATTTGTGCTCATCAACTTTTTTGTCCCACTGATTATTTTATTGGAAAAGGACAAAAATATTAAAAAAAAAACAAAATTGACCAGATCCATTTTTTCGGTTTCAAAACCTTTTTCCAATAGTCATTCCGATGGAATATTCAGATTGGGAATCTCAGCTACATTCCGATGGGGTTTGTTTTTGAAACATTCCGATGGGTCCGACTGTCCCTCATTGCGATGGGTGGTTTGACCTATCGCAATGGTATTTTAAGGTGTCATGCTGATGATTTTTTTAAACATTTCGATGGAAGATAAATCATTGCGATGGGGTTTCTGAATACATTAAGATGGTGAAGTTCATTTATTGCGATAGAATGTTTATGCTTATTGCGATGGACACTTTCAACATTGTGACTGTGATGTATACAAAAGTTGCGATGGAGTTGATTCATTAAAAACAGTTGCCATCATCACGTAAAAACAAATCAAACCCAACTCTATATCCTATCCCATCGTCTCATCTAAACAACTTCATCTCCAAACATCAACTAGACTCAAAACATAATTAAAACCAACGATCTCAGAATAGTGTTTAATAGAATCACTGAACATATTTTTCAGATTTAAAACTCACTTTCATCATCGATCAATGTAAGGATTAAATCCTCACTTGATATACGAAATTAAAGATCGACTAGTAACAAATTTGTTATAGTCTCTCCTTGTTTCAGTGGACACACTAATCAAATCACTAACGAATCTTACACCTACCCGAGACGTCTTTAATAAAGATCTTGATGTCATTCGTCTTTACCTTGTGGCTTCATTAGTTTTATCAGAGATTCGTTTATGAAAATGATGTTTAATGAGTTTTCGTGTGATTCGGTGTGGATGGTGATGTTTATTGGTGTTGGTGATGATATGCTAGGAGTATATTGGAGATTTGATTTGGTTTAGATGGTTTAGAGATATGAGTTTTGGTAGCTGTGTTTTCTAGAATCTCAGTTTGTAATGAGATGAGGTGAGAGGCGTGACTTTTCACAAGAACAGATGGAGATAAGGGCGGATGTATCTATGTGAGGTGATTAGAGTTGACTGTGTGTATTTTTAGGGAATTGCTTGATTTTATATCCCTAAGATACATTAAACTACTTTGGGTGGACCTAATAGGGATTTGTATTACTTCGAGTGGGCTGGGAACACGTGTGACAGGCATTGAGTTGATATTTGAGCTGGCGTATTATGTTATGTGTGATAGCAATACTATTTAGAGAAGTAATTGGGTTAAACGAGTATACAAATTGGGCCATGAATCGAATTTGCAAGTTTGCTTGCATTCGGTTTGCAAGTTGGGCCATGATTACATCTAATATGAAAAGCAATATAGCGAATGGAGTTGGATTCGGTTTATTGGATTCGATTATTTTGCTTATTGGACCAAGTGCATACGGGTCAGAACCGGGTATGATGGATGTGCGGATTATGGGGATATGGTGATTACGGGTTCATTCTGATTAAAGAAAACCTTCGTTTTGAACCTATATTTTTCCGAAATTTTTTCGACGACCTCAGTTGGGTATATGATTGATTTGGGCTTCAAAACTCAAGTTTACTAGACGACGTTGACGACTTCTCATTCTCTAGTCATCGTTGGTTCCCTAGTTAACGACACTCAATCAAACTCAACACACACAAACAAACACGACAAACACACAACAAAAACAAACAAACACCAAAACGATCCTTTAAGATTCACTAAAATTGTCAAAACGGCTAGTATTCAGGCAAAGTCATGTCAAGTGATCACGAAGTGGATTTGGTATTTATTATTTGAAGGTGAAGTGGAATATCACGAAGGCATCTACTCAATTCATCATCGAGCCTTTTTCACCCCATTCTATCGATTGATGATTCGCTTCAGCATTTATGATTAAGACTTGATTTATCTAGTTTCCACTGTCAAGGGGTGGATGGTCGACGACATGGATAACTATCACTTAAGGAGTTACGTTGTAGTGCTCAGTATCACACTCAGCGGGAGTTGTGGATACTTCAAGAGGTGTTCTACATCTTATACCTCTCTCTTTATGTATAAGATTCTAAGAGACGTTTCTCTGCACCGTTCTTTAATCAACACAAGTGCTAAGCGTAAGTAACAAATTTGGGGGATTGTACTTCAGTTTCAAGTTTGGAATATCAGTTTTACTTCACCAGTGGTCACTACAGATAGCCGAAAGAATACGAGGTTGGTAAGTTTAGTCAGAGAGTACAAGAGTAGAGATGTGATCAGCAAACAATTCTCACGAGAAACTTGAGCTACAGAATGTCAACAAAGATTACTGCTTCAGACACGGACTTCTCGCGATTCTAATTGTACTCGTCAGATGATGCTATCGAGTGTTCTTAACCACCATACTTTTGACAAGAATGCTACCGAGTGTTCTTAAACACCATACTTTTGACAAGAATGCTACCGAGTGTTCTTATCCACCATACGTTTGACAAGAACGCTACCGAGTGTTCGTCACCATCATACTTTCGACAAGAACCTCTCGCGATTTTGACCGTACACGTCAGATGATGCTTCCGGGAGTTCGTCACCATCATGGGGAAATAACGTGTACTTTGGAGACTTAGTTCCCACTCTGGAGTACTTAGTTTAACTTCCAGGGGGAAGTATTCTACAAGCGTGAGAAGATTTGTTGTTGATTTCTTACATGTTCCCCCAAACACATAATCATGAAGACCAAAAATGTCAATGTAGCAGTTACTTCGTGTGGTTTGCTTCTTCTTCAACAAAATTCCGCTGTGCACTTTAAATGTCAAAGATAGAAGATTGCTCAAGCTACAGATTCTTCTCAAGACAGGGATATTGGTTTGGGGGGAAGCTGATTCAGAAGCTTCGTCAAAAAGAAGTCTATGAAGAAAGCTTTTCAAGACATGTGGTATGAATTAGGGGGAAGTTAATCCAGTTCATACATGATACAATGGTTCCTCAACAAGCAAAGACAAAAGGATTCAAGTTGGGGTATAAGTTTTTCTAGAAGACTTGAAGACAACGGTGTCACCCTCAGCATTGGAAGCAAACTTAATATTGTCATATTTTTGTTGTATTTGCATTTGTTAGGAATATTGTAAGTAATTCTGTATGTCACCACATTGGGGGAAGATTGTTAGCCTTAAAATGTGTGCGACTAACGGAATTACATTAGTTCCATAGCCGGGACTTACCGGGACTAATATTGTCATATGTAAAGTCCAAGTCCCGTGTTATATAAACCCCTCCATACTTCCATGGAGGGGTGAGGCTTATCATTTCCTTCTTGTCTTTCTCTCACTAGAATAAACACACTTTCCTAGTTACTTGTTTCTCTCTCTAAAATGGCTAAACACCACTTCTATCCTCCCCGACCTCCGGATCTTTTACCCGTGTTATTAGTGAATCCAAATTAACATTAAATATCATGAAATATGCCAAATATATGCTTGTGTTTGTTACATGTGTATTTTAGTACGGATATTGAGAAAATGACAAAAGATCACAAGAAACAAGCAAAAACGAACACGGGAAACGAAGCCGCACAATGAACCAAGCCCTAATGATGATTTTCCAAGAATAACCCTTGAAGATTTGAAGATTGTACAAGAAGGGTCCTCCAATATTGAAAAATTAACACTTTAAACCCTTGTTTATTCATAATTACAAGATTGGTCCTTAAAGTTTGTCAAATTTACAAAAAGGGCCCTCTACTTTGAAGAATTGGTAAGAATGGTCCCTCAAAAATGAAGACTTGTTAGTATTAGTCCTCCAAGAAGTCAACAATACAAGTCAAGACCATAATTTTTGAAGAAAATGCCAAAACAGCCCTTCAAGAATCAAGAATTGGCATGAAATACCCATGAATTTACCTTTGTAAAAGTTTTGGGGCAAAAGTCTAAAAAACCAAACTTCCACAACAAAGGGAATTAGGATTGTGCTTATTTAAACAACAAATGAAAAGAGAAAGAACGGAAAGGGACCAAAATGGGCAGACAAGAGAAGTTACCTAGGCCAGTGTCATGGTGACACGTGCCCCACTCACCCTCTTAGCCAATCACAAGCCACCAAGCCTCCACCTTACACCCCACTCACAACCGTTTATAACTAACCCCTAATTAATTGTTTAATTAGGCGGTTAACACTTTTTCAAACATAAAACCAGATTAAACCCATGTTCTTTATGTTCTTGTTAGCCTCAAAATATTGAGTCAAACAAGAATGTTCGGTCATAGGTTTATATTGTAATATTTATTAGAACGTTGTAATAGTTAGTTAAAATAGTCGTGACATTACGGGCTTGATGGTTAGCTTAAAAGACCTCTTTTAAGGTACTAAGCATTTATTCAAGCCCGGCCCAAATCAATATAGTCCATTAGAGAGCCCGCATGTGGGTGGACTATATAAGTACCCTCCTAGCATGTTAGGAGGGTGGAAGTTTCTCATTTCTTAATCTAATTTCCCAAGTTAATCACCATCTTCTCTCTACTTTCTCTCACTACTTTCTCTCTCTAGAATCCATCTATTTTTTTATTTTTATTTCTTGTTTAATCATATAATCAATCATGGTGAAGTGAATAATTATAGGAACAACAATTGGTATCAATCGCCATGGGGTAGATTCGTGTTTAGTTTGTGGTTATCATTTTTGATTTCGTGTGATTTTCTTCTTAAAATCATCTCGTATAAATATTTTTGTGTTTTTGAGCTCAAAATCTTCATACAAATTGCCTACAAAGTTGTGGTAGGAATTTGTGTTCCTCGTATTGGTGATTTTCATAAAAAAAGATGGAACTTTTGGCTTGATTTTTGGGTAAAATCAAAAGGTACGAAATTTTTTGTTATTCGGGAAAACTGTGTTTTAATTCGGGTAACTAGGGTTTTAGAATTATTCCGAATTAGGTGAGAAAGGGGTATTCTGAACTAGGTAAAGGTTGGTGTTTCTTTGTATTCCGAACTAACTGCAGATCCCACATTCAGAACTAGTTGCACGATTGAGTGTATTCCGAGTCAGTACCAGGCGTGGATTCGAATTGAGTGTGGATCTGTGGATTCCGAACTAGGTGAGAAGCGTGTATTCCGAATTAGTACCAGATTTGGTTTCAGGATTGAGTGTGTTTCTGTATATTTCGAATTAGGTCAGAACACTATCGATTACGAACTAGCTCAGAATTTCATCATTTCCGAATTAGGTCAGAACACTATCGATTCCGAACTAGCTTAGAATTCCATCATATTCCGAATTAGGTCAGAACACTATCGATTCCGAACTAGCTCAGAATTCCATCATTTCCGAAATAGATCAGAATTTCACTGATTCCGAATTATATCAAGCTCATAGATTCTGAATTAGGTCATGGTTTAACAGATTCCGAACTAGGTCTGAGACTCACAGATTCCGAATTAGGTCATGGTTTAACAAGTTCCAAACTAGGTTTTTGATTCACATTCCGAATTACATCAAGTATTCCAAATTAGTTCAACATCAGTCATTCCGAATTATATATAAGTTCATTGGATTCCGAATTGCTTTTTGAAGATTTATTCCGATATAGGTTGAGTTCGTGTGATTTTTCGCTTAAGAATTTTTGGTTTCACACGAAGACATTGTTTGGGGTTTTCACACCATTGTTTTGGAAGCTTCAACCACAATCTACTCACAACAACATCTACTTAAGATCCTATTCACTTCACTTCATTCTTGAGATGGATTCTACTGCTGAATATCGTGTTACTAATAACAACATCATGGTGGCGGGAAACAAAGAGAGACCACCAATGCTTGTAACTGGTAGATATGCACAATGGAAATCACGATTCCTTCGATATCTTGACACCAAACCCAATGGTGATGTTCTTCGACGTTACATCAAAGAAGGACCTTATACTCCCACTACAATCACCATTCCTGTAATTCCAGCAACCGACTCGACAACCGGTTCTGATGAGCAAACAATTGAGGAAACATATGAGAACACTTCGAAAGAGAAACATGCTTGGATTGATGCAGAAAAAGAAGCAATTTATTTGATTCTAAGTGGGATTGGGGATGATATTTACTCAACGTTTGATGCATGCTCTACTACTAAAGAGATGTGGTTTGCCATTGAACGCTTGCAACAAGGTGAATCACTTAACAAGCAAGATGTCAAAACTAACTTGTTTAGGAACTTTGGTAAGTTTACTTCATTGGATGGGGAATCAATTGATTCATATTACCCAAGGTTCTACAAGATGATGAATGACATGACAAGAAACAATTTACAAGTCTTCACCATGCAAGTCAATGTGCAATTTCTAGAGCAACTTCAACCTGAGTGGACACGATTTGTAACTTTGGTGAAACAACAAGGTAAGTTAGACGAGGTCAACTATCACACGCTCTTTTGACATTTTGAAACAATTTCAGAATGAGGCAAATGAACTTCGAGCTGAAAGGATAGCAAAGACTGCTAATCCACTTGCTTTGGTGTCTACCACTCAACACACTCAAGATCATCGCTCTCGTGCTCCAAAGTCATACTCCACAACATCATCCTCACCAAGGTACTCCACTACCTCCTCTCACCAAGATACTCCACTTTATCTAAGTATTCTGCTCCCACACGATCACGAGACAAAGAACCAAGAGCACCATCACCATCACCTGAGCCATCATCTGAAAGGACAGTGATGAAGAACTAGCTTAGAAGGATAGGAAGATGAAGCAACAAATTGCTTTCATAATGAAGACCTACAAGAAAATCTTCAAACCCACCAACAACAATCTTCGAACATCATCATATACAAGGAACCAATATGTTGAGAGTCCTCGAAGGTATGACACACGTCAACGTGATGAAAGTCCTCCAAGGTATGATCGACGTAATCCAACTCATGTTGAGGGTTCTGCACGGTATGATCGACAAACTGCTAAGTATGATGCTCAGAGGATTGCTACTGCTGTTGGGAATAGGGAAACTATTGGTACTCAAGTGGTTCAGCAAAGTGGGATTCAATGCTTTAATTGTCAAGGCTATGGGCATATGGCAAAGGAATGTAGGAAGCCGAAACGGGTTAGAGACTTTGGCTATCATAAGGAAAAGATGCTACTTTGCAAGAAGATGGAAGTTGGGGTTAAACTGTCGGTTGAGGAAGGAGCAATGCTTCATGATACTGATGATGAAGTGTGAAAACTCTGGTTTTGAGCTTCATCACTTAGTTTTATTTTGTGCTAGTTGCGTGTCTTTACGTGTTTATGTGCTTATTGGTGTGTATAGATTGTGGTTTGGATATCGTTTCCGGTACGGGGTACCTTGTGAATGAAACGATGTGTGATGATTTCATGTTCATGAGTTCACATGGTAGTGACTATGAAGTGAGATGGTGTTATTTGGTGGTTTTAAGTATACGTATATGTATTATAGAAAATCGTATTTTTACGATTTACGGTTTAGCATTTGGAGGTCTCGGATGAGGTAATTAGTCATATGGATATTTTTCGGGATGGTTTTAAGTCATTTAGGACTTAGTTATAAAGTTTATTTCAAAATTTGAGATTTTTTTAAAAGTGTATATTTTACGTCTTTTATGGTAAAACGCGTAAATTTGACTAGTTTTACGGTTTTGTGGTTTTGGAAGCTTTAGGAGCTGAAATAAATTAAGGAAAACTAACGTAATATTAATAACATAATATTAAATAATAAAAATAAAAAAACGAATTTAACGGGTGTTTGGGTTGGTTTAGACGCACCAAAGAAGAAGGGGGAACAAATAAACATATAAGGATTTTTACCATCAAAACACTTCATAATCCCTGGAAACTATAAAACACACGTGAGTTCATCAATGGAGGATTTAGGGTTTCTTCAAAGATTTCATCTTTCATTAATTTTAAGGTAAAAACCTTTAATACCTTTTCATTTAATTTGTTTTTAATCATGTGTACATCATCTTATGATGGATTTAGGTTAGGGTTTAATTTAAAAACAGTAAATTAATGTTATAATAATGAGTTCATAATGATTACATAAATTAGGGCTTGTAATTAGTGGGATTAGGGTTAATTAATGAGGTTAATTTAGTTAAACCCGTTTTTAAAAACTGGGCAGAATTTTGAGTCAATTGTTTTGATCATATAGGGAGTTCTACAAACTCTTATTTTGCGATCCAAGTATCCCTGAAAAGGCAATTGAAGTGGTATTCCAATGCAAGAAACAAGAACTAAATTGGAGGTCGGGAAGTGGGTCAGAAACAGGTTACAACAGTCGGAGGTCAAAACAGTTTTGAATTCAGCCTATTTTCTTTTTAAGTTTTGAGTTGTTTGGGGTACTTAGGGTTGCATTGGGATCTTCTAACGAACATGAGAGATGGTTTATATATTGTAGTAAGTATCTGCACTTGGACTAAGGTTGTGGTTTAGGGTAAGACCCCCTTATTGTAACAAACGTTTTGTATGTTTAAAATCAGTAAAACTAGAATGACAAAAGTATATATATATATATATCAGGGCCTTAACAGTAGCTTTAAGGTTGGGGCAAGTGGGAGGTGTTAGCTAACATATGTAAGGGTATGAATATTCCTTTTACAGAAACCATGGGCATGTTTAAGTCGTTTGACTTAAAGTTTGGAGACCTAAAATTGGGACTGTTTTGTGTAAAATATGAACGGGATAGTTATTAAACTTAACCAAGTTAAGGACTTGTTAGGGAAGGGTAATGGGGTAATTAGAGCTTATCAATGAGGTATTTATATGGGAATAGGCTAGATGTCCATCATAGGTTGATGAGCCATCTTAGTGATTGGTTCATGTATTGATTGCGTGTTTTTGGTTTGTTAGCTTGTTGCTAGTGCGAGGACTTGTGAAGAAGCAATCAGGTGAGTTTCATAGTCCCATGTTTACTATTGATTTTGACTTCTAGATGGGATGGAATAGACACTATGTTGAGTTATTTATAAATTGATGCTGTGAATGTTTTTAAGGTTTGAGATGGACTTGTGTGTACATTATGTGATTAACTGCTATGTGATTCTTGTTTGTGTATGATTTGGATTGGAGAGGTACATAGTGTGATCATCTATGGGACCAATGGATAATGACAAGGCGGGGCCTTGGGATAGGTACATAGTGTGATCATCTATGGTACCATGGTGTTTGGTAAGGCTGGGGGCCTTGGATTTGGTTTGGAATGATTGATCTTGAATGTTAGTTGTTAATGCATACTTGTAACACATTGTCCATATGTTATTGTGTTGATGGTTGTTATTCACAGCTTATAACTGGTTTGGCGTTGGAGTCTAAACCTATGACTCTCACCAAATTTATGTTGACGTGTTTTAGTGTCTCTTTCAGGTGATGCTATGGGTAGGCATGAGAACTTAAGTGGCTAGGATTTGGAGAGCGTAGGAATGCATATAGAAGGATATCCCCGTTTCCTTCTTAGTTTTTATTTGTTCATTTAATAAGTGATACAGTGGCACACATATGTTTGTTTTGGTTATGTTACTTGTTCGTCTTGGGTAAGAGGTAGGACTGTTACCTACTTACCTAGACTCCTGCATTTGATGAGATATTGTCATGACTTTTGTGTCACCATTTTATGACATTTCTTATTTCATATAGTTATCTCTATAGACACGCCATGTTGTGATGATATCCATACGTCGGGCCCCTTATTCCGCCATGGTGGGGTGTGACATGAAGCCTCCGATCAAGAACTTGAAGCACATTACTCGTACATGGCAAATGTTGAAGAAGTTCTCAACGTCACTGAAGATGACAATGGTCCTATCTTTGACACTGAGCCAATAGATAAGGTACACACTGAAGAGGAATATAATGTGTTTGGTAATATTCATGAGCATTATGAGCTACCCAAAGCCATTAATGACACATGTATGATGGAAACGGTTGATAGCAATACCACACCCGATTCATCAAACATGTGCAATAATGAGTCAGAGGATGATCAACATGCAAATGAGTATGATGATGACGAGGAGCGTATTGCGCTTGCTAACTTAATTGCTTCTTAACAAAAAGATGTCAAAGAAACTAGAAAGATTCAAAAGCAATTAAAGAAGGCAAACGCTACGCTCACTCAAAATTTTGAAGAATGCAAAGCTGCTCTAATTAAATCTAGTGAGACCATTGATAGCTATAGAGCTCAGCTTCTTCAAAAGACCAATGAGGTTGAGGGATACAAAGGGTGTTTAATTAATGTTAAAAAGGACCATTTTCAAGAGAAATATAACGAAACTCTTAAGCTTCTTGAACAAGAGAAACATAATTATAACACTTCTTTGAGTACTGAACGTCACAAAACGTATCTGGCTACCACTAAAGTCAATGAGATAACTCAAGTAAATGGTTTTCTTCAAGAGGATAAAACTAAACTTATGAATGAAAAGAAAGCAGTGGTTGAAAAGATGGAAAAGGATTTCAAAACTAAACAAGCGAAGGACATCGACAAAATGGTGGAAATTGAAACTCAACTTGATTTTTACAAGAAAATTGTTTACAAAACTAATCAATCAATTCAAACCATGAGAATGTTGGCACCTCGTTCGTTTTTCAAGGATAGACCTAGTTTTGCAAATCCTAAGTACCTTGAGCATGCTCAATCTGAGAATCAGCGCTTATATCTTGATGATTCCTAATGGACCGATCTTGATTGTCTTGTTGTTAGGCCTGATAGTGAAGAGACACATGATTTGGATGAAGAGAGTAGACCAAAAGTTAATAAAGAATTTGTTAAACAATATAATTATGCCTATGAAAACAGTCTTTATTATCTTTTCACACCGCAAACACAGAAAACTCGTGAGCAAATATTTTTCGAATGTGAACAAATAAGAGTTAAATGGAGACAAGCTTTTGCCACTAAGAAAACTAATGTTTCAAACTTTATTGAATACTTACCATTTAAAGCTTCTGTAAGCAAGAGTAAGCAAGCACTTAGTATTCTCAAGAGTAACATTGAAAATTTCAAAAAGGTGGTTGATGATGACTGGAAAAAACATAAACTTTCGAAAGGAGACAAAGAAATTTCTCACGATATAACTGTGCTTGTAAAAAGTATTTTGATTCCGCTTGCGGAAAGAACGCAAAAACATATTTTGGAATTTGAAACATTAATTAAGCAAGAAATGTTCGATGATTTGAAATATGTGGAATCTCTTGAACAAGAAGTAAACGACCATCAACCTGAAAGAGACGAGTTTTCTACAGCTTATGATCTTCTCTTACATAAATGTCTCTCAAAAGATATTATGTGTGCCTATGTTACATCTTGTGCTGATATTGATGAATATTCTGATGTTGCATGCAAATATCTTGATCAAGTTAAAGAATGTGAAGGTCTTGAAACTGAGCTTTCGAATAAAGTTGACCAAAAAGAGTTTTCGTTACTTCAACATAGATATGATTATCTTCAAAAACATTGTCACTCACTTGAACTTGCTTTGCAAAAGAAAGTTGGCAGCTTTTCAAATGATACATCTTTAGAAGTAAAATTATCTGAGTCAGTCGATTATTAAACGAAAAAAGTCTTGATATTTCGGATTTGAAAGCTCAGTTATAAGAAAAAGACATAGCAATAGCAGAGTTTAAGAAACTCTTTGCTAAGATGGGTGGGAAAGTTATGGAACCTAGCGTTAAGCAACCTATTGTTAGACAACCCAATGCCTCTAGAGTGAATAGATCCTCTATCTTGGGAAAACCATCTGCTTTCTCAAATTCTTCATTTGCAAAACCTGTGTTTGCCCCCAAGATGGATGGTAAGGAAAGGTTACCACATACTCAACCCATAAGGAATGCTATAGCACCAAGCGTTAAGCACAATAATGTGATTAAACCAGGGATGTATAGAATGACCACTAAACCCGCAAACAAAGTTAGTCACTCACCTCAGACTTCTAGAAACACTAATATTCGTGTGTCTTCTACTAAAGGAATAGTCTCCACTACTAGTGTTAGCCGGCCTCAGCTTAAGCGCACTCAAGTGAATGATAAGGTCTGGAAACACAAGAGTCAAGGGAAGATGAAGGAAGTAGAAGAACACCCTAGGAATTTGAATGTTTTTAAGAATAAAAAGTCTGTAATCGCATGTAATGACGATTTGAATGATTTGAATGATTTGAATGCTATGAATGTGAAATTTGTTTGTGTCAAATGTGGAAAGTGTGCTAATGCTAATCATTCTCTGTGTGCTATCAATAATGTCAAAGGCGTAGAAACTAGAACTAAGAAGCAAGTTGCGATGCCTATTAGTGCTAGTAAACCCAAACACAAAGTGAACCATTCTGGTGCAACCCCCATTAAGAAAAGTAGTTCATCAGACTCCACCACTAAGAACCCTAGAAGCAGAATTAAGGAATTATATGAGTCTGCTAGCAAGTCTTGGAAATGGTGGTTTGCTAATCAATGTCCTCCAGGATACAAATGGATGCCTAAAGTTAGGACAGAAAATGTGACAACGAGTGTTAATGCATACTTGTAAGACATTGTCCATATGTTATTGTGTTGATGGTTGTTATTCACAGCTTATAACTGGTTTGGCGTTGGAGTCTAAACCTATGACTCTCACCAAATTTATGTTGACGTGTTTTAGTGTCTCTTTCAGGTGATGCTATGGGTAGGCATGAGAACTTAAGTGTCTAGGATTTGGAGAGCGTAGGAATGCATATAGAAGGATATCCCCGTTTCCTTCTTAGTTTTTATTTGTTCATTTAGTAAGTGATACAGTGGCACACATATGTTTGTTTTGGTTATGTTACTTGTTCGTCTTGGGTAAGAGGTAAGACTGTTACCTACTTACCTAGACTCCTACATTTGATGAGATATTGTCATGACTTTTGTGTCACCATTTTATGACATTTCTTATTTCATATAGTTATGTCTATAGACACGCCATGTTGTGATGATATCCATACGTCGGGCCCCTTATTCCGCCATGGTGGGGTGTGACATGAAGCCTCCGATCAAGAACTTGAAGCACATTACTCGTACATGGAAAATGTTGAAGAAGTTCTCAACGTCACTGAAGATGACAATGGTCCTATCTTTGACACTGAGCCAATCGATAAGGTACACACTGAAGAGGAATATAATGTGTTTGGTAATATTCATGAGCATTATGAGCTACCCAAAGCCATTAATGACACATGTATGATAGAAACGGTTTATAGCAATACCACACCTGATTCATCAAACATGTGCAATAATGAGTCTGCGGATGATCAACATGCAAATGAGTATGATGATGACGAGGAGCGTATTGCGCTTGCTAACTTAACTGATTCTTTACAAAAAGATGTCAAAGAAACTAGAAAGATTCAAAAGCAATTAAAGAAGGCAAACGCTACGCTCACTCAAAATTTTGAAGAATGCAAAGCTGCTCTAATTAAATCTAGTGAGACCATTGATAGCTATAGAGCTCAGCTTCTTCAAAAGACCAATGAGGTTGAGGGATACAAAGGGTGTTTAATTAATGTTAAAAAGGACCATTTTCAAGAGAAATATAACGAAACTCTTAAGCTTCTTGAACAAGAGAAACATAATTATAACACTTCTTTGAGTACTGAACGTCACAAAACGTATCTGGCTACCACTAAAGTCAATGAGCTAACTCAAGTAAATGGTTTTCTTCAAGAGGATAAAACTAAACTTATGAATGAAAATAAAGCAGTGGTTGAAAAGATGGAAAAGGATTTCAAAACTAAACAAGCGAAGGACATCGACAAAATGGTGGAAATTGAAACTCAACTTGATTTTTACAAGAAAATTGTTTACAAAACTAATCAATCAATTCAAACCATGAGAATGTTGGCACCTCGTTCGTTTTTCAAGGATAGACCTAGTTTTGCAAATCCTATGTACCTTGAGCATGCTCAATCTGAGAATCAGCGCTTATATCTTGATGAGTCCCAATGGACCGATCTTGATTGTCTTGTTGTTAGGCCTGATAGTGAAGAGACACATGATTTGGATGAAGAGAGTAGACCAAAAGTTAATAAAGAATTTGTTAAACAATATAATTATGCTTATGAAAACAGTCTTTATGATCTTTTCACACCGCAAACACAGAAAACTCGTGAGCAAATATTTTTCAAATGTGAGCAAATAAGAGTTAAATGGAGACAAGCTTTTGCCACTAGGAAAACTAATGTTTCAAACTTTATTGAATACTTACCATTTAAAGCTTCAGTAAGCAAGAGTAAGCAAGCACTTAGTATTCTCAAGAGTAACATTGACAATTTCAAAAAGGTGGTTGATGATGACTGGAAAAAACGTGAACTTTCAAAAGGAGACAAAGAAATTTATCACGATATAACTGTGCTTGTAAAAAGTATTTTGATTCCTCTTGCGGAAAGAACGCAAAAACATATTTTGGAATTTGAAACATTAATTAAGCAAGAAATGTTCGATGATTTGAAATATGTGGAATCTCTTGAACAAGAAGTAAACGACCATCAACCTGAAAGAGACGAGTTTTCTACAGCTTATGATCTTCTCTTACATGAATGTCTCTCAAAAGATATTATGTGTGCCTATGTTACATCTTGTGCTGATATTGATGAATATTCTGATGTTGCATGCAAATATCTTGATCAAGTTAAAGAATGTGAACGTCTTGAAACTGAGCTTTCGAATAAAGTTGACCAAAAAGAGTTTTCGTTACTTCAACATAGATATGATTATCTTCAAAAACATTGTCACTCACTTGAACTTGCTTTGCAAAAGAAAGTTGGCAGCTTTTCAAATGATACATCTTTAGAAGTAAAATTATCTAAGTCAGTCGATTTATTAAACGAAAAAAGTCTTGATATTTCGGATTTGAAAGCTCAGTTACAAGAAAAAGACATAGCAATAGCAGAGTTTAAGAAACTCGTTGCTAAGATGGGTGGGAAAGTTATGTAACCTAGCGTTAAGCAACCTATTGTTAGACAAACCAATGCCTCTAGAGTGAATAGATCCTCTATCTTGGGAAAACCATCTGCTTTCTCAAATTCTTCATTTGCAAAACCTGTGTTTGCCCCCAAGATGGATGGAAAGGAAAGGTTACCACATACTCAACCCATAAGTAATGCTATAGCACCAAGCGTTAAGCACAATAATGTGATTAAACCATGGATGTATAGAATGACCACTAAACCCGCAAACAAAGTTAGTCACTCACCTCAGACTTCTAGAAACACTAATATTCGTGTGTCTTCTACTAAAGGAATAGTCTCCACTACTAGTGTTAGCCGGCCTCAGCTTAAGCGCACTCAAGTGAATGATAAGGTCTGGAAACACAAGAGTCAAGGGAAGATGAAGGAAGTAGAAGAACACCCTAGGAATTTGAATGTTTTTAAGAATAAAAAGTCTGTAATCGCATGTAATGACGATTTGAATGATTTGAATGATTTGAATGCTATGAATGTGAAATTTGTTTGTGTCAAATGTGGAAAGTGTGCTAATGCTAATCATTCTCTGTGTGCTATCAATAATGTCAAAGGCGTAGAAACTAGAACTAAGAAGCAAGTTGTGATGCCTATTAGTGCTAGTAAACCCAAACACAAAGTGAACCATTCTGGTGCAACCCCCACTAAGAAAAGTAGTTCATCAGACTCCACCACTAAGAACCCTAGAAGCAGAATTAAGGAATTATATGAGTCTGCTAGCAAGTCTTGGAAATGGTGGTTTGCTAATAAATGTCCTCCAGGATACAAATGGATGCCTAAAGTTAGGACAGAAAATGTGACAACGAGTGTTAGTATGCCTTTAAATGTTGCTAAGGACATTAATGATTCTACAATCACAACTACTGTGCTATCCAATCTAGCAATTGCTCCATCATGATCCAACTCTTCTGCAGGTGATACAAATAATTCTATTCATACTGGACTCCGGATGCACGAAGCACATGACGGGGTATCTCAAGCTTTTAATTAACTTCGTGGAGAAGTTCCTGGGTACGGTCCGATTCGGAATGATCAATTTGCACCGATCCTAGGATATGGAGATTTGGTTCAGGGGAATATAACGATCAAAAGGGTATACTATGTCGAAGGGCTCAATCATAATATTTTCTCGGTTGGTCAATTCTGTGATGCGGTTTTGGAGGTTGCTTTCAGAAAGAAGACATGTTTTGTTCGTGATTATGATGGGAATGACTTACTTACCGGTACACGGGGTACTGATCTTTACACAATTTTACTTCAAGACACAACTTCATCAACTCCAATTTGCTTCATGGCTAAAGCTTCAACGACTCAGGCATGGTTATGGCATCAACGTCTATCTCATCTTAATTTTGATACCATCAACATGCTTTCCAAGAAAGATATTGTGAGAGGCCTTCCAAGTTTGAAATTCATCAAAGATCATCTTTGTTCTTCTTGTGAGCTTTGTAAAGCTAAAGGAAGTAGCTTCAAAACAAAGACTATACCAAGCTCTAAAGGACGGTTAGACTTCTTAATATGGATCGTGTGGTCCCATGCGTGTTCATAGTATCAATGGGAAGAAATGTATTCTGGTAATTGTCGATGATTACTCAAGGTACAAATGGACTCACTTCTTGAGGTCCAAGGATGAAACACCCGAAGTTCTCATCAACTTCCTTAAACAAGTACAACGTGGTCTTCAAGCTCAAGTTAAAGTGGTTCGTACTGACAGAGGTACATAATTTTTGAATTCAAATATGAGAAACTATTTTGAAGCCGAAGGAATTGAACATGAAACATCTATTGCTCGAACACCCGAACAAAACGGCGTTGTTGAAAGATGAAACCATACTTTAGTTGAGGCTGCTTGAACATTATTATCCGCTTCAAAACTTCCACTATACTTTTGGGCCGAAGCCGTGTCAACCGAATGCTAAAACCACTCCTTAATTATCCCAAGACACAAAAAGACACCATATCACATAATTCATGATCGAAAACCTTCATTCAAACGCCTTCACGTTTTTGGATGTACTTGTTACATAATACGAGATGGTGAAATTTTGGATAAGATGAAAGAGAAAGGTGATGCATGTATTCTTGTGGGATATGCAACTCAGTCGAAGGGGTATAGAGTATTCAACAAGAGAACAAAATTGATAGTCGAGACTATTCATATCCGATTTGATGAATTACAAGAAATGGCACTTGAACAAAACAGTTTAAGTCCCGAACCACAACGACAAACGACTTCCGTTCAAAACCGTACGGAACTCGAAACTCAAGACCACAGCAATGAACCGTCAAGTTCAACGCTGGTTCAAGGAAATGTTCCACGAGCAGATATGACAGTCAACACGACACTTGAAGAGTTGGAAATGTTATATGGACTAATGTATGATGAATATTTCACGGGGGAGAAACAAGTTGTATCAAAGTCTTCCGCTGTCACTCATGATAAGAATGATGATACCGATCATCATCAATAAAAGGATACAACTTCATCTACTTCAACACCGGTTGCTGCAGAGTTACTTTCTTAGAATATCACATCAACAATCGCTCCTGCAACATCCACAACTACTGTCATTGCTCTAGAGAACACAAATCAAGCAGACAATGCATTATCTGACGAAGACGAATTTTATCAACCCATTCGGTACACCGGTACACGAAACTGGAGAGTCTTCTACTCGCCATCTTGATTCGTCAAATATGCATACGTTCTATCAACGACATCCTTCAACACATCATTGGACCCGAGATCATCCTTTGGTTCAAGTAATTAGAAATCCTTCACAGCCTGTTCGCACAAGACGACAACTTAACACCGATGGCGATGTTTGTATGTTCGCACTCGCCGTGAGTTTAGCTGAACCGAAAAACATCAAAGAAGCCATGGCTGATCATGCTTGGATTGAATCGATGACGGATGAACTTCAACAATTTGAAAGACTTAAAGTCTGGGAACTTGTTGATAGACCATAAGATGTAATACCATTAAATCTTCGATAGATCTGGAAAAACAAGATGGATGAAGAGAACACGATCATCAAGAATAAGTCTAGGCTAGTGGCTAAAGGGTATGGACAGAAAGAGGGTATTGATTTTGAAGAATAATTTGCACCAGTAGCGTAGTTAGGATTTTCCTTGCTTATACTGCAAGGGATTCATCGTTTATTAAATGGATATAAAGACCGCGTTTCTTAACGGTCCTTTGAAGGAAGAAGTCTATGTCACGCAGCCGGAAGGATTCGTCAATCCTCATTATCCTGACAAGGTGTATCTTCTCCACAAAGCACTTTATGGACTCAAGCAAGCTCCAAGGGCGTGGTACGACGAGCTCTCGAAATTTCTGGTCTCCAAAGGTTTCTCAAAAGGTTCCTGATACATGGCTTTTGCCTAGTAAGAAAATATCGTTGTTCCTAGTCTATTCGAATTGATAACTGGTTAACTATGCGACTCAGTTGTCTTTGGTGGAAACAAATAGTTGTGTCGTTGTAGTAAAATTAAAGGTGCAAAAACTTTAAAGTAAATCTAAATCTAATTTAAAATAAATGACAAGAATTTAAAAGCGTGACGAAAATTAAAAGGCACTAAAAGTAAATAACGCAAACTTAAAACTATCCTAAAGGCAAGACTTAAAATAAATCTAAGGTAAGTAAACTTAAAGTGCGACTAAATAAAAAGGCTGGAAAAATAAAGCATAAAAATAAAAATAAACTAAAACTTAAAATAAACTAAAAATACCTCACTCGGAAAAATTACTCGTTCGGAATGTCACCTTCACCCGGAATAATTCTTCTTCGTTCGGAATAATCAAAATAAAACACTCATTCGGAACAATTGGCTCATCCGGAATATTGATTCATTCGGAATATGTCACGTATCCGGAATAAACCCTTCACTCGGAATAATGCTTCACTGATCCGGAATAAATGAGACAAAACCTTGATTCGGAATATTCCGAATCAACTCCCTTGATTCGGAATACTGCTTCACTCGGAATAATTCCTCAATCCCTTCGTTCGGAATGTTCCGAATGAACCCTTAATTCGGAATATTAATTATTCCGAATAAACAACTTTGATCCGGAATGTTCCGAATGAAGATCCATGATTCGGAATGTTCCGGATAAACACTTTGTTTCAGAATACAAGTGTTCCGAATGAACCCTTGATCCGGAATATATGATATTCCGAATAAAGGTGTTTGATTCGGAACAAACAGCTGATCCGGAATGACAAACTTGGTTCAGAATAATCTCAACAAGACCTTGATTCGGAATGTTTGGTGTTGATCCGGAATAACCTGGAGATTGAACAGTTGTAAAGAACAAGGAGAACAAAAATAACACGAATCTAATCTAATCCAATCTAAATAAACCAAAAATTAAACAAGGCTAACCAAAAATGATCAACTAATGAATACCAATCAAACCAAATCAAAAACACTAACAATAATAATCAAAATAATCAAAACCCACTTAATCAATTTAATAAAAAACTCAAGAACATGAACATAAACAATAAAGCATAAAGATTAATGATCAAATAAGAAAGGAAGATAGGAGATCAAACAATAAAAGTAAAGATTGACAATAATTAAAAGGAAACTTACTTGAAATTAAAGGTATTTAAGGTGCAAGACAATTAATTAAATGACATGTAATTAAATGTGCAAAAATTAAAGTGGAAGAGCTAATTGTCACACTTAGCCAACAAAATGAAAATGTATTCCTAATGATCTATTTATAGGAGGATTAGGGAGGTGCTTAGGAAGCTTCCTCCCCTCTTTCTTCTTTCTTTAATTGCATGATTAAGTCCTTGTCTTCTTAATTCTTTGACTTTAATGACTTTGTCTCGGGATTTCTTTAAACTCGTCTTGTAATTCTTCAATAAATTAGACTTGAGTTCTTCGGCTTTTAGTAAACTTCCGTCTTTTGACTTTTTCTTCGATAAATCTTCAGAATTGGTCTTGGACTTCCGTTCTTTTTGCACTCTTGATTTCTTGACTTCGTCTTTTGTCTTTTTCTTCGATAAAAGCCTGTGAATGCCCGTGTTTTCTCCCCTTTTCACATTTTCGTCCTAAATCACAACAAAAACACAAACCACGCATAATTCCTACATATACGGCATAAAATACACGTTTTGGCTTGGTTATTATTGTAGTTAAGTGGTAAAAAGGATGGGTGTTTACACACCTATCAAATCCCCTACACTTGATCATTGCAATGTCCTCATGCAATACATTAATTACAAAGCAAGATTACATTTTCCATCATAATCAATCCATATTGGCCTTTATTAAAGAGATAGAAAATTATAAACATTCAAAGGAAGAAAATAAGTAAAGGAATAAAAAACATACCTTAGGGTTTTGGAAATGTTGTGAATGTTCATCATCCTCAAGTTTTCACGTTCCCCATACCAAGCTTAAAAACGAGATCATTGTTATTATAAGTTAGCAAACTAACACGAACTCATGTGGGCCAATTATTCACTTAGACTCCCTTATTCCTAGGTGTATCTCGTATATTTTATTGTTGTCTTGAATGATCACGAGGATGCATTGTTGAATTATTTTGATAGTTATTTAGGCTAAAAATAAAGTGGGACGATTTAATCAATAGTTAGCTAAAGGACAAAATCTTTTAAAACTGCTTCTCGGGACCTCATAAAGTTCATATCTTGGCATAACTCGCTTCGCGATTAGAGACCTTTCTCGGATAGATATTTGGCAGCGACTTCATACTTCGAATCTTGAGAGACATTCATGAAATAATGGTCTTCTCTTCATAATAGGAATTTCTTCACTTGAAGTTTTAAGAGATTCTTCATATTTGGACCACGACTTCTTCATTTTTCTCCATCTTTATTTTGGACTTTGATATACAACGATCCGCCTCCTTTTTGGACTTGAATCTATTTATCCTCATACCTTGTCAGGGCCTTTTTGGATAGACTTCTCCATGATCTTTACGGGAGTATTTGCTTTTCGTCGTGTGTCTCGATCCTTCATATTGATCTTTGATAAATGATTCTTCACATCACTTGGGATCTTTTGCAACAAAATGTAGCCCTCATGCCTTGTTAGGGCCTTTTTGGACTCGCCAATCTTCGCATCCCGCTTCAATTAGTTATGCCTTGGCTATGAACTCTAATCCATACCGAGCAACTTTTAAACGATCTTGGGCTAGAAGCTAAGTAACTTTTCAAATCGTACAACCTTATTTATTGTAGATAAATTTATTAGCAATCGATGGGAGAATAGGCTTATAATTAACTCACATAAATTCACGAAAGAAATACCAAACTTATAATTGACTCTATCATCTCTCGTTCTCCACAATTTAAAATCTCAAGGAATGAGACTCGTGGATGCTTAGCCTATTAAATCAAAGTTTTGGGTTTTCGAGTCGCCTATAGGATCTTACAAATTCTTAGACTTTTTCAAGTTTAGAAAACGCATTTTAAAGTTCCCTTGATAAACGACTCTCTAGGATCAATTATAGGAACTTGCGAAAAGTTCTTGTTCTTAACCCGTGAGAGTTAAGACTTTCGCGTCTTACAGCTCCCTATATAAAAGCCTAGCAAAACTTGACTTAAACACGTTAAGGATACTAGCTAGAGTATACTTAGATAAGTAAACTCGGGTTGAGTCAAAGATTCATAACGATTGAAAATTAAAAACCACTTTATTAAAAATTTATTCTAGCAAAGAAATAAAATAACTCTACAAAGGTAAAAAATAATAGGCCAAAATAGATCAAAATTTTTGAAAAATGTCGAAAAATTGATTTTCCGGTTAAAATGAGGACAAATACAAGGAAAAGACCACTTAACTTCGATAGAAGTCCCCCCTACACTTGAGATAAACATTGTCCTCAATATTTAAGCATGTGGGAGTAAACTCCCCTACACTTAGGACATTGTGCACGTTGTTTAAATCTCGCTAAGGAGAAGACAACTAACGAGATTCCTATTTTAATATTGGAAAATATAAAATAGTGAATCAAAAAGAGTTTAGGATAGAACCAGGAAGAAGGAAACACGGAATCACGGGTCGTCAAAAATCATCAAGAGTGGATCATTGAGCGCTCGAATCCCTGAATATGAGAAGAGAGGAAATAGCAAACACCAACGGGTCTCCCCTACACTTAGGATAAAGAAAGCTAAAAGATAGATACATGGGTTGCCTCCTAAGAAGCGCTTGATTTTTGTTCACCGAGTCGTGATCCTGACTCGACCTTGATTAGCATAGGAAGAAGCATGAAACACATCCACCGGGATCAAAGACATAGTTTTCGTCCATCAAGTAGCACAAGCTTAAGGCGAACAAGGCAAGCCAAAGAAGAGTAGGCAAGGTTCCCTTAAGCAAAGATGGAGCACGGTGGGAGCAAGGGTGAAGAGGTGCAAGCATATCTTCAAAAGTTCCAAAGATTTTTCCTTTTATTTCATCAGATGGATACTGAGATGGCTGAAGAATATCGATACCGGGGTCGAACACCTTTTCCTTTAGGGGAAAATAGCACTCAGGCTCAGCAGAATTTGAAGATGATCCGCGAAGAAAATGCACAACCTCGTCCTCAGAAGGTGGACAAAGAGGTGTTAAATCATACGTGATGCGGATGTTGGTGTCGTCTGGTTGCTTCTCCTTTGAAAGAATTTTCTTCAAATCCGTAGAAGGATCAAGACCATAATTATCAAAGTCTAAAGGAGGAGCATCACTCTCATGAGGGAAGTAAGTATTGAGAAAAGTAGAAAAGTCTTCCTCAAATGAGTAGTCATCCAAAGTAGGATTAAGCATGGATGGCGGAGGATCTTCATCATGTGAAGAATCACTCGAAAGAGTATCGGCCTCATCAAAATCATCATAAGTGGGCTTGTCGGGATACTCAGAAGTAAAATCATCATAATCATCTCCATCGGAACTAGAATCATAAGCATCAAAGATCGGTGGAGAATCATATATGGGTGAAGGTTCCAAATTGGAGAGAGAATCATCCACATCATCTTGAAAAAGTGGATTATCATTGCAAGAATCGAATAGAGGATTGTTGTAGACGACAAAATCATCAAGCACATTAATCATATTCGCTGATTCTCTTCCATAGGATTTGCTTGTAAGCTTCCCCATTTTAAAAACTTGTGCATCATCCTCGACTCATAAGATGAGTTCACACTTATCCACATCTATTAAAGATCTACCGGTTCTAAAAAATAGGCGTCCAAGTATTAACGAAATACGAAGGTTCATTTCATAATCAACAACGACGATGTCGACCGGAAAAGTGAATGTGCCAACTTTAATGAACACATCTTCGGCAATACCAACGGGGTAAGCGAGAGTGCGATTGGCAAGCTCAAGAGTCATTTTGGTGGGTGTAAGGTCGGGTAATGATAACTTTTTCCAAACACTTAAAGGCATCAAATTTATACTTGCCCCGAGATCGGCTAAGGCAGTAAATTTGTCGGTTTGGTTAAAAGTACAAGGTAGCACAAAATGACCGGGATCTCCAAGTTTTTCCGGAAGTTCTTTAAGAAGGACGGCAGAACAATTTTCATTCAATCGAGTATTAACAAACTCGGCCATCTTCTCCTTCTTGCTAAGCAATTCCTTAAACATCTTAACAAATTTAGGCATTTGTGCTAGAGCTTCGACAAGGCTAAAAGTGATGGTCATTTCCGAAACTTTCTTCAAATATTTTGACACTTGAATGTCATCCTTGGTGTGCATTTTGGCCTTGCCTAAGCGAGATGGATAAGGAATTTTTGGTTTGGGTGGTGGAGGTGTAGAAGGTGAAGGTTGAGATGTTGAAGGGTTAAAGGTGAAAGGTGGGGTTGGTGGAGGATTCATCTTGGGTATTTCTTCACGACGCGGCGTAGACGGTAATGGTGTACTAATACTAGGTGTGGGAGTAGTAGGGATAAATGGTGGTGGATGAGGTGTAGATGATAGGGGCGGGATAGGTGGTCCTACTAAAGTAACTTCACTACGGGTAGTAATAGCACTCACATTCTCTCTCGGATTGGTGACGGTGTTTGAAGGTAGAGAACTCGAAGTAGAAGGTTGAGTGGTGGGCAAGAAACTAGCCAGCATATTCTTCAAATCATTCGTTTGATTGCTAAAGGAGGAATGTATATTATCTCGAAGCTAGGATCTAATGTCATTCCCTTGCTTGGTGATATCCCCTTTCAAATTGATAATTTGGCTATGTAGATTCTTGATTTGCTCTCCTTGGGTTCTCATTAAGGCTTCAACATCTTGATTGATGGGTGGGGCTTGTTGAGCCGGTGGGTTATAAGGATTAGAAGCTCGAGGTGGGATTTGGTTGCTTCTAGTGTAGTTGTTGTTGGGGTTGTGGTTTTGAGGAGAAAAACCGGGTGAAAGATAGTTGTTGGACCGGTAACTTAGCAAATTTCGATCCCCTTGAGATCGGGCTTGGTAATTTTCCGGTGAATAATTACCGTAAGCTGCATACACGTTTTCCGGATTTCCTTGAGTAGAAGGACAATCAGTGTATGGGTGAGGACCGCCGCATGTCTCACAAGGTTTAGCTACCGCTTTAACTTGTTGTTGGTTTGTAGCGAGGAGCAAGATATTTTTGTTCATTTCGGCCATCATGCAGGTGAATTTGGTCATATCGGGGTTTGCTGAAGTCGAAGAAACATTGACTCTCGGGTTGATCCTTGAAGAAGCGGAGGAATTCCAGTTTTTGTGATGAGTAGTCATGTTCTCAATAAGCTCTCTACACTCCTCGGGTCTTCTTTTCATAAATGTGCCACCGGCGGCTGCATTAATCGTATCACGATCACGAAAAGTAAAACCGTTGTAGAAAGTATCAATCAATGTGACTGGAAGCATGTTGTGGTTTGACCATCGATCGATCAAAACATTATATCTTTCCCAAGCATCAAAGAGAGATTCATCGGGTTCTTGCATGAAACCGCTGATTTGATTTCGAAGGCTCGTGACCATGGATGGTGGAAAGTAGCGCGACAAAAAGCGTTGAGTCATGTCATCCCAAGTATGAATTTTATTCTTCGGGAGACGATCAAACCATTTCTCGGTGTGGTGTGATAAAGTATGTGGAAGGAGTTGAAGGCGAAGAACATCCATTGTGGCACTGGGCAACTTCATGCTTTGAGTGATTGTAATGAATTTGTAGAGGTTTTCGTTGGCATCATCATCAGGCATTCCGACGAATGGATTAGTTTGCACTTGCTGGATCATGTGATGCTTCAACGAAAACTCCGGAGCCGTGATTTGCATCGGCGCAATCGGTCCTCCTCGTCCAAACATTGTTGGTTGACAAAGCTCCTCCATTGTCCGAAGATCGGGTTGTGGAAGAACATTGTTGTTGTTATTATTGAGGTGCGGTGGATTATTGTTGTTGTTCACACCTGCCATATCTAAATCTTCTCGAGTCTCGGGCTCTGGATAAGTAGAAGATCTAGTACGCATACACCTACAAAGGCAAAAGAAAAGATTCCAAACACCAAGACAATATATATACACTATAAAGATAAAAATAAAATCTTTTTGGATTTTTGAAAATTTTTAATTTTTATGGATTTTTTAACAATTTTTAATTTTTATGGTTTTTTGAAAATTTTTAAGCAAGAAAATAACGCTCACGAATGAACGGATCCCAAAAAGCAACGCGTCTCTCATAGAAAACCGTTAATCTTTACGAAAAGAGCCGGCAGCGGCGCCATTTGATACATGGCTTTTGCCTAGTAAGAAAATATCGTTGTTCCAAGTCTATTCGAATTGATAACTGGTTAACTATGCTACTCAGCTGTCTTTGGTGGAAACAAATAGTTGTGTCGTTGTAGTAAAATTAAAGGTGCAAACACTTTAAAGTAAATCTAAATCTAATTTAAAATAAATGACAAGAATTTAAAAGCGTGACGAAAATCAAAAGGCACTAAAAGTAAATAACGCAAACTTAAAACTATCCTAAAGGCAAGACTTAAAATAAATCTAAGGTAAGTAAACTTAAAGTGCGACTAAATAAAAAGGCTGGAAAATAAAGCTTAAGGATAAAAATAAACTAAAACTTAAAATAAACTAAAAATACCTCACTCGGAATAATTACTCGTTCGGAATGTCACCTTCACCCGGAATAATTCTTCTTCGTTCGGAATAATCAAAATAAAACACTCATTCGGAACAACTGGCTCATCCGGAATATTGATTCATCCGGAATATGTCACTTATCCGGAATAAACCCTTCACTCGGAATAATGCTTCACTGATCCGGAATAAATGAGACAAAACCTTGATTCGGAATATTCCGAATCAACTCCCTTGATTCGGAATACTGCTTCAGTCGGATTAATTCCTCAATCCCTTCGTTCGGAATGTTCCGAATAAACCCTTGATTAGGAATATTAATTATTCCGAATAAACAACTTTGATCCGGAATGTTCCGAATGAAGATCCTTGATTCGGAATGTTCCGGATAAATACTTTGATTCAGAATACAAGTGTTCCGAATGAACCCTTGATCCGGAATATATGATATTTCGAATAAAGGTGTTTGATTCGGAACAAACAGCTGATCCGGAATGACAAACTTGGTTCGGAATAATCTCAACAAGACCTTGATTCGGAATGTTTGGTGTTGATCCGGAATAACCTGGAGATTGAACAGTAGCGAAGAACAAGGAGAACAAAAATAACAGGAATCTAATCTAATCCAATCTAAATAAACCAAAAGATTAAACAAGGCTAACCAAAAATGGTCAACTAATGAATACCAATCAAACCAAATCAAAAACACTAACAATAATAATCAAAATAATCAAAACCCACTTAATCAATTTAATAAAAAACTCAAGAACATGAACATAAACAATAAAGCATAAAGATTAATGATCAAATAAGAAAGGAAGATAGGAGATCAAACAATAAAAGTAAAGATTGACAATAATTAAAAGGAAACTTACTTGAAATTAAAGGTATTTAAGGTGCAAGACAATTAATTAAATGACATGTAATTAAATGTGCAAAATTAAAGTGGAAGAGCTAATTGTCACACTTAGCCAACAAAATGAAAATTAAATCCTAATGATCTATTTATAGGAGGATTAGGGAGGTGCTTAGGAAGCTTACTCCCCTCTTTCTTCTTTCTTTAATTGCATGATTAAGTCCTTGTCTTCTTAATTCTTTGACTTTAATGACTTTGTCTCGGGATTTCTTTAAACTCGTCTTGTAATTCTTCAATAAATTAGACTTGAGTTCTTCGGCTTTTAGTAAACTTCCGTCTTTTGACTTTTTCTTCGATAAATCTTCAGAATTGGTCTTGGACTTCCGTTCTTTTTGCACTCTTGATTTCTTGACTTCGTCTTTTGTCTTTTTCTTCGATAAAAGCCCGTGTTTTCTCCCCTTTTCACATTTTCGTCCTAAATCACAACAAAAACACAAACCACGCATAATTCCGACATTTACGGCATAAAATACATGTTTTGGCTTGGTTATTATTGTAGTTAAGTGGTAAAAAGGATGGGTGTTTACACACCTATCAGTTCCATTGATCTAACTTTGTTCACTTATAAATATGGGGATGACATTTGGCTTGTGTAGATTTATGTTGATGACATTATTTTCGGGTCTACAAACCCAAAACTTTCAAAATGGTTTGAAAAAGTAATGCACACCAAATTTGAAATGTCAATGATGGGCGAACTAAAATTCTTTCTAGGAATTCAAGTTCACCAATCCCAAGTGGTATCTTTATAAACCAAGCTAAGTATTGTCAAGAGATAATCAAAAAGCATGGTATGACCTCATGTGACCCCGTTGGGACACCTTTATCAACCACATCTCTAGATGCTGATTTGGAGGGAGATGCCATAGATCAAACGAGATATCGTTCCATGATTGGCTCCCTCATGTAATTAACAGCAAGCCGACAAGATATATCACATGCTACGTGTTATTGTGCATGATATCAAGCACGACCCACTAAAAAGAACCTCAAGGAGGTTAAACGGATCTTTCGGTACCTTAAGAATACCATTCGCATGGGGCTTTGGTATCCGAGGGAAACCGGTTTCTTTCTAACGGCCTATTTAGATTCTGATCATACAGGGTGTCTTGATACACGCAAAAGTACTTCTGGTGGTGCACAATTTCTAGGTCAAGATAAGCTTGTGGGATGGTCTCCCAAGAAGCAGGATTGCACATCATTCTCATCAGCCGAAGCGGAGTATGTGTCTCTATCTGCGTGTTGTTCTCAAGTTCTTTGAGAACACAACTCATGGATTATGGCTTCCACTTTGATAAAGTACCTATGTACTGTGACTCAAAGTCTGCCATAGCCATCTCTTGCAATCCGGTACAGCATTCCCGCACGAAGCACATTGATGTCAGATATCACTTCATTAAGGAACAAGTTGAAAAGGGTATTGTTGAATTATACTTTGTTGGAACTGATTACCAATTAGCTGACTTGTTTACAAAAGCTCTTTCGAAAGAGAGGTTTGCGTATCTTGTTAGGCAAATTGGTATGAGATGTTTGACTCCAGCAGAACTGGAGATTCTGGCAAAGAAGCCTGCTTGATTCATCTATCAAACATCTACATGTAAATATTAATTAAAAAGAAAAATACAAAATTAAAAAATCTTTCAAAATACCAAAAAGATTCTTCTCGACATGTCTTTCAGTATCGATAATATGGACGTGCCTAGAAATGTCGCTCAATAACGACACAGGTGTGTACATAAAGCTCAAATGAAAGTTGTAAATATTTTTCAAAACATGTCATTTCTATCTTTTATAAAGGAAATTGTCTATTTTTTGAAAATTTTTCCAACAACGGGTAGAGCAATCTATCTTGGGTTGAGCTTGTCACAAAACATTCAACGTTTTGAGCTCAACACAATGGCTTGTAATCACATTCAAATTGCAACCCGGATCTATTTTTACGGGGGAGTATACGCTTTAGTGCCCTTACCCTCAGCAAAAGAAGAGAAATCTTCTTACACTTGAGTAGATTCGTCAAGACATTCAAAGTCTATGAACTCAAGTTTATGCTTTAGAAAAACTTTTTCACCAAAAAGAAATAGAGTTTTTCTTTGAACACAATTTTTTCAAGAATTTCTCAATGATATTCAAAATCTTTCAAAAATTGTGTGTTCGACAATTTCTATCCTCAAAAGTTTAATGTGGATCATATCCCCTTAATGACAAATCCATTGGTTCAATTTTTGAGGGGGAGCGTTCTAAATTCATGCTAAGTTTGACACATTTTTCTCCCGAAAGTTTTTCAAGACTCTTCTACACAACATATATTTTAATCAAATTTGGTATCTCTAATATCAGACGATTTTATATATTATAGATAGGGGAGAAAATGTGATTAAAATGTGATCTAAAGACTCAAACACTCATGGTTACTATCAAATACCCACAAATCTTTAATTCACGACATTATTGGTGTCAAAAGGGTGGTTAGGTTTAAGTCCTATGATCCAACCAGAACCGGAGGGATCTTCCCAGGGACAATCCAATAGATTATTAGAAGTCCTTAGGAAAGATGGAGTAGAATGTGAACGTAGCTGAATGAGGACTAAGTATTGATGCTAGCACTGGAACAATCACAACAAGGTGCTAGTAATGATGTCTTGGTAAGCATTGAAGGGGTTGAAGAATAAAAAAGAAATGTAAGGATAAAGGGTGTAAAGAAATTAGCCCTCCATACAACTTAGGCAGAAACCGGGTCAACACATCATGAAGACAATGCATCATGGACCCAGTGATGTAGTGCACAACCCCTTCCCAGCTGACTCAGGCTTCTCTTAAAAGAAGTTTGTTTTATTGTCACGAAGATCAACACGACTTCTATTGACTATCTCACTCCGAGATATTTGATATTGAATAGGTGGCATCTGCTCCAGCCTCCGACCACTAAAAGTGCACAAATCGAGTCTAGAGCCAAGAGATCAATCAAATCTCGTTAGGACACACGAATGAAGATCAAGAGAGTCCTACGCTATATCCTTGCGATATTGCTAGAACACTCAGAGTGATACTACCTAGTATTCACGATGAAGAGTGGAAATCCTTACAGTGTTAACATCAAACAGCACTGCAGTAGGTCATGTGTAAGATTCTTTATGAATTGAACATATGTAAAACTGAGAAGCAACAATGGTTTGTTTCTTTATCGATTCAAACTCGTTTCAGGTTTCTACGTAATATCTTTATGGTCTTGCCAGAACATTCAGAGTGATATTTGTTAATATTCACAGTGACGAATGGAAATCCTTCTAACGTCAACATTAAACAACGCTACAGTAGGTAACTTGCGAGATTCTTTATGAATCAAGCTTGTGTCAACTTGAAAGCAACAATGGTAAGATTCTTAATGAATCAAACTTGTTCCAGGATTTTGAATTGACGACTTTAATCAAGCGAATATTTATCCAATTGATTCACTATTTATGTTCGCAGTTTTGCTTTGAGACGGTCGAGTAAAGAGAACGGCTAGTACTGCCGCGAAACCCTGTCAAGGAGATTCTTAATTGAACCTACCTAATCACAGGTACGATATTTAATATCGTGTAACGGTCTTCACCGACCGGAGGTAAAACGCTACCGATTTAGGACGAATGTCAAAGCCATTCAGGCTGTGTCTATGTTTTGTCTCGAGAAGGTGACGTTACGGTGTACTCAGCAAAGTCGAAGATTCAAAACCACATTCTCATACCCAAAGACATTCAACAATCAAGAAGCTAAATACTTCCACAACTCTAATGATCAAAATCTTCCTTATCAATTAATGTAGAGGAATGACCTATCTTTAAAGGAGATTGTTAGCAAGCTTTCAAGATTATGCAATGTATGAGCATGTGGATAACGACACAAGATCGCAAGATGGCAAAGACAAGTCAAGGATAATTTGAAGATCTCAAGATAAAAGACAAAGTCGAAAGATGATAAGTAGGTTTTAGTTATAAAAATTGTTCGTTGAAATCGGTCTAATCGAATTGAAAAATGGTTTTAAGTGTGACTCAGTTGTCTTTGGTGAAACAAATAGTTGTGTCGTTGTAGTAAAATTAAAAGTGCAAAAACTTTAATGTAAATGGCAGTAAAATAAATCTAAATCTAATTTAAAATAAATGACAAGAAATTAAAACGTGACGAAAATTAAAAGGCACTTAAAGTAAATAACGCAAACTTAAAACTATCTAAGGCAAACTTAAAACGCAACTAAAACTTAAACTAAGGCAAGGCTTAAAATAAATCTAAGGAAAATAAACTTAAAGTGCGACTAAGTAAAAAGGCGGGAAAAGTAAAGCGTGAAAATTAAAACTTAAAAAAAACAGAAACTTAAAATAACCTGAAAACATCTCATTCGGAATAATCCTTCGTTCGGAATAAATCACTCGTTCGGAATGTCACCTTCGTCCGGAATAATTTCTTCTTCACTCGGAATATTTCTTCATGCGGAATAAAAGCTTTATCCGGAATATTTGAACAAAACCTTCATCCGGAATAAATCCTTTACTCGGAATATGTCACTTATCCGGAATAAACTCTTTATTCGGAATATTGCCTTGATCCGGAATATTTGATGTTCCGAATGAACAACCTTGTTTGAAACCTTGATTCGGAACAATCAGCAGAAAACCTTCATTCGGAATATTCCGAATGAACACCCTTATCCGGAATATAAGTTATTCCGAATGAAGACCTTGATCCAGAATGTTCCGAATGAACACCCTTCGTTCGGAATGTTCCGAATGAACCCTTGATCCGGAATATTATTCCGAATAAACGACTTGATCCGGAACAAATTCTTCACTCGGAATGTCAGCTTGATTCGGAACTTCCACTGTTCCGGAATATTCCACTGGTTCGGAATATTCTTAACAAAACTTTGATTCGGAATAATCAACAGGATTCTTTCACTCGGAATATTCCACTTATTCGGAGTATATCACTTATCCGGAATAATTAGAAGAATTCCTTGGTTCGGAATAAAGTTGTTGATCCGGAATAAACCTAGGAAAAGAAACAGTAGCGAAGAAAAAGGAGAACAAAAAAGAAACGAATCTAAACAAATCTAATCTAAATCAACCAAAAGATTAAACAAGGCTAATAAAAAACAATCAACTAATGATAATCAAACAAATCAAATCAATAACACTAACAATCATAATTAAAATAATCAAAACCCACTTAATCAATTTAATAAAAACTCAAGAACATAAACATAAACAATAAAACATAGAGATTAAAGATTAACCAAGAAAGGTAGATAGGAGATGAACAATAAAAGTAAAGATTAACAATAATTAAAAGGAAACTTACTTGAAATTAAATGAATTTAAGGTGCAAGACAAGTATTTAAATTTAAAAATTAAGTAAATGACATGTATTTAAATGTGCAAGGAAATGAAAATGGAAGAACTAGTGTCACTCTAGCCAATAAAATGAAATGAAATGAACTAAGGCCTATTTATAGGAGGATTATGGAGGTGCTTAGAGGAAGCTTCCTCCCCTCTTTCTTCTTTCTTTAATTGTCATTAAGTCCTTAATCTTCTTAATTCTTTGACTTTAACGACTTTATCTCAGGATTTCTACTATCGTCTTGTAATTTCTTCAATAAATTAGACTTGAGTTCTTCGGCTTTTAGTAAACTTCCGTCTTTTAACTTTTTCTTCGATAAATATTCAGAATTGGTCTTGGACTTCCGTTATTTTTGCACTCTTGATTTCTTGACTTCGTCTTTTGTCTTTTTCTTCGATAAAAGCCCATGAATGCCCGTGTTTTCTCCCCTTTTTCACATTTTCGTCCTAAATCACAACAAAAACACAAACCACGCATAATTCTGACATTTACGACATAAAATACACGTTTTTGGCTTGGTTATTATTGTAGTTAAGTGGTAAAAAGGATGGGTGTTTACACACCTATCAAATCCCCTACACTTGACCATTGCAATGTCCTCATGCAATGTATTAGTTATAAAGCACGTTTTACATTTTCCATCATAATCAATCCATATTGGCCTTAATTAAAGAGATAGAAAATTATAAACATTCAAAGGAAGAAAGTAAGTAAAGAAATAAAAAACACACCTTAGTGTTTTGAAAATGTCATGAATGATCATCATCCTCAAGTTTTCACATTCTCCAAACCAAGCTTAAAAACGAGATCATTGTTATTATAAGTTATCAAACTAACACGAACTCATGTGGGCCAATTATTTACTTAGACTCCCTTATTCCTAGTTGTATCTCTTATATTTTATTGTTGTCTTGAATGATCACGAGGATACATTGTTGACTTATTTCGATAGTTATTAAGGCTGAAAATAAAGTGGGATGATTTAATCAATAGTTAGCTAAAGGACAAAATATTTTAAAACTGCTTCTCGGGACCTCATAAAGTTCATATCTTGGCATAACTCGCTTCGCGATTTGAGACCTTTCTCGGACCGATATTTGGCAGCGCCTTCATACTTCAAATCTTGAGAGACGTTCATGAAATAATGGTCTTCTCTTCAAAATAGGAATTTCTTCACTTGAAGTTTTGAGAGATTCTTCATATTTGGACCACGACTTCTTCATTTTTCTCCAATCTTTATTTTGGATTTTGATATACAACGATCCGCCTCCTTTTTGGACTTGGATCTATTTATCCTCATACCTTGCTAGGGTCTTTTCGGATAGACTTCTCCATGATCTTTACGGGAGTATTTGCTTTTCGTCGTGTGTCTCGATCCTTCATATTGATTTTTGATAAATGATTCTTCACATCACTTGGGATCTTTAGCAAAAAAATGTAGCCCTCATGCCTTGTTAGGGCCTTTTCGGACTCGCCAATCTTCGCATCCCGCTTCAATAAGTTATGCCTTGGCTATGAACTCTAATCCATACCGAGCAACTTTTAAACGATCTTGGGCTAGAAGCTAAGTAACTTTTCAAATCGTACAACCTTATTTATTGCAGATAAATTTATTAGCAAGCGATGGGAGAATATGCTTATAATTAACTCACATAAATTCACGAAAGAATACCAAACTTATAATTGACTCTATCATCTCTCGTTCTCCACAGTTTAAAATCTTAAGGAATGAGACTCGTGGATGCTTAGCCTATTAAATCAAAGTTTTGGGTTTTCGAGTCATCTATAGGATCTTGCAAACTCTTAGACTTTTTCAAGTTTAGAAATCGCATTTTAAAGTTCCCTTGATAAACGACTCTCTAGGATCAATTATAGGAACTTGTGAAAAGTTCTTGTTCTTAACCCGTGAGAGTTAAGACTTTCGCGTTTTATAGCTCCCTATATAAAAGCCTAGCAAAACTTGACTTAAACACGTTAAGGATACTAGGTAGAGTAAACTTAGATAAGTAAACTCGGGTTGAGTCAAAAGATTCACAACGTTTGAAAATTAAAACCACTTTATTAAAATTTATTCTAGTAAAGAAAGAAAATAACTATACAAAGGGAAACTAATAGGCCAAAATAGATCAAAAATTTTGAAAAATGTCGAAAAATTGATTTTCCGGTTAAAATGAGGACAAATACAAGGAAAAGACAACTTAACTTCGATAGAAGTCCCACCTACACTTAATATAAACATTGTCCTCAATGTTTAAGCATGTGGGAGTAAACTCCCCTACACTTAGGACATTGTGCACGTTGTTTAAATCTTGCTAAGGAAGACACAACTAAAGTGATTACTATTTTAATATTGAGAAATATAAAATAGTGAATCGAAAATATTTTAGGATAGAACCTGGAAGACGGGAACACGGAATCACGGGTCGTCAAAAATCATCAAGTGTGGATCATTGAGCGCTCAAATCCCTGAATATGAGAAGAGAGGAAATAGCAAACACCAACGGGTCTCCCCTACACTTAGGATAAAGATAGCTAAAAGATAGATACATGGGTTGCCTCCCAAGAAGCGCTTGATTTTTGTTCACCGAGTCGTGAGCCTGACTCGACCTTGATTAGCAAAGGAAGAAGCATGAAACAAATCCACCGGGATCAAATACATAGTTTTCGTCCATCAAATAGCACAAGCTTAAGGCGAACAAGGCAAGCCCAAGAAGAGTAGGCAAGGTTCCCTTAAGCAAAGATGGAGCATGGTGGTAGCAAGGGTGAAGAGGTGCAAGCATATCTTCAAAAGTTCCAAAGATGTTTCCTTTTATTTCATCAGATGGATACTAAGATGGCTTAAGAATATCGATACCGGGGTCGAACACCTTTTCCTTTAGGGGAAAATAGCACTCAGGCTCAACAGAATTTGAAGATGATCCGCTAAGAAAATGCACAACCTCGTCCTCAGAAGGTGGACAAAGAGCTGTCAAAACATACGTGCTGCGGATGTTGGTGTCGTCCGGTTGCTTCTCCTTTGAAAGATTTTTCTTCAAATCCGAAGTAGGATCAAGACCATAATCATCAAAGTCTAAAGGAGGAGCATCACTCTCATGAGGGATGTATGTATTGAGAAAAGTAGAGAAGTCTTCCTCAAATGAGTAGTCATCCAAAGTAGGATTAAACATGGATGGCGGAGGATCTTCATCATGAGAAGAATCAATCGAAAGAGTATCAGCCTCATCAAAATCATCATAATTCGGCATGTCGGGATACTCAGAATTAAAATCATCATAATCATCTCCATCGGAGCTAGAATCATCATCATAAGCATCATAGATCGGTGGAGAATCATATATGGGTGAAGGTTCCAAATTGGAGAGAGAATCATCCACATCATCTTGAAAAAGTGGATTATCATTGCAAGAATCTAATAGAGGATTGTTGTAGACGACAAAATCATCAAGAACATTAATCATATTCGCTGATTCTCTTCCATAGGTGCTTGTGAGCTTCCCCATTTCAAAAACTTGTGCATCATCCCCGACTCTTAAGACGAGCTCACATTTATCCACATCTATTAAAGCTCGACCGGTTCTCAAAAATGGGCGTCCAAGTATTAACGGAATACGAGGATCCATTTCATAATCGACAACGATGAAGTCGACCGGAAAAGTGAATGTGCCAACTTTAATGAACACATCTTCGGCAATACCAACGGGGTAAGCGAGAGTGCGATTGGCTAGCTCAAGAGTCATTTTGGTGGGTGTAAGGTCAGGCAATGATAACTTTTTCCAAACACTTAAAGGCATCAAATTAATACTAGCCCCGAGATCGGCTAAGGCAGTAAATTTGTCGGTTTGGTTAAAAGTACAAGGTAGCACAAAACCACCGGGATCTCCAAGTTTTTCCGGAAGTTCTTTAAGAAGGATTGCAGAGCAATTTTCATTCAATCGAGTATTAACAAACTCGGCCATCTTTTCCTTCTTGCTAAGCAATTCCTTAAACATCTTGACAAATTGTGGCATTTGAGCAAGAGCTTCAACAAGGGTAAAGGTGATTTTCATGCCGGCAATCTTTTCCAAAAAGTTAGCGACTTGCATGTCATTCTTTGTCAAAATTCGAGCCTTGTTGAGTCGAGAAGGGTAAGGAATGCTGGGGTTGGGTGGTGGAGGTGTAACAGGTGAAGGTTGAGATGTTGAAGGGTTCTTCGTGGGTACATCGTCATGACGAGGCGGAGACGGTAGTGGTGTACTAATACTAGGTGTGGGAGGAGTAGGGATAAATGATGGTGGAGGAGGTGTAAATGATGGGGGCGGAATAGGTGGTCCTACTAAAGTAACTCCACTATGGGTAGTAATAGCACTCACATTCGCTCTCGGATTGGTGACGGTGTTTGAAGGTAGAGAACTCGAAGTAGAGGGTTGAGCGGTGGGCAAGAAACTAGCCAGCATATTCTTCAAATCATTCGTTTGATTGCTGAAGGAGGATTGTATATCATTTCGAAGCTCGGATCTAATGTCATTCCCTTGCTTGGTGATATCCCCTTTCAGATTGATAATTTAGCTTTGCAGATTCTTAATTTGCTCACCTTGGGTTCTCATCAAAGCTTCAACATCTTGATTAATGGGTGGGGCTTGTTGAGCGGGTGGGTGATAAGGATTAGAAGCTCTAGGTGGGATTTGGTTGCTTCTAGTGTAGTTGTTGTTGGGGTTTTGGTTTTGAGGAGAAAAACCGGGTGAAAGGTAGTTGTTTGACCGGTAACTTAGCAAATTTCTATCCCCTTGAGGTCGGGCTTGGTAATTTTCCGGTGAATAATTACCATAAGCCGCATACTCGTTTTCCGGATTTCCTTGAGTAGAAGGACAATCAGTGTATGAGTGAGGACCGCCGCATGTCTCACAAGGATTGGCTACCGCTTTAACTTGTTGTTGGTTTGTAGCGAGAAGCAAGATATTTTTGTTCATTTCGGCCATCATGCGGGTGAATTCGGTCATATCGGGGTTTGCTGAAGTAGAAGAAACATTGACTCTCGGGTTGTTCCTTGAAGATGCGGAGGAATCCCAGTTTTTGTGATGAGTAGTCATGTTTTCAATAAGCTCTCTACACTCCTCGGGTCTCCTTTTCATAAATGTGCCACCGGCGGCTGCATTAATCGTATCACGATCACGAAAAGTCAAACCGTTGTAGAAAGTATCAATTAAGGTTATAGTGAGCATGTTGTGGTTTGGACAACGATCGATCAAAACATTGTATCTTTCCCAAGCATCAAAGAGAGATTCATCAGATTCTTGCATGAAACCGCTGATTTGATTGCGAAGGCTCGTGACCATGGATGGCGGAAAGTAGCGCGACAAAAAGCGTTGAGTCATGTCATCCCAAGTATGAATTGAATTCTTCGGGAGACAATCAAACCATTTCTCGGCGTGGTGTGATAAAGTATGTGGAAAGAGTTGAAGGCGAAGAACATCCATTGTAGCCCCGGGCAACTTCATGCTTTGGGTGATTGTAATGAATTTGTTGAGGTGTTTGTTGGCATCATCATCAGGAATTCTGGCGAATGGATTAGTTTGCACTTGCTGAATCATGTGATGCTTCAACGAAAACTCGGGAGCCGTGATTTGCATCGGCGCAATCGGTCCTCCTCGGCCAAACATTGTGGGTTGACAAAGCTCCTCCATTGTCCAAAGACCGGGCTGTGGAAGAACATTGTTGTTGTTATTGTTGAGGTGCGGTGGATTATTGTTGTTGTTCACACCTGCCATAGCTAAATCTTCAGGAGTCTCGGGCTCTTGATAAGTAGAAGATCTAGTACGCATACACCTGAAAAAGCAAAAGAAAACAATACCAAAGCAATAGACAATATATATACACAATAAAAATAAAAATCTTTTTGGATTTTTGAAATTTTTTAATTTTTATGGATTTTTTTAACAATTTTTAATTTTTATGGTTTTTTTTTGAAATTTTTAAACAAGAACGCTCACGAATGAACGGATCCCAAAAAGCAACGCGTCTCTCACAGAAAACCGTTAATCTTTACGAAAAGAGCCGGCAGCGGCGCCATTTGATACTAGGTTTTAGTTATAAAAATTGTTCGTTGAAATCGGTCTAATCGAATTGAAAAATGGTTTTAAGTGCGACTCAGTTGTCTTTGGTGAAACAAATAGTTGTGTCGTTGTAGTAAAATTAAAAGTGCAAAAACTTTAATGTAAATGGCAGTAAAATAAATCTAAATCTAATTTAAAATAAATGACAAGAAATTAAAACGTGACGAAAATTAAAAGGCACTTAAAGTAAATAACGCAAACTTAAAACTATCTAAGGCAAACTTAAAACGCAACTAAAACTTAAACTAAGGCAAGGCTTAAAATAAATCTAAGGCAAATAAACTTAAAGTGTGACTAAGTAAAAAGGCGGGAAAAGTAAAGCTTGAAAATTAAAACTTAAAAAAAACAGAAACTTAAAATAACCTGAAAACAGCTCATTCGGAATAATCCTTCGTTCGGAATAAATCACTCGTTCGGAATGTCACCTTCGTCCGGAATAATTTCTTCTTCACTCGGAATATTTCTTCATGCGGAATAAAAGCTTTATCCGGAATATTTGAACAAAACCTTCATCCGGAATAAATCCTTTACTCGTAATATGTCACTTATCCGGAATAAACTCTTTATTCGGAATATTGCCTTGATCCGGAATATTTGATGTTTCGAATGAACAACCTTGTCTGAAACCTTGATTCAGAACAATCAGCAGAAAACCTTCATTCGGAATATTCCGAATGAACACCCTTATCCGGAATATAAGTTATTCCGAATGATGACCTTGATCCAGAATGTTCCGAACGAACACCCTTCGTTCGGAATGTTCCGTATGAACCCTTGATCCGGAATATTATTCCGAATAAACGACTTGATCCGGAACAAATTCTTCACTCGGAATGTCAGCTTGATTCGGAACTTCCACTGATCCGGAATATTCCACTGGTTCGGAATATTCTGAACAAAACTTTGATTCGGAATAATCAACAAGATTCTTTCACTCGGAATATTCCACTTATTCGGAATATATCACTTATCCAGAATAATTAGAAGAATTCCTTTGTTCGGAATAAAGTTGTTGATCCGGAATAAACCTGGGAAAAGAAACAGTAGGGAAGAACAAGGAGAACAAAAAAGAAACGAATCTAAACAAATCTAATCTAAATCAACCAAAAGATTAAACAAGGCTAACAAAAAACAATCAACTAACGATAATCAAACAAATCAAATCAATAACACTAACAATCATAATCAAAATAAACAAAACCCACTTAATCAATTTAATAAAAACTCAAGAACATAAACATAAACAATAAAACATAGAGATTAAAGATTAACCAAGAAAGGTAGATAGGAGAAGAACAATAAAAGTAAAGATTAACAATAATTAAAAGGAAACTTACTTGAAATTAAATGAATTTAAGGTGCAAGACAAGTATTTAAATTTGACAATTAAGTAAATGACATGTATTTAAATGTGCAAGGAAATGAAAATTGAAGAACTAGTGTCACTCTAGCCAACAAAATGAAATGAAATGAACTAAGGCCTATTTATAGGAGGATTAGGGAGGTGCTAAGAGGAAGCTTCCTCCCCTCTTTCTTCTTTCTTTAATTGTCATTAAGTCCTTAATCTTCTTAATTCTTTGACTTTAACGACTTTGTCTCGGGATTTCTACTCTCGTCTTGTAATTTCTTCAATAAATAAGACTCGAGTTCTTTGGCTTTTAGTAAACTTCCGTCTTTTGAATTTTTCTTCGATAATTCTTCAGAATTGGTCTTGGACTTCCGTTCTTTTTGCACTCTTGATTTCTTGACTTCGTCTTTTGTCTTTTTCTTCGATAAAAGCCCGTGAATGCCCGTGTTTTCTCCCCTTTTCACATTTTCGTCCTAAATCACAACAAAAACACAAACCACGCATAATTCCGACATTTACGACATAAAATACACGTTTTGGCATGGTTATTATTGTAGTTAAGTGGTAAAAAGGATGTGTGTTTACACACCTATCAAAAGACAACGACAAAGGCTCAAAGATCACAGCATGAAGGAACAACACTACGATTACACGTTCATGACTCATTTATGACGAAATTCATAAATCTCCATTGGACTCCAAATATCGAAGAGGAATGACCTCACATTGGGGGAGATTGTTAGCCTCAAAATAGTGAGTCAAACAAGAATGTTCGGTCATAGGTTTATAGTGTAATATTTATTAGAACGTTGTAATAGTTAGTTAAAATAGTCGTGACATTACGGGCTTGATGGTTAGCTTAAAAGGCCTCTTTTAAGGTACTAAGCATTTATTCAAGCCCAGCCCAAATCAATATAGTCCGTTAGAGAGCCCGCATGTGGGTGGACTATATAAGTACCCTCCTATCATGTCAGGAGGGTGGAAGTTTCTCATTTCTTAATCTAATTTCCCAAGTTAATCACCATCTTCTCTCTACTTTCTCTCACTACTTTCTCTCTCTAGAATCCATCTATGTCTCTATCTTTATTTCTTGTTTAATCATATAATCAACCATGGTGATGTGAATAATTATGGGAACAACAGTTCTTATTACAAATTAGGCATTTCTTAATTACCAAGAATTAAGTGATAAAACCTTCCAGAATTATGATTAACCTATCCCTAATCATAACCCAAACCTTAAACATGATGCCACATCACCACACAACTCACATGTATATTGCCCTGCACACGTTTTTGGGGAAGAAGACAAAGCATGCCAGAAATCTAACCACCGACAATCTTGCTTGCTTTCTAAGATCATTGTGAGCCTTTGGATGACATTCCAACAGCTATACACCTCAATAAACTGCCAAAAGAGTTCACATGAGTTCTAATTATTCAAAACCCTCAAGGGAAATTTTAGGACTTCACCAGCATTAGGGTTATGTTTTTATGCATTCTAGTTCTTCCATGTAGCCTATATAAAGGCATTAGGGTTTCACATTGAGCCTTGCTCTTGGTTTTCCTTTGGTCAACATTTATGTAAATCCTTGTTCAAGTTTAATGAAAAGTGTTTGAAATTGCGTGACGAACTCCAAGTGAAAACTTATTATATGGTTGTTTATGTTTCATGTTTATGATTTTGATGTTTCAAAACCTGTTTTTAAACATTGTGCAAGAAATTGCATAATTTTCCAAATCTTGATATTTTGCTAAGATCTTGGTTCAAACCCTTGGAATTTTTGTATTGCAAGTGATTATAGCACCCTGATAAGAAGATTATCAAGGTGTTGTAAGCTTATGGTTTGGGGATAATCAAGGATTAGGAACAAGGTTGCATTAATCAAGCATTTTTCACCTTTCTATTTTATATATTTGTGTTCTAACCTCGTTGAATCTTAGAAGCTTTGTTGTGGAAGCTTGTGCCTAGTTTTGCTAGGCACATCAGCTTAAAAATTCGTGAGTGTGGATGTACATTCATGAGGTTTGAGTCCTTTTACTCAAAATCTAATAAAAGTCTTGATTTTTGGTTAATTTGTAATCTGCTAGTGTTCCTGTTATTTTTGTGGCTTATAATTGCTTGATACTACATAATATTGTTTATATTGTGTTAGATTGGGATTGGGTAACATTGAATCATACTTTTGCTTTGTTAATCTTGGATTGAAAAAAGTTAAGGGGTGTTTGGGTTAACTTGTTTAAGCTTGCAAAGTGTTTTTGAGTTATTGGAAAGTGTTGTTTATTGTTGGTATCTGATATATACTTGGTTGAGTGCTAATTGCTGCAAGTTCTTGCCTTTTAAACATCAAAATCTTGATTGTGCTATCAAAATTGGAAATCTGCTTTTTTTGACCTAAGACTTTGGTAACACTTAGTTTGTATGCATGCTTAGGGATAACAAGTCATTAAACATAGTTTATATAACCTGTTAAGAAGATTTGAGTGTTTGAAATTGGATTTGTGGTCAAGTATATCAGAAAAGTATAAAATCTGCTTGTTCTTTGTTCATAAGTAACATTTTTGAGCTTGAATATTGATCTAGACCTTGAACCATTGCATGAAACCTGTTTATTTATGTTCATTTGAATTATTTATAGCTTGAGTATGCATTTGGTGATGTTTGGCTGGCTTATTCTTGCTAAAAGTGCTTATTGAGTTCATAACTGCTTATTGTTCATGTCTAATGCATATCTGTGGATGTTTTGATTTAACTTTATTAATTAACTTGGTGAATTTGTGTTTTTGTTGTTGTTATTGACTCCTTGTGATTCACTGATCACTTGGGTCGCTTTGCTTAACTTGAATCCAACAAAAACTCACTAAATACAAAAAGTCAAGAAAGTCAAGTAGTGGGAACTCCTTTCCCCTGTTGCTAGCCACTGCTAGTGAAATTTTATCAAACAACATATTCATAAGCCTATTTGGCTTATCCAGACTTGCAACAACTTAATTTTTGTGATAGATCTTCCTTATTTGACCTATTGAACTTAACTGG
Organism: Glebionis coronaria; assembly: GCA_025667525.1. Classification (NCBI taxonomy): domain Eukaryota; kingdom Viridiplantae; phylum Streptophyta; class Magnoliopsida; order Asterales; family Asteraceae; genus Glebionis; species Glebionis coronaria. The sequence goes on along the minus strand of CM046881.1, from coordinate 328,365,723 downwards.
AGCTTACTATGGTTTGACTTTTAAGTTTGACTAGAAAACTAATCAAGGTGACTTTTACACAAGTGATTAATTGCTTATTCTAGAACTCATTTGAAACCTTTTGCAACTTGAATCAACACTTGAGGTGGTATAGAACTCAAAAACGACTATTTTGTCGTTTTGTGAAGAGAGCCTTGGCTTATTTCAGGCTTATTTCTTGTGCTTTTTCAAAATTTCTTTTCACAGATCTATTTGGTAACTCAAAAGAAGCTTGTGTGTCAAATTAGAGCTTATGGCATTAGCTTATGGCTTAATGGGCCCAAATGCCCATTAAAAATAAGTTGTTGACTTGATAAGCTGTGATAAGCACATTTTTAGCTTTTAGGCCTTCAAAGTTTTGTTCTTAAAATCAAATTTTTAGTCAGATAGGAAGTTTTGGCTTATTTGGTTGACTTTTTCTTATTGGGCCAATTCTAAGCCCATTAAGGGTCTGTTTTGTCATTTAGCCCATTTTAATGCCTAATAGGGATATTTAGGTAATTTCAAGTTCATTTCTGTTTTATTTAGGTTAAAATAAACTAGTTTGCAACTTTTTAGAATTTTTTATAAATTTTGGATTTTTATTAATATTTTATTATTAAAAATTAAATTTTAGATTTTTCCAAGTTTTTCATTTTTCCTAGTTCAAATACATTAAGTTAGGAATTTTAAAATTTTTAGATTAATTTTATTGTCATTAGATTAATTTTTAGAATTATTTTAAGTTTTAATAGTTTTTAATTGTTTTTAAATAGTTCTAATTAATTTTAAAATTTTAAAAAATACTTTTAAATTTAGTTAAGTCATTTTAGAGGTATACAATTTAAAAGATCTCATTTTGGGCTTTTTGTTAATTAAATTGATTTTTTGGGCTTTAATTAGCATTAAAAAATTATTATTTAACTAAATAAAGGGTTTGAATGATTTTTTATTTTTGTAAACTCTAATTACATTTTTTAGGATTTATTGCAATTTTTTAGGAGTTTTTAGGGTAATTTTTTAATTTAGTCACTTTTTACGGTTTCACGTGCACGACTTCGTCTTAGTTTAATTCATAATCGTAACCGTCATTCCTTTCTACTTTCTTTTCTCATTTCTTTGCTTCATAAACATAATCACATCATTAATCAATTCTTACACAACACACTAGCCTCCTTGAGAACGAACTCATTTTTGGGTTATTTACTTGGTTTTCTTAAATCACTTGTTATTACTTACCCTAATTACCTTGTTTTCCTAAACAAATGTAAAATTACAACCATTATTTTGGCGCCGCTGCCGGGGAGGCGTGTTGTGTTTTGGTTTGAATAACTGTTATTTTTTATACTAGCCATAATATCTATTTGTATTAGTAGCACTCTACTAATACGTATTATCGGTTTATCTTTTTTGTGTGAATATTACTATATTGTATACGTAGAACAATAAATTCACAAGTACTCCAAAAGTGTGAAAACACAACCTTGATTGGGAGGTCATTACTCAATCATTGTATTCCAATCTCAAACAAGAAAAAAGGCAAAATAGATAATTACTTTCATGAAGCTTAATTTTGAAAAACACAAACTATAAGGTGGGTATAAGGCGGGTATTATAAAATATACCCTAAGGAAAGAGACTCTTAAGTGCTTCGCGCCGCCTCGTTTCCCCGCTTGCTTGTGCGTGTTTAGATAAAAAGGGCTAATCGAGGGTTTGCCAACCAAAGTATTATCTAAGTAACATATATTTTTTCTTGGTTTCATTTGATTAAACCCTCTTGAATGTTTTGGTGTTCCACCAACGTTCTAAAGTCATCGAAGGCGTTCACTTCACGTGATCGTTTTCATTCCTTGAGGCTTCTTTAATCAATAGATTTGATTAAGGGAGAGATTTGTAGATTTTTGTCTACTTAATACATTCACCAAAATCAAAAAAAGGTAAAAATAATCAAAAACCACAAAAAAATTGGAAAAATTAAAAACACCAAAAAGAATCTTCTTTGCTCATCCCCACGTTCTACGTGACGTTTATGCTTACTCGTAATCAAGCAAGACGTGCACGTAAACGAAAAAACCAAAAGGAGACCACACCTACCCTTTTTAGTGAGGAGTCTCCTATTGACGAACCTATCGTAGAAGAAGAACCAACCATGGCGAATCAAACTATGATGGAATTACTTCAGCACCCACCGAGGGTTATGGAGAGGCTATTGTGATTCCCGCCATCCTTGCGGAGAATTTTGAAGTGAAAACGGGTTTGTTGTCGATGATCCAAAACAACAAATTCCATGGTGATGAAAAGGACAACCCGCACAACCATATCCGCCAATTCAATCGTCTTACCGCCACTTGCAAATTTAAGGATGTTGCTAATGATTCGATTAAGATGATGCTTTTTCCGTATTCCTTAGCGGGGCCCGCTAAAATTTTGTTAGAGAAAGAGCCACCCAATTCTATATTGACGTGGAAGGATCTCGTTTCTAAGTTTGTGAACCAATTTATCCCTCCCTCTAAGACTACGCATTTGAAAAACGAGATTTCAAAATTTTCACAAGAATTTAATGAGAGTTTTCCTACGGCTTGGAATCGGTTTAAGGAAATGTTTCATGAGTGTCCTCATCACGGTTTTTCCGACTTGCATTAAATTGACACGTTTTACAATGTATTGAATGATCATGAGACGGATTATCTTAATGCCGCCGCGGGTGGTAATTTTTTTGTGTAAAACGGTGAGGAAGCGTTGTTGATTATTGAGAATAGATCTAAGGTGTATAGTCCTTGTAACACATCGAGTGTTCGTAAGGCTTCGTCTTCGGCTTCAACTTCATTGTCCAATTCCATCGATGCTTTCCAAATTGAGGCAAACTTGGAAAACAAAATCTTTGATAAGCTTAAAGGTCTTTTAATTGAATTTAAAGTTGGTGAACATAGTGCTCCCGCTACGGCTAAAGCGGCTGATGTTTCTTGCATGTATTTTGGTGGAGGTCATGATTTCTCCGAGTGCATTACCAATGCTGGTAACACTTCGAGTGCCTACGCGGCCACGGGAACTTACAACCAAAATGGTCAAGTTACCCGCTCTAATCAAATGACTCCACCGGGTTTTGCACCCAATCAAATTGCTAACAAAAACTATCGAAACAATCAAGTTGGTTTCAAAAACAATTACAAAGGGAACAACTATGGGAATCAAGGGGCTAATAATAATCAAGTTTCAAACAAAAATCAAAACAATGATTTTCAAAACAACAACAAGGGTTTGTAAACTTTGAAATATCTTCCAAATGAATTTGTTGAATACGCAAATGGAAACGATGCTAGGTTTGATAATATTCAAAGAGAGATCATTAGCCTAAGATCCGAGTTTAAGAATGACTTGAAAAAGGAGTTGAAAAATGAGTTAGCAAATGAGCTTAAGATCCATACAAACAAAATGGAGGTAAATGTAACTAGGTTACAACAAAACCAACAAAAAATGGAACAAGGGCAACATGAAATAAAAAAAGAGATGATTAAGGCCGAGAAGAGGCAATCTATGTTTGAGGATAAAATTTCATCCATGTTTGAGGCTATAATGTGTAAACCGTCTTCGAGTATTCTTCCTAGTAACACCATATCGAACCCTAAGGGAGAGATGAAAGTGATCACCACACGAAGTGGTAAGACACTTAAGGAACCGACTCCTCAACCAATTACTCCAACGGTGGAGGAAATTGAGGAAGAACCCGAGGTAATGGTTGAAAAGGAGCATGTCTCAATCCCACGAAGTACCGCTCATACCACACCTACGGTTGACCCATTACCACATTTGGAACCCGAGATTCCAAAGGCTATGCCTATGCCTCAACCCACACCACCTTTGTCCTATCCATCGAGACTTAGAATGGAGAAAAGTCAAGAGCGCGACAATTACCAATTTGAGCTTTTTATGAAAATGTTTCATGACGTGCAATTTAATGTGAGTTTTGCCGATGCTTTGGTCATGATGCCTCGATTTGCCGCTAACTTTAAGAGTATGTTAAACAACAAGGAGAAATTGCAACAATTGTCTAGTTGTTCATCGGTTTATCTTAACCGTATACCTCAAAAGTCGGTGATCCCGGTAAATTCTTGATTCCATGTGCAATTCAAGATATGGAAGAATGCTATGCCTTGGCCGATCTTGGTTCTAGTATTAACTTGATGCCACTTGCAATATTCAAGTCGCTCAATCTTCCTAATCTTACTCCTTCACTAATGTTTATCGAATTGGCCGATCATTCCACTATTCCCGCATGTGGATTGGCCGAAGACGTTTTTGTGAAAGTGGGAAAGTTCTATTATCTGGTAGACTTTATCGTTGTCGATATTCCCATGGATCCTAAAGTTCCTCTCATTTTAGGTCATTCGTTTCTAGATACGTCTATGGATTTAATTGATGTGCATGCTAGAAAGATCACCTTATGTTTTAACGACGAGAAACTTGTTATAAACGCAACTCAAAATTCTCCAATTTCTCATGTTTATTCCGTAGCAACCATAAACCTCGTTGATATGATCGACGTTGTTTGCGAGGAATTTTCACAAGAAGTTTTAGGTTTTGGTGACAATGAAAATAGTGGCAATCCCACTATGCTTGATCTCGTTCTTGATAATTCGACACCAACCTTCACTCTATTTGAAGGTGGTGGTTTTACGTTGGAATAATTTGATGTTCCACGTACTTGTGACGAAGACCTCGACAACGAAAAGGACTTCTCTATTATCAAGGATTTTCTTAACGATTTCCCATTTCCTCCACCCGAGGAGGTTATGAGTATCGATCCCAAATCTTCAATTCAGGAACCACCAATCCTCGAGTTGAAAGATTTACCTCCCCATCTTGAATATGTATTTTTGTAGGAGGACGGCAAGTTGCCGGTAATTATTGCAAAAGATCTTTCGAATGATGAAAAAACCGCACTTGTCGATGTTCTAAAGGATCAAAAAGGGGCAATTGCGTGGAAATTATCCGACATTAAGGGGATCGATCCAAAATTTTGTACCCACAAAATCTTAGTGGAAGAAGACTACAAACCCGCAATCCAATGTCAAAGGAGGGTGAACCCCAAAACTCACGACGTCATCAAAAAGGAAGTCCTTAAACTCCTTGACGCGGGAATGATTTACCCTATTTCCGATAGACCTTGGGTGAGTCCTATTCATTGTGTCCCCAAGAAGAGAGGAATGACCGTTGTGCAAAACGATGACAACGAGTTAATTCCAACTCGACTCGTGACCGGTTGGATGGTGTGTATCGACTATCGTAAGTTGAATGACGCCACTCGTAAAGACCATTTTCCCGTTCCCTTCATGGACCAAATGTTGGAGCGTCTTGCGGGAAACGATTTCTATTGCTTTTTAGATGGTTTTTCCGGTTACTTCCAAATCCCCATCGATCCTCGTGATCAAGAAAAAACTATGTTTACGTGTCCATATGGAACGTTTGCCTATCGTAGAATGCCATTCGGACTTTGCAATGCACCGGGAACCTTTCAAAGGTGCATGATGTCTATTTTTCATGACATGATCGAGAAGACGATGGAAGTCATTATGGATGATTTTTCCGTGTTTGGTTGTTCGTTCACTTCGTGTTTGTCGAATCTTGAGAGAATGTTGAAGCGTTGTGAGGAAACCAACCTTGTGCTTAATTGGGAAAAATGTCATTTTATGGTTAAGGAAGGAATCGTCTTAGGGCACAAGGTTTCGAAAGCGGGGATTGAGGTAGATAAAGCTAAGGTAGACGTCATCGCCAAATTATCTCATCCCAAAACCGTTAAGGGAGTTAGGAGTTTCCTAGGTCACGCGGGCTTTTATCGTCGATTCATCAAAGATTTTTCAATGATTTTTCGACCTATTACACATCTCCTCGAAAAAGATGCTCCTTTTGTCTTTAACGAAGATTGTGTACGAGCCTTTGAAATCCTTAAGAGGAAACTTACCGAAGCTCCCATTCTTGTTGCTCCCAATTGGAACCTCCCCTTTGAGCTCATGTGTGATGCTAATGACTACGCTATTGGGGCCGTATTGGGGAAACGTCATGAAAAACACTTCTTGCCTATTCACTATGCTAGCAAGACGCTGACCGAGGCTCAATTGAAATACACTACACCGGAAAAGGAATTCCTTGCCGTGGTATATGCATTTGAGAAATTGCGGCCTTACCTCGTCTTGACTCGATGCATAGTGTATACGGATCATTCGGCTATCAAGTATCTCATGGCTAAACAAGATGCAAAACCGAGATTACTTCATTGGATTCTCTTCCTACGAGAATTTGATGTCGAAATCCTTGACAAAAAAGGAGCCGAGAATCTAGCGGCTGATCATCTTTCTCGTTTAGAAGATCCTCACCAAAGTGTTTACGAGCCAAAGGAAATTATCGAAACATTTCCTCTCGAGACACTTGGTGTAGTGAATTCTAAGCTTGATTCATCAACCCCATGGTTTGCGGACATCGCAAATTACCATGCGGGCAACTTCATCATCAAGGGTACGACGACTCAACAAAAACAAAAATTCTTTCGTGAGTCAAGTTCTACTTTTGGAACGAACCGTACTTGTTTCGGACTTGTGCGGATCAAATCATTCGACGTTGTGTATTTGGCACCGAAGCTTCTAATATCCTTAGAGCTTGCCATGAGGGACCTACGGGTGGTCACCACGGTGCTAATCTCACGGCGAATAAGGTCTTTGATCTCGGGTTCTTTTGGCCTACTATTTACCGAGATGCACACGCACTTGTGAAGTCGTGTGACTCATGCCAACGACAAGGAAAAGTCTCACAAAACAATGAAATGACACAAAACATCATCCAAGTGTGTGAGATCTTTGAAATTGGGGAATTGATTTTATGGGGTTGTTCCCATCATCTCATGATAATAAGTACATCCTTGTCGCCGTTGACTACCTATCTAAGAGGGTGGAAGCTAAGGCTTTGCCCGCGAACGATGCTCATGTGGTAGTCAAGTTTTTGAAAAGCTTGTTTTCTCGGTTTGGAACCCCTCGTGCGATCATAAGCGATCGTGTAACCCATTTTTGTAACGACCAATTTGAAAGGGTCCTAAGGAAATATAGGGTTACACATCGGCTTTCTACGGCTTATCACCCACAAACGAGTGGGCAAGTCGAGGTTTCAAACCGAGCTTTGAAGAGGATCTTGGAGAGATCGATTGGGGAAAACCGACAATCTTGGTCGGATTAGGTGGATGATGCTTTATGGCCTTTCGGACCGCTCATAAGAAGCCCATAGGGTGCACTCCTTATAAGCTTGTGTATGGGAAGAATTGTCACTTGCCAATTGAACTCGAACACAAAGCTTATTGGGCCCTTAAGCATTGTAATGATGATATTGAGACCGCGGGAAAACACCAGAAAATGCGATTAAATGAATTGGATGAATTAAGAGACATTGCTTATGAAAATTCATTGATTTACAAGGAAAAAACTAAAAAGTTTCATGACTCAAAAATTAAAAACCGGGGTTTTAACATTGGAGATCAAGTGTTTCCTTTTAACTCACGTTTGAAAATATTTTCCGGCAAGTTGAAATCCCGTTGGTCGGCTCCATTCACCATTACCCAAGTTTTTCCTTATGGGACCATCGAGCTAACTCAAAATGATGGCCCCAATTTCAAGGTGAATGGACATAGGTTGAAGCACTACTTTGGCGGGGAAGTTCCATCCTTGAACTGCCTCGACCAAATCACCTTCCCCAATGATAATTAGTATTGAGGGGATCGAGTCGAGCTCATGACTCGGTAATAAAAAACGAGGTGCCTCGTGGGGGAGTCCCATGCTTATCCCATGTACATATTATCGCTTTCTAATGTAGTAATGTGAGGGGATTTGTGCCCTTCCAACATTTGTTCCGTGGTTGTTTGTGCTATGTGGTTTTTAGATGATCATGATCTTCACAATTGGAGCCTCTTGTGTTCGTTTTATGGGAGCACTCGATCGTTTGCTTTGAAGAATTTCTCAATATCCATGATATATCCTTATATGTTCTAACCTTAGGTTTTTAGAACCCTTCATAAACGGCTTTAAATTTAACGGTTACACCCTTTCCATGCTAGATTATGCATTCGACTACATCTCTAGTATGGGGGTTTCCAACCCTTAGACTCGAAACATTGAGGACAATGTTTAACTTTAGTATGGGGGGGTGAATAGATACTTTCCTTGCCAAACCTTCACGCTTTCCAAAGTTTATCTTTTTGTTTATCGTTTTGTTGCAAAATAAGGCTAAAAATGGGCAAATTTTAAATTTTTTTCTCATGTTTTATAAGTGTTTTAAGACACGAATGTAGATTTTCCGATGGAGAGAATAAGAGTAATTTTTGACTCGACCGTGCGTGTTGAGCACTTAGCTTCGATTACTTAACTTTATATTAGGCTAAGTCTCTTAAATAAGGACGAGAAATGATAGAGTTAATTATAAGTTACTATGCTAAACGTAGAGTATTCGTATTCTTTCAAAAACTCATGTTTTCTCGTTGTTTGCTTATTCTCCCTTCGCTTGTAAATATATTTTGCTTAATAAGTATTGGCTTAGCGGTTTAGTCTTGATTGTTGGTTTCTAGTCTTTTCTAGTAGCTTCCATGTAATTAAATTGGGAAGACATTAAGGTATCGTCAGCGTCACAGTTTTGAAGTATTGGCAACCCGAATAATCGAAAGCTTCACCTAATAATAACATTTCAAGTGCTCACCTAAATCAAGCAAACAATTTGAAGCTCACAAGGCCGAAAAATCTATGCGAAATTGAAAGTGAATCAAGCCTTAATCTTTGAAGCTTTAAATATCCAAAATTCGCTTTAGCGTAAGGATATACGTCTTTGGCCATAATAAACACCTCATGGAGAGGTTAAATAAAAGGCAAGGCAAGACCGAAATAATAATAAAAGCTTCATGGCGAAGTTGAATAAAAGATGGAGGTAAACCTGTGATAATAAGGCCCATCCGTTAGGGGCGTATAAAAGTCTTGGTAATAAGTCTCATGTTCAAAACCGTTATAAAACCGTGTTTATCGATCCTTATTGTTCACTTAATTTTTTTGACATCGTTGTCTATTAGGGAGGGTTATTAGTTCGATGGTCTTGGTTACACCGTTATGACTCTATTTTTAGACCTAAATCTCTATCATCGCATAAGTCAAAAAATTTATCCTCGTGAAACATTCAAGACAAAAAAAAAATATAAGAGATACAACTTAGGAAAATGGGAGGATAAGTACGTGATTAGGGCATATGAGTAGTGTTAGCATTACTAACTTATAATGACAATGATCTCGTTGCACGCTTGGCATGGAATTGGGGTGAAAATCGAGGACGGCGAAATTATTTCTAACGAAGCATTCACGTGTTCTTGTTCTATGAACCTAAACGTCCTATTTTGCGATGAAAATCATACATTATGTCTAAAAAGCAAGTAGTAGTAATAGCAGTAGTGTATCTAATTTATCATTCAATAAAAGTGCATAAAAATGAATTTTGGAGGTGCTACGATACTTTATTCTAGCATTGCGTGAGGGCACGGCAATGGTTTAGTATGAGGGAGTGATGAGACTGCTTTTATACATAGTCTCATCGTCCAAAATGGGCTTAAAATGCATTAAATATCATGAAATATGCCAAATATATGCTTGTGTTTGTTACATGTGTATTTTAGGTACGAATATTGAGAAAATGACAAAATATCACAAGAAACAAGCAAAAACGAACACGGGAAATGAAGCCGCACAATGAACCAAGCCATAATGATGATTTTCCAAGAATAACCCTTGAAGATTTGAAGATTGTACAAGAAGGGTCCTCTAATATTAAAGAATTGAAACTTTAAACCCTTGTTTATTCATAATTACAAGATTGGTCCTTAAAGTTTGTCAAATTAACAAAAAGGGCCATCCACTTTGAAGAATTAGTAAGAATGATCCCTCAAAAATGAAGACTTGTCAATATTAGTCCTCCAAGAAGTCAACAATACAAGTCAAGACCATAATGTTTGAAGAAAATTCCAAAACAGCCCTTCAAGAATCAAGAATTGGCAAGAAATACCCCTGAAATTACCTTTGTAAAACTTTTTGGGCAAAAGTCTAAAAAACCAAACTTCCACAACAAAGGGAATTCGGATTGTGCTTATTTAAACAACAAATGAAAAGAGAAAGAAAGGAAAGGGACCAAAATGGGAAGACAAGAGAAGTTACCTAGGCCAGTGTCATGGTGACACGTGCCCCACTCACCCTCTCAGCCAATCACAAGCCACCAAGCCTCCACCTCACACCCCACTCACAACCGTTTATAACTAACCCATAATTAGATATTTAAATAGGCGGTTAACACTTTTTCAAACACAAAACCAGATTAAACCCATGTTCTTCATGTTCTTATTACAAATTGGGCATTTCTTAATTACTAAGAATTAAGTGATAAAACCTTCCAGAATTATGATTAACCTATCCCTAATCATAACCCAAACCTTAAACATGATGCCACATCACCACACAAGTCACATGTATAGTGCCCTGCATACGTTTTTGGCGAAGAAGACAAAGCATGCCATAAATCCAACCACCCACAATCTTGCTTTCTTTATAAGCTCATTGTGAGCATTTGGATGAAATTCTAACAGCTATACACCTCAACAAACTGCCAAAAGAGTTCACATGAGTTCATATTATTCAAAACCCTCAAGGGCAATTTTGGGACTTCACCAGCATTAGGGTTACGTTTTTATGCATTCTAGTTCTTCTATGTAGCCTATATTAAGGCATTAGGGTTTCATATCGAGCCCTGCTCTTGGTTTTCCTTTGGTCAACATTTTTGTAAATCCTTGTTCAAGTTTAATGAAAAGTGTTTGAAATTGTGTGACAAATTCCAAGTGCCAACTTATTCTATGCTTGTTTATGTTTCATGTTTATGATTTTGATGTTTCAAAAACTGTTTTTAAACATTGTGCAAGAAACTGCATAATTTTCCAAATGTTGATATTTTGCTAAGTTCTTGGTTCAAACCCTTGGAATTTTTGGATTGCAAGTGATTATAGAACCCTGATAAGAAGATTATCAAGGTGTTGTAAGCTTGTGGATTGGGGATAATCAAGAAGTGGGAGCAAGGTTGCATTAATCAAGCATTTTTCACCTTTCTGTTTTATATATTTGTGTTCTAACCTTGTTGAATCTTAGAAGCTTTGTTGTGGAAGCTTGTGCCTTGTTTTGTTAGGCACATCAGCTCAAAATTTGGTGAGTGTGGATGTACATTCATGACGTTTGAGTCCTTTTACCCAAAATCTGATAAAAGTCTTGATTTTTTGTGAATTTGTGCTCTGCTATTGTTCTTGTTGTTTTTGTGGCATATAATTGCTTGATACTGCATAACATTGTTTATATTGTGTTAGATTGGGCTTGGGTAACATTGAATCACACTTTTGCTTTGTTAATCTTGGATTGAAAATGGTTAAGGGGTGTTTGGGTTAACCTGTTTAAGCTTGCAAAGTGTTTTTGAGTTATTAGAAAGTGTTGTTTATTGTTGGTATCTGATATATACTTGGTTGAGTGCTAATTGCTGCAAGTTCTTGGCTTTTAAACATCAAAATCTTGATTGTGCTATAAAAATTGGAAATCTACTTGTTTTGACCTAAGACTTTGGTAACACTTAGTTTGTATGCATGCTTAGGGATAACAAGTGATTAAACATAGTTTATATAACCTGTTAAGAAGATTTTAGTGTTTGAAATTGGATTTGTGGTCAAGTATATCAGCAAAGTATAAAATCTGCTTGTTCTTTGTTCATCAGTAACATTTTTGAGCTTGAATCTTGATCTAGACCTTGAACCATTGCATGAAACCTGTTTATTTATGTTCATTTGAATTATTTATAGCTTGTGTATGCATTTGGTGAAGTTTGGCTGGCTTATTCTTGCTAAAAGTACTTATTGAGTTCATAACTGCTTATTGTTCTTGTCTGATGCATATATGTGGATGTTTTGATTTAACTGTATTAATTGGCTTGGTGAATTTGTGTTTTTGTTGTTTTTATTGACTCCTTGTGATTCACTGATCACTTGGGTGCCTTTGCTTAACTTGAATCCAACAAAAAGTCACTAAAGACAAAAAGTCAAGAAAGTCAAGTAGTGGAAACTCCTTTCCCCTGTTGCTAGCCACTGCTAGTGTAATTTATCAAACAGCTTATTCATAAGCCATTTTGGTTTATCCAGACTTGCAACAACTTAATTTTTGTGATACATCTTCTTTATTTGACACATTGAACTTAACTGGAGCTTATTAGGGTTTGAGTTTTAAGTTTGACTAGAAAACTAATCAAGTTGACTTTTACATAAGTGCTTATATGCTTATTCTAGCTTATTCAGTGTGCTTATTGGAAAACTCTTTGATTATTTTGCTTAATTAAGTCATTTGAAACCTTTTGCAACTTGAATCAGTACTTGCGGTGGTCTAGAACTCAAAAACGACTATTTTGTCGTTTTGTGAAGAGAGTCTTGGCTTATTTCAGGCTTATTTCTTGTGCTTTTTCAAAATTTCTTTTCACATATCTCTTTGGTAACTCAAAAGAAGCTTGTGTGTCAAATTAGAGCTTATGGCATTGCTTATGGCTTAATGGGCCCAAAAGCCCATTAAGAATAAGCTGTTGACTTGATAAGTTGTGTTAAGCACATTTTTAGCTTTTCGGCCTTCAGAGTTTTGTTTTTAAAATCAAATTTTAAGTCAGATAGGAAGTTTTGGGCTTATTTGGTTGACTTTTTCTTATTGGGCCAATTCTAAGCCCATTAAGGGTCTGTTTTGTCATTTAACCCATTTTAAGGCCCAATAGGGATATTTAGATAATTTCAAGTTCATTTATGTTTTATTTAGGTTAAAATAAACTAGTTTGCAACTTTTTATAATTTTTATAAATTTTGGATTTTTATTAATATTTTATTATTATTTTATTATTAAAAATTAAATTTTAGATTTTTCCAAGTTTTTCATTTTTCCTAGTTCAAATACATTAAGTTAGGAATATTAAAATTTTTATATTATTTTTATTGTCATTTAATTTTTAGAATTATTTTAAGTTTTAATAGTTTTTAATTGTTTTTAAATAGTTTTAATTAATTTTAAATTTTAAAAAATATTTTTAAATTTATTTAAGTCATTCTAGAGGTATAAAAGTTAAAAAATCTCATTTTGGGCTTTTTGTTAATTAAATTGATTTTTTGGGCTTTAATTAGCATTAAAAAATTATTATTTAATTAAATAATAGGTTTGAGTGGTTTTTGATTTTTTGTAAACTCTAATTACATTTTTTAGGATTTATTGCAATTTTTTAGGAATTTTTAGGGTAATTTTTAAATTTAGTCACTTTTTACGGTTTCACGTGCACGACTTCGTCTTAGTTTAATTCATAACTGTAACCGTCATTCCTTTCTACTTTCTTTTCTCATTTCTTTGCTTCATAAACATAATCACATCATTAATCAATTCGTACACAACACACTAGCCTCCTTGAGAAAGAACTCATTTTTGGGTTATTTACTTGTGGTTTTCCTAAATCACTTGTTATTACTTACCCTAATTACCTTGTTTTCCTAAACAAGTGTAAAATTACAACCATTAGTGAGTAAGACGGTAGATGCCACGATAACCAAAAGCGTGTTATTTAGTGTATAAACTGGAATTTTTTATTAACATTATATGCTAACCAGTTAATGTATTTAACAATTAATTATTTTGAAAATGAATATTAGCCTGTATGTAATTGAAAGTTTGGGTATTTTTAACTTAAATTTGCACATTGTTTCAAATTTGGGTGAGTAACAATCAAGAAAGCACGTTTTGTCTAGGGTTCTTTGCTTTAACTTTGGGGCACTGCGTGGGGCACTTGATACGCTTCATGAAACACCTGCTTTTACGGCTCTTGCAAGTTAAAAGCTCTTGCACAGGTTTGACAAGTTTAGGAGGCTTAACACGTTTCACTTTGTTTCCAGATGCAGCCTCGGTTGCCATTAATGCAAGCATTCCTTGCAAAAGTAAAACAACCAATAAGAGCTTCATAGCAAACATCTCCCCTTCTACTTGAATATTCTTTATTTTTAATAGTACAAAAGAAAATGTGTGAAATTGATATGAGAATATATAATCTCAAAGCTCTCTCTTAATACATTATATTACTCAGTGAGTTTGGAACTAACTTTTTTAAATAGTGTAGTGTTTGGCCCAAGTTTGGCTTAAAACAATTCGAAGTCAATAATGTAATATTGCCAAACTGTAATTGCAACAGCATTCAATATAGTTGAATATAATTATATACTTCAACTTCAAGGATCATCAAAATATTACAAACCAAACATACGCTTATTGTATCTCTATATCTCGATCCATAAGTTGATCACCATCAAATATTTTTGTGAAGGGCAGGTTAGCAACATAATTAGTAAACAAACTACTATAGAATGATTTTTGATAGAAACAACAGCTAATGAAAATCAACAGCTGGAGAGATAGGAGTTCTTAACACACTGATAACAACTATAGTTAATAATGAAAGTGCATCGATAACACACACTTACCAGATTCATTTTCGAGGTATTTGATGAAAAATAATGATCTACATCGTCCCCTTTACAGAACCTCAGAAGCATCCAAGTGCTACAACTTGCCAAATCAGCATCGATCATAATGGCCTACTGGCACACCTTCCATTGAAAAGATACCACGCGAATCCCTTTTCCCTTCTAGGATGATGGTTTATATAGTTCATAACGATTATTAAAACCCTAAACAAGATCAAAACACATATAACGGAAGCGGTTTAACAAGATCATAATTAACACAACTATAATTAATTAAATTAGGTTTACATACCTTTGCAAAACAAATTCCCACGAACAAGAACAAATACACCGAATTATGGCTTATATCGAATCACCAAGATATAGTCTAAAGTAAGACTATATTATGTTCTTGTAGATACGTATTACGACGAGTTAGCCGTAATGCTAGTACGTATAAATCGAGCTTCAACGTCTAGTGGAAAATCAACCCAACAACCTTAGAGAGGGGCTAGGACTTGATTATTTCTAAACCAAAAAACCAAACTAAAACTTTTAGGGGTGTTTGTTTTCCGATCGCACAAAGAGAAAGAGAAGGGAAAGATTGTGTGTAGAATTATCAGGGTTAAGGGGTGTTTATATAGGCCTAAATATCCTTGTAGCCCAAGTAAACAAATTTAAGGAAAGTTTTTCCTTCCCCCTGGTTCTAAACGACGGTCGAAACATCCCCTTGGGGTGTTCCAGACTTTTCTTTTCCTCTTCTATTTTATTCCACAACGCTCGTTAAACCTTAACTCTTAAATAGTTAAAGACCGTTAAAGTTATAGCTCGATTTAATTTAATAAACATATACATATATTTATTAAATAAATTAACTCTATACGTATTGTGTGCCATCAAGTAATCCCGAGTTTGATCCTAACACACGAATATTAAATATAAATCCATAAACTTTCAGCTCCCACTTGGACATATATCAAATAGTGTGATCACGTCGGTTAGCGTCTAGATATACGCCGATTACTTTAGTACAACGTTAATAAGGATATGGACCTTAGTCATTCCTTTCATTAACCATTCTGTTTCTCGTTCATCAGATTCAACAAGATTACCAAAACTTCTAAACATAGTTTAGAACGAATTTGGGTGTGGCCAGACAAACATCTAACTAATCCCACGAGGGGCCCATCTCTATAAACTCCAAAATGAATTTGGAGGAAACAAATTCCATATTGAGTACAAGCAAAACTTATAAATTTTGTAACACTTTTGGAAATAACCCTTATAGCTACCAGTTACGTGTAGTGTTAGATTATTTCAAAGAAATGCACTAGATCCATGATAGTTTTCTGGTATCTCATGTCTGAGGATACTATTTATGATATACTTAACGACAATAACCCATAAAGTATAATCATATAGTTGGGATAAGTCTTACATTCGGTTCATCGAATATCATCCAAAATTGATCAATATACTTTCAAGTATACTCTGTCACAATTTTGATTTGTCTTAATTTAATAATACTCCTATGTTATTAATCAACAATGGACATTTAGAATAATTAAATTATTCATGGATTAAACATGCAACTATAGGACACAATGTATTATAAATGAAAAAAAATTTACCAAGTAATTTATTTCACTATAATAACTGTTTAGCATCCATAATACACATACTAAATAGATCAATGCATAAAACTAGTCGATGCATTATGCCTCTAGTAATGACATTCATACTTGTTTGGCAAAGCATAATCAACCAATTTTGACCTATCGGAACTTTAAGAATATTTTCTTTAAGAATTCAATCATTGAAGTTCTTGTACATGTGCATTCAAATAGTTTGATATTGCCACATTGTATCAAAATTGCGAGACATCCCTGATCACCAGCGTATTATAGTAAACTTCCAAATACATATTTTGAAGTTCAATGTATTCTAATTCTTTAATGTATAATGCAACTCTAACTAACATGTCATCTCCAAGGATACCATGACTAATATTAGGTGTTACCTCAACTATATCTTTTCAAGTTTGATAACTTGTCATACAAGATATAAATATGTAAACTATAATATATATTATGTAATGTTTGATGCCATCAAAACATCCAAGTTTGTGGGCTATGATAATTTGCACAACAGTTAACAAATTATTCATTTATAGAATTTGGAAGCTGATCCAAGACAAGGATGTCATTTTATATCCAAATATATTCCTTCAGAATATACATTACACGAGTTATTTAATAACTTTCAAATAGATATTAATATTTTCAAACCAGTTTTTCATTTTAAACATGATATAAATACAACGTGATACACATGAAAATTTCTCAAACCAAATTTAGATTTCTTCATGTTCTAAATATCCATATAAACTTACTACATGCCATATTATGTTGTATTTCTACCGCATAAATAAATTTATTTATTCCAAGGTTATATATCTTATTTTCTAAATCATCAAAGCAAAGTTTCATTACAAATCTAAACCATAATCAACATTTTATTTGAATGAAATTTACTTTCTTATATTTCTATTCAACATATACAATTTAAGGAAATAATCATAATACTCCCACTAGCTTTTAGAAATACTTAGAAATTATCTTATTTCAATTTTAAATCTAATCTTGGATTTTCAAATTAAACATAAGAATAATCTCCTAGATGCTTACTTTTGTCCATTTATGGATAACTACACTTTGTACCTTTCTAAAGATTTATTTTTAATCAATAAACTCCTTTCGATTACTTAAGTCCTTGCTCAAGTAGTCATTCAAGAAAGAGTTCATATGTATATTTTTTCAATTAAAATGTGAACACTAAAATCTTTTTTTATATATATATTTAATGCATTCAAGAAAGAATACTCAATCAAAATTAATTACTTAAGTGTGATAAATAATCTATTCATAATACATAAATTATATATGTGTACAATCTCGTCCATATAATTTCGACACAAGTATTTAAACCACCACAATGGTCGTTTCTACCTTTCTTTGAGGAAACTTATCTTTAATTTCTAGTCAAACTATTAAGATAAACCAAATCTAAAATTGATTATCTTGTTTGGACAACATCTATAACATTCATAGTATGAGTATTTTACCCAATTAAATATTTGATAATAAATCATAATTATTATTTGTAACTCATAATTCTCAGCATATTAATTGCATATATGAGATATCTTTTCGGACCTATGACTTAAATTCTTTTATCTTGAGAGTTAGCATTCATATGCCTACCTCATGATAATTACTAGTGTATCTCAGAAGATTATGTATCTTGTAATTTTATCTTTCAAGATAAAAAATCCAACTTGCTTTTAGTAATTTAAAGTTAGTCTTTAAATACAAAGCAAATAGATCAACACTTCATTGTTATCTATTGGGACATTAGAAAACATAACGACAGTTCCTAACTCTTTGTTTGCTAACAACCTACTTCATAAGTAGTTTAACAAATTCCAAACTTCATTTTAAAGACATAACATGATTCATCACATTCCATATATGATGGTATCTTATTAATCTTCTTAGTTCAAGTCATACTCAACTTTCTAACCTTGATATCTTTTTGGAAGAAAGGAAGTTATAGTTATCTTAAATCAATCATCATATTGAGAGTTCGATTCTCCTAATGAACATACCATAACTATGTTGTGTTTCATTAGGGTTAATATTATATGTCAATCTAACAACATTTAAGATAAATATATATCTTTTGGCTTACCTATATACCAACTAAATCATCTTAATAGTATAATATATTTCCCTAACCATTTTGCATGTTTTATAACTCAAGTACTTCTAACACAAAGTCACTTCATTTTATGTCTTTAAGACATAAAAGGTTATAGTTTCATTATACTTTTAAGTCATTTGAAAATGGATCCATGTATATGTCTTAGCGAAAACAGATAATACATTAACGCCTCACTTTACCTTATACGTCTTTCAAGACTTTATGTTTGTGACTTTATAAAGAAATAATAAACATGTATAACTAAAGTAATCATGAACACCACTAGGTTTCATTAGTCTTTTCAAGTTAATTCACTACTATGTCTATTTATGTAATTCCAAGAATACATAAATATTTATTACTTTAGTAGTATAGATTACTCTATGTATCTTATGACATTCAAGGAATTTTCCATCTTAAGAAACTACAAAATGATCCACGCTCGATCTCACGACATGTGGATATCTTACCCTTGTGTTTACAATTTAGTCCAAGCTCTCTCATGACTAAATCAAAACAACAAGTGTTACTTAATTTGAATTATATATTGTTAAGTAATCTTTAATCATATTGACACATGTTCTATCTTTCATCTAATTTTTAATTAGATCATTAGTATCTTATCTTGAAATCAAGAGAATCATATCTTTATGAGTTGTTTCTTGCACACAATATTCATTTCTCCCACTTGTACATGGAACAACCTCATATATTAGATAAACACCACATCTAACGTTCGTCTATACAAAATATGATTTTGTCATATATATTATCTTTACATGTAGATGTAGGACTTCTTAATCAACAATAATCAGTACATAACTATCCTTGAAGATATTAGTGTCGAAATTTCAAAAGTAATTATCTTAGGACATTCTATAGATAATTTGGGTTATTACCAAGACGACAAAGCTTATAACTCCCACTGAATTAGAGAATGTTTTAATAATCTCAAAGCAATACAACATTGTAAATGTTTCATAAATGGTGAAACATACTAGTGTGTTGTTTACTTTCTTATACCCTTGAAAAAACACATTCATAACAATTACTTGTAGTGTTTAATGTTGATCCCAAACTTAGATCGATTTAGCTTTATGTATACGAGATTAGATCAAGTAATACACTTAGAGAAACCTTTGTATATGTATATGATACTCTAAGTGTTATACGAAATTAACACTTAAACAAGAACACACAAGATTTAAAAAAACTTTCACTTTGATTAATGATAACAAACTTGCTTACAATGAAAGTGTTTAACTTATGAAAACTTATATTTAACATTAACCTAAAAGGTCTTCTTTTATAGACATAAGAAGCCTTGTACAACAATCTACGTATCAACTATTCTAGGTAAAGATAAATATAGAAAATACATTGTTGTTCCTATCTTTACTAGAAGTAATCTAGAACATAATAAACGCGTAGATCATATCCTTCCATCAGTGCTTGTCTTCAATGTATCAATGCTTGACTTCTTCTTGTCAACGCTTGATCTGTCAGCGTTTGTTTTCTTCTTATCAACGCTTGTTTTACTCTTGTCAGCGCTCAAGTAGACTGGCTATAATTTATTCCCAACAATCCTCCCCTAAACTTGATATCTACTCTAGTAATCAAGTTTCTGAATAAACATTAAGAACTAGGAGGAATCTTACAACACTTATCATATTGGTGATAAATAAATCTGATCAAATCTTTGGCCACGTCACTTGAATAATCAATTTCTAGCTGTGTATTCTTCATCTTCTCCAAGACTTCCTTGGACATGAAATACTGACCATCTACAAGTAGATACTCAGCAAACTTTGTTGAACTCAAATAATATACTCCAGTAGCTGAATACAAACGCCATTGAATACCACTGAGGTCATCTTCAAGATCCTTCCAAATAGTAGGATCTTCATCTCTTGGTCCACACATTCTTTGAAATGTTGACCACAGTTTTATTGCATTGACTGAAGTGGGAGATTCAGTCTCATACTTGGCCTCTAGCAACCTCCATAGGTCTACCAAGTCTTCTCTATCACAACTTGCAAACAAAGATATAAGAGTGGTAAAAGTGTGAACCTCTTTTCCATATCTGCCAATCTTCCAAAACCCACATTCATTTTCTTCATAGCTTATAATAGGGTTTCTGGAATCAAGTGGTAACACTTGTACCATATCTGAAGCTTCCAATGGTGAGAGCTTGAGGCTCCTTCTTATAACAGCTTCACTTGGATTCAACCTATCCATATCTTTGGGAAACTCAAGAGGGACTCCCTTCTTCACAGGTCTGGGAACAATCATTGCCTTCTTAAGCTCCATTTCTTCTGCAAGTTCTTCTTTCCTTTCATTAGAAAGAAGTCTTAGAGTGTTTTCTTCCTGCACTCTTACCCAAATGGGATAAGCTTTGTACTCCAACTCTTAAAATGTCAATCCAATCAATTTGTTATAAGTACACCCTGTTCCATGACATCTGAGTAGCATGCAGTACAACTCCCTTCTATCCCTTTTCAAATTTGAGAGAACATTGCTTGCTTTGTGTTTCAGAATGACCTTGCAATCCTTTTGTACTATGAGAAGAATCTCCAAAGCCCATATCTGATCTGAAATAGTCAAATGTGGATTCTCTATACACCTATCTTCCCAAGCATGATACATCTGAACAACTTCTGGCATGTCAAAATCAACTTGCAACTTCAACTCATTCAACTTCTCTTTTGCCAACTCATCACCATACTCAAGTCTTTCTGGTTGTTCTATAATCATTACACTTGAGTCTGAACTGGCTTCATCACTTTCTTCTTGTTCTTATGAAGTGACAACAAAAGGCGATTCACCCACCTTCTTTCTTTCTTGTTCCACAATTTGTGCAGCCAACCCTCTATCAAACTCAATCTGTGCTGCATTCTTTGGAACATCTACTTCTACCATAATACCCTTACCCTTATCTAATGGATCCAAGGTTGGTAAGGAAGATGTTAATACCTGTGAAGAAACATCTTTGATGATGGATGATGACTGAAATACATCAACCTCATCTGTAGGCCTGTCAACGCTCACTTTTGCTTTGTTAGCGCCCAAGTTACTCATGTCAGCGTTCAAATCTTGCTTGTCAACGCCCAAAGTACCTGTCTCAGCGCCTCTTGTAATTTCCTCCAACATGGCTGTAAATGACAAATTTAAGTTTGTAGGAGAGACTAGAGACGTATCAAAACCTGTCTGTTTCTTCAAACTTGTTAGGGCCTCAGCAACACCCAAAGATTCACCATCATGAGAGCCCTTATCACTCACATTTATCTGTTCATCCTCCCCTTTGGAAGATTCCTCCATCCCTCTCCTTGTGCTAGCATTTTCCAAAACAACAATCCTCTCCCTCAATTGCTTGAGTTCAAGGCCTTGTGTACTGACAATATGTACCAAGTCTGCATTTTGCTTTTGCAAGATTATGCAGACAGCCGTCAATTCCATTTAAGTCATTGGTTCCAATCTGCCCTCTTCTAAAATGGGTATTTGACCTCCCAAGGTAGATTCATTGGGCATGGATGAGGTCTTAATTATGGTAGGACTTTCTTGGCCAGCTTCTAAGCCAGAACCAATAGTCCCAGCCTCATCCATAGCACCAACCACACTTGTGGTGGTGGTTCTCTCTGCTACATGGCTAGGACCACTAGAGGAGAACACTCTAGTAGTCCTTTGGCGTTTTTGCAACCTATATTGTGTTGGGGGAGAAGATGATGTGGATTGGGTGGATATGGGTTGGTTAAGGGGTGTTTGGGACTGTGAAGGATTGGTATCAACGTTTGGATTAGGCATGTCAACGCCAACATTTAAAGTGTCAGCGTCGAAGGGTTCTTGGTCAAGTTGCATGTGTTCTGGTGAAGGTAAAGGGTCAGGAATTGGATCAAGTTGGGGTTGGGGGTCTGGTTGGGGTTGTGCTGCTTCAATGACAGCAACCATAGCAGGGGTTAGGGGTAAGTCATGATGTGGGGGTGAGTTCATCTTTGTAAAAATTGCTTTCTTTTACACATGGATCTCATAAAAATCATCATGATCCCTTGTGCAATAACTTTGGACATCAAAAACCATTTGTAAAAATCTGGGATAAGCTAAAGTCATTTTGTTACCTTTATTTTTACACATACCCTCAAAAATAATTTTGGAATAATTAAACTTTTGCCCAGTAGCAATGCACACAATAGCACTAGCAATAGATCTATTGATCTCATTGTGTGTAGTACACTTGGGACTCAAACATTGCAAGAGGACATGTATTAGGTACTTCCAGACTGGGGGAAACTCCTATTTATGATATTTATTTAAAGTTCCCTCATCAGGTAAAGGATAACCCAAAGCCCTTAGTCCTTGTTCTATTTCATTAATGGGGAGGGTGGTTATACCATCTGCATCATCAAGATGCAAAGCTTGGCGAACCAAAGCTTCAGTAACCACCCATGTGACAATCCGTCAATTTATGGTTGATATTTTATTCTCAAATATTATTTAAAAACATTACTTTAATGTTATAATATGAACTCACTTATTTTTGGGAAGTAATTTGTATTTACGTCTTGAAGTAGCGTCGACTACGTCTAAACCGGAGGATTCAACGTTACGTGCTTACGTTTACATACACCGTCTTTGGTGACAGTCCGACATTTTAGAAAATAAATTTGTCCATGAATATTATTTTGAGATTTTAAATTTGAGTTGGTTCATAAACTCACAAAATTTACGAGAAGAGATTAGGTGTAAAACCCGCATGCTTTTACCATGAATAGTGCCCTTAAGATCGTACGTCCTAGATTAAAACATACCTTATTCAGTATTGATCACATTCATGTGCTATTAATCAAGTAAGTACATACGTGTATAACATGATAAGTATCGTTTACGTACGAACTCATGATAAGCAGTTAATAAGTATTTCACGGGAACATAATTAAATCATGATCACCATTAAAACACGAACTAAAATAATCACGTAAATACATATAATAATTACGAGCATAAATAAATACGTTAAGGTACGGTAAATATTTAACGAGAACACACACTAAACACGAACACGTTTAACCACGAACGAACACGAAACATCGGGACACGGAAAACATTTGGGTTACCCTATGTGGGCCCCATATCCACGAAATTAGGAAGGAAGATGGGCCAAGCCCATCAAATTTTACATGAAAGGGGGGTTAAGGTAAATTTTGCTAGTCATTTTCATTTTTCAAGAAATTAAACAAAAACCCTAAAAAGTTTTCTCCTCTCCTTCCTTTTCCCTTTTGTAGCCGCCACCCTTAACACACCTAGGAGGGGTGTTCTTGTTGATTTTGATCTTGAATATTGTACAAGTATTATTGTTTGTTCATCTTTAATTCATCTACACATTCGGTATACCTTTTTAACCTTTCTTTTTAATTATTTCTTTGATTTGATTTAGTAAATTAATTAAGAACATGATGTTTATAAAACCTAATTAAAAACATGAAATAAACATGCATTTGGTTAAAGGGTAAAATCAAAAAGGGCGTTTTTAGGGTTGTTGGTTTGGCCGACGCCTAACCGTGCCCGTAGGGGGGTCACGGCTTGGCCTAGAAACCACCACCGAGACCATATGGTCCCGGTTTGGTGGTGTGGGTCCCACGGCAGCAAGGAACCAAGGGGAACCCCGATTTGGTTCGGGGTACGGTGTCGATTTCATGCCCGGTTCACGGTTCGTTGGTTAAATCATGATTTATGCTACATGTTAATATTATGAATTATGAACTTAGGATATAAATTAATTAATAACATGAGATATTAATTAAACCATGACTTAGGTTAATTTAATTATTAATTTAGCATGATATTAATTTAACCTAAGTATTTTATGTTATAAGTTATAATTAATTAATTATTTAAAACATGCCTATAATTAATTAATTTAGACATGACTTAGGTTATGTTATTAATACATAATAATACACATTTTAACCTAAGTATTTTATTCCATTTTAATTAAAACATGTTATACTTTAATTAAAATGCTTAACCTATAGTTTAATTAAAATGCATGAAATAATAATTAAACTATACACTATATCATATGACTTAAGAAATAAGCTTATAAACACTTAGACTTATATTTTAGCTTATGCAACCAGCTTAATTCTAATTATGGAAACTTCTATTTATAGAAACTTAATTAAATAATGCAACTAATCTAATCATGGAAACCTGCTATATATGGAAACTTATTTAATTAAGGCAGCTGATCTATTTTTGGAAACTTTCTATTTTTAGAAACTAATCTATTTTAAGCAGTGAATTCTATTTTTGGAAACTTTCTATTTTTGGAAACTTTCTATTTTTGGAAACTTTCTATTTTTGGTAACTTTCTATTTTTGGAAACTTTCTATTTTTGGAAACTTTCTATTTTTGGAAACTTTCTATTTCTGGAAACTTACTATTTTTGGAAACCTGCTATTTTTGGAAAGTTACTTATTATTACACAGTAAGTATAATAATACATGAAATACCAGTAATACTTAATCAGATTAATCAGAATACAAGATAAACACAGTTTAAGGCTTTAAACAGTAAACCATGACTTAAAACATATAAAGTAAGCTAAGATAAGACATAAAACCCAGTACGTAATCAGTAATTCGATACTTATACACGTGTGTATTCATGTAGCGTTAGTGATCCAGAAGTAGGAGTCTTTCTTCTGTTCATTCACTGGACTTGAGGTACGGATTCCCGTCCTTTCAGTATGGACATTCTTTCCTTATTAGGATTTCCCCGTATGCAGCCAACTGTTTTCCCAGTATTTGTTTTATTGTTTTGAACTGCTTATGTTTAATTAGCATAATCTATAGCCATATACAAGCATGACCAGTTTCACCTAGTTATGGAGGTACCATAACCATAACATTGGAGGCACCAATGTTATGACTTCCCCACGGCGGAGTGATTGCTCGTGGCGTCCCTTTCAGTTTTGGCCATATTATTATATCATGTGGGGCGTATGGGTGCATCCTAGTTACATGTTTTATTCAGTATTTCATGGTGAATGTGGTGTGTGCCTTGCATCCTTCACAAGGAGTTGATCCCTCCTACCCAAACCAGTATATTAATTAGAGGCATCCCCTCTAATCAGCATGAGGAGGTCACCCCTCCAAGTATTCATGCACGTGACCTTTTCATGACCTATATGGGCTATGGTATATTTATGTTAAAACAGTTTTCATAAGATAAACATAAGGCTTTTCAAACTATAAAACCAGTTTCTCAATACTTAACCAGTCTACTCAGAACTTAGTCTTCCGCTGTTATATGTTACATGCTTATCCTATTTCATGCTATATTGTATATCCGTGCACTGAGCGTTTTGCTCAGCCGTTACTTTCCTTTCCATGTCCCAAAACGGCAGGTACCCAAGACTCGAGCATTTGGAGGGCATGCATAGGATGGAAGCTGCCATAGACTTCTTCTTCTCCTGTTTCCTTCATATATTTATGCTTGGTTAGTCTTTCATTCAGTTCATTTACTTTGTTATGTTTTGGGCTTATGTTTGGGAACCGATGTTTGATTCCGGTTTTCCCTATGGTCATGTATGTTTTACTACATATTACCTTGCATGCTTTGATGACACGCCATAATTACGCGTGACATTCCATTTATCAAAATGGGGTGTTACAATTATGGTATCAGAGCCCAAGGCTTCGACCTGTAGGCTCTAAAACTCGACCTGTGACTAGTGGGTAGTCACCAGGAGCTTCCTAAGCCAACGATTGTTATTCCACGTATTGATGTTTCAGCGCGTTGTTGTTTTAACCATTAATGTTTTCAGCACCTTTTTGTTTTAGCCATGACGTTTTCAGCACCTTGTTGTTTTCACCATGATGTTTTCACCAGTATCGTCTTACTAATATGGAATGAACAACCGTCATCCATACTTAGTTATGTGTCATTGTCTATGCATGATGTTCCTCGTGAACTGTGACGATGTGGACTGACCCCAGTAGTTCATAATTTTCACATAAAATTTTTTCTGTTAAGTTTTGACAATGACTTTTAATTATTATGTTTCATGCATTCATGCATTTATATCATATGTCATCTGTTGCAGGAATTTTGACTAAGTAATGGTTGGTACAGGACTGGCCCTATTTAGTCGCATGTGCTTTTATCAAAACTTTTAACTTTGGGACCGACCCATAGGCGTCCCCTCGCCATGTCTTTTGTTTTGGAACCGACCCATAGGCGTTCCCTCGCACATATAAAGGTTTTATAAACTACATTACGCATTCATGCACTGTTTTCTTGCATAAAATTTTTCTCATGATTTAAATTGGCATAAATTTTTTTTCATGTCCCATCATAAGTTATTATGTTTTTATGTCAAGTATGCCTTCATACTGTCATGGTTAACTTCAGTTTCATGCTGATTATGTTATACACTTCTTCGTAATAGATGGTTTCATGTTTCCTCATGATAATTCCGTCTTCATGTTGATTATGTTTCACGCCTCTTTTGTTATTTACGTTGTCCTGCAAGACATTGTTAGATTTCTTGAATCATGCTTTCATGATAATCATGGTTGGTTTCCATTGATCATGCTGTCAGGCAAATCATCGTTGAATTTTGTGTAACCACACTTTAGTGTTTCTCTATGCAACCAGAATGATGTGTATGCTAATACTGCCAGGTTATCATGATGGTTTTCCTAACCGTTTAACCGGTTTACTTTCCTTAAATCATGACAAATGATCGAGCCCATACCGATCATTTCATGTGCATTCCATGTGTACTCCACGTACCGTAATTCATGTGTATTAATCCATGTATATTCCACTTGCAATACTTCACGAGTATTCGCTAGTCGATTCTAAATCATCTCAGGCGTATGTTGACTTGCTGATATTCTACAAGGCTGTCGATGCCGCTCATAGCTTGGAGATGTTACTGAAGGTTGATGCTGCTGATGTTGGGAGACGCTACGAGATGCTGATGTTGATGCTGTTCACAACCTGGAGATCCTAAAAGACGAAGACAAAGGCGTCGGAGCAAAGCAATTGGACGAGAAGATGCTTCACCATCAGACAATTCCCATCAATCATTGTCCCAAATTCATAGTTACATGTCACACGTCGTTCGGCTGTCATTTCATCCATATGAGTGCAAACCAGTACCAGCCGGCCACTCAGCTGAATAGTTACATGAGTCACGGTCATGAGAATGACCGTCATGGAACCTACAGACAAGATGATAGTAACCACTACTATGACAGCAACTATCCTAGAAATCACAACCGAGGCTCCGGCCACGGACGTGATCAGACATACAAATGATCAGTAGTCCAACCGATCCGCCAATTCTGGCATATTTAACCTAATATTTGTAGTTCTAATTGTTTCACATCTCGAGACACATGTCAAGACATCAGTCAAGATACATGTCTCACGTATACTTTCTGAGGACACATGTCAAGATACCAGTCAAGGCATATGTCACGCTCACATTTCTCAAGACACGAGTCAAGACACATGACTCACGTCTAATTATGGAACATTTCTAAGAAATTCAGGGTACCCTCCAAGGGTATATCTATGTTGTTGTGCCAGGTATTAATCAGGACACAAGAATTTCAATACCATTATCGGCGCATCAGTGAGAACTGTCACGTTGCTGATGTCACTTTCATTTCTTTCACCATAGTTCATATATTCATAACCATGAAGGACGCCTTTCGTATTCCCACGCATACGAAGGTTTTCCTTCAGCTTAACGATAAGATCCAAGCTGCTAACGCATTTCCTCGGACAGACACGAGATGAATTTTATCCTAATTATGTACTATGAACACCACACCATGCTATGATTCATAGTTATGTACAGTAATGTTCAGGCTCCTGAATACATTCAGCTTGATTTTCCATCAGGAAAATCTGTACAAATCATCTATGCTTTTCAAGCACGTGCTTTGGTAGCCATATTGCTAAAATTTTCTAGCTGTTAGTAACACACGACTACTAAGGTCCTTTTACGCATAACCAGCGGATTATTCCAAAATTGTTCCTTACACTCCAGATGAACCTTCAAGGAGAAG
The DNA here is from genome assembly GCA_025667525.1 of Glebionis coronaria. Classification (NCBI taxonomy): domain Eukaryota; kingdom Viridiplantae; phylum Streptophyta; class Magnoliopsida; order Asterales; family Asteraceae; genus Glebionis; species Glebionis coronaria. The sequence continues at coordinate 328,337,319 of CM046881.1, read as the reverse complement.
GAGGGTACCATGAGATTATGTGTCGACTACCGTCGACTTAAACAAATCACCATTCATGACCGTTATTCTCCTCCACATATTGACAACAGGTCCAATCAACCGTATGGTGTTAATCACTTTTCCAAGGTCGAACTCACGATCATGCTGCCAATAGTGACGAGTTAAAAAGCAGGACATGTCCATGACTGCTATTCGTACACGACTCGGTCATGCTAGATTTATGATTTTGAATTAGTCTTATCAATGCTCCAACCGCATTATGGACTTAATAAATTGAGTTTCCATGAACTCCTAAACAAATTCATCAGCGTTTTCATTGAGGATAACCTGATTTCCTCTAAGCCTAGAGAAGAACAGGAAGACCATATCTGCACTATGTTGTAAATTCTATGACAAGAGAAATTCTACCCTGGAATTTTTTTTTTCCAATATCAATTCTGTTTGATTACAGTGACACACTGAATCACATGGGTTTCTATGGTTAATCTTAACATGACTCGGCTTATGCGTAAAGGAGAGAACCCTACACTACATTAGGTGTTCTAGAAAATTATACGCTAGGAGAAGTCTAGATTCAGAGACTCAGAGTTTCGCAAACTCCTAGGTATCAAGTTCTACGAAGCAAGATACAGTTACGTTCATATCTAGGTACCTGACATACCAACAGGTTAAGATAGGACACCAACAACTGGGATGTTTTCATCATATGAAATTGTGAATCGAAAAGGGACAAGATCTTCATGGATTTTAGTTACCAGATTTCAGCAAACTCAGAAGAAGCATGATGTTATCTGGGTTATTGTCAACAGTTTGATCAAGTCTGCAGAATCCTTACATCCGTACGGATTTCAGAACCAACAGATTGAACAAACATGTTCCAGCCAAGGCTCATCCGATCACTTGGCAATCCCGCAGCTATCGGGTCAGACAAAGATTCCCAATTGTACTCCTAACTTACTTTACGTCTTCATTCTAATTCCACGACTTGCTTTCGCGCTCACGTTCATGACACTATTCACGTTCATGATCGTATTTTGGCTTACGATTTTACGTTCATTTCTTTTCTCATTCTGGGAAGTTTGCAAGAACTTGAGAGACCAGACCCAAGTTTAGTATAACCCTCCATCATCAGATAGACGTTTCACGTCATATTCCACGTCTCACCTTGTAGCGTTTGGCGTTACCGCCATTAGATTCTATGATCACGATATGTCTCACATGTCATGTTTATTCCACGTTCCTCATATCATGATCAAGATATGTTACACGTATCATGGATCACGATATGTTTACTCATACTACACTCGCCATATCTCCACGTAGCACGTTCAAAATGTTTCACGTATCACGTTCAAAATTTTTCACGTACTACGTTTCTTTATGTCTCGCGCATCGTTTCTAATTATCAGTTAAGTCAAATTGTCTTGCATCGTAACGTTTCAGTTACCCTTGCGTGTTAACTCTTATTTTCCTCGATCGAATTTAGGGGATCTACCTTCCGTTGATAACCAAGAATTTCTTCGTATTCCAAGTCAAGGTCAGGAGGACCAAGATTTATCATTAGTATCAGGATCTTCTGAAGGAACCGTTCCAAGAGGGAGGCCACTTGGAAACGGACAAGTTCATCCGGACTTTTATCCGTTTTTCTCATCAATTAGATATGTCCTTTCAGTCACGTCACGTTCCATGTCCTTTCAAGACATGTCACGTTCCACGTTCCTTCTACCATGTCACATGTACGTTCATTAATCTTACATACCCTCTCGGTTTGATTCGGGTATGTTTCCGCTTCCAGTTACGTTATCTATAATTCGGGGACGAATTATTCTTTTTAGGGGGAAGAATTGTAAAACCCGCATGCTTTTACCATGAATAGTGCCCTTAAGATCGTACGTCCTAGATTAAAACTTACCTTATTCAGTATTGATCACATTCATGTGCTATTAATCAAGTAAGTACATACGTGTATAACATGATAAGTATCGTTTACGTACGAACTCATGATAAGCAGTTAATAAGTATTTCACGGGAACATAATTAAATCATGATCACCATTAAAACACGAACTAAAATAATCACGTAAATACATATAATAATTACGAGCATAAATAAATACGTTAAGGTACGGTAAATATTTAACGAGAACACACTAAACACGAACACGTTTAACCACGAACGAACACGAAACATCGGGACACGGAAAACATTTGGGTTACCCTATGTGGGCCCCATATCCACGAAATTAGGAAGGAAGATGGGCCAAGCCCATCAAATTTTACATGAAAGGGGGGTTAAGGTAAATTTTGCTAGTCATTTTCATTTTTCAAGAAATTAAACAAAAACCCTAAAAAGTTTTCTCCTCTCCTTCCTTTTCCCTTTTGTAGCCGCCACCCATAACACACCTAGGAGGGGTGTTCTTGTTGATTTTGATCTTGAATATTGTACAAGTATTAGTGTTTGTTCATCCTTAATTCATCTACACATTCGGTATACCTTTTTAACCTTTCTTTTTAATTATTTATTTGATTTGATTTAGTAAATTAATTAAGAACATGATGTTTTTAAAACCTAATTAAAAACATGAAATAAACATGCATTTGGTTAAAGGGTAAAATCAAAAAGGGCGTTTTTAGGGTTGTTGGTTTGGCCGACGCCTAACCGTACCCGTAGGGGGGGTCACGGCTTGGCCTAGAAACCACCACCGAGACCATATGGTCCCGGTTTGGTGGTGTGGGTCCCACGGCAGCAAGGAACCCAGGGGAACCCCGATTTGGTTCGGGGTACGGTGTCGATTTCATGCCCGGTTCACGGTTCGTTGGTTAAATCATGATTTATGCTACATGTTAATATTATGAATTATGAACTTAGGATATAAATTAATTAATAACATGAGATATTAATTAAACCATGACTTAGGTTAATTTAATTATTAATTTAGCATGATATTAATTTAACCTAAGTAGTTTATGTTATAAGTTATAATTAATTAATTATTTAAAACATGCCTATAATTAATTAATTTAGACATGACTTAGGTTATGTTATTAATACATAATAATACACATTTTAACCTAAGTATTTTATTCCATTTTAATTAAAACATGTTATACTTTAATTAAAATGCTTAACCTATAGTTTAATTAAAATGCATGAAATAATAATTAAACTATACACTATATCATATGACTTAAGAAATAAGCTTATAAACACTTAGACTTATATTTTAGCTTATGCAACCAGCTTAATTCTAATTATGGAAACTTCTATTTATAGAAACTTAATTAAATAAGGCAACTAATCTAATCATGGAAACCTGCTATATATGGAAACTTATTTAATTAAGGCAGCTGATCTATTTTTGGAAACTTTCTATTTTTAGAAACTAATCTATTTTAAGCAGTGAATTCTATTTTTGGAAACTTTCTATTTTTGGAAACTTTCTATTTTTGGAAACTTTCTATTTTTGGAAACTTTCTATTTTTGGTAACTTTCTATTTTTGGAAAATTTCTATTTTTGGAAACTTTCTATTTTTGGAAACTTTCTATTTCTGGAAACTTACTATTTTTGGAAACCTGCTATTTTTGGAAAGTTACTTATTATTACACAGTAAGTATAATAATACATGAAATACCAGTAATACTTAATCAGATTAATCAGAATACAAGATAAACACAGTTTAAGGCTTTAAACAGTAAACCATGACTTAAAACATATAAAGTAAGCTAAGATAACACATAAAACCCAGTACGTAATCAGTAATTCGATACTTATACACGTGTGTATTCATGTAGCGTTAGTGATCCAGAAGTAGGAGTCTTTCTTCTGTTCATTCACTGGACTTGAGGTACGGATTCCCGACCTTTCAGTATGGACATTCTTTCCTTATTAGGATTTCCCCGTATGCAGCCAACTGTTTTCCCAGTATTTGTTTTATTGTTTTGAACTGCTTATGTTTAATTAGCATAATCTATAGCCATATACAAGCATGACCAGTTTCACCTAGTTATGGAGGTACCATAACCATAACATTGGAGGCACCAATGTTATGACTTCCCCACGGCGGAGTGATTGCTCGTGGCGTCCCTTTCAGTTTTGGCCATATTATTATATCATGTGTGGCGTATGGGTGCATCCTAGTTACATGTTTTATTCAGTATTTCATGGTGAATGTGGTGTGTGCCTTGCATCCTTCACAAGGAGTTGATCCCTCCTACCCAAACCAGTATATTAATTAGAGGCATCCCCTCTAATCAGCATGATGAGGTCACCCCTCCAAGTATTCATGCACGTGACCTTTTCATGACCTATATGGGCTATGGTATATTTATGTTAAAACAGTTTTCATAAGATAAACATAAGGCTTTTCAAACTATAAAACCAGTTTCTCAATAATTAACCAGTCTACTCAGAACTTAGTCTTCCGCTGTTATATGTTACATGCTTATCCTATTTCATGCTGATGTAATATTTTTGTACACTTTATTTTAGGAAAAACAAAGCAACACAAAAAGCGGTAAGTATTAAGCGTCGGTTTAGGAAAACCAAGCACTTATGACCCTTGATGGGAATCGTTCTCTCGAGGAGGCTAGTGCGTTGTGAATTGAATTGATTGATTATGTTTTTGATTATTAATGAGAATAAAAGAAGAGAAAATGACGAAGACGAAAAAATTAGAAAAATAAGGCAAAACACTATTAGAAAGTTACGACGAAGAACGTGAAAAACACAAAATTTAAAACTTTAACCTAAAAATTCCTAAAAATTACTAAAAACTCCCAAATAATATTCTAAGAGTTTACAAAAAATCAAAACTTGCCAAAACCTTTTAATTAATTTAATAATGACTTTTTAATGCTAATTAAAGCCCTAAAAATCACTTTTAAATATTAAAAAGCCCTAAACAAGATTTAATAGTTTGTAAACCTCAAAAATGACTTAATTAAACTAAAAACTATTTTTAAAAATTTTAAAACCAATTTAAACTATTTTTAAACTCCTAAAAACTATTAAAAACTATTAAATCTTAAATTAAATCTAAAAATTAATTGAAAAGCCTAAAAATTATTCTACAAATGGGAAAAGTCCTAATTAATGATATAGAACCTAGGAAAAATGAAAAATAAATAAAAATAAAACTTTTAATTTTAATGAATAAAATAATATTAAAATATTCTAAAAAATTAAAAGTTCTTAAATAAATTCTAAAAAATTCTCAAAAATCCTAAATATTCTAACTAGAAAGGAAATGTAAACAAAAGTTTCTGAAACCTTTTAATGAGTTTTATATTAATTTTTAAAGTTGCTAATAAACCCTAAAATTGAATAAAATCAAAAATTAAAGTTTTTGAAAACTTTTTTATATGTAAACCTCAAAAATAAGAATAAAAACCTAAAAACTATTTTTTTGTATTTTTTAACTACTGTTTAGTATTTTTTAAAGACTTTCTAAAATTAAAAATAGAAATAAACCTATAAAATAATTAAATAAAAGGAAAAATAAAATTTTTAATCAGAAAAATCCTAAACCCTATCCTAATCCTAGGAAAAATGAAAGGAAGCTAAAAAGCTTAATAAATAAGCTAAAAGTAAGCAAATAAGCCACGGCTTATTTATAAAAGCCCAAAACAAAATGCCCTTAAGTATAATTCCAAACCAAACTCATCAGTCAAAGTCCCCAGGGCGCATTGGTTAGCATGTTTGGTTGTGAGAGGAGTGGCGCAGGTTCGAGTCCTGGCCACGTCCTTTTTGGCTAAACTTATTTTTTTTTTTTTAACTTTTTAAAACTTGATCCAGTAACTTAGTATAGCTTAAAAAACACAATCCAAATCAAAACTTGTCCAAGATTAAGCAGATTAAAAGGCAAAACGTGCCCAGGTCTGGGCAAGTTTCTGATTATCAAGTGTGAGTGCACACTTGAACTTTGAAAACCAAGAGGTCTTGGTTGTGCTTTGTTTGGTGATGTTTGATGGATACAAAGGGCACCCTTGTGCTCTTTCTGAGCACAAGGAGTCAACACAAGCAAGTTATAACACTTAGCATACACCAATTATCAAAATCAAAGCATACAAAAGCAAGTGCAAGTTTCTGAGATGGAAGAACAAGGTCTGGTGGTTTGTTTGTTAAGCAAAATGCACACAAATGAACTTTAGACTCCAATCTTTTGCACACAATAGCACCCAATGGCACACAATCAACTTCAACAAACCAAATACCCTAACACTTAACAGATTTTAAAATTCAATGCATCAAAAATCATGAAGAATAAGCATAAACATGGACATGCAGGTTCAAGCTAACTTTTTCCTCTTTTAACACACCAAATGGCTTCCAATATGTTCCAAACTAACTACAAACTAATACCCTAACTATTTCAACCTCTAAACAACCTTCTAACACTTTTAAAACTCACAAATTGAGATCAAAGCCCTGCTAAAACTTGTAGCCAAACACTACTTTAAAAACCTTAAGCTACTTTTTATCAAACCAAATCAATTCAAAAGCCAATCAAACTGACCCTATTGGTATCTAACATGTATATCAACACAATAGAACACAAATCATGCAGAGTTAACACACTTTATCACAAGATCATACAAGATCACTCAAAAGCACTTTTCTGAAATTTCTAAAGGTAAAAAGAATTTTTACCTAAGGACTTTACATCCAAAGTCCTTGTGGAAGCAATTCCACCTCCTTCCAACTCGGGTTGGAGCAGAAACTTCAACAAATCAACTCTTTAAACCTGCTTAAGAAAAAAAATCCAAGAGAACACAAATACACAAATACTTTGGATATTCTGTTTAACTTTTTCTTTTCTTAAAACCTTATAAAATTTCTCAAATCTTAATCACTTGTTAAAACCTTTCTAAAATCACAAATCAAATTCTCTTTTCCACTTTCACTTCAAAGATTTTTTTGATTTATGAACTTTAAAAACTTTTAAATACTTTTTTTTTTTTGAAGATCCTACTCAAACCTTTCACAAATTAAAGGGAACTCAGCCTTAGCCTTTTCACAATACACAAACTTTTAAAAACAATAAAAGGGAATTACACTTGAGATTTTCAAACACCACAATTTTATTTTCTTAAAAAGGAATTACATGTGAAAATTGCTCAAAAGCTGGAACAAGAAAAATGAGGAACAGGCTCCTCATTTTATACACCTCATTGGACTATTCTAGAATAACTGAATAAAAAATTACAAGCTGGAAACCCTAATTGAGGAAATCTCAAATTTGCCCCTTAGTCTTAGACGAATTCTTGGTCAAAATGCTTAGCATGTGATATGACAGCTGTAGGATGAATCTTGATCGTTAAAAACTCCTTGGAGGCAAAGGAATGACATCCTGGATGTTGGTTTGGTCGGGTATTGGGTTGTGTGAAAGTGACAAGAGCAGGGGAAGGTTGGGGGAGGACCACAGGGACACGTGGAGGGAAACTAAAAGGTGGGTTATGGTGAGGATATGTTTAATTAACATTCTGCACAATTTGGGGGATTATCCCCTTGATTTGGGTTCAATTGAAACTGGGGTTAGCTAGGGTTCGTGGGTAGTTAAGGAGTTAATTAGATCTGTTTTGGGGGTTTAATATTTTTAAAACTTTGTTATGGAGGGAAGGGAGGGGGTTAAGTGGGTTGACTGTTGACCAGGTTTAAATTAATAAACCGGGTAGGGTATTGGGTAGGGTCGGGTTTGGATAAGGGTTATGGGTAAATGGGTGGGTAGGGTTGACGTGTCAAACCCTGGTTGGGAGATGAGGTTTGTGGTTTTGACAGGTTAAGTCCCCAAGGATTTATCTTCTTTCCACTTGCATTCAAAAGCTGTCAGCGCCCAAAATAAGCCTTATCAACTTTGGCCAATTTGTCATATTTGGCACACACTTTTCCAAAAACTTTTCCAAGGGTATAAAATGTATATTCTTCAAATTCCAAGGACTGAACTTGTACAATCTTCAAATATTAAGGATAATACTTGTACATTTGATAATTTGAGGGTCAAATGTGACAAGTTCTTCAAAGATGAGGGGCCATTTTTGCCAATCTTCAATTCTTCAAGTGTCTTTTTGCAAATTTCCAACTTGGGCCCGGTTCATTGTGCGACTTCGTTTCCCGTGTTCGTTTTTGATTGATTCTTGTGTTCTTTTGCCAATTCCTCAATATCCGTACCTAAAAATACACAAGTAACAAACACGAGCATATATTTGGCATGTTTTATGCTATTTTATGCAATTTAAGGCCGTTTTGGACGATGAGACCATGTATAAATGCAGTCTCATCACATGCTATATTGTATATCCGTGCACTGAGCGTTTTGCTCAGCCGTTACTTTCCTTTCCATGTCCCAAAACGGCAGGTACCCAAGACTCGAGCATTTGGAGGACATGCATAGGATGGAAGCTGCCATAGACTTCTTCTTCTCCTGTTTCCTTCATATATTTATGCTTGTTTAGTCTTTCATTCAGTTCATTTACTTTGTTATGTTTTGGGCTTATGTTTGGGAACCGATGTTTGATTCCGGTTTTCCCTATGGTCATGTATGTTTTACTACATATTACCTTGCATGCTTTGATGACACGCCATAATTACGCGTGACATTCCATTTATCAAAATGGGGTGTTACATTAGGACTTACGATTTTATTTTAACGTCCTTTACTACTAAACCGGAAACCTTAGGATTACGTATTTACGTTTTCGAACTTCGTTTTTGATGAGGCAATTTTTATTGGATTCGTTTTGTGACGATGATTCATAATTTATAAAAATGTATTTCGTAAAACGACCTGAGGGCACGCAAATCAAGGAAACTGGAATCGAGGAGTACCCGTAAATTAACGGGGATGAGACAAGTGGGACACTTGTCCCACCCCCACTCAAAACCGGCCTAACTAGCCACAACACCACTTAGGTGTCAAAGTTTTCAAAAAGTAACTTAAACACTTGTCCTTGTAAGCTTACAATGTAAGCTACATCCATCAAAACCAATTGCAACATACCACTCTTCTCATTTCCCACATGCAAAACAACCAAAATTTCTCTCATCTCTCTCTAATATTCCGTCAAACATCCACCCATAAACACCACTTTTGATCAAAATCAACCATGAAATCCTATGTTATTCTTGAACATGTTGAAGCCCTTTTGAAACCCTATTGATTGGTGGTGATTATAACATCCAAGGAGGAGTTTCCATGGAGTCTTGGGGCTGATTTTCCACAAGGTGTTCATGAAGAATGGTGGTCTTGAAGATGGTCTTGGTTATCCACAAGTTTCTCCATCAAAATCCATGTCCAAATCACAACCTACATCAACTTGGTGGTATAAAGATTGTCCTCCTCATCCTCTTGTTATTTTTGATTATGTAATCTTGTATTTCTTTTACTTATGTATATGTATATGATGATGAATGATGATTAAAAGTATTGTGTGGGGATTTGGTGTTGATAAACATGCTTAAAAAGATGGACAAACTACATGTAAAATGGGTAAATCTTGTTTAAATGGTAGGCTGTATAAAAACAGTAACTAACCACATGTTAGACTGATAAAATGATGAAGTAGAAGCAATATACAGTAAGTAAAATGTCTTGTACACATGTGAGAGTTGGCCATGCAATGGAATCATTGTAATGAGTAAGATATGATCAAAACAAGTTTAAAGTACAAATCTGAGTTCACTGTTTTGGACGATTTTTAGAAAATACTTAGAGGCAGATTAAACAGTAGCTATAGAAGAGTTAAATGGAGCACATATCATGTAGTTTATGTCATAAACATTTGAGCTTCTATCTCCATATAGAACTCTAGATATGGCAGTTTTGGTGAACATGAGAATAAAAATCAGATTTTGGAAATTAAAGTATAATAGTATTATATAAGCACTCAAATAAAAATAGTATAAAATGTGAAATAAAACCCACTAACTTATATAATACATTTATATAAATATGTACAATGATAAATAAATGATACATTTTATAAAAATGGTAATTTGATAAGTTTTATAAGTTATAAAACTATAAACATGATTTTTATGACTTTTTCGGCTATTACCGTAAAATTAACGTTTTTGTTAAATAAAACTTAGACGGTTGGACCCGTCTAATGTAAACTTTATAAAACTCACATACTGATATATGAACATATATAACAAGTAAAAACCGATAAAACCCGAACTATATAACATACGGACATTAACGGACTAAGTTAACGTTATTGGACTAATAATACAACAAAATGGACTAAGACACATATAAACTTATTATTGGGCTTAAACCATTTGGGCCCAACATATAAAGTATAACTACTGATAATATAAGTATGAAATGGATAAATACAAGTTAAAGAACTTATAATAAGTTTATTGGACTTAAAATATGTAAATAGGTAAAACTAGTAAACTAGTATAAAAGTTATCGACACATAAACACAAAAATGAGTAAAAGGGAATATGTAAACCCACTTGATCATCATATATATAAAATCATCATATGTATACATAATTGTTATTTTTATAAAGTCATTGGACATGAGTCTAAGACGAGTATTATTTGTCTAGGTTTCCGTGATTGAAGCGCGTACCGTACGTCTGAATTGCCGATAACCCGCTTTCCCACATCAACGTGAGTTCATAGCCTCGCAATCTTTTAAATGTTTTTATGAAATGTTTTATAAACCCGCGAGGGAGATAACATGTTAGTTTTTATAAAATAGGACACCATTTGTCCCGATTGTTTGTTTATTGATTTGGACCCGAATGATTGTATGACCCGATTGTATGACCCGATAAATGATTAAAGGACCCGATAGATGAAATTAAATTGATTATTAAAGTTAGGTTATGTCACTAATAGTCCCATTAGCATGAATTGTGAACTACCGGGATTTGGTAGACGCTTATGCATATAATAGTACTTTTTGGGGACGATCACCCCAGTTCGCGCCTTGACGGTTGATCCCTGTCGTGCCACATTGATTGGTAAGCGAATTTATGTATGAGAAGGTTTCCATAGCGTGACCTTTGTGACGACACGCTACTTTAGATGGGCAAATTGAGTATCGGGTTAGCTACCCGTTGTTTGGTTTAGTAAGGTAACAATGTCATGCGGCTTATAATAATCCAATTAACGAAATACTGCTATACGCTCCGAATTACGATGTATTGCCTGACTAGCAATACGGGGTCATACTATTGATATTATGTTCGTGTTTTGGTTTTTCATAACCATATTCATATAACGCTTTTTATTTTCATACAACGTCATAAGACGTATTGTATGATGTTTTTACGACATTGGCTCGTATAATGATTTTTAAGGCAAACGTCTATATTATGATTTTGATGAAGATTTGTATAAAATGACTTTGGCTATTTTATGGCCTATTAAAATGATTTGTACAAAATGATTTTCAGTAATAATTTTATACTGATATTATATTGATGGATTTTATTAAAACTCTATGAATTCACTTGGCGTTATCGCTGACCTTTTCTTTTAACATGTTTTATCTCAGATACTTGAAGGTAATTCTCGGGAAGACGACAAGAATTCATGGCCCGCACTTAAACAATATTTTCCATTCAAATACTTGTAAAACTTTGTATGAAATATAATGACTTGGGACCTATGTAACATTGATATTTATGAATGGAAATGCTTTATAAATAAACGACGCGATTTTTATGCGTTGTCTATGATGTGAGTAATGTGCTATCCCGTAACACCAACGAGTCTTCCGCTGTATTGAGTTGTATAAATTTGGGGGTGTTACACTTTGGTACCAGAGCTCTCGTTATAGAAAACGAAAGATTTTTAAAAACCAAGGTTTTGAATAAAACATTTCAAAATCTTTTAACTCTAAACATTTTTCTAAAAAAAAATGTCTAAAAATCTTTTGACTATAACGGTGCCGAAGAATTCCTGAGTTACCGACAAGGCCAGACTGAGAAGTGTTATTTTAATATATATATATATATAACTTGGATTATATATATATATATGATGTAATTTTATTACATGATTGTTTGATGATTATTTTGATATTTATACGACGTATTTATACGACGTCGATTGTCACAAGGAACCCTAAATCCCCTAGTAAATTAGTCGAAGCTATTCTCGTAGGAATTCTAGCTATCCTAGATCTAAACCAAGTTGTGGATATTTCTGATCCCCACAAATGGTTGATATTCGTAGAAATGTAGATATTAGTTGATTGTGATATTGAAAAAGAATTGGCGAGATTAAATCTGATATCGATGTCATGACAATCTTTCCTTATAGAGTGGAGTTTGACAAAATGTTACCACGTAGAAAGATGTCATCTGATTCGTTGTCACCCAATTCTTAAATTTGAAATCGAAAGGGTGAATTTTGCACTTGAGGCTGTCATTGGAACCATTACCCAAAAGCCTCATGCAACTAATACCTTTCCGAGAAGTCTAATTGAATGTATGAGTCATCTCATACTAGTGACTCATTTGATAATTGTTGTTGTAAGAGCTATAGGATTGAAAATTAAGTGTTGTTCTTATCGAGCTTTTATTGCACTTTGAAGGAATAAGAATAAGGATGAAAGTATTGGATTATGAGGTAGGATATCGAATTGAGTATAAAATTGGTTGAAACTTGAATAAAGTAAAATTTAACCCGTATGGAATGTGAGATTGTTAAGAGGAAGTCGTTAAGTTTTGTGATTGAATTATAAGGTTTTAATTGATTGTTAGTTCGTGTTAAGGGTTGTTCCTAGGCCATTGTCCAATGACGAGGATGCCCAGTGTCCAACAAATAAATTGAAGAAATCTTCTTCTGAATTGGGACCGATGGATCTTCCGGGACAGGTGGGACACCTAATGACTCTTGTAGATTAGTATTCATTGTGGTACCTTTTAAAAAAATCCCTAACTTAACTGAGACATCAGTTGGTAGGATGAGTTCTGAGAATTGTATGACATAGTGACATGTAATGTGTTACGGTACAATTTTGACTTGTTTGTGATTAATGAAAAAGACTACCTTTGATTGCTAAATCCTACATGTATCGATGTTATCTATCTCTTATTGCTTCATCCTAATGTTCGCATTAGTGATGCAACCATTGAACAAGTACTCATCTTGAATTGAGTTACGTTGTGGATTATTCTTTCGAGTGCCATCGAGATCATGAACCTCATGATTATTTGGCTAAGCTCATTTCCTATTATATTGTAGTTAGTTCTTGGTGAACAAGCTTTCATCACTCTTTTGCAGATCACTCATTGTTTTTATAAGATAAAACAGTATCCATTGAGAAAAATTGAATTTTCATCACTATAAGGATTATTCAAAGTAAGATTTATAAGAAATTGTTATCGAAATGAGGTTGTTTATAAAGTACCTTGGAAAACTTAACTGTTTTCATAACAAAGAAAAATCTTTGTAAATTTATTCTTGATTCTTATTTAAGAATTAAGCATGAAAATGTTGTATTATAAACATGATGATAAAATTTTGACGAACTGAGTATTGCATCGTTAATCTTGAAATTGTATATAGTTGCGCGCCTACATACAATTTGGAATGGACCATGCAAGGCTGATTAGTAGTCACCATAAAACTGACTAATAAACACTAAATTTTCTTTGAAGATTGTGAAAGATTAAAATTTATGAGATCTGCAAGAAGTGAAAAATAAGGACATAGTGTTAGGGACACCTAAATATGTGCCTGTAGCATCTATTCTTCTGAGTTGAATTTACTCATCTATGGAAATTGTCTTATTTGACAATTGACAATTCTTTCTTGTCCAATTCTCCCGTAGTGAGATTCTTAGGAAAAGTATCTGATTACCGAGTGTTGATACCCGACTGGGTGTATCGACGTTCTTATCATTTCTTATGATTTGATTTCATTTGAATGACCTGGGTAACGATCCGAGGAGCTTTCGAATGCGTACTCAAATTATGAAAACATGGGATATATTCATATTCATTAAATGTTTTCGCCTGTATCCGATTTGAAATTCTCTCGCGTAGATTATGTGTTAACCTTACTCTTTTAAGGTTAGTTATGTCTCCATATATCCTTGAACGGTGAAGGATTATGAGTTATTATTAGTCTTTTGAGAAGTTCACATCTTATCGACGGCAATAAAACTGAAAAGTTGATAGTGCCAGTAGAATGGATTGATTGATTATGACATGACGACATTGTCTTAATTGATGGGAACTCGAATAGAATTCCCCGAAAAGATAAGATGTTGATTATCAAAAGTGATCCAAATAATTCTTGGTGGATGACCATATCCTGCATTAGACTTGAAATTATAACGTGGATGGTTGTGAATTAGTCATAGATATTGTAATCTAGAAGAACCTAATATGAATTTATTAAAAGATGTTTCCGTTATCTAAAACTTTAGGAGATATTTGCTGGTGAATTGCCTAGACTTTTGCCATTAAAACAAGTTGAAATTGGTATTGATTATATTTCCGGTACTGCACTTGCGACTTGTGCACTGTACGTTAGCACCATCTGAATTTAAGGAATTACCGTACAACTGAGAGAGTTGTCGGAGAAAGATTTTATTCTACCGAGCTCGTCATCATGAAGAGCTATGGTGTTATCATTCCTTATATTTATAGATTACTGTGAACTGAGTAAATTGACAATCGAAAACGCTATCCATAACTCGAAATGGAAGATTTGTTCGATCATTTACAAGCTTTTTGATCCATGGCATAGTTATCATCAACTTCGCATCTACGAAAAAGGATTATGTATTCCAATCACTACATCCTGTACTTGTAATGAACATTATGAGTTTCACATGGTGACGTTTGGATTGACTAATACACATGTAGCATTCATAAATTTGGTGAATCACGTGTGTAGGCTGTAATTTGATAAATTCATGCTCTTGATCATTAAGGACCATATGTTTGTTTCTAAGAATAAGAATGAAGTTAATAATTAATTATAGATTGCCCTGAATTGGTCGAACAATTAAAAATTGTACCTTGAATATTTAACATAAGACTTAAGACTTAATACTTTACATGATTTAACCGTGTGATTAATAGATAATGGAATATAAATTGACTCTTCAAAATTTAGAAGTCATTTAAGACTTTGAGTAATACTAAAAAGAAAGTGCAAATATATTTTGACAAATGTTTTAACAATGGATTTTAAGGGATTATTCCCTTATACACAAACCATTTAACTAAACTTCTGTTTAGGGGTAAATGTTTGTGTATACTTCTAGACAACTTAAGAAGAATTGAGGAAACCCATTTAAACCATGACTTAAAAATTTGAAACAATAATTTTCGCTTTTCAACTAAGAAAATTTTGACCAAAGTATAACCAAAGATTTTTCAAATATTTACGAATCTTATTAATTATTTTCGATAAATCAACAAAAATCTTGTTAATTAAATTCAAATTTATTTTTGAACATTTTTATAATTGGTCGAACTAAGAAAATTAAAATTTTTACGTTATGTTTCATAAAAATTAAATGTTTATTATTTAATTAGTTGTAATAATTATCGACGCTTTAGACGTCAGTTTGAGTAAAACAGATAAAGATAATAGTAAAGACGAAACTGAAACATAGAAGATATGAATAAAGAATTTTGAATAAATACGGTTATGATATTTATTTCATCAGGAAAGTGAACGTAATTGCTGACACATTATGTATAAAAGATAAAGAACCAATTAGGATGTATTTCTTAATAATGAAGATGCAAAATAAATTTCCGAACAATTTAAATATGAATGATGTTTGTAAAAAGGATAATATAGATAATGAAAAGCGGTTCGCGGCTAATGTAAACCATTAAAATTGAGAAGCCGACAACGTTAAAAGTTTTAAAAGGCCACTTGTGATTGTCTAAATATAGAGGATTGTGAGATATAGTTATGTTGGAATCTGTAAGTATAAGTATTCTATTCTTGTCATTTCTTATTTAAAGTATCTTTGTCTGAAGAAGTTGTACTGATGGCAATTATAAAGGCAGACACCGCCTCATACATTAGTAAACGTCTAACTATTGCAAAGGTCGTCATCTGAATTTGATTCGATTTGGGTCATCGTCGACAGACTGACCAAATCTGCTAATATCATTCCCGTTAATGATAAATGCAAAAGAGTTATGTAAACATAGTGTGCCTGTATCGAACATCTTTATCAAGATCCTCGCTTCGCATCGTATTTCTAGAGATTTGCTCAGAAATCATTGAGAACGAACCTTGATGAGAGTACTATGTACCACCCCAATCGAAGGGACGAGGTAAAGTAACGATGCAAAGTAATATAAGTGCTGCTTTATGTTTGAACGATTGACCTTAGGCAATGAACCGTATAATCGTTTTCCTTTGGAAGGATTATCATTGATAATCATCGTATTAGGATTGAGATCGAATCTTGTTAGGATCTAAATATTAGAGCATCTGTAAGCAAGAGTTGAGATGAAGACATCCGACATACACCTATTGTGAGTTGGACATGTCTTTTAGGTTTAAGGTTTCCTATGATGGCGAACCTAACCTTACAAAATACCCGACCCGCAAGATCTGAAATGATTGTTGAAATTAGGATCTAATAATTGACTGCCGGTAGTGGGCAGGAGGTTATGTGAATATGAAATGTAGATCTTGAAGTGCCAGATGGGTAGCGAAGTTATGCCAAAAATTTTAACCTTGGAAAAATGAATTAATGATCTGACAAATCATGGGATATAAGTCCCCGTTGTATGGGACCATTGAGATGATGTAAAAGATTGGTTTGAAAGGCATATAAGCTGGATCTACCATAGGACTTCAAGAACTGCGTGAATTATGTTTCGTAAATCGAACTTGATAAAATATCTATCAAGTGAAAATCTGAATTCTTCATAGTAAAGTTTAGATCGGCGAAAGGTTGCATTCATCAAAACCCGTGAACATCATGGATAGAGAAAGTAAGTCAACATTTAGCCTGATCTTATTCTCGTAGTTATGTTTGATGAAACTCGCGTATTGTAATGGATTACACTTGTGAGAAAAGACCGAATGTGGAAGAAATACCCACATGGCTTTAACTCTATAAGAAGCGAGTAGTAAGATGATCTTTGAGGACAAAGATCCTGTTTAGGGGTAAATGCTGTGACAATCCGTCAATTTATGGTTGATATTTTATTCTCAAATATTATTTAAAAACATTACTTTCATGTTATAACATGAACTCACTTATTTTTGGGAAGTAATTTGGATTTACATCTTGAAGTTACGTCGACTACCTCTAAACCGGAGGATTCAACGTTACGTGCTTACGTTTACATACACCGTCTTTGGTGACAGTCCTGCATTTTAGAAAATAAATTTGTCCGTGAATATTATTTTGAGATTTTAAATTTGAGTTGGTTCATAAACTCACAAAATTTACGAGAAGAGATTAGGACTTACGATTTTATTTTAACGTCCTTTACGACAAAACCGGAAACCTTAGGATTACGTATTTACGTTTTCGAACTCCGTTTTTGATGAGCCAATTTTTATTGGATTCGTTTTGTGACGATGATTCATAATTTATAAAAACGTTTTTCGTAAAACGACCCTAGGGCACGCAAATCGAGGAAACTGGAATCGAGGAGTACCCGTAAATAAATGGGGATGAGACAAGTGGGACACTTGTCCCACCCCCACTCAAAACCGGCCTAACTAGCCACAACACCACTTAGGTGTCAAAGTTTTCAATAAGTAACTTAAACACTTGTCCTTGTAAGCTTACAATGTAAGCTACATCCATCAAAACCACTTGCAACATACCACTCTTCTCATTTCCCACATGCAAAACAAACAAAATTTCTCTCATCTCTCTTTAATATGCCGTCCAACATCCACCCATAAACACCACTTTTGATCAAAATCAACCATGAAATCCTATGTTATTCTTGCACATGTTGAAGCCCTTTTGAAACCCTATTGATTGGTGGTGATTATAACATCCAAGGAGGAGTTTCTATGGAGTCTTGGGGCTGATTTTCCACAAGGTGTTCATGAAGAATGGTGGTCTTGAAGATGGTCTTGGTTATCCACAAGTTTCTCCATCAAAATCTATGTCCAAAACATTTGAGCTTCTATCTCCATATAGAACTCTAGATATGGCAGTTTTGGTGAACATGAGAATAAAAATCAGATTTTGGAAATTAAAGTATAATAGTATTATATAAGCACTCAAATAAAAATAGTATAAAATGTGAAATAAAACCCACTAACTTATATAATACATTTATATAAATATGTACAATGATAAATAAATGATACATTTTATAAAAATGGTAATTTGATAAGTTTTATAAGTTATAAAACTATAAACATGATTTTTATGACTTTTTCGGCTATTACCGTAAAATTAACGTTTTTGTTAAATAAAACTTAGACGGTTGGACCCGTCTAATGTAAACTTTATAAAACTCACATACTGATATATGAACATATATAACAAGTAAAAACCGATAAAACCCGAACTATATAACATACGGACATTAACGGACTAAGTTAACGTTATTGGACTAATAATACAACAAAATGGACTAAGACACATATAAACTTATTATTGGGCTTAACCCATTTGGGCCCAACATATAAAGTATAACTATTGATAATATAAATATGAAATGGATAAATAAAAATGTTAAAGAACATATAATAAGTTTATTGGACTTAAAATATGTAAATAGGTAAAACTAGTAAACTAGTATAAAAGTTATCGACACATAAACACAAAAATGAGTAAAAGGGAATATGTAAACCCACTTGATCATCATATATATAAAATCATTATATGTATACATAATTGTTATTTTTATAAAGTCATTGGACATGAGTCTAAGACGAGTATTATTTATCTAGGTTTCCGTGATTGAAGCGCGTACCGTACGTCCGAATTGCCGATAACCCGCTTTCCCACATCAACGTGAGTTAATAGCCTCGCACTCTTTTAAATGTTTTTATGAAATGTTTTATAAACCCGCGAGGGAGATAACATGTTAGTTTTTATAAAATAGGACACCATTTGTCCCGATTGTTTGTTTATTGATTTGGACCCGAATGATTGTATGACCCGATTGTATGACCCGATAAATGATTAAAGGACCCGATAGATGAAATTAAATGGAATATTAAAGTTAAGTTATGTCACTAAAAGTCCCATTAGCATGAATTATGAACTACCAGGATTTGGTAGACGCTTATGCATATAATAGTACTATTTGGGGACGATCACCCCAGTTCGCGCCTTGACGGTTGATCCCCGTCGTGCCACATTGATTGGTAAGCGAATTTATGTATGAGAAGGTTTCCATAGCGTGACCTTTGTGACGACACGCTACTTTAGATGGGCAAATTGAGTATCGGGTTAGCTACCCGTTGTTTGGTTTAGTAAGGTAACAATGTCATGCGGCTTATAATAATCCAATTAACGAAATACTGCTATACGCTCCGAATTACGATGTATTGCATGACTAGCAATACGGGGTCATACTATTGATATTATGTTCGTGTTTTGGTTTTTCATAACCATATTCATATAACGGTTTTTATTTTCATACAACGTCATAAGACGTATTGTATGATGTTTTTACGACATTGGCTCGTATAATGATTTTTAAGGCAATCGCCTATATTATGATTTTGATGAAGATTTGTATAAAATGACTTTGGCTATTTTATGGCCTATTAAAATGACTTGTACAAAATGATTTTCAGTCATAATTTTATACTGATACTATATTGATGGATTTTATTAAAACTCTATGAATTCACTCGGCGTTATCGCTGACCTTTTCTTTTAACATGTTTTATCTCAGGTACTTGAAGGTAATTCTCGGGAAGACGACAAGAATTCATGGCCCGCACTTAAACAATATTTTCCATTCAAATACTTGTAAAACTTTGTATGAAATATAATGACTTGGGACCTATGTAACTTTGATATTTATGAATGGAAATGCTTTATAAATAAACGACGCGATTTTTATGCGTTGTCTATGATGTGAGTAATGTGCTATCCCGTAACACCAACGAGTCTTCCGCTGTATTGAGTTGTATAAATTTGGGGGTGTTACAACCCATGTGCGCCCATGAACAATAGATGATAATGTACTCACTCTATTAACTGTTGAGGAACTAACATTGTTCCAAAACTGTTTAATATGTGTGACAGGAATGAGTGGAGCATGAGAAAGAGCATACCTAATTGGGGATGCATTCAAATACGCCACCATTTGTGTGTATTGGGGAAACAGAGTGTTATCAGCTTCTAGATATGCTATCATGTTATGTTGACTCCTGAACCCCAATTCCAAATCGCTTGGTTTAAATTTTGGTGCCATTGTTGAAAGTTGTTTGAATGATTGATAAAGATGAAGTATAGGAGAAAATATTGTTAGACAAGAATGATAAGTACCCTGTTTAAAATAGGAGCCAAATATATAGGAGAGAAACAAGCATGTGATTGGTCAAAAATTAGGCAACTATTTTCAAAATACAATCATGAAAATATTGAAAAGAAATAAGTTTATCTCATGCATTAAATGAAAGTTATCTGCTCCCAAAATTACGGCCCAAAAATATGTCAAAAAGTAACAACTGGGTAGGTCCCATTGAGTGTCAACGGTCAAAAATAACCCATCAACGCCCAACGGCTATATTCTTTTCAACGTTTGCCAAAGCCATGTCAGCGTCTAAATTGGTCACAACAACGCTTGGAAAAATCCTTGTCAGCGTCCAAAAATAAAAAGTTATAAAAATGAAAAATGACCTTAACAAAGTAATTTATCCTAGAGAAGATAACCTATAAGTTGATAATTATTATAGGGCGGCAAGTACTGTCCAATTATGCACACTTGCTTATGCAAGATAGACATAACAGTCATCTAGTGTCTCTTGCTAACCAAAATTCTTAACAACTAAGTTACCTCATAAAATTCCTTGTTACTCCCAGGTAAAACCCATGATAAAATCATTCCCAAGTCTCCCAACAGACCACAACCAATTCTAGGCAAAAAATGTCTTGGCAGCATGCATAGTATATCAACTTTGCATGCTACAGTGCCTCATGATTTAGTAAAACTAACTCATACTCACCTGTGGACACAATCTAGAATTGTGATAAGAGTATCATAAGGATACCCAAAAGTCCTAAAGGTTCCTAAAACCTCCCCTTAAACTGTCATACAAATGTTGCCAAAAATATGCATGAACATAAAAAATTTATGTCAAGATAGGAATAGGAAATTCCAACCATCATCCATAAATAAAAACATGCTCAAATGCTTCTCCAATGATCCATAAGCAACTCTGTATCTAATGGTATAATGCTAACACAACCTGCACATTTAGATTGAAAACCACAAAACTAACATTGTTGCTGACAACGCCCCGATAACACTTGACAGCGTGAAGAAAAGCTTTGTCAGCGTTAGACAAATATATTGCTGACAACGTCACAATAATACTTATCAGCGTTAAAGCAACATTTGTCAGTGTTAAAAAAATGTAGTGGAAAATCTAAATCCTCAAAAAGACCAATAACAATGCATTATCCTGTACATACTTTTACAAAAAGACTCCAAAACACATATTATGTGAGATTGATCATTCCAATACTTGTTACCAAGTATTGGAATCTTCCAGCATCAAAAGGTTTAGTTAGTAAATCTGACACATTTTCTTCTGTGTCTACCCTATCTGGTTGTATTAAACCCTTTTCAAAACAATCTCTTATAAAATGGTGTCTAATTTCTATGTGTTTAGTTTTAGAATGATGTACAGGATTCTTAATAATGCATAAGGTGCTGTTATTGTCAACCAATATCTTGGTATGCATGAAATTATACCCATAATCCAACAGCTGGTTCTGAATCCATAAAACTTGTCCACGACAAGCAGCTACAGCCACATACTCTGCTTCAGTTATAGAATTAGCCACCACTGTTTGTTTCTTGCATTGCCAAGATATCAACCTGCTCCCAAGAAACTGACATCCACCAGTTGTGGATTTTCTATCAAACTTATCACCTCCATAGTCACTGTCTGAATATGTAATAAGCTCCAATGGGGAATCTTTTGGGTACCACAAGCCAAGACTAGGATAACATCTTAGGTACCTAAAGATTCTCTTGACAGCATAAAGGTGACATTCTTTGGGAGTCACTTGATGGCATGCACATGCACACACAGCAAACATGAGGTCAGGTCTGGAGGCTGTGAGATACATCAGTGAACCAATCATTGATCTATAGTGCCTGACATCAACATCTTGTTCTTCCACAATATTTAAAGTTACCTTCACAATGTCTGGATTAGTAACAGGCATATAATTCAAAGTTCTAGATAGAGGTTCTAAGTCAAACAACCAATTTGGGCCACTTTCAGGATCACTAGGTTTACTCTCTAAAAACCTAACATGTACTCTCTCAAGAATACGTTTTTCCTTCTTAAGGTAAACCCTATATCCCTTGCTCTACACTGAATACCCCATGAAATATCCTTCATCACCTTTTGCACTAAATTTTCCTAAGGCATCACTAGTATCAAGGACAACTACATGACAACCAAAAGGTCTAAGGAAACTAATATTGGGTTTTCTTCCCCAAAGTAATTCATAAAGTGTTTTGTTCTGTATCTTGTTGACCAATGCTCTATTTTGAACATAGCATGCTGTATTCATAGCCTCAGCCCAAAAAGCTATGGGGAAATGAGCATCAGCCAACATGGTTCTGGCTGCTTCAATTAGGGTTCTATTCTTCCTCTCAGCAACCCCATTTTGCTGTGGGGTTCTGGCAACACTAAACTGCCTAGTAATCCCTTTCCTGGCACAAAAATCATCTAAAAGTTTATTCCTAAACTCACCACCATTATCATTCCTAAGCATTTTAACTTCATTACCAGTCTTCTTCTCTATTTGAGTGATAAAGTCAATTAAAGTGTCAGCAGTGTCACTCTTCATAGCTAAGAAGAAAGTCCAAGTAAACATAGAAAAGTCATCTGTGATAACAAAGCAGTATGATTTACCATTCAAACTCTCTATATTGGTTGGACCAAATAGGTCCATATGAAGCAAGTGAAGTGGTCTAGTACTAGAGTGCACCTGTTTGGACTTAAATGAGACCTCGTGCTGCTTGCCTTTAAGACATGCAACATAAGAGTGGTCATTGTGGAAAGCCTTTTCAGGCAAGCCATCAACCAAGCCAAGTCTCACAAGCCTGTTTATATTCTTAAAGTTTATGTGCCCTAGTCTCCTGTGCCATAGATTACTCTCATCTACTGAAGCTTTAGCATAAAAACATGACATATTGTTATTCATTCTAATCCCATTCAGATTCACATTATAGATGTCTTTATTTCTAGGTGTTCTATAGTCAATATATTTCTCATCAGGGATCTTATAATCCTTGCTTAACACCAAGCATTCAGTATCAGTAAACAGAACTCTATTTTTGTTATCACAAACTTGTGATACACTAAAAAGATTGTATTCAAGTTCCTTTACCAAAAATACGTTTTCAAAACGCAAGTTCTTGGTGAGAAGTGTTCCTTTGCCTGTGATAGTACCATATCCGCCTCCAAAGTAAACCTTATCACCATCCTTAATGGGAGTGAAGTTAGTTATGTAATCTTCCTTCCCTGTCATGTGCCTTGAGCATCCACTGTCCCAATATCCATAATCATTGACCTGTTTTTGAATGCCCTGCACATAAAGAAAACAAGTTAGTTTTCTTTGGGAACCCAAGCCTTAGCAGACTTGGATTCATCTGGTTGTTCAACAAGAACAGACTTAGTTCTCATAACAACCCCTTGTTCATCCCTCTTTGGATTAAATACCCAGTTAACCTTAATAGGGTTTGTAATGACCTTTGAAATGTAATTAAATCTGTTGCAGGTCATAGAAATCCCATTATCATTAGGGTTTTGATCTTTCTTAGGTCTCCATGTCAAGCTTGAAGAAGCTTTAGACCCCTTACCCTGTGGTTGCAAATATTTAGGTCTGGTCACATTTCTGTCAGCGTTGGATTTGGTCTTGTCAACGCTGAAATTGCCCTTGTCAGCGTTGAACCTAGGGTTTGCTACAGAAACCCATTGCATGTTAGACCATGTATTTGTCTTTTGAAATGGTTTGTCCATGAGTGTTAAACCCTCTTGTGAAGAATGGGGCAGGTCTAACAACTTGTGGACTTTGCTGCACACAAGGTTTGGGTCTGACAACGTTTGATTTTCTAACAATGTTGACCTTGGAAGCGTTGACATACTTATATGCTAAATGTGAAAAGCTACCACAAGTGTAACAAGCTTTTCTAGACACAACCCTAGGTCTAGAAGAGAAGAAGCCTGTTCCATCATTACTAACTTGGCTTTTAGGTGACCTAGTATTCCTATACATTTCTGCATACTTGACACTAGGTTTTCTAACAGTGTTTGAGCCAAGGTCAACAGCCTTACCAGTGATTGGGTTTGTAACCTTAATAGGGGTTGACTCATTAGGACTTTCAAATAACAAGCCACCCTTAACAAATAAGGTAGGGTTGGCTTTCTTCTATTCATTCAAGTCAGTGAACTTCTGTTGATATTCTTCAACTGGGGTAATGACTCTTGGTAGAGGAATGAATTCCTCCTCTTAGAGTTCTGGTAAACCAGTCCAAGATAGGTCCTTTTGCTGGACACCATAGAAGTCACCATCTGGTGGTGGAACCACAGAGTAGTCTTTCATCCCAATCCCAGTCATGTCCTTAGGATCCCTTTGTTTATTAACACATTCTCCTAGGGTTTGTGTGGCCTTATCAAATCTTTGAATTTTAAGGCCAACATTATCTTTTTTCTTAATGGCCTCATCTAACTTAGCTTGTAACTCACCATTAACCCTTTCCATGATGTTCCTAACATCATTACTAGCATTTAACTCATGTTTTAAGATATTTATTTTATCTTTTAAATCAAATTCCATTTTCTTGTACTCAGAAACTGTCTTCTCAGTTTGAGTGAGAACTATTTGATAATTAGACAGTTTGCATCTTTTAGTACTCACATCATCTAATAATCTTAACACCTCTTTGTTAAGTTTCTCAGTATTTAACCTACAGCCCTTACTACAAAAATCATCATCATATACCTCATTATCTGATGAAGAGGAGGAGTGTGCCATGAGAGCATATTGGACATGCTCTTCTTCTTCAATCTCAGCAACCAAAGCTTTATCCTCTTCTACATCTTTAGCCAAATAGATCCAATCCCATCCCATACCATCAATTTCTTGAACTGCAACCATGGCCTTAGGATCCTGAGCCTTAACAATTTGGCTTGAGGGTTTGCCAGCATCAGATCTTCTAGGAGATCTACATTATCTCATGAAGTGCCCCATACGATGACAATTGTAGCATTCAACCTTGGATTTATCAAATCCAGCAGTGTCCTTTGCATTGAAGGTTATCTTCTTCTTAAACCTTCTATTCTACCTGTTTGCTCTTATACTAGCAAGAGCCATGTTCCACTTAATATCCATCTCTTCCAAGTTCTCATCACTTATTTACTCAAGGTCCTCATATGTAAACACTGAACCATTGGGCAAAGAAGCAATATAAGCACATACAGTATCCAGATCAAAACCAGCAGGTTTAACTCTTGGTGAGTCACTTTTGTATGTGTCAGCGTCTGAATATGAGGCGTTGACAGGACATGTTCCAGCGTTGACACATGTTGAACCAGTAACTGGATGCATGTAAGAGTCCTTCTGATTGAATTGACCTTCACTATGAGAGAAGAAGGCCATGTTACTGTTGGTAGACTTGGTTCCATGCTCCAAAAGATTGTCATTCTCCAACAGCCTTAGTTTGTTGTAGATATCATCAAAAGTAGAACTTTTGTGAGTGTTATTGGCAAGTATAGATCTTGCCTCAATCTTCCATGATTCACCAAGGCTTTTAAGAAAAGTGGCAATGGTATCAACGTCACCAACTTGTATCCCCATGAAGGACAACTTGCTTGTAATATCAAGCAGTCTGCTTCTAACATTGCTAAGCTTCTCATTAGGTTGAGCCTTGAAAACAGCATACTCATGCATGAGTTGCTTCTTCTTCTCTTCCTTAGTATCTTCATTTCCACCATATGCAACTTCAAGGGCTGCCCAAAGGTCTTTTGTAGATTCATAACCTTTGTACTTATGCTGGTTCTCTTGTCCCAAAGAGAGTTTCATAATGTTTAGGGTTTTCATATCAACCCTTTTCTTTGTTATATCTTCAGCAGACACAGCTCTACCATCACTAGGTTTTTCTTGCTTATCTGTTTCTGAACATCCAGCAACAGCAGTTCTTGTAGCAATAACAGCATCAACTCTTTCAGCTTTATTGGATGTGTTTCCATATTCAATTATCTCCCAGAGAGTGTAGTCATAGATTCCCAGATATTGTTCAAAGTTGAATTTCCACAATTCAAAGTTGGCTGCATCAAGCATGGGAATCTTGATGTTTGGTAAAGGTGAGGAGGAGGAGGTTACTTCTGGATTTGACATGATGTTTTTAGGGTTTTGTGAAATTTAGGGTTTTGGTGATTTTAGGGTTCTTGTGTTCTTTAAGATCAAAAGTTCCTCAACAAGCTCTGATACCACTTGTTGATCCCAAACTTAGATCGATTTAGCTTTATGTATACGAGATTAGATCAAGTAATACACTTAGAGAAACCTTTGTATATGTATATGATAATCTAAGTGTTATACGGAATTAACACTTAAACAAGAACACACAAGATGTAAACAATCTTTCACTTTGAAAGTGTTTAACTTATGAAAACGTATATTTAACATTAACCTAAAAGGTCTTCTTTTATAGACATAAGAAGCCTTGTACAATAATCTACGTATCAACTATTCTAGGTAAAGATAAATATAGAAAATACATTGTTGTTCCTATCTTTACTAGAAGTAATCTAGAACATAATAAACGCGTAGATCATATCCTTCCATCAGTGCTTGTCTTCAATGTATCAACGCTTGACTTCTTCTTATCAACGCTTGATCTGTCAGCGTTTGTTTTCTTCTTATCGCTTGTTTTACTCTTGTCAGCGCTCAAGTAGACTGGCTATAATTTATTCCCAACATTTAAGAGTGTACTCTACTTCGTAAATGATGACTTATCTATTAATTAGTTTTTAACTTGAAAGATTTGGCTTTCTTCCTTAATAGGTCTACCAATCCCACAATGGTATGTAGTGCCTATAAATGGTCAAAGCACAACTACTAGGTAAAATATGCTAGTTTGCCTTTAACCAGTTAGTGGTAACCATTCTCAAAATTTTATAACTCAAAATATTCATTTTTCTTAACTATTAAAGTTTGCTATGAGTTATGTATTTAGAACTAGACATTTCTAAAATCCTTAATACTCCTTATTTACTCAAAGAGTTTAGGTTTATCTTTTATTGTAAATTGACTCTATCCTCACACGGTTGGAGGTCAATAAATAAATGAATAAACCACGTTTACGGTGTAACATTGCCTTTAATACATTCTAAAAGAATTTACAAAATTCAATTTTATAATTTTCGATAATCTATATTGAAGAAATAAAACTACCCAAGTAATATTCATATAACCATAGTATTTCCTTGAAAACTAGAACCCAAATTGACATAATTTTATCACATCAGTTGATCTGCTAGCAATGAAAGTATTCAAGCTGGTAACTTGTCGAACAATGATTGACAAAATAATTTGTAATTTCTAGATTCTTTAGGGACTTACATTGCCAAAAAACCTTTTGCATTGAAAACATGTTTCATCCTCTCCGAATACCTTAAGTTTCTAGATCTCACTAAGTAACTTAATTAAGTCGTCTAATCTAAAGAACGTAAAACCATTCATGTGCAATATCATTCAGTCATGAAAGTTTTCTTTCCATTACAACATCGTCCAAAATATCATATGACGACATTGTAACTTCAAGTGTTCGTCAATTAGATAGCATTCGACTTAAATTTTAAGGGTATAAAATTTGATGTTAAAATCAATGTATGCAGAAGCATGCATACATCTCCATATCATAAGTTCAATAAAACATTTAGTAAACTTTTCACAAGACTAAATTTCTACATATATTATGTTGAGGTATTGGTTAAACCAATCAAAGAATTACCCACAACTATTCATAAGGTTCTTTTTCTAGAACTCAGCTAAAGCACAAAGAAATAACCTTATTCATTGTTTTTTAGATGTGAATTTGTGGTAAATCAACCTTAAGATATAATACAAATAATAATTGTAGGTAATTCCAATTTTGACGCACATGCGAGCCGGGAATTTAGTCAGTGATAATGGCATAACCTCCTTCCTTAGTCGGGTACATGACCAGCAGCTCGTTATACCCACTTTAGTGTTTGTCAAAATTGAGTAGGCCGTTAAATTATTATTGCATATCACCTATCAACGAAATTCTATGTAATTTAGGTCTCAAAAGCAAATCTTAATTTTAATATGATTTAGTCCATATTATTTTTCTTAAAAAAATTTACCCTTGTTTACAACATACAATTAAAACGTATGAAAACAATAAGGTACAAAAAATCTGAATCATAAACAGATAATAACAATTATATGTTCAATAAATAAATCAAATAGCCTCATTCATACGATTTTATTCAATAAGTTTAAAATCTAGGGTTTCTATATACGTATGTAGTAACCCGAACTTTAAAATCAACATTTAGACCGAGTTCTAATACTATTTCTAATATTCGGACCAATATTTATTAATCGACTTTTATTTGTCATGATCATTTTGCGAATAATATTGATTTCTCGGCTAACCGGCAAGGTTAAGGATTTAACGTATCGAATTATACGTGTCATTTATTATTTATCTGCAAAGTCTATGTTCGTCATCGACCATAAATATCCTCGTAATGACATATAAATAGTTTCTATTGTATTCGTTTTAATTTATCCATTTACGAGCATTATTCATAATTTACGTTAAACCTTTTGGTGTCGTTCGTTTATATGACGTGTTAATGTTTATTAAATTATAAGTCGTCGTTTATTTATTAAAATATCAATGTGATCCGAATGTCGATGTTTTTATTTTATATCG
The DNA here is from genome assembly GCA_025667525.1 of Glebionis coronaria. Lineage (NCBI taxonomy): Eukaryota > Viridiplantae > Streptophyta > Magnoliopsida > Asterales > Asteraceae > Glebionis > Glebionis coronaria. The sequence goes on along the minus strand of CM046881.1, from coordinate 328,308,215 downwards.
AGCGTTTATTTTTCGTGTTCTACGTGTATATTTTTCAAATCGCGTAAATTTTAAAATATCGGACGTCGATAATACCCGCTTTTACTAATTATGAGACAAGACTAATATATATATTCTCACCCATCCAAAATAGCACACGCCTCATACTACATAGATCCAAGTGTCTTTGTTCTTCGACACCTGTGCAATTAACTTTGTGTGTCTTGGTACTAGACTTACCAAAGTCTTAAAAATTTCTTAAATATATCAAAAGTAACAAAAATAAAAAGATGTACTCGTTCTTATTTGTGACACCCCCAAATTGAGTCAAATGCAGCGGAAATAATATTTGGATGTCACGTAGATGGATCAACAGCAGATAGCGTATAGAGCAGCAGATAAAAGATTATCATTACATTTATTACATGGATAAAAGTGAAAATATTATTAAAATTGTCTTAAAAATTGTTCAACAGTTTGAATTATTCCCCAGTTTATAAAATCCCAGATGATCTCTATAAATGCAGCCTATCATGATGCTTGACTCCATGTACACCAATACCTGCTTCAGTTTCCTGAGAAAACATGCTTAGAGAGTCAACATAAAGTTGGTGAATTCACATATTTAATAAAATAAGTTTGGACTGTAATGCACAAAGCACCAATACTAAAAAGTAATTACATTCCCATATTGCCTGAAACTGAGACTTGACAGTTACGTCCTTAATAAATAAGGAACCTTCGCCTTATAAAAAGGCAACCAAAAATAATAAGTGCTGACATGTGAAACATCTGTTGTCCTGGCCTAGGCACAGGGAGCATGACTCACCCAGATGGGGATGGTCAATCCCAAATAGATCTATTTAAAATATTCAGGTAATTCAATAATTCTAACAGTTTCAGATAAACGGGTCATGCGGGTTCATCTACAATAGGCAAATGTAATCAAAGGTTTCACAGTTCAATTTATGTCCATAAAATAAAATATGTTGCATGTTTTCTTCCCTATTAAAAAGGTTTAAAAGTTTGTCAATATATAAAGTGGGGCCATGAACTCACCTCAATAGTACAGCAAATAGTCACAAGTAAATCTGATATGATGCTCACGATACAGTCAACGACCTAAATAATTATAAGGTCTCAGTAAATGCATAACATATTGCATAAAAGTTTCATAACAAGTCTGTGCATGCTTAGACTGGTTTTAAGCATTTTATTACGATATTTGTATTTTAGTTCATCGTTGTACAAGTTATAGTAGTATTTATTTTAAGTATAAAATAAATAATATTATTAAATTAATTAATCTTTTTAATAAATATTCTTGTACTTATAATATTTATAAAATAATTTAGATATTTATAAAAGGCAGTTTTTATATATATTTAAAGTGATGGAAAATAAATATGATTAATATATTTATTTTTATAAGTTAACCATTTTCAATTTATATAATGTGTATAAATAACGTTCGTAAAAATGTATAACATTTTAATTAAATTCCACGTTCTCGTAGTGTTTATACTTATTAAATTATAAGTTTGGAAAAATAGCGAATGTTATGTTTATTTAAGTTTTAGGTTTTAAATATCGGGTGTAAATATATAGTAAATTTAGGGTTTGTTATACTTCGTATAAATTACATTTTAGTCCCTCTACTTATATATTTACCCGCGGTTATTTACCTTTATACCCTAGGGTTTCTAAATATTTCTAGTAATTACAACATTGGTCCCTCCCTAGTTACACGTGTAACTAGGGTTTGTAAAAGTTTCATTAAATGTCAATTTTGGTCCTCCTAATATTCGGCTCATTTTAGGTTTATAACAAGTTACAAAAATGCCCCCTAGGGCTCCATTTAGGTTTCGGCTTATGCCAAAACAACCCCTAGGGTTTATCTAGGGTTTATAAAAGTTTACTAGGTTGGCAAAATAGGTCCCTAGGGCTTCTATTTCGTTCGGCAATGGGAAAAAAGGGATCCCTAGGTTCTTACTAAGTTCCACAAATTACCCTAACATGTTAGTAATCTCATTTAAGTCCTTGTGGTATGCTTGAAGTTTCGGTTAGTGTTAAAACACTACCCTCAACTCTCGACTAATTAAAAAAGTAACGCCTATGTTCATATTTTTGGAAAGTGAGTTTCTATACAAGTTCATTTAGATCCCTAAACTTAATGAAATTACAATATTAACCTGAACTACATATATCATTCATTTAGTCCAAAGTATTTATAGATCTATGTTTTTAACCCGAAACTTTATAAAATCATAGTTTTGACACCAAAAGTTTTATAAAACATTATTTAGTAAAAATGAAGTTTATTTAGGCAAGCTTATAATAGTGGGCTTAAAAACTAAATCATATAAGGGACAAATAGTGAGCTTATCATTCTAAGGCAACTAGTAATATAGATCTAATGTTTCTAGGCATGTTTAAACATTAAAAGATTAACCAATATTGAACCATAGAGTTAAAACCCCACGTCCAACATATGCATGGTTATGGTTTTCATAGTTGTCACAAACGTGAATTTCGAACTCATTCAAATTATGTGAAACACGATGTTTCGGGTTAGACTTGTATATCTAGGGATATTCCCGATGGTTTACGCGTATTTTGTACACGAATTTGAGTCTTTACGACGTTTATATCAATTTCCTTCTTGAATTAATTATTGTTTTCGTTTACGTTACGTGTTAATAAATTCTATTTAGAAGTTGACAACTATATTAAATCAATATGACTTCAAATGTTTGTTTCGCTACACAATAAGCATTTAAACACCAATATTACTTAACAAAAATCACCAACACAAAAATCTTACACTTAAATACTTACAATACATATAAAACAAAAATCAAATAAAATTTCTCACTACTTTTACTACACAACCGGTCCCCCATCCTACTACTTTGATACCCACGTTTACATGTATCCTCCAATTTGAAATTGTAATTACTATCACCAACTATTAATGGCATGTACCATCTTGTCTCCTCCTTTCTCTTTACAACCGACGGACAACACCTTCTTCCCATGGTTCTTCCTTAAAACTTTTCCTAAAAACCTAGAATCCTAATTGTCAACCCAAGGTACACTCTACTGTCCCATTTTTTCCTGCCCAATACACCAACACAAGTTCCCAACCTTTTGCAAAGTCCTATGTATAGTTTCCTTGGCAAAGACCTAGTTACAAACCAACGAGATACCCTAATTAAACTCTAACCAAGTTACTTAACCCTAAACTTCCCCATATTGCCTATAAATACCACCCTCATTTCCTCACAAATGTCACACACTCAAAAACTTAACAACATAAACTCACAAAAAGAAAATGCACTAAGTTGATATCCTAAGAGACTCGGCTGTGATTAAAAAAACAAGTCATCCGGGCTGATTTTAGTAACGAGCTAGGTGAACCAAGGTAGTGTTGGTCGTGGGTGGTTGATCTCTAGTCATCATCTTCATCTTTTTCCAACTCACTTAGGACCCTTGTAAGTCACTATGCTTTTTCACCTTCATCTTGGTTGAGATAATACTTGCTCAAAACATTTGCAAACATGAATGACTTAAGTCACGGGTTAGGGTTAATGGGCGGTTACACCACGACTAAGGCTCATTTTGACATTAATAAACCACGTTTGAAACATATGTGGTAACCTAAAACAATCTAAAACAAATAGACTAAAGCCCTGAAATCATATATGAGTATTTCCTTGGAGAAGAATAATAAGTATGCTTGCTTGGACATTTATGATTTTATGTGAGCATTGGATCTTCACGACATGGAAGCTGTTGATGAATGCCTGTATATGTGTATACTAAACTTATCACAAATGCTTACCAATATATATAGCTTGGGTACACATAGGCCACCGTGATGCATGAATTATATGTGTGTATGTACTGGCTAAATGAATATCGCATGCATGATATGTATATATAATGTGATCGTATGAAAATAGTGTGTGTGCTTGCTGCGTACAGTAGTGAATCAGAAAACAGGGGACACAAAATCAGAAATAAGCATGGGTTATATGTATGCATGTCTATGTTTGTAAGGTCCATAAGCATGAAGACTAAATAAGAGTGCATGATTTTATGTCCAAAGTATATGTGTGCCTTAGAAACATAAAGATCTCCATCCTGTTTACATATGTGGGTCTGTGTGCGACGTGTAGTACATGGTTACCATGAATGAAAGAAACCAACAGGGGACCTATCTTTCTTTCTTTTCTTTCTTGACTTTCCATGTTTAAAAAGTATACCATATGTTAATTATGAGTTTGCCATGATAGTATATGGTTATATTTTGTATGCATGTGTATTAAAAGATGTAAAAGCAACTTGAACATGTTTTTTTTGTTTGCCTTCCTTCCTTGCGTATAACTGCAGCACCACCAGTAGCAAGTAGTAGAACTATCTCAATGTAGGTATACTATAAATGCATGGAAAACTAATATAAGGAATTGCTTTCATGCTAAAAGTGAGTATAAAATATGTTAAAAAAAGCACAAGTACAAATGAGGACCACCCTTTTCTCTTTGGGGTGCCTGCAACATACATCAACAACAACATGCCCTTTTTCTATTCTCCTTTTATTTTCCATATTAAATAAGTGTAATGAAAAAAATGTATGCTATGTATATGATAATAGATGCATGTATGTTAAAAGAGGTTAAAGAGTTTGAGTCCTTTTCCTGCTTGCTTTCTTTTCCTTTTGTGTAGCTTTACAAAATAAAGGAAATAATACTACCCTATTTGGTAAACATTGTAGATATGTAGATGTATATGGAATGGTTATGTATGTATGTTAAATAATGAAAAGCATGTATGGTAACCCACTTTTTTTTCCTTTCGTGGGTATGGCAAACAACAAACAAGCAATTTTCAATAATGTAGTGTGAACACAAAAAGACACTTTTCATTTAATTTCAATTTGCTAAAAGTGTACACAAGCTAATTAAATTTCAACCAAAAGGCTTACTTCGTACCTATTTTTAAGCGGCCTAAATGTCATGCCCCGACAAGATAAAAATATTTTTATAAACTTGACGTGGCCTAGTTTATAGCGTTATTTTCCGTTTGTCTTGAAGTTAAATAACGAACTCGTAATTAATTTCCAAAGTTTGTTGTTTGACACTTATAAATGATTAGATTTTGTTTGATTAATTTTGTGTGCAAGTGCACTACTTTGCTTGATTAATTGTAGGACCTAGAGACTTCATAAAAATGTGATAATTATAAATTGTCGAAGACCTCGTGGTCTAGTTTTCATAACAAGAAGCCATTTATATTTTCCCAAAGTTGACCCGTGACCAAAATAAATAAACATGGAAAATGTTCAGAAACATTTTATAATTTAAGAGCAAGTATAAAATATCAACCAAGTGTACGATACATTATTATTTTATATATTTAGCCTAAGTATGGGTATTTTACTTAGGTTAAGAGTAGATCTTTTGCGCATCGTTTTGCGTGTCCTGATTTTCTGTGCTATCTCTATTCATCATAGTTACTATTTATCAAGGTGAGTTTCATAGCCCCACTTTTTACTGTTTTATATCATCTTTTGGGGTGTGACATTGCTTGATTTAACGTATGAACACAAGTACATTTACTCTTTTACTTATTGGTCTAAGTCCCGATTTAACCCAAGTTGATATTTGCCCATTTATCATGAACCGTTAATTTCATAGCTAGGTTATAGCTAGTAAGCGCGAATGTTATGGATAGATCTATCAGGGTCGACACCCCTATCCGTCTTAGACTGACATTAGTTAAGCGGATACAGTTTCATTTGAGTCAGTTTACGAGTATCATGGGTTAGATACTTGCACGGGCTTTCATTGTTGGTTATCAGTTAACGCGTCGGTGTCATGAGCTTAGAAAATACTAAATGCATTTTTATGTGACTTTGTATTTGTTATATTGTCACATGTGGATTAAATCTTGTGGTTCATTAAACATTACATTTTAAACAAACCTATAAACTCACCAACTTTATGTTGACGCTTTAGCAATGTTTTTCTCAGGTGTTAAGAACGAAGGTGCTATTTGAGGTCTCATGCATTGCAGTCTTTCCAGTATTTGAACTATGATCATTTGTAACTTTTGAGAACTATGTATTTTACCTGTGACCAGATTCTATGCTTCCGCAATGTTTAAACATTTTTATTCCTAATTAATGCAAGTGATCAAATTTTCCAAACGTCTCATTTAGAGGTCGTTCTTTATGTTCTTGTGATATGATAATCATGACGTCATCACTCCCACGCGGCTATTAAACTCTGGTATTTTGGGGGTGTGACAGATTGGTATCAGAGCGCAAGTTATAAAGAACTAGGTTGCATTTAGTAATTCTAGACTATAACTGCTTATTTGTTTAGTTAGATTATCATATCTACATTATACGTAAGATACGTACATGGGAAACATGTGATTTAACAATATCGTACTATACATATTTCATATGGGATACATATTACATATTTCATATGGGATACATATGACATCACATTTCTTGAGATTACATTATATGGGCTACATGTGAAATTTTAACATTTTTGGGTTATAACATATACCCATTTTTCTAGAATATTCATGTAAGGGGTACTTACACACTTTCATTTCGTTTTTACCGCAGTATCATGTCTTCGTCGGAGGATTCAGCGTCTTCGAGAACTTACAATCGTCCTAGCTCGCATTCGACTATCAGTTCATCATGGGAGTTACCCATTGAATTTGACCGTGTTGGTGAGTTGTAGAAATCTCTTGATGTGGTCGTGTGGATCATCAATGGTTCGTCCCAAGAATGGCTGAGCGGAGACCATCTGGATAAAGCCTGATTTTAGCTCGAAATTGTTGGCGGCAATTAGAGGTATGACAATTGGGTCTGTGTTGCCATCTACATGAGCTTGCAGCAATTCAATCATCGGGCGATTATCCGGAAGGGGCTCATTATTGTTGTTATTGTTCATGTTGTTGAAAGGCGGGTTGTTGTTGTTATTATTGTTTGGAGGTGGTACATCGGCCATGTCTAAGTGATCGAGAGGCTCGGGCTCTTGATAAGACGTGGATCGAGTGCGCATACACCTGCAAAAGAACTAACAAGGCAAAAACAATACAAAAATATTTTTGGTTTTTTTTTTTTTTGGTTTTTACTTTTTAGGATTTTTGAAAAATTTATATTTTTTAGTGTTTTTGAAAATTTTTGTGAAAAAGTAACGTTCACGGGGAACGGATCCCAAAATCCAAGTTCTTACAAAAAACTTTTGATCTTAACGAGAAGAGCCGGCAGCGGCGCCATTTGATACATGCTTTTTGTTATGGGTTCTAATTTCTCTCGATATCCTCTCGAATTGATCTCAGTTAAAAGTGGAATGATTTGTTCTTGGTGACAAAAAGTGGATTTAGTTTTCTATTCTAAATAAATGAAGTAAATAAAGATTAAGGCCAGAAACAGTAAATCACTAAAAATAGAACATCAATTTAAATTAAACAATTAAATGATAAAGCTGGAAGAATACCCTTACTGAAAAATAATCTATGCGGAATGAAGCTCAATTCGGAATGAAACTCAATTCGGAAAACAAGGCCCTATGCGGAATGTATGTCCATGCGGAAAACATTGGCTACTCGGAAAGTAAAATCTGTGCGGAAAAATCTGCTCTATGCGGAAAAATAGTGCTTATTCGGAAAGTTCCTCCATTCGGAAAGCAAAGTCCTATTCGGAATAAATTCTTACACGGAATAAAAGTTCTATGCGGAAAAGGAATGCTATGCGGAAAGTAATGGTGCTATTCGGAAAAACACCCTTATGCGGAAAATCAGTCCAATTCGGAAAAGTAAGGCTGTTCGGAATATATGAGATATTCCGAGTAAGGGAAAAAGAAATTCGCCTATTCGGAAAGCAAGACCCTATTCGGAATATATTAAATATTCCGTATAAGGAAATAATAAAACTGCCTATGCGGAAAAAACTTCTATTCGGAATATCCTGGGATGAAGAACAGTAGCAGACGTTTCAACAGTAGACACGAATTAATCCAAGATCGAGCTTAATACTCAAAAAGGTTTTACCAAACTAAACACAAATCATTTAAATACCATAAGAAACAAATCCCACCAATAAAAACACTAAATCGACAACTTTTTAAAATCAAACTTGAATCAAATAAAAACTTAAGAACTTGCAATAAAAAGATGATGAAGAACAAGATGAATAGAAAGATTGGAATTGATAGATTAATGGAAAAGTAACAAGAGTAATGATTAACACTTACAAGATTGAAAGGAATAATGAAAAATCACCAAACACCCTAATGGTGTTTGTGATGCTACGAACCAAGAACTGGGAAAAGAAAAAATGAAGCTAACTCTCTAATTGTGTGAAGGAAAAGTCTATTTATAGTCCTAGTGGTTGGTTGGTGAGTGGGCTTTCTCCCTTTCTTCTTGTCTTCTCGTCTTTTCAGAAAAGTTGACGTTTTCGATTCTGATTCGGGATTTGTCGTCGATTAAATTCAACTCGTCTTTTAATTTCTTCGTTAAATAGACTTGAGTTTCTTCGACTTATGAAAATCTTCCGTCTTTAGTCCTTTTCTTCGATAAATCTTCGAATAGGCCCAGTGACTTCAAATCTTATTGCATCTCTTGGACAATAGACTTTATCTTGAGTCTTTTTCCTTGATAAAACCCGTGCAATCCCATGTTTTCTTTAATATTTATCCGGTTAGCTCTGAAAACACAATAAACACAAAAACCACGCATAATTCCAAACAAATGATATTAAATACGTGTTTTGGTCTCGTTTTAGCCCGAATTAAGTGGTAAAAGGATGGGTGTTTACACACCTATCAAATCCACTACACTTAACCATTGCCATGCCCTCATGCAATGCTTAGTGACAAAGCAAATTTTACATTTTTCTCATAATTTATCAACCTTGGCCTTATTTAGATTCTACTAAACAAAAATTAAAATGCTAAGAGAAATTAAAGCTTTAAAATAAACAAAAGGATGGAAATAACTTGTAAAGAAATCAAGGACTTACATTAGGGCTTTGGAGTTGCGAAGATTTATCACCCTCAAGTTTCACGTTCCCCAAACTAAGCTTAAAAACGAGATCATTGTTATTATAAGTTAGTAAATCAAACACTTACACACATGGCTTAATTAAATGCTTAAACTCCCTTATTCCTAATTGTATCTCTTTTATTTTATTTTTGTCTTAGAATGATCATGAAGATGCATTTTTGGACTTATTTCGATAGTTTATTAAGGCTGAAAGCAAAGTAGGACGATTTGATCAATAGTTAGCTAAAGGACAAAATCTCTTAAAACTGCTTCTCGGGATATCAAAAAGTTCATATCTTGGCATAACTCGGTTCACGATTTGAGACCTTTCTCGGGCCGATATTTGGCATGTACCTCATACTTCATATCTTCGAGAGACGTTCTTGAGATAATGGTCTTCTCATCATAATAGAGTTTCTTCACTTGGAGACTTTTGAGGGGTTCTCCAACTTTGTTGACCACGACTTCATGATTATTTCTTCAATCTCGAATTGGGATTTTGAGATACAACGATCCGCCTCCTTTTCGGACATGGATCTATTTATCCTCATACCTTGTTAGGGTCTTTTCGGATAGACTTCTCCATGATCTTTATGGGAGTTGATTGCTTTTCGTCGTGAGTCTTGATCCTTCATCTTGACTTTAGGAATAATGCTTTTCACATCACTTTGGATCTTCAGCAATAAAATGGAATCCTCATGCCTTGTTAGGGCCTTTTCGGACTCGCCAATCTTCGCGCCCCGCTTCATAAGTTATGCCTTGGCTATGAACTCTTATCATTACCGAGCAACTTTTAAACGATCTTGGGCTTGAAGCTAAGTAACTTTTCAAATCGTAAGACCTTACTTATTGCAGATAAATTATTAGCAAGTGATGGGAGAATAGGCAAATAATTTCACCAAGTGAGCTTGCGCAAGAATACTGACTTATAATTGACTCTATCATTTCTCGTCCTCCACAATTTAAAATCTCAAGTAATGAGACTCGTGGATACTTAGCCTAATAAACCGATTAAGGTCTACATGGTTAAGGATACTAGCTAGAATAAACTTGGATAAGTCTATTCGGGTTGAGTCAAAATAGACGCAACGGGCCTAATATGTCAAAGATTTCTAAACCAGCTTCACCACTTTATTAATAATTTTGACTTTATTGTGGGATATACATACGAAAGCAACGATAAAAATTTAAAAATTACGACTAAATGGCCAAAGTTAATAAAAAATTTGAAAAATGTTGAAAAATAGGATTTTCCGGTTAAATGAAGGCATTTTCATGGAAAAGTCCACTTAAAACTTCGATAGAAGTCCCCCCTACACTTGAGATAAACATTGTCCTTAATGTTTAAGCATGTGGGAAAAATCTCCCCTACACTTATGACATTGTGCACGTTAGTTAACTCGAGTTAAGGAAGAGACGACTAACGTGATCAATTTCAAATGTGAGTATGAAGAAAATTGAATCACGATAGTTGAGAGATAGAACCGGATTTCGGATAACACGGGAGCACGGTTCTTCAAAGATTCCAAGAGTGCAGTTATCCCTGTAATCACATCACCATACAAACACAAACGACCAAAATAGGTTCTCCCCTACACTTAGGGGGTTAAAGGGATAGATACTCGGGCTGCCTCCCGAGGAGCGCTTGTTTTTGATAACCGAGTCACGAGCCTGACTCGACCCAAAATTAGTGCATGGGGAACGTGGTGAGGGATGGAATCACCTCGTGAGAGGTGTCCTCACCAAAGTACAACTTCACTCGTTGGCCATTCACCTTAAAATTAGGTCCATTAGGTTGAGCGAGCTCGAGAGTACCATATGGAAAAATTTGGGCGATGGTGAATGGGCCGGACCAACGAGATTTGAGCTTGCCCGAAAAGATTTTCAACCGAGAGTTAAAAAGTAAGACTTTGTCTCCAACATGGAACTCTCGGTTTTTGATCTTGGAGTCGTGAATGAGCTTAGTTCGTTCCTTATAGATCAAAGAATTTTCATAAGCCTCATCACGGAGTTCATTCAGCTCATTGAGTTGGATCTTGCGTAGGTCACCGGCTTTGTTGATATCAAAATTAGCCCACTTCAAGGCCCAATAAGCCTTGTGCTCCAACTCAATGGGGAGGTGGCACGCTTTCCCGTACACAAGACGATAAGGCGTACAGCCGATCGGAGTCTTGTAAGCAGTACGGAAAGCCCACAAAGCATCATCAAGTTTATCAGCCCATGCGGCACGATGCTCTCCCACAGTTCTTTCCAGAATTCGCTTCAGTCCTCGGTTGGATATTTCAGCCTGGCCATTAGTTTGTGGGTGGTAGGCTGTGGAAAGACGATGATTTACACCGTACTTAGCCATGACTCTAGCAAATTGGTCATTGCAGAAATGAGTCCCACGATCACTAATAATGGCACGAGGCACACCGAATCTAGCGAAAAGAGCTTTCAAAAAGTTACAAACCACCCTTGCGTCATTAGTAGGCAAAGCTTTGGCTTCAACCCACTTAGAAACGTAGTCAACGGCTACAAGGATGTATTTGTTTCCTTTAGATGAAGGGAATGGCCCCATAAAGTCGATACCCCAAACATCAAAAATTTCACACTCTTGGATGAAATTCTGAGGCATCTCGTCTTTATGTATGATTTTGCCTTGCTTTTGGCAAACATCACATCGTTTAACCATATCGTGAGCGTCACGATAAATGGAGGGCCAATAAAATCCCGAATCAAACACTTTCTTTGCGGTGTAGTTAGGACCAAAGTGACCACCGGTGGGTCCTTTGTGGCAAGCATCAAGGATTTCAGACGCTGCCGGCCCGTCAACACATCGGCGGATAATCAGGTCGGCACATTGTTTGAATAGGTAAGGGTCGTCCCAAAAGTAAGTCTTGATATCGGTGAAGAACTTCTTCTTTCGTTGAGACGTCAACCCTTCCTTGAGAATTCCACCCGCTAAGTAGTTTGCAAAGTCCGCAAACCACGGGGTTTCATTCGGCTTCGAGTTTATAGACATTAAGGTCTCCAAGGGAAAAGAATCATTGATTTCTTTGTTCGGATGATCCGCTTGGTAAGGATCCTCAAGTCTGCTAAGATGGTCCGTGGCTAAGTTTTCTGCTCCTTTTTTATCGCGAATTTCGATTTTAAATTCCTGGAGCAGCAAAACCCAGCGAAGAAGTCTTGGTTTGGAATCTTGCTTTGTCAACAAGTACTTCAGCGCGGAATGATCGGTATACACGATGGTGGTGGAAAGGACAAGATAGGGGCGGAATTTTTCAAAAGCATAGACAACAGCTAAAAGCTCTTTTTCGGTTGTCGTATAATGCAATTGTGCCCCTGTCATTGTCTTGCTAGCGTAATGGATCGGTTGGAAGTGTTTGTTCACTCTCTGTCCAAGAACCGCTCCAATAGCAAAATCACTAGCATCACACATCAACTCAAAGGGCAGCTCCCAATTAGGGGTGACCAAGACGGGTGCCTTAGTTAGCTTATCCTTAAGCGAGTTGAAGGCTTCAAGGCACTCTTTGGAGAAGATAAAAGGAGTATCTTTTTCCAAGAGGTGGGTCATCGGGCGAGCGATTTGAGAAAAATCTTTGATGAATCGACGATAGAAGCCCGCATGACCCAGAAAACTTCTCACACCCTTCACGGTTGAAGGTGGAGGCAACTTTGCGATAACATCGACTTTAGCACGGTCAACTTCAAGACCGGCTTTCGAGATCTTATGTCCAAGCACGACGCCTTCTTTTACCATAAAATGGCATTTTTCCCAATTCAGAACTAGGCGAGTGTCTTCGCACCGCTTGAGCATACGTTCCAAATTGGCAAGGCAAGAAGAGAATGAGTCCCCGAAGACCGAGAAATCATCCATGAAGACTTCCATGGTTTGTTCAACCATGTCATGGAAGATAGCTAACATACACCTTTGGAAAGTCCCGAGCGCATTACATAAGCCAAAAGGCATTCTTTTGTAAGCAAAAGTGCCATAGGGACAAGTGAATGTAGTCTTCTCTTGATCTTGGGGATCGATGGGTATTTGGAAATAACCCGAGAAACCATCCAGAAAGCAGTAATATTCATTACCAGCTAATCGTTCAAGCATTTGGTCCATAAAAGGTAGAGGGAAATGATCCTTTCTCGCGGCATCATTGAGTTTGCGGTAGTCTATACAAACTCTCCACCCAGTAACGAGACGAGTGGGAATCAACTCGTTGTGTTCATTGGGAACAACGGTTATTCCGCCCTTCTTAGGCACACAATGGATTGGACTAACCCATGGTGAATCCGAAATAGGGTAAATCATGCCCGCATCAAGAAGTTTGAGAACCTCTGTTTTGATGACTTCATGGATTTTTGGATTCACCCTTCGTTGGCTTTGAATTGTGGGCTTAAAGTCGTCCTCCATGAGAATTTTGTGTGTGCAGAAGTGAGGATCAATTCCACGAATATCGGAAATCTTCCAAGCGATAGCCTTCTTATGATATTTCAACACAGCGACAAGTCGGGCTTTCTCTTCATCCTTCAAATCCTTAGCAATGATGACTGGCGACTTCTTCTCTTCTTCGAGGAATACATACTCAAGATGGGGTGGCAACTCCTTAAGTTCCAAATCCGGAGGATTGTCGACGGGAGGCATATTCGAAGTCGGAGTCTCGATAGCAATAACAGTGGGAGATGGAGGGGGAGGATTGTCTTCTCTGAAGAGGTTTGCAATGAAACTGAGATCGTCATCCCAATTGGCAGTAGAATCGTCATTGTCTTGCTTCACATCTTCCAAGGTGGCTTGCAAATCTTTCCAAAGGAAATCACTTTCTCCAAATAGAGATAGTGATGAGTCGATAGAGGAAACGGTCTCAACATTGGGAAGAGAGGTAGGAATGTTTTTACAAGCATCCTTGAAGTGTTCTTCACAAGCCTCATCAAGAACGTCAATACAATTAACCCTCTCGTAAGAATAAGGCTGTTTAGAAAGCTTTCCCATGTTGAAGACTACTTTATCGTCACCCACTCTCATGATAAGCTCACCGGCTTCAACATCGATGAGAGTGCAACCGGTCCTCAAGAATGGACGACCAACAATGAGTGGCACACGGGGGTCCATCTCGTAGTCGACGACAACAAAATCAGCAGGGAAGGTGAATTTGTCGACTCCTACAATGACGTCTTCGGCTATCCCCACTGGATAAGCAACCGTACGGTTAGCTAATTCCAAAGTCATTTTGGTGGGGACTAGCTCTGGGAGAGATAATTGCTTCCAAACACTTAGAGGCATGAGATTAATACTGGCACCTAGATCGGCTAGGGCCATGCAATTCTCTACTCCCAGGAAACTGCAAGGGATAAGAAAACGACCCGGATCACCAAGCTTGGTTGGCAATTTCCTTAAGAGCACTGCAGAGCAGTTCTCATTAAGTTGGGTGTTGGCAATATCGAGGAGCTTTTCCTTGTCGCTCAGAAGATCTTTAAACATTTTCGCGTACTTGGGCATGTGAGCGAGAGCCTCAGCGAAGGAGATATTGAAATTCAGTTGTTTGAACATTTTAAGGAAATTCGAAACCTGAATATCATCCTTGCTCTTTTGCTTCTCTTTCCTCAACCTTGAAGGATAAGGTATATTGGAAGAAGAGGAAGGCTTTAGGGGAATAGGATCACTCACAACCACGGGTGGAGGAGGGGTAGAAGGGAGAGGTGGAGAAATTGGGGAAGGAGAAGGAGGAGGAATAGGAGCAGGTGACTCGTTCTCCTTAGTCACAACCACCGGTGGAGGTATAGGAAGCTCGGGTTCCTTGGTACCTTTGCCACTTCGAGTGGTGATTGCTTTCATCTCCCCTCTTGGGTTCGCAACGGTGTTACTCGGAAGAGTACCCGAAGAGGGTTGACTACTTTGGAAGAAACTAGCCATCATGTTCCTCAGATCATTAGTTTGGCTATCCAACGTATTTCTCATATCAGCTCTCAAATCGTTTCCTTGCTTGACCAAGTCTGCCTTCAAGTTGAGCACCTCTCTCTGTAGATTTCCCACTATCGCATCATTAGTCCTCATATAAGTTTCTACTTCTTGGTGAAGAGCGGTAGGTTGGTTGGGAGGGGCATTGTATGCGGGTGGTTGGTAAGCAGGTTGCTGGTAGACTTGGTTGTTACGTTGAGGTGGTTGTTGCTGCTTGTGAGGAGGGATGTATGGTTGTCGAGGTTGTTGTTGTTGTTGAGGAGGGCGGTTAAGGTTTTTTTGTTGGGTTGGGTTGGTAGGAGGGAAACCAGGTGGTGAAAGATAGTTGTTGCTGCGGTAGCTAAGCAAGTTACGGTCACCTTGGGGTCTAGCTTGATAAGCAGGTTGAGGATAGGTGCCATATGCCGCATTCACATTCTCAGCAGGGTAATCTTGGGTGGCGGTACAAGTTGTGTAAGAGTGAGGACCACCGCATATTTCACAAGGTTGGCTGACAGCGTTCACTTGAGCGTTTTTGGCGTTGTTGCTGTTGTTGTTGCTGACGGTGTGGGTGACAAGCGATTCAAGAAGCGTGGTGATTTTGTCTAATCGCTTGTCGCTGTCATTAGTGCTAGCACTAGCAACATTGGTCCGAACACTCTTGGTTTGCACGCGAGATTTATTCTCAATGATGTCCCAGGCAGCATTGGAAGTCTTAGCCAATAGATTACCCCCCGAGGCACTATTCAGTGAATCTTGGTCACTCATGCTTAAACCATTGTAAAAATTATTGATTTGATGTACTTTGGTAAAACCATGTTGTGGGCATTTTCTTAAAAGATCTTTAAAACGATCCCAAGATTCACTGAATGACTCATCGTACTTTTGTTCAAAGTTTATAATCTCATTCCGCAAAGCGGTAGTACGAGAGGGTGGAAAAAAGTAATTGATAAACTTGGTTTCCAAATCCGTCCACGAGAGAATATTCTGTGGCGGTTCCTTAGCAAGCCAATGTCGGGCTTGTCCCTCTAAAGAAAAGGGAAAAAGTTGTAACCTTATAACCTCTTGTGGAACACCATTGAATTTGACCGTGTTGGTGAGTTGTAGAAATCTCTTGATGTGGTCGTGTGGATCATCAATGGTTCGTCCCAAGAATGGCTGAGCGGAGACCATCTGGATAAAGCCTGATTTTAGCTCGAAATTGTTGGCGGCAATTAGAGGTATGACAATTGGGTCTGTGTTGCCATCTACATGAGCTTGCAGCAATTCAATCATCGGGCGATTATCCGGAAGGGGCTCATTATTGTTGTTATTGTTCATGTTGTTGAAAGGCGGGTTGTTGTTGTTATTATTGTTTGGAGGTGGTACATCGGCCATGTCTAAGTGATCGAGAGGCTCGGGCTCTTGATAAGACGTGGATCGAGTGCGCATACACCTGCAAAAGAACTAACAAGGCAAAAACAATACAAAAATATTTTTGGTTTTTTTTTTTTTTGGTTTTTACTTTTTAGGATTTTTGAAAAATTTATATTTTTTAGTGTTTTTGAAAATTTTTGTGAAAAAGTAACGTTCACGGGGAACGGATCCCAAAATCCAAGTTCTTACAAAAAACTTTTGATCTTAACGAGAAGAGCCGGCAGCGGCGCCATTTGATACATGCTTTTTGTTATGGGTTCTAATTTCTCTCGATATCCTCTCGAATTGATCTCAGTTAAAAGTGGAATGATTTGTTCTTGGTGACAAAAAGTGGATTTAGTTTTCTATTCTAAATAAATGAAGTAAATAAAGATTAAGGCCAGAAACAGTAAATCACTAAAAATAGAACATCAATTTAAATTAAACAATTAAATGATAAAGCTGGAAGAATACCCTTACTGAAAAATAATCTATGCGGAATGAAGCTCAATTCGGAATGAAACTCAATTCGGAAAACAAGGCCCTATGCGGAATGTATGTCCATGCGGAAAACATTGGCTACTCGGAAAGTAAAATCTGTGCGGAAAAATCTGCTCTATGCGGAAAAATAGTGCTTATTCGGAAAGTTCCTCCATTCGGAAAGCAAAGTCCTATTCGGAATAAATTCTTACACGGAATAAAAGTTCTATGCGGAAAAGGAATGCTATGCGGAAAGTAATGGTGCTATTCGGAAAAACACCCTTATGCGGAAAATCAGTCCAATTCGGAAAAGTATGGCTGTTCGGAATATATGAGATATTCCGAGTAAGGGAAAAAGAAATTCGCCTATTCGGAAAGCAAGACCCTATTCGGAATATATTAAATATTCCGAATAAGGAAATAATAAAACTGCCTATGCGGAAAAAAATTCTATTCGGAATATCCTGGGATGAAGAACAGTAGCAGACGTTTCAACAGTAGACACGAATTAATCCAAGATCGAGCTTAATACTCAAAAAGGTTTTACCAAACTAAACACAAATCATTTAAATACCATAAGAAACAAATCCCACCAATAAAAACACTAAATCGACAACTTTTTAAAATCAAACTTGAATCAAATAAAAACTTAAGAACTTGCAATAAAAAGATGATGAAGAACAAGATGAATAGAAAGATTGGAATTGATAGATTAATGGAAAAGTAACAAGAGTAATGATTAACACTTACAAGATTGAAAGGAATAATGAAAAATCACCAAACACCCTAATGGTGTTTGTGATGCTACGAACCAAGAACTGGGAAAAGAAAAAATGAAGCTAACTCTCTAATTGTGTGAAGGAAAAGTCTATTTATAGTCCTAGTGGTTGGTTGGTGAGTGGGCTTTCTCCCTTTCTTCTTGTCTTCTCGTCTTTTCAGAAAAGTTGACGTTTTCGATTCTGATTCGGGATTTGTCGTCGATTAAATTCAACTCGTCTTTTAATTTCTTCGTTAAATAGACTTGAGTTTCTTCGACTTATGAAAATCTTCCGTCTTTAGTCCTTTTCTTCGATAAATCTTCGAATAGGCCCAGTGACTTAAAATCTTATTGCATCTCTTGGACAATAGACTTTATCTTGAGTCTTTTTCCTTGATAAAACCCGTGCAATCCCATGTTTTCTTTAATATTTATCCGGTTAGCTCTGAAAACACAATAAACACAAAAACCACGCATAATTCCAAACAAATGATATTAAATACGTGTTTTGGTCTCGTTTTAGCCCGAATTAAGTGGTAAAAGGATGGGTGTTTACACACCTATCAATCCTCATCCGAGGGAGAAGAAGAGATGGCTAGGCCAGTTGCCAGACTCCCATATACCTTGCCATTTGTTTACTCTAGGAGTCGTCTTGCTCGAAGGTCTACCCAACGACCTCCTTCACCTCTACAGACACTTATTCCATTCCATGCTACTTGGAGACGTACTGCTTCTGAGCCTGATCTTGCAGCCCCTACCAGACTTGAGGCACTTGATATTGCTGACTTCCAGGTTGATCCCAAGATACCGCCTATGTCACCTCCGACTCAGACTATACCTACTGTCTATCAGGAGATGCTTGTTCATGCAGGCATACCGACTCATAGGAGGGCTTTAGGCACCATCTTACCTAAAGGGATGACTGTGGAAGAGAGTTCTACTGCAAGTCCACCACCAGAGACAGCTTTGACAGTATGCATTACTCGTCTTAGGGGACAGTTGCAGACCACCTTGGAGGAGATGGACACTTACCCAGCATCTCGCCTTGAGGAGCTGGAAGCACTTATGTCTAAGTGGGGAGATGAGCCTCAGGTGGAGATGGGCCAATTAGAGGAGCCAGTTGAGGACCCCCTTGTTGACTTGGAAGGGCGGTTTAGGCAGGAGTGTAAGGATGTGGAAATCCGTTTTCAAGATAGCCAAGAACGAGAGATAGCTCTAGAGGAGAGGATGAATGCACTTGAGAGGGCCTTTCAGTAGAGTCGTGGTGGCCATAGTTAGATTTCTTTCCATATCATCTTTTGTTCTTTGACCATTAAGCTAGGGAATCTGTCCAGCTAATGGATTTATGCACATCGTCATGTACTTTTATTTTGTTGTACCTTGAAAACTATTGTATGGATATTTCATTTTGTTTATGTTATCATCTTATTTGGGTTACATATAGCGATGGATAACATGTTTATATTATGAAATTGTGTGCACTACATTATTGTTACCATATGCGCCATTATCATTATATCAAACAAAATCTCACTAATCCGTTTATCATATAGAAAGATGGCCAGAGGACGAAGGCCTGCTGCTCAAAATCCACCCGCTAATAATGGTGGAGTAGATCCAGAGTTAATGAGCCAAATGATAGCGGATCGAGTAGCTGAAGCTCTCACAGCTGCTGAAGTTACACGTATAGCTAGTACGCAAGGTGACACTAATCGTGGAGGCGCCGTCGCCACTACTAAATCGTGCACCTACAAGGAATTCCGTGCAGTCATGCAAGGAAATTTTCGTGGCACGGAAGGTGCGGTAGGTTTGACTCGATGGTTTGAGAAGTTGGAATCCTAGTTCGGGATTAGCAGTGTTGCTGAGGGTGATAGGGTGAAGTTTGCGTCAAGCACACTCCTTGACAGTGCTTTGACCTGGTGGAATGTTCATGCTCGTGCTGTGACTCTTGACACTGCTCATGCTATGCCTTGGAGCAAATTCAAGGCTATGTTTATCAAGAAGTATTGCCCTCGAAATGAGGTCAAGCAAATGGAGAGTGAACTATGGAATTTGAAGGTTAAGGGTACAGCTCTCACTGCTTATAACCAGCGTTTTCAGGAATTGATTCTTCTATGTCCCGATATGGTTCCCAACAACGATCGATTGTTGGAAAGGTACATTGAGGGCTTACCTTTGAACATCAAAGGGAATGTTACTTCATCCAAGCCTACAGATTTGCATGAGGCTATTGAAATGGCTCAAGGCTTGATGTACCAAGTGGTGCAAGAATTGGGATAAAGCTCGAGTGACAAAAGGAAATGGACTGGCAACCACTACAACAATAACAATACCCGTAACACCAACAATGTAACACCCCCAAATTTATACAACTCAATACAGCGGAAGACTCGTTGGTGTTACGGGATAGCACATTACTCACATCATAGAACGCTTAAAATCACGTCGTTTATTAATAAATCATTTCCATTCATAAACATCAAAGTTACATCGGTCCCAAGTCATATTATTTCATACAAAGTTTTACAAAGTATTTGAATGGAAATTATAATTTAAGTGCGGGCCATGAATTCTTGTCGTCTCCCCGAGAATTACCTTCAAGTACCTGAGACAAAACATGTTAAAAGAAAAGGCCAGCGATAACGCCGAGTGAATTCATAGAGTTTAATAAAATCCATCAATATAATATCAGTATAAAATTATTACTGAAAATCATTTTGTTACAAATCATTTTGATAGGCCATAAAATAGCCAAAGTCATTTTATACAAATTTTCATCAAAATCATAATATAGGCGTTTTCCTTAAAAGTCATTACACGAGCCAATGTCGTAAAAACATCATACCATACGTCTTATGACGTTGTATGAAAATAAAAACCGTTATATGAATATGGTTATGAAAACCAAAACACGAACATAATATCAATAGTATGACCCTGTATTGCTAGTCAGGCAATACATCGTAATTCGGTGCGTCCATTAGTATTTCGTTAATTGGATTATTATAAGCCGCATGACATTGTTACCTTACTAAACCAACAACGGGTAGCTAACCCGATACTCAATTTGCCCATCTAAAGTAGCGTGTCGTCACAAAGGTCACGCTATGGAAATCTTCTCATACATAAATTCGCTTACCAATCAATGTGGCACGACGGGGATCAACCGTCAAGGCGTGAACTGGGGTGATCGTCCCCAAATAGTACTATTATATGCATAAGCGTCTACCAAACCCTGGTAGTTCACAATTCATGCTAATGGGACTTTTAGTGACATAACCTAACTTTAATAATCCATTTTATTTCATCTATCGGGTCATTTAATCATTCATAGGGTCATACAATCATCCGGGTCTAAATCAATAAACAAACAATCGGGACAAATGTGTCCTATTTTATAAAAACTAACATGTTATCTCCCTCGCGGGTTTATAAAATATTTCATAAAAACATTTAAAAGAGTGCGAGGCTATGAACTCACGTGGATGTGGGAAAGCGGGTTATCGGTAATTCGGATGTACGGTACGTGCTTCAATCACGGAAACCTAGACAAATAATACTCGTCTTAGACTCTTGTCCAATGACTTTATAAAAATAACAATTATGTATACATATGATTATTTTATATATATGATGATGATCAAGTGGGTTTATACATTTTTACTCATTCATTATAGTGTTATGTATTGGTAACTTTTGTACTAGTTTACTAGTTTTACTTATTTACATGTTTTAGGCCCAATAAGCCTATTATAATCCCAATACTATTCATTAGTCCAATTATACTTTTATTATCAGTATTTATACTTTACATTTTGGGCCCAAATGGGTTAAGCCCAATAAATAAGTTTATAAGTGTTTTAGCCCATTTTGTTGTATTATTAGTCCAATAACGTTAACTTAGCCCGTTAATGTCCGTATGTTTTATAGTTCGGGTTTTATCGGTTTTTACTTGTTATATATGTTTATATATCAGTATATGAGTTTATAAAAGTTTACATTAGACGGGTCTAACCGTCTAAGTTTTATTTAACAAAAACGTTAATTTTACGGTAATAGCCGAAAAAGTCGTAAAAATCATGTTTATAGTTTTATAACTTATAAAACTTATCAAACTACCATTTTTATAAAATGTTCATTTATTTATCCTTATACATATTTATAAAAATGTATTATATAAGTTAGTGGGTTTTAATTCAGATTTATACTATTTTTAGTTGAGTGCTTATATAATACTATTAAACATTAATTCTTTAAAAATCTGATTTTTAGTTTCATGTTCACCAAAACAGCCATATCTAGAGTTCTATATGGAGATAGAAGCTCAAATTTTTATGACATAAACTAAATGATATGTGCTCCATTTAACTCTTCTATAGCTACTGTTGAATCAGCCTTTAAGTATTTTCTAAAAATCGTCCAAAACAGTTAACTCAGATTTGTATTGTAAACTTGTTTTGATCATATCTCACTCATTTTGATGATTCCATTGCATGGCCAACTCTCACATGTTTATGACATCTAATACTTACTGTAAATTGATTCCACCATGTCATTTTATCAGTTTAACATTTGGTTACTTACTGTTTTTATACAGCCATCATATTTAGCAAGATTTTAACCTTGTTACCTATGGTTTTTCATCTCTTTAATCATATTTATCAACACTTGATCCTCACACAACATTTTTATCATCATATATTCATCATATACATATACAATAAGAAAGAAAATACATGATTACATAATCAAAATAACAAGAGGATGGGGAGAACAAACTTTATACCACCAAAGTGATGAAATGATGAGCTTTTGGATGAACAAGACATGGTTTTGGGTAACCAATCTTATGAGATATCAACACCACTTCTAGGATCACCAAGTATTTCTAGATTCCTCCAAAAATCAGCCCTTGTTCTTCATGAAAAATCCTTGAGAAATCAGCCCAAAGACTCCATGGAAACTCCTCCTTGGATGTTATAATCACCACCAATCAATAGGGTTTCAAAAGGGCTTCAACATGTGTATGAACAACATGGGATTTCATGGTTAAATCAAGATCAAAATGGGGTGTTTTTTGAGTGATATGGGACGAAATTTGAGAGAGAGATGAGAGGGTTGTGAGATTTGCATGTGAAAAATGAAAGCAAATGGTTATGTTTAGTGGTTTTGATGTTTAGTGGAAAACTTGTAGCTTTCAAGTTAAGCTAAGTAGGACAAGTGTGAGTAACTTGTGTAAAACTTGACACAAGGTTAGTGTGGTGTCACAATGTAGCCATCCCATGTGTGGGGGTGGGGCAAAACTTGTTTTTGTCTCATCCCCAATTATTTACGGGTACTCCTCGATTCTAGTTTCCTCGATTTGCGTGCCCTCGGGTCGTTTTACGAAAAACGTTTTTATAAATTATGAATCAACGGCACAAAACGAATCTAATAAAAATTGTCTCATAAAAAACGGAGTTCGAAAACGTAAATACGTAATCCTAAGGTTTCTGGTTTAGTCGTAAAGGACGTTAAATTAAAATCGTAAGACCTAATCTCTTCTCGTAAATTTGTGAGTTTATGAACCAACACAAATTTAAAACTCCAAAATAATATTCACGAATAAATTTATTTTTTGAAATGTCGGACTGTCACCAAAGATGGTGTATGTAAACGTAAGCACGTAACGTTGAATCCTCCAGTTTAGACGTAGTCGACGCTACTTCAAGACTTAAATCAAAATTACTTCCCAAAAATAAGTGAGTTCATAATGTAACATTAAAATAATGTTTTCAAATAAATATTGAGAATAAAATATCAACCATAAATTGACGGATTGTCACAGCATTTACCTCTAAACAGGATCTTTGTCCTCAAAGATCATCTTACTACTCGCTTCTTATAGAGTTAAAGCCATGTGGGTATTTCCTCCACATTCGGTCTTTTCTCACAAGTGTAATTCATTACAATACGCGAGTTTCATTCAACATAACTACGGGAATAAGATCAGGCTAAATGTTGACTTACTTTCTCTATCCATGATGTTCACGGATTTTTGATGAATGCAACTTTTCGCCGATCTAAGCTTTATTAAGAAACAATCAGTTTCTCACTTGATAGATATTCCATGAAGTTCGATATACGAAACATAATTCACGCATCTCTTGAAGTCCTTGGGTAGATCCAGCTTATATGCCTTTCAAACCAAATCTTTTACATCACCTCAATGGTCCCATACAACGGGGACCTATATCCCATGATTTGTGAGATCATTAATTCATTTTTTTCCAAGGTTAAAAATTTTGGCATAACTTCGCTACCCATCTGGCAATTCAAGATCTACATTTCATATTCACATAACCTCCTGCCCGCTATCGACAGTCAATAATCAAATCCTAACTTCGACAATCATTTCAGGTCTCGCGGTTCGAGTA
This sequence comes from Glebionis coronaria, assembly GCA_025667525.1. Classification (NCBI taxonomy): domain Eukaryota; kingdom Viridiplantae; phylum Streptophyta; class Magnoliopsida; order Asterales; family Asteraceae; genus Glebionis; species Glebionis coronaria. The sequence goes on along the minus strand of CM046881.1, from coordinate 328,284,199 downwards.
TTTTGTAAGGTTAGGTTCGCCATCACAGGAAACCTTAAACCTAAAAGACATGCCCAACTCACAATGGGTGTATGTCGGGTGTCTTCATCTCAACTCCTGCTTACAGATGCTCTAATAATTAGATCATGACAAGATTCGATCTCGATCCTAATGCGATAATTATCAATGATAATCTCTCCAAAGGAAAACGATTATACGGTTTATTACCAAAGGTCATTCATTCAAACATAAAATAGCACTTATATTACTTTGTATCGTTACTTTACCTCGTCCCTTCGATTGGGGTGGTACATAGTACTCTCATCAAGGTTCGTTCTCAATGACTTTTGAGCAAATCTCTAGAAATTCAATGCGAAGCGAGGATCTTGATATAGATGTTCGATACAGGCACACTATGTTTACATAACTCCTTTGCATTTATCATTAACGGGAATGATATTAGCAGATTTGGTCAGTCTGTCGACGATGACCCAAATCGAATCAAATTCAGATGATGACCTTTGCAATAACTAGACGTTTACTAATGTATGAGGCGATGTTTGCCTTCATAATTGCCATTAGTACAACTTCTTCAGACAAAGATACTTTTAGTCATAAATGACCTAAATAGAATACTTATACTTACAAATTCCAACATAACTATATCTCACAATCCTCCATATTTAGACAATCACATGTGGTCTTTAAAACATTTAACGCTATTGGCTTCTCAATTTTAATGGTTCACATTAGCCGTGAAACCTTTCACTATTTATATTATCCTTTTTACAAACATTGTTTATTTTTATATCGTTCGGCAATTTATTTTGCACCTTCATTGTTAAGGAACATGTCCTAATTGGTTCTGTATATTTTCTACATAATGTGTCAGTATTTATATTCATTTTTCCTGATGATATAATTATCATGTCCATAATTCACTCAGATATTCTTTCTATATTATGCGTCAGTAATTACGTTCACCTTTCTTCATATTTTCTAAGTTTCAGTTTCTTCTCATCTATCATCTTTATCTGTTTTACTCAATCTAACGTCTAAAGCGTCGATAATTATTACATGTATATTAACAATAATTATTTAATTCTTATGAAACGTAAACGTAAAAATTTTAAATTTCTTAATTCGACCAATTATATAATATGTTCAAGATAATTTGAATTTAATTAACAAGGTTTTTGTTGATTTATCGAAAATATTTAATAAGATTCGTAAATGTTTGAAAAACCTTTGTTTATAATTTGGTTAAAATTTTCTTAGTTAAAAGCAAAAATTGTCGTTTCAAATTTCAAGTAATAAGTTATATAGTTTCCTCAATTCTTCTTAGGTTGTCTAGAAGTATACACAAACATTTACCCCTAAACAGAAGTTTAGTTAAATGGTTCGTGTATAAGGGAATAATCCCTTAAAATCCTTTGTTAAAACATTTGTCAAAACATATTTCCATTTCTTTTTGGTAATTTCCAAAGTCTTAAAAAGGGCTCTTAATTTCTGAAGAGTCAATATAATCCATTATCTTTTAATCACATGGTCAATTAATATAAATGATTAAGTCTTAAATCGTACGTTAATTATTCAAGGTACAGGTTTTAATTATTCAGCCATTTCAAGAATCTATAAATAATTACGAACTCCTTCTTATATTTACAAACAAACAAATGGTCCTAAATGATCACAAGCATGAATTTATCAAATTACAGCCTACACACGCGATTTATCATATTTATGAATACTATATGTGCATTGTCAATCCAAACGACATCACGTGAAACTCATATCGTTCATTACAAGTACCGGATGTAGTGATTGGAATAGATAATCCTTTTCGCAGATGCGAAGTTGATGATAACCATGCTGAGGATCAAAAACCTTGTAAATGATCGAACAAATATTCCATTTCGAATTATGGATATCGTTTTCGATTATCAATTTACTTAGTTCACGGTAATCTATAAATATAAGGAATGATAACACCATAGCTCTTCAGGATGATGAGCTCGGTGGAATAAAATCTTTCTCCGACAACTCTCTCAGTTGTACGGTTATTCCTTTAATTCAGATGGTGCTGGCGTACAGTGCACAAGCCACAGGTGCAACACCGGAAATATAATCAATACCAATTTCAACTTGCCTTAATGGCAAAAGTCTAGGAAATTTACCAGCAATTACTTCCTAATGTTTCAGATAACATAAACATCTTTTAATACATTTTCTTTAAGTTCTTTCTAGATTATAATATCTATGACTAATTCACAACCATTCACGGTATAATTTCAAGTCTAAATGCAGGATATGGTCATCCATCAAGAATTATCTAGATCACTTTTGATAATCAACATCTTATCATTTAGGGGAATTCTATTCGAGTTCCCATTAACTAAGACAATGTCGTCATGTCATAATCAATCAATCCTTTCTACTGGCACTATCAACTTTTCAGTTTTATTGCCGTCGATAAGATGTGAACTTCTCAAAAGACTAATAATAATTCATAACCCTTCACAAATTCAGGGATATGGAGACACAACTACTATTAAAAGAGTAAGGTCAACGCATAATCTACGCGAGAGAATTTCAAATCAGATACAGACGAAAACATTTAACGAATATGAATATATCCCATGTTTTCATAATTTGAGTACGCATTCTAAAGCTCCTCGGATCGTTACCCAGGTCATTCAAATGAAATCAAATCATAAGAAATGATAAGAATGTCAATACATCCAGTCGGGTATCAACACTCGGTAATCAGATACTTTTCCTAAGACTCTCATTACGGGAAAATCGGACAAGAAAGAATTGTCAATTGTCAAATAAGACAATTTCCACAGATGAGTAAATTCGACTCAGAAGAATATATGCTACAGGCACATATGTAGGTGTCCCTAACACTATGTCCTTATGTTTCACTTCTTGCAGATCTCATAAATTTTTAATTCTTCTCAATCTTCAAAGAAAATTTAGTGTTTATTAATCAGTTTTATGGTGACTACTAATCAGTCTTGCATGGTCCATTCCAAATTGTATGTAGGCGCGCAACTATATACAATTTCAAGATTAACGATGCAATACTCAGTTCGTCCAAAACTTTATCATCATGTTTATAATAAAAACATTTTCATGCTTAATTCTTAAATAAGAATCAAAATATATTTACAAAGATTTTCTTGGTTATGGAAATAATTAAGTTTCCAAAGCGTCTTATAAACAACTATCAATCACTTATAAATCTTACTTTGAATAATCCTTATTGTGATGAAAATTAAATTTTCTCAAAGGATACCGTTTTAAAAAAAACAATGTGTGATCTGCAAAAGAGTGATGAAGAGTTGTTCGCCAAGAACTAACTACAATATGATAGGAAATGAGCTTTAGCCAAGTAATCATGAGGTTCATGACCTTGATGGCACTCAAAAAGAATAATTCCCAACGTAACCCAATTCAAGATGAGTACTTGTTCAATTGTTGCATTACTAATGCGAACATTAGGAAGAAGCAAGAAAAGATAAATAAAATCGATACATATAGAATTTAGCAATCAAAGGTAGTCTTATTATTAATCACAAACAAGTCAAAATTGTACCGTAACACATTACGTGTCACTATGTCATACAATTCTCATAACTCATCCTACCAACTGATGTCTCAGTTAAGTTAGGGATTTTTAAAAGATACCACAATGAATACTAATCTACAAGAGTCATTAGGTGTTCCACATGTCCCAGAAGATCCATCGGTCTCAATTCAGAAGAATATTTCTTCAATTTATTTCTTGGACACTAGGCATCCTCGTTAGTGGACAATGCCCTAGGAACAACACTTAACACAAACCTACAATCAATTAAATCCTTATAATTCAATCACAGAACTTAACAACTTTCTCTTATCAACCTCATATTCCATACGGGTTAAATTTTACTTTATTCAAGTTTTAACCAATTTATACTCAATTCGATATCCTACCTCATTCTTCCATACCTTCAACCTTATTCTTAGGCCTTAATAGGGAAATAAAAGCTCGATATGATCAACACTTAATTCCAATCCTATAGATCTTACAACAACAATTATCAAATGAGTCACTAGTATGAGATGACTCATACATTCAATTAGACTTCTCGGAAAGGTATTAGTGGCATGAGGCTTTTGGGTAATGGTTCCAATAACAGCCTCAAGTGCAACATTCACCCTTTCGATTTCAATTTAAGAATTGGATGACAACGAATCAGATGACATCCTTCCAGGTGATAATGTTTTGTCAAACTCCACTCTATAAGGAAAGATCGTCATGACATCGATATCAGATTTAATCTCGCCAATTCTTCTTCAATATCACAATCAACTAATATCTACATTCTACGAATATCAACCATTTTGTCGGGATCATAAATATCCGCAACTTGGTTTAGATCTAGGATATCTAGAATTCCTACGAGAATAGCTTCGATTAATTTACTAGGGGATTTAGGGTTCCTTGTGACAATCTACGTCGTATAAATACCTCGTATAAATATCAAAAAAATCATCAAACAATCATGTAATAAAATTACATCATATATATATATAATCCAAGTTATATATATATTAAAATAACACTTCTATGTCTGGCCTTGTCGGTAACTCGGGAATTCATCGGCACCGTTATAGTCAAAAGATTTTTAGACATTTTTAGAAAAATGTTTATAGTTAAAAGATTTTGAAATGTTTTATTCAAAACCTTAGTTTTAAAAATATTTCGTACTCTATAACGAGAGCTCTGGTACCAAACTGTAACACCCCCAAATTTATACAACTCAATACAGCGGAAGACTCGTTGGTGTTACGGGATAGCACATTACTCACATCATAGACAACGCTTAAAATCACGTCGTTTATTAATAAAGCATTTCCATTCATAAACATCAAAGTTACATCGGTCCCAAGTCATATTATTTCATACAAAGTTTTACAAAGTATTTGAATGGAAATTATAATTTAAGTGCGGGCCATGAATTCTTGTCGTCTTCCCGAGAATTACCTTCAATTACCTGAGACAAAACATGTTAAAAGAAAAGGTCAGCGATAACGCCGAGTGAATTCATAGAGTTTAATAAAATCCATCAATATAATATCAGTATAAAATTATTACTGAAAATCATTTTGTACAAATCATTTTGATAGGCCATAAAATAGCCAAAGTCATTTTATACAAATCTTAATCAAAATCATAATATAGGCGTTTGCCTTAAAAGTCATTACACGAGCCAATGTCGTAAAAACATCATACCATACGTCTTATGACGTTGTATGAAAATAAAAACCGTTATATGAATATGGTTATGAAAACCAAAACACGAACATAATATCAATAGTATGACCCTGTATTGCTAGTCAGGCAATACATCGTAATTCGGTGCGTCCATTAGTATTTCGTTAATTGGATTATTATAAGCCGCATGACATTGTTACCTTACTAAACCAACAACGGGTAGCTAACCCGATACTCAATTTGCCCATCTAAAGTAGCGTGTCGTCACAAAGGTCACGCTATGGAAATCTTCTCATACATAAATTCGCTTACCAATCAATGTGGCACAACGGGGATCAACCGTCTAGGTGCGAACTGGGGTGATCGTCCCCAAATAGTACTATTATATGCATAAGCGTCTACCAAACCCCGGTAGTTCACAATTCATGCTAATGGGACTTTTAGTGACATAACCTAACTTTAATAATCCATTTTATTTCATCTATCGGGTCATTTAATCATTCATAGGGTCATACAATCATCCGGGTCTAAATCAATAAACAAACAATCGGGACAAATGTGTCCTATTTTATAAAAACTAACATGTTATCTCCCTCGCGGGTTTATAAAATATTTCATAAAAACATTTAAAAGAGTGCGAGGCTATGAACTCACGTGGATGTGGGAAAGCGGGTTATCGGTAATTCAGATGTACGGTACGTGCTTCAATCACGGAAACCTAGACAAATAATACTCGTCTTAGACTCTTGTCCAATGACTTTATAAAAATAACAATTATGTATACATATGATGATTTTATATATATGATGATGATCACGTGGGTTTATACATTTTTACTCATTCATTATAGTGTTATGTATTGGTAACTTTTGTACTAGTTTACTAGTTTTACTTATTTACATGTTTTAGGCCCAATAAGCCTATTATAATCTCAATACTATTCATTAGTCTAATTATACTTTTATTATCAGTATTTATACTATACATGTTGGGCCCAAATGGGTTAAGCCCAAAATAAGTTTATAAGTGTTTTAGCCCATTTTGTTGTATTATTAGTCCAATAACGTTAACTTAGCCCGTTAATGTCCGTATGTTTTATAGTTCGGGTTTTATCGGTTTTTACTTGTTATATATGTTTATATATCAGTATATGAGTTTATAAAAGTTTACATTAGACGGGTCCAACCGTCTAAGTTTTATTTAACAAAAACGTTAATTTTACGGTAATAGCCGAAAAAGTCGTAAAAATCATGTTTATAGTTTTATAACTTATAAAACTTATCAAACTACCATTTTTATAAAATGTTCATTTATTTATCCTTATACATATTTATAAAAATGTATTATATAAGTCAGTGGGTTTTAATTCACATTTTATACTATTTTTAGTTGAGTGCTTATATAATACTATTAAACATTAATTCTTTAAAAATCTGATTTTTAGTTTCATGTTCACCAAAACAGCCATATCTAGAGTTCTATATGGAGATAGAAGCTCAAATTTGTATGACATAAACTACATGATATGTGCTCCATTTAACTCTTCTATAGCTACTGTTGAATCAGCCTTTAATTATTTTCTAAAAATAGTCCAAAACAGTTAACTCAGATTTGTATTCTAAACTTGTTTTGATCATATCTCACTCATTTTGATGATTCCATTGCATGGCCAACTCTCACATGTGTATGACATCTAATACTTACTTTAAATTGATTCCATCATATCATTTTATCAGTTTAACATTTGGTTACTTACTGTTTTTATACAGCCATCATATTTAGCAAGATTTTAACCTTGTTACCTATGGTTTTTCATCTCTTTAATCATATTTATCAACACTTGATCCCCACACAACATTTTTATCATCATATATTCATCATATACATATACAATAAGATAGAAAATACATGATTACATAATCAAAATAACAAGAGGATGGGGAGAACAATCTTTATACCACCAAAGTGATGAAATGATGAGCTTTTGGATGAACAAGACATGGTTTTGGGTAACCAATCTTATGAGATATCAACACCACTTCTAGGATCACCAAGTATTTGTAGATTCCTCCAAAAATCAGCCCTTGTTCTTCATGAAAACTCCTTGAGAAATTAGCCCCAAGACTCCATGGAAACTCCTCCTTGGATGTTATAATCACCATCAATCAATAGGGTTTCAAAAGGGCTTCAACATGTGTATGAACAACATGGGATTTCATGGTTAAATCAAGATCAAAATGGGGTGTTTTGTGAGTGATATGGGACGAAATTTGAGAGAGAGATGAGAGGGTTGTGAGATTTGCATGTGAAAAATGAAAGCAAATGGTTATGTTTAGTGGTTTTGATGTTTAGTGGAAAACTTGTAGCTTTCAAGTTAAGCTAAGTAGGACAAGTGTGAGTAACTTGTGTAAAACTTGACACAAGGTTAGTGTGGTATCACAATGTGGCCATCCCATGTGTGGGGGTGGGGCAAAACTTGTTTTTGTCTCATCCCCAATTATTTACGGGTACTCCTCGATTCTAGTTTCCTCGATTTGCGTGCCCTCGGGTTGTTTTACGAAAAACGTTTTTATAAATTATGAATCAACGGCACAAAACGAATCTAATAAAAATTGTCTCATAAAAAACGGAGTTCGAAAACGTAAATATGTAATCCTAAGGTTTCCGGTTTAGTCGTAAAGGACGTTAAATTAAAATCGTAAGACCTAATCTCTTCTCGTAAATTTGTGAGTTTATGAACCAACCCAAATTTAAAACTCCAAAATAATATTCACGAATAAATTTATTTTTTGAAATGTCGGACTGTCACCAAAGATGGTGTATGTAAACGTAAGCACGTAACGTTGAATCCTCCGGTTTAGACGTAGTCGACGCTACTTAAACACGTAAATCCAAATTACTTCCCAAAAATAAGTGAGTTCATATTGTAACATTAAAATAATGTTTTCAAATAAATATTGAGAATAAAATATCAACCATAAATTGACGGATTGTCACAAACAACTTTAACCAAAACAAGCGCCAGGAAGTGGCAAGGGTGTTCACTGTTAGTTAGGGAGATAAAGGGGGTTATGCTGGAAAACTACCCTTCTGTGGAAGATGTGGTCGCCACCACACCAGCTCATGTCCACCTACTTGCCACAACTATGGAAGAGCTGGGCATAAAGCCAAGGACTGCCGAGCACCTGCTCGCTCCAGTAGCCAGAGAGGACCAGGGAGTCAGGGTGGTTTAGGTGGTGAGGTTACTTGTTTTGGATGCGGTGAAAAGGGACACTACAAGAACAAGTGCCCTAACACCGGGAACCGAGGTAGAGGAAACCAGATCACAGGTAACCAGCACCACGACAAACCACAGGGTAACCAGAGGATGATTCACGGAACCCCGGTTGGAGGAAGTCGAGCTCAGACTGAGAATCAAGGAGGAAGTCGAGCTCAGACTGAGACCCGAGTACCTGCTAGGGTTTATCATTTGGGAGCTGAGGAGGCAGTGCATGACAACAATGTTGTCACTGGTACGTTTCTAATCAATAACATCTATGCATCGGTACTTTTTGATTCTGGTGCGGATAGAAGCTTTGTGTCTACTGCATTTAGTGAACGTTTAAATGTCACCCCAACCGTATTAGATACTAAATATAGTGTAGAATTAGCTGATGGGAAGTCATTGACAACTGATACTATTCTTAGGGGGTGTACCCTAAATTTACAAAACCATCCATTCAATATCGACCTACTCCCCATAGAACTAGGAAGTTTTGACGTTATCATTGGGATGGACTGGATGTCAAAGGCACGTGCAGAGATTGTGTGTCATGAGAAGTATGTTCGTGTTCCTTATGGAGACGAGGTACTACTCATACGAGGTGAAAGAAGCGGAGTGAAGGGCGAATCAAAACTGGAGGTTATCTCGTGTATTAGGACTCAAAAATACATCGAGAAGGGATGCCCAGTGTTTTTAGTACAAATCAATCAAAAAAAAGAAACCGAACCCGTCGAAAGAAAGATTGAAGATGTGCCAATTGTCAGGGACTTTCCAGAAGTCTTTCCTGAGGATTTGCCAGGATTACCTCCGACTCGCCAAGTAGAATTTCACATAGACCTTGTTCCAGGAGCTGCACCGGTTGCACGAGCACCATACCGATTAGCACCGGCAGAAATGAAGGAGTTGGCTGAACAACTAAAAGAACTTTATGACAAAGGCTTTATTCGACCAAGTTCCTCACCCAGGGGAGCACCGGTCTTATTTATCAAAAAGAAAGATGGGACATTTAGGATGTGCATAGACTATCGTGAACTGAATAAACTTACTGTGAAGAACCGTTACCCGTTGCCAAGAATCGACGACCTCTTCGATCAATTGCAAGGGTCTAGCATATACTCCAAAATCGACTTAAGGTCAGGATATCACCAGCTGAAGGTCAGAGAGGAAGACGTTCCTAAGCCAGCATTCAGAACTCGTTACGTTCACTATGAATTCCAAGTTATGCCCTTTGGTTTGACAAACGCACCCGCGGTTTTCATGGACCTCATGAACCGTGTGTGCAAACCATATTTGGATAAATTTGTGATCGTATTCATTGATGACATCCTCATCTATTCTCGCAATGAAGAAGAACACAAGGAACATTTAAAGACCATACTAGAATTGTTGAAGAAGGAAGAGCTTTATGCAAAGTTTTCCAAATGCGAGTTTTGGATAAACACAGTGCAATTTCTTGGGCACGTGATTAATAGCAGTGGCATTCACGTGGATCCCGCTAAGATTGAGGCCGTTAAGGATTGGGCATCTCCTACGACTCCTATGGAGATTCGCCAATTCTTAGGACTGGCCGGCTATTATAGAAGGTTCATCGAAGGATTTTCTAAAATAGCTAAGCCTATGACTGAGTTGACACAAAAAGATAAGAAGTTTTACTAGGGAGAAGACCAAGAATCCGCCTTTCAACTATTGAAGCAAAAGTTATGTGATGCACCGATCCTAGCACTACTAGAGGGTAGTAAAGACTTTGTGGTGTATTGTGATGCATCCATAAAAGGGCTAGTTGCTGTCTTGATGCAAAGGACTAAGGTTATTGATTATGCATCTAGATAATTGAAAGTTCACGAGAAGAACTACACGACACATGATCTAGAGTTAGGAGCAGTGGTGTTTGCTCTAAAGATCTGGAGGCATTACCTTTATGGCACCAAGTGTGTAGTGTTCACCGACCATAAAAGCCTACAACACATCTTGGACCAGAAGGAACTCAACATGAGGCAAAGACGATGTTTGGAACTACTTAGTGATTATGATTGTGAGATTCGTTATCACCCAGGAAAAGCAAATGTCGTTGCTGGTGCTTTGAGTCGAAAGGAGAGAGTTCTTAGGGTGAGAGCCTTGGTGATGACCATTGGCTTGGACCTCCCGTCTCGAATCCTAAATGCTCAAAGGGAAGCATTAGAAGCAGAAGTCATTGAGACCGAAGATATCGGTGGTATGTTAAAACAGTTAGTAGCACGCACGGATGGTACATTATGCTTGGATAATAGGAGTTGGAGACCAAGCCATGGTGATGTAAGATCTTTGATTATGAACGAGTCACATAAGTCGAAGTACTCTATTCATCCGGGATCTGACAAAATGTATCACGACCTTAAAATGCTATATTGGTGGCCGAACATGAAAGCTGACGTTGCCACTTACGTTAGCAAATGTTTGACTTGTGCCAAAGTTAAGGCTGAACATTTGAAACCCTCAGGTCTATTAGTTCAACCCGAACTACCCGTATGGAAATGGGAAAGGATAACCATGGACTTTGTCACCAAGTTACCTAAAACATCTACCGGTCTCGACACGATTTGGGTCATAGTCGATCGACTTACCAAATCGGCTCATTTCATACCAATTAAGGAGACTGATCGGATGGAGAGATTGACGGACCTATATATAAAGGTGATAGTCTCAAGACATGGAGTGCTAGTGTCGATAATCTCGGACAGAGATAGTCGATTCACTTCACAATTTTGTCGATCATTACAGAAGGCTTTGGGAACGCAGTTGGATATGAGTACTGCTTATCACCCCTAAACGGATGGTCAGAGTGAAAGGACCATTCAGACATTGGAGGACATGCTGAGAGCTTGTGTTATTGATTTTGGAAATAGATGGGATTAACATCTCCCATTGGTTGAATTTTCATACAATAACAGTTATCATACAAGCATCAAAGCTGCACCATTTGAGGCACTTTACGGTAGAAAGTGTCGTTCACCAGTTTGCTGGGCCGAGGTGGGAGATGCTCAACTCACCGGGCCAGAAATCATACATGAAACCACGGAAAAGATTGTTAAGATTAGGATTCGTATGCAAGCGGCACGTGACCGTCAAAAGAGCTATGCCGACAAGAGACGAAAGCCTCTTGAATTTCAAGTTGGCGATAAAGTCATGTTGAAGGTCGCGCCTTGGAAGGGTGTGATCCGCTTTGGGAAGCGTGGAAAGTTAAACCCTCGCTACATTGGACCATTTAAGATCATTGGGAGAGTTGGCCCAGTAGCATACCGATTGGAGTTACCACAAGAGCTTAGTAGAGTGCACAACGTTTTCCATGTTTGTAATTTGAAGAAATGCCTATCCGATGAATCGCTCATCATTCCCTTGGAGGAGATCCAACTCGATGAAGCACTCAACTTTGTAGAAGAGCCCGTAGAAATTATGGACCACAAGGTCAAGCAACTTAGGCAAAGTCGTATACCCATTATCAAAGTCCGTTGGAATGCTCAAAGAGGTCCGGAATTCACGTGGGAGCGTGAAGACCAATTTAAGCTCAAATATCCTCATCTTTTTAATTAGATAAGTTTCATCGACGTATGAGCTTCGGGACGAAGCTCAATTTAACGGAGGTCGTATGTCACAAACGTGAATTTCGAACTCATTCAAATTATGTGAAACACGATGTTTCGGGTTAGACTTGTATATCTAGGGATATTCCCGATGGTTTACGCGTATTTTGTACACGAATTTGAGTCTTTACGATGTTTTTATCAATTTCCTTCTTGAATTAATTATTGTTTTCGTTTACGTTACGTGTTAATAAATTCTATTTTAGAAGTTGACAACTATGTTAAATCAATATGACTTCAAATGTTTGTTTCGCTACACAATAAGCATTTAAACACCAATATTACTTAACAAAAATCACCAACACAAAAATCTTACACTTAAATACTTGCAATACATATAAAACAAAAATCAAATAAAATTTCTCACTACTTTTACAACACAACCGGTCCCCCATCCTACTACTTTGATACCCACGTTTACATGTATCCTCCAATTTGAAATTGTAAGTACTATCACCAACTATTAATGGCATGTACCATCTTGTCTCCTCCTTTCTCTTTACAACCGACGAACAACACCTTCTTCCCATGGTTCTTCCTTAAAACTTTTCCTAAAAACCTAGAATCCTAATTGTCGACCCAAGGTACACTCTACTGTCCCATTTTTCCCTACCCAATACACCAACACAAGTTCCCAACCTTTTGCAAAGTCCTATGTATATTTTCCTTGGCAAAGACCTAGTTACGAACCAACGAGATACCCTAACTAAACTCTAACCAAGTTAATTAACCCTAAACTTCCCCATATTGCCTATAAATACCACCCTCATTTCCTCACAAATGTCACACACTCAAAACTTAACAACATAAACTCACAAAAAGAAAATGCACTAAGTTGATATCCTAAGAGACTCGGCTGTGATTAAAAAACAAGTCATCCGGGCTGATTTTAGTAACGAGCTAGGTGAACCAAGGTAGTTTTGGTCGTGGGTGGTTGATCTCTAGTCATCATCTTCATCTTTTTCCAACTCACTTAGGACCCTTGTAAGTCACTATGCTTTTTCACCTTCATCTTGGTTGAGATAATACTTGCTCAAAACATTTGCAAACATGAATGACTTAAGTCATGGGTTAGGGTTAATGGGCGGTTACACCACGACTAAGGCTCATTTTGACACTAATAAACCACGTTTGAAACATATGTGGTGACCTAAAACAATCTAAAACAAATAGACTAAAGCCTTGAAACCATATATGAGTATTTCCTTGGAGAAGAATAATAAGTATGCTTGCTTGGACATTTATGATTTTATGTGAGCATTGGATCTTCACGACATGGAAGCTGTTGATGAATGCTTGTATATGTGTATACTAAACTTATCACAAATGCTTACCAATATATATAGCTTGGGTACACATAGGCCACCGTGATGCATGAATTATATGTGTGTGTGTACTGGCTAAATGAATATCGCATGCATGATATGTATATATAATGTGATCGTATGAAAATAGTGTGTGTGCTTGCTGCGTACAGTAGTGAATCAGAAAACAGGGGACACAAAATCAGAAAGAAGCATGGGTTGTATGTATGCATGTCTATGTTTGTAAGGTCCATAAGCATGAAGAATAAATAAGAGTGCATGATTTTATGTCCAAAGTATATGTGTGCCTTAGAAACATAAAGATCTCCATCTTGTTTACATATGTGGGTCTGTGTGCGACGTGTAGTACATGGTTACCATGAATGAAAGAAACCAACAGGGGACCTATCTTTCTTCCTTTTCTTTCTTGACTTTCCATGTTTAAAAAGTATACCATATGTTAATTATGAGTTTGCCATGATAGTATATGGTTATATTTTGTATGCATGTGTATTAAAAGATGTAAAAGCAACTTGAACATTTTTTTTGTTTGCCTTCCTTCCTTGCGTATAACTGCAGCACCACCAGTAGCAAGTAGTAGAACTATCTCAATGTAGGTATACTATAAATGCATGGAAAACTAATATAAGGAATTGCTTTCATGCTAGTGTAAAAAGTGAGTACAAAATATGTTAAAAAAAGCACTAGTACAAATGAGGACCACCCTTTTCTCTTTGGGGGTGCCTGCAACATACAGCAACAACAACATGCCCTTTTTCTATTCTCCTTTTATTTGCCATATTAAATAAGTGGAATGAAAAAAATGTATGCTATGTATATGATAATAGATACATGTATGTTAAAAGAGGTAAAAGAGTTTGAGTCCTTTTCCTGCTTGCTTTCTTTTCCTTTTGTGTAGCTTTACAAAATAAAGGAAATACTACTACCCTATTTGGTAAACATTGTAAATATGTAGATGTATATGGAATGGTTATGTATGTATGTTAAATAATGAAAAGCATGTATGGTAACCCGCTTTTTTTTCCTTTCGTAGGTATGGCAAACAACAAACAAGTAATTTTCAATAATGTAGTGTGAACACAAAAAGACACTTTTCATTTAATTTCACTTTGCTAAAAGTGTACACAAGCTAATTAAATTTCAACCAAAAGGCTTACTTCGTACCTATTTTTAAGCGGCCTAAATGTCATGCCCCGACAAGATAAAAATATTTTTATAAACTTGACGTGGCCTAGTTTATAACGTTATTTTCCATTTGTCTTGAAGTTAAATAACGAACTCGTAATTAATTTCCAAAGTTTGTTGTTTGACACTTATAAATGATTAGATTTTGTTTGATTAATTTTGTGTGCAAGTGCACTACTTTGCTTGATTAATTGTAGGACCTAGAGACTTCATAAAAATGTGATAATTATAAATTGTCGAAGACCTCGCGGTCTAGTTTTCATAACAAGAAGCCGTTTATATTTTCGGACCATTAAATAACAAGTTATTAAGACCCAAAGTTGACCCGTGACCAAAATAAATAAACATGGAAAATGTTCAGAAACATTTTAAAATTTAAGAGCAAGTATAAAATATCACCCAAGTGTACGAAACATTATTATTTTATATATTTAGCCTAAGTATGGGTATTTTACTTAGGTTACGAGTAGATCTTTTGCGCATCGTTCTGCGTGTCCTGATTTTCTGTGCTATCTCTATTCATCATAGTTGCTATTTATCAAGGTGAGTTTCATAGCCCCACTTTTTACTGTTTTATATCATCTTTTGGGGTGAGACATTGCTTGATTTAACGTACACAAGTACATTTACTCTTTTACTTATTGGTCTAAGTCCCGATTTAACCCAAGTTGTTATTTGCCCATTTATCATGAACCGTTAATTTCATGGCTAGGTTATAGCTAGTAAGCGCGAATGTTATGGATAGATCTATCGGGGTCGACACCCCTATCCGTCTTAGACTGACATTAGTTAAGCGGATACAGTTTCATTTGAGTCAGTTTACGAGTATCATGGGTTAGATACTTGCACGGGCTTTCATTGTTGGTTATCAGTTAACGCGTCGGTGTCATGAGCTTAGACAATAGTAAATGCATTTTTATGTGACTTTGTATTTGTTATATTGTCACATGTGGATTAAATCTTGTGGTTCATTAAACATTACATTTTAAACAAACCTATGAACTCACCAACTTTATGTTGACGCTTTAGCAATGTTTTTCTCAGGTGTTAAGAACGAAGGTGCTATTTGAGGTCTCATGCATTGCAGTCTTTCCAGTATTTGAACTATGATCATTTGTAACTTTTGAGAACTATGTATTTTACCTGTGACCAGATTTTATGCTTCCGCAATGTTTAAACATTTTTATTCCTAATTAATGCAAGTGATCAAATTTTCCAAACTTCTCATTTAGAGGTCGTTCTTTATGTTCTTGTGATATGATAATCATGACGTCATCACTCCCACGTGGCTATTAAACTCTGGTATTTTGGGGGTG
Organism: Glebionis coronaria; assembly: GCA_025667525.1. Classification (NCBI taxonomy): domain Eukaryota; kingdom Viridiplantae; phylum Streptophyta; class Magnoliopsida; order Asterales; family Asteraceae; genus Glebionis; species Glebionis coronaria. The sequence continues at coordinate 328,268,249 of CM046881.1, read as the reverse complement.
TGACAATAGTTTTTCTAGTTTAACAAGTATATAAGGTTATGTTCATCATGGTTATCAAGATTTTATTTCATCTTAACACATAAACCATTTTTAGCCGTGACCCATTTAGGTTTAGGGTTTTATGTTTTTGTTTTAAGATTAAGTTTTACTAGTAATAATCATGTGTATGTTTATGTGTATGAAAAATAAGTATATTGAAAGATAGGTTTTAATTTACTTACTTCTTTAGGTGGATCTAGGGATGAACAAGATAATGAGTAGGGATGAGAAGTTGGTTTCAACAATGGAGATCCTTGTAACCAAAAATCAAGCCGTTGGCTTCACTAGTATAGCTACGGCTCCTTTTCTTGTTTTGAAGATCAAGATACTTGTAGAGGTTGACAATGACTAGCATTCAAGATGGAAGAGACATAGTTAATGAGCTTGAAGATCTTGGTTATGGAGTAAAGGCTTGTAGCCGTGTGTTCTTGAGAGAGAGTGAAGTGAGATTGGTTTTCAAATGGTTTGTGTTGGTGTGTGTCTCGGCTATAAGAGGAAAGAGAGAGGATCCATATGGTATCTATGTAGTACCATGAATCTTAAGAGGATCTTGGTTAGATATGTTGGATTTTGTTTCTAGATATGTTAGTTCTTTTTCCCTACATGCTCAAAATAGAGATTCATTTCCTTCCCATTTTTGGTTCAAACCGTGTGTTACAAAGTCAAGGGGGACAAGGTTGTCATTCAATAGTGTTTGTGTATGGTGATAGGTAAGATGAGTATGGTAGAATAGTAAGTCAATTGACTTGATGGTTCACTTGTAAGCTTGTAAGTATCATGGAAATGCATGTACACATATATTCGACTTTATATATATATACATTTGGGTGAAAATTGTGTTGTAAGTATAGCATAGTATGTTATGTGTAAGAAAAGTGAAGTGTGTAAGAAAAAGTGTAAGGTATAGTGTATTAGTGGATGGTAGCTTGTAGGTTTAATAATTAGGATTAGTGCATGCATACTTACACATACACGACACACTTATGTGTATTTTGGAGAATTGTGTTAATTTGTATCAAGTGTTGGGTGAAAATAATAGTCCTTGTATGATATTGTATGCATTTGTTAAGTTTATAGGTATTTTAGTTTAACCTTTAGGTAATTTAGTGAAAGTATATAATGAATACATCATTATAAATATTTTACTTAAATAAAGTAAATAAATGACAATGTAAAGTAATGTACATTGTTTTAAAGTGTTAGATGTTTATTCCTATTATGAAATATATGTAAATATATACATATAAAAATAAGTCCAAGTACTTAATAATTTAATTAAGTAAAGTTACAGTTTATCTCAAAATGTGTACTTAGGTGATGAGTCCTTTATTCATTCAGGTGGCCAGTCAGTAGCCAGAGTAGTCAATAATGACCAATGGTTCATATAAATATAAAAATAAATATGAAAGATAGTATGACAAAAGGTATATGATTAATAATAAGTCATATAAAAGTGGAATTATATAGATTCCAAAAATAAAGAGTACAACAGTTGACAAAGTCAATAAGGTAAAATCAGAGGTTTTACAGCACCATCCCTTTATTTTAGCTTTGTCCTCAAAGCTTAAGATGAAGTCACCGGTCAGGTGAACAAGTGTGGGTACTTGGTTTTGAACGAGTCTTCTCGTTCCCAAGTGAACTCACGGCCTCTCCTCGATTTCCAACGTACTTTGACCAACGGGATGTGACTGCGTTTTAATTTCTTAACTGTCCTCTCCATCATTTCTACTAGTTCTTCTATGAACTGGAGTTTTTCGTCAAACTAAACTCCCTCCAATGGCATAGCCAATGGTTCTTCAGCATAGCACTTCTTCAGGTTAGACACATGAAAGGTAGAGTGTACCCGACTCAGTTGTTGGGGCAACTCTAAACGATACGCTACTTCCCCGATCCTGGCTATTTCTTTGAAAGGGCCAACATAACGTGGATTCAGTTTTCCACGTTTGCCAAATCGTACAACACCCTTCCAAGGTGATACCTTGAGCATAACACGGTCACCTACTTTAAATTGCATAGGTTTGCGTTTCAGGTATGCGTAGCTCTTTTGTCGGTCGCGAGCAGCTTGAATTCTTTGTTTAATGAGGACGATCTTGTCTGTAGTCTCCTAGATTAGTTCTGGCCTAGTGAGCTGAAATTCACCTACTTCTGCCCAACACACAGGTGAACGGAATTTCCGACCGTATAGTGCTTCAAAAGGGGCAGCCTTAATGCTGGCATGATAACTGTTGTTGTAGGAGAATTCCACTAAAGGAATGTGGTCAACCCATCCATTTCCAAAATCAATTACACATTCCCGTAGCATGTCTTCTAGAGTCTGGATGGTTCGTTCACTTTGACCGTCAGTCTGCGGATGATAAGCAGTACTCATGTCCAAATGGTACCTAAGGCTCGTTGGAAAGCCTTCCAAAAGTTTGATGTGAACCTACCGTCTCGATAACAAATTATCGACACTGGTATTCCATGTTTGGTCACTATCTCCTTCAGGTACGTTTTTTATAGTCTTGCAAGGGAATCATTCTCCCTAATCGGCAGGAAATGAGCGGACTTGGTAAGTCGGTCGACGATTACCCAGATAGTATCGTAACCGTGAGATGACTTTGGGAGTTTAGTGACAAAGTCCATGGTGATGTTGTTCTACTTCCATTTCGGTATCTAGGGTTGTACGAGCAAACCTGATGGTCTCTAGTGTTCAGTTTTGACACGTGAACATGTCAAACACTTCTTTACGTAGGTGGCGATGTCAGCTTTCATATTCGGCCACCAATATAATTTCTTCATATCCTGATACATCTTTTCAGATCCAGGATGTATAGAATATTTAGACTTATGAGATTCGTGTATGATCATGTTCCTCAAATCTCCATAGCAAGGTAACCAAATTCGTCCGTGAAGGCATAGGGTTCCATTTGCTCTAGGTTCTAGCTTCTCCTTAGTAAGGTCGGTTCTGAGCATTCCCCCGACATCTTCCTTCACGAGGTTCTCAGGTAATTGGGCTTGAGTCTGAGCTTCCAAAATCTATTTGGGTAGATCTAAACTGATTGTCATAACTAATGCTTGAACTCTCATAGGAGGGTCCGTTTCCTTACGACTTAAAGCATCAGCAACCACATTTGCTTTACCGGGGTGGTATTGAATCTCGCAGTCGTATTCACTCAACAACTCAATCCAACGGTGTTGTCTCATGTTCAGATCCTTCTGGTCCAATTTGTGTTGCAAACTTTTGTGGTCAGTATGCACTGTGCACTTCGTTCCTAGAGGTAATGTATCCAAATTTTGAGAGCGAAAACTACGGATCCAAGTTCTAGATCGTGAGTAGTGTAGTTCTTCTCATGCTTATTCAGTTGTCTTGAAGCATAGGCAATCACTTTCATCCTCTGCATCAATACTGCACCTAGACCTTTATGTGAAGCATGACAGTATACAACGAAATCATCGTTGCCTTCAGGCAAGGCTAATATAGGTGCACTACACAACTTCTGCTTGATCAGCTGAAAAGCTGATTCTTCTTTCTCTCCCCAATCGAACATTATTCCTTTCTGTGTGAGTTTGGTCATTGGCTTGGCTATTTTGGAAAAATCTTCAATAAATCGGCGGTAGTACCCGACAAGGCCTAGAAATTGGCGGATCTCTGTCGGTGATTTAGGAGATACCCAATCCTTGACAGATTCGACCTTTTCTGGATATACGTGAATACCGTCACAATCGATGACATGACCGAGGAATTGCACTCTGGGAATCCAGAATTCACATTTGGAGAATTTAGCATAGAGTTGTTCCTCCTTGAGTACCTTCAGTACTTGTGCAAGGTGTTCCCCGTGTTCTTGTTCGTTCTTGGAATAAATGAGTATATCGTCAATGAAGACTGTCACGAATTTATCCAGGTAGGGTCTGCACACACGGTTCATAAGGTCCATGAAAATAGTTGGTGCATTGGTTAACCCAAATGGCATAACCTGGAATTCGTAATGACCGTAACGGGTTCTAAAAGCTGTTTTTGGAATATCTTCCTCCTTGACCCTTAGTTGAGGGTATCCAGACCTCAAGTCAATCTTGGAATACACACTTGACCCTTGCAGTTGGTCAAATAGGTCATCGATGCGAGGAAGCGGATAACGATTCTTCACAGTTAGCTTATTCAGTTCTCTTTAACCGATGCACATTCGAAAGGATCCGTCTTTCTTTTTGACAAATAACACAGGAGCTCCCCATGGTGAGGAACTGTGTCGAATGAATCCTTTGTCAGATAGTTCCTGGAGTTGTTCAGCTAGTTCTTTCATTTCTGATGGTGCCAGCCGGTATGGAGCTTTAGCTACAGGTGCAGCTCCGGGAATCAAATCAATTTGGAATTCCACTTGTCGGGTCGGTGGTAAGCCTGGAAACTCAAATAGAAAGACTTCTGAAAAATCTCGGACGATGGGTACGTCCTTGATTTGTTTCTTCTCGGGCTTGTCCTCTTCATATGTTTGAGAAATATGGGCCAAGAAGATAGGACATCCTCTCAACAAATATTTCTGAGCTTTAGTACAAGAGATAACACTAAGTCTAGTGTCAGTGAGGTCGGTGTTACCGTCTCCTCGAATGATTAGAGTTTCATTTCCCCATGGAATACGGACTAGTTTTTCATCATAAACAATGATTATGTGGTATCTCGCTAACGAGTCCATACCAATAATAACATCAAAACTACCAAGGTTTACGGGAATAAGGTCAATGTTGAACGGATGTTTGGAAATATTTAAGGTACAACCTCTAATGATAGTGTCAGCATCTACAGTTTTACCGTCAGCTAATTCTACGGAGTAATGGTGATCTAAAGTTGTAGGAACAACTTCTAGTACTTGGCTAAATTCAGTAGATATAAAACTTCGGTCTGCTCTAGTATCAAACAAAACAGATGCATAACGATTGTTCAGTAGGAACGTACCAGTAACGACATTTGAATCGGGGTTGGCTTTTTCATTGCCGACCATGTACACTCTTGACGAAGTTCCTCCACTGTTCTTGTTCTGGTTGGCCCGCTTAGGACAACCTGTTCTCACGTCTCCTGGTGCTCCACACTCATAGCACACAACTCCCTTCTTGGGTCCATTGTTGTTTCCTCCCGTAGCATTGTGGTTTCCCTGCTGTCCGTTCCCGTTCCCACGGGCATTGTATCCGGCCCTGTTGTTGTAGTTCCCAATATTTTGATTGGGTCGGGCCTGAGTGATATCATTAACTAGACAGGTTTTAGCAAAATGACCCACTTGTCCACATCTGTAGCAGGTCTGGCATGGGCTACCAACAGTATGATGATAGTTGCACTTGGGGCACAAAGGTTTTGCGCCCACGTACGACTTAGTCCCTGCAGTGGTAGCACTATAAACTTACCCAGCATTTTGCTTTTTAGGATGCTGCTGGTGCTGACTACGGAAATACTCATCTGTCTTTCGCTTGTTGTCAGTTTGCCTCTCGGATATGGTACAAACTCTTTTGTTGATCAATTCAGTAGCGAACTCGATGGCATTCTCGACAGTAGTAGGTCGAGATGCGAGTACGCTGTCATGAATGGCGTCTGGGAGTCCACCAACATACTTCTCAATCTTATCTTCCTCCTCCACAAACATTCTGGTACACATTATAGTCAACTCTTGGAACCTTTGGTTGTATGCAGTGGTGTCATTGTTCCTGCATCTAAGATCCCACAATTTTATTTCAATTTTCTTCATCTCTCCCCTTGGACATTATTTCTCTGTCATTCTCTCCTTTAGTTCAGTCCAGTTAAAAGTGTAGGCAGCGTCGTGTCCAAGAGTAGCAACTACAGAGTTCCACCAAGTAAGGGCACTCTCAAGTAAGGTGCAGGTGGAAAACTTTACTTTGTTCTCTTCTGCACAGTCGCTGATGCGGAACACATTCTCTAACCTTTCAAACCACTGCATCAGTTCCACCACTCCTTCCTTGCCCTTGTAGTAGGAAGGCTTACATTTCAAGAAGCCGGGGTAAGAGAATCCCTGGTGGTCTGATTATTCCGGCGGTTGTTGGAGTTTTGACAATCGTCTACGTTTCTGCTAGCGGCCATCACAGTTGCGATGCCTTGATCAATCATTTCCCTTAGTTGGGCAGCAGTGACGTTTTGGGTAGTGTCGGCATTGTTGGGGTTCTTTCTAGTGATTACCATTTTTCTATAATTATACACAAAAATGAAATCATTAGTTTAAGGTGTTAGCACAGTTTTATATAAATACACGAAAAGAAATTCATGCATAGGCTTCACAACAAATTGGATAACCTGTTTAAAAGTTCATAATATAATACAGTACAGGATATAACAAAAGCTAATGAGTACATGCCATATGTCTAGAATAGGAATACAATACAAATTGCACAACCAATCCAAGACAGAGCACAGACCGCCTGTCTGGGATGGTGGTACACATAATATAAATTACATCATCTACGAATCCCTAATCTAAATAGTACAGTACGATGATACAACTGATAAAAAGAAAGTACAAATACATGAGGTCCTATATCATGATAGACGGGATGCAACCCTAATATCTTATCATGATGTACAAAAGATCTAGTACACCTTGTCTACTCATGCCTAACAGACTTCTCAGAAACGGTTGGTGCCACTGGTGGTGATGAGACGGCTGGTGCCTGCATGGCATCCTGCATCGAAGTCATGGCCTCTCGGGTCTCCTTAAGGAGTCGGAGTGCCTCCAAGAACTGGTCTCTGAGGGTCTGCTGAACTCCCCGAAGGTGAGTGGTCTCTGATGTCAATCCCTAATGACGGACGTCCTGGAGATCGAAGAAGATGGCAAGCGTCTGCTCCATGGACATGAGAGCGGTATGAGTCTCAGTCTACTGACTCTGCAGTAGGTAGATCTGCTCACGGAGGAACTCATTCTCCTCCAGCAACAACTAGAGAGAATGGTAAGTCGTGGACCATGCTCCACGGGCAGCGTGTGCCTCAGCACTAACAATCAAGCATAGAAGGTCCTGACGCGACTGTAGAGCAGTGCGTCCAAGCAGTACATCGGCCAGCAGAGCATGAATCTCTGCAACATCCTGTGCCTGGCGTGCAGCCAGTGCAGTTATCTGGGCCTGGACAGGATCCTCGTACCTCGTACCAGAACCCTCGCCGACCTCAAAAGTAGAGTCGACAGGTGCCTCATACATCCTCTTACGAGGCGGCAGAGACTCGGGTGCGTAGATTCATAGTAAAGAAACTGGTGGTAATGGTGGTACGGCAGCAGTCGGCTGAACTTCTTCCCCAGCGGGGGAAATAGGTGAAACAGGTGGAGTAGCAATGAGGGCAGCAACGAGAGCGGTGTCACCAGAAGCGTGACTGTCGTCTGCGTCACTGGTAGATATCCATCCACACAAGATGGACGTCGGTGATACGGCAGCAGGAGTATCAGTAGGTGATGCCATAGTAATCTGAAAACAATATCGTTTTAATTGACATAAGTATAAACTTACTCAAGTTAAAATTTTTTGGGAAATAATGATTAAATTATATAATAGTGCCATTTAACATGACGATGTTAAAGGTTACGTTAATACTTATGAGATTAATTAACCGGATGTTAATAATCAATGCACAGATAGCCACGTAAGAATGTATGCTCTACACTCTATATGCTTAACTATTCTAGTCCCGAAAATCCCAAAGATTTTTAAAGCAGTTATTGTCCAGTTTATATAAAAAATTTATTTTTATGTTTATTTAAATTTTGTTCTGGTTCTCTATAACTATCGCTCTAATACCATTCTGTGACACCCCCAAATTGAGTCAAATGCAGCGGAAATAATATTTGGGTGTCACGTAGGTGGATCAACAACAGATAGCTTATAGAGCAGCAGATAGAAGATTATCATTACATTTATTACATGGATAAAAGTGCAAATATTATTAAAATTTTCTTAAACATTGTTCAACAGTTTGAATTATTCCCCAGTTTATAAAACCCCGGACGAGCTTTATAAATGCAGCCTATCATGATGCTTGACTCCATGCACACTAATACCTGCTTCAGTTTCCTGAGAAAACATGCTTAGAGAGTCAACATAAAGTTGGTGAATTCACAAGTTTAATAAAATAAGTTTGGACAATAAACATAGTAGTAATGCACAAAGCACCAATACTAAAAAGTAATTACATTCCCATATTACCTGAAACTGAGACTTGATAGTTAAGTCCTTAACAAATAAGGACCCTTCGGCTTATAAAAAGGCACCCAAAAATAATAAGTGCTGACATGTGAAATATCTGTTGTCCTTGCCTAGGCACAATGAGCATGACTCACCCAGATGGGGATGGTCAATCCCAAATAGATCTATTTAAAACATTAGGGTAATTCAATAATTCTAACAGTTTCAGATGCACGGGTCATGCGGGTTCATCTACAATAGGCAACTGTAATCAAAGGTTTCAACGTTCAATTTATGTCCATAAAATAAAATATGTTGCACGTTTTCTTCCCCATTAAAAAGGTTTAAAAGTTTGTCAATATATAAAGTGAGGCCATGAACTCACCTCAATATTACAACAAATAGTCACAAGTAAATCTGATATGATGCTCACAATACAGTCAATGACCTAAATAATTATAGGGTCTCCGTAAATGCATAACATATTACATAAAAGTTTCAGAACAAGTCTGTGCATGCTTATACTGGTTTTAAGCATTTTATTACGATATTTTTATTTTAGTTCATCGTTGTACAAGTTATAGTAGTATTTATTTTAAGTATAAAATAAATAATATTATTAAATTAATTAATCTGTTTAATTAATATTCTTGTACTTGTATTATTTATAAAATAATTTAGATATTTATAAAAGGCAGTTTTTATAAATATATAAAGTGATGGAAAATAAATATGATTAATATATTTATTATAAGTTAACCATTTTCAATTTATATAATGTGTATAAATAACGTTCGTAAAAATGTATAACATTTTAATTAAATTCCACGTTCTCGTAGTGTTTATAATTATTAAATTATAAGTTTGGAAAAATAACGAATGTTATGTCTATTTAAGATTTACGTTTTAAATATCAGGTATAAATATATAGTAAATTTAGGGTTTGTTATACTTTGTATAAATTACATTTTAGTCCCTCTACTTATATAATTACCCGCGGTTATTTACCTTTATACCCCTAGTGTTTCCTAATAATTCTAGCAATTACGACATTGGTCCCTCCCTAGTTACACGTATAACTAGGGCTTGTAAAAGTTTCATAAAATGTCAATTTTGGTCCTCCTAATATTCGGCTCATTTTAGGTTTACAACAAGTTACAAAAATGCCCCCTAGGGCTCCTTTTAGGTTTCGGCTTATGCCAAAACAACCCCTAGGGTTTATCGAGGGTTTATAAAAGTTTACTAGGTTGGCAAAATAGGTACCTAGGGCTTCTATTTAGTTTCGGCAATGGGCAAAAGGGATCCCTAGGTTCTTACTAAGTTCCACAAATTACCCTAACATGTTAGTAATCTCATTTAAGTCCTTGTGGTATGCTTGAAGTTTTGGATAGTGTTAAAACACTACCCTCAAGTCTCGGCTAATTACAAAAGTAACCCTTATGTTTATATTTTTGGAAAGTGAGTTTCTATACAAGTTCAGTTAGATCCCTAAGCTTAATGAAATTACAATATTAATCCGAAACTATTACATTTGTTCTTTTTAATCCGAAACTTAATGGATTTACCATTTTAACCCAAAACTTCATAGATCTATCATTTTAGTCCAAACTATTTATAGATCTATGTTTTTAACCCGAAACTTTATAAAATCATAGTTTTGACACCAAAAGTTTTATAAAAACATTATTTAGTAAAAATGAAGTTTATTTAGGCAAGCATATAATAGTGGGCTTAAAAACTAAATCCTATAAGGCACAAATAGTGAGCTTATGATTCTAAGGCAACTAGTAATATAGATCTAATGTTTCTCGACTTGTTTAAACATTACAAGATTAACCAATATTGAACCATAGGGTTAAAACCCCAACATATGCATGGTTATGTTTTTCATAGTTTTTCTAGTTTAACAAGTACATAAGGTTATGTTCATCATGGTTATCAAGATTTTATATCATCGTAACACATAAACCATTTTTAGCCGTGACCCATTTAGGTTTAGGGTTTTATGTTTTTGTTTTAAGATTAAGTTTTACTAGTAATAATCATGTGTATGTTTATGTGTATGAAAAATAAGTATATTGAAAGATAGGTTTTAAGTTACTTGTTTAGGTGGATCTAGGGATGAACAAGATAATGAGTAGGGATGAGAACTTGGTTTCACCAATGGAGATCCTTGTAACCTAAAATCAAGCCGTGGGCTTCACTAGTATAGCTAGGGCTCCTTTTCTTGTTTTGAAGATCAAGATACTTGTAGAGGTTGACAATGATTATCATTCAAGATGGAAGAGACATAGTTAATGAGCTTGAAGATCTTGGTTATAGAGTAAAGGCTTGTAGCCGTGTGTTCTTGAGAGAGAGTGAAGTGAGATTGGTTTGCAAATGGTTTGTGTTGGTGTGTGTCATGGCTATAAGAGGAAGAGAGAGGATCCATATGGTATCTATGTAGTACCATGAATCTTAAGAGGATCTTGGTTAGATATGTTGGATTTTGTTGCTAGATATGTTAGTTCTTTTCCCCCACATGCTCAAAATAGAGACTCCTTTCCTTCCCATTTTTGGTTCCAACCGTGTGTTACAATGTCAAGGGGGACAAGGTTGTCATTAAATAGTGTTTGTGTATGGTGATAGGTAAGATGAGTATGGTAGAATAGTAAGTCATTTGACTTGATGGTTAACTTGTAAGCTTGTAAATATCATGGAAATGCATGTACACATATATTCGGCTTTATATATATACATTTGGGTGAAAATTGTGTTGTAAGTATAGCATAGTATGGTATGTGTAAGAAAAGTGAAGTGTGTAAGAAAAAGGGTAAGGTATAGTGTATTAGTGGATGGTAGATTGTAGGTTTAATAATTAGGATTAGTGCATGCATACTTACACATACATGGCACACTTATGTGTATTTTGGAGAATTGTGTTAACTTGTATCAAGTGTTGGGTGAAAATAACAGTCCTTGTATGATATTGTATGCATTTGTTAAGTTTATAGGTATTTTAGTTAAATCTTTAGGTAATTTAGTGAAAGTATATAATGAATACATCATTAAAAATATTTTACTTAAATAAAGTAAATAAATGACAATGTAAAGTAATGTACATTATTTTAAAGTGTTAGGTGTTTATTCCTATTATGAAATATATGTAAATATATACATATAAAAATAAGTCCAAGTACTTAATAATTTAATTAAGTAAAGTTACAGTTTATCTCAAAATGTGTACTAAGGTGATGAATCCTTTATTCATTCAGGTGGCCAGTCAGTTGCCAGAGTAGTCAATAATGACTAATGGTTCATATAAATATAAAAATAAATATGAAAGATAGTATGACAAAAGGTATATGATTAATAATAAGTCATATAATAGTGGTATTATATAGATTCCAAAAATAAAGAGTACAACAGTTGACAAAGTCAATAAGGTAAAATCAGAGGTTTTACATTAATTTTCTTGCTGTGCCGGGAATCTACAAAACCAAAAACACACTCCATATTGATTTACTAGATTTAGTTTAATAAAGATTGAAGACTTATATTATTGCAATTGTTTTTGGTATTCTTTTCTCTAATCATGATCATCTTCAGTAACGTATGGAGGTTAATAAGGGCTGAGATTAAGGATGTTTTTAAAGGTTTAGATAACTTGGTAAATCAAATATTTGGATGGTATGTATGATGGATTTAAAGAAAGGGTTTAAAGTAGATCATTGTTGATTTGTGTCCTTCACTATTGTAAGGTTCACATGATTTCTTTTATTGTTATTTTAATTTGTAATAGCTTATTAGGAGTTCTTGGACATTGTATATAAATTTGTGATGATTTAAAAATGGTAAACAAGCTCTTAGATTGAACTAGTAAAATGGTAATTGTTGGTCAGTTTCAAAACGTGTTATTTGAGAACAATCAGTAGGTTTTGGACCTTTTAAAATAATATAGAATTGTAGGCATATGTTTTGTGGTGATTTGGCCGGTTCGCCCCTCTCGTGACAATACCCGATGAATTAGATATGGTTGTAACGATATAAAGTGCCGAATCTGAACATGCTGTATAAACGGACTGAAAACTTTAAATATTTGTATACTGACCCCTAAATATGTAAAACTAAAAGTTGTAGCTAACATATGTAGAACACATACGAATCGGATAGTTTTCTACGGATAAACGGTTTGGAAATGACGACTAAAATGGTGAGAATAAGTTCGGCTACAAAAAAACAGCCAACTCTTCTAAGTGATAAAATGGTTAAATAAGCTATGATAAATATAAATTAGGGGAAATTGAACTTATAATAAGTAAACTAAATAAGTTAAGAATGACTTTGATAAAAATAACTCATCTATATGATTTACGGTTTAGGAGAAACGATCTAATCTACTAGGCATGTCGGGAAAATTATAAGAATTGGGTTCTATTTATTTAACGTAAAACGTGATGATTTTTATAAACACCGAAGTGGTAGGAGACAGGTTTTTAGAAATATACTCATTTATATTGATAATTAGTATACCCGAGACCCGATCGTCGTGAAATATTAAGTCGATATCATTTTAGGGACGTTTTAGAACCCGTAATGCATATAAGTGGATTTGTGATATAAAATCAACTTAAACTTATAATGGCTACTGGGCCATTATTAACCTAAGATAAATTATATATTTAGAGATCAATAGTGAGTTTGAAATGAAATTTAGTCACATGAACTTGTTATGAGCCACTAATGGGCCTTAATGGGCTTAAAGGTCCTAGTGGGATAATACATGGTAAATTATTATCAAAGGTTTTATAAAAAGTTTTATTAAACTTATGCAATGTCCAAACCTGCTAAATTGAACTATTTACATATATGTATGACTTATTACTCGTCTCGAGCCTAAGACGCGTCTCGTCGTGATTAGGTCTCGTTCGGTCATATGTAGACCGTTTGGCATCTCGTTCTCGAACAATAAGTAATTGTTATCTTGTGAAGTCGTGTGTCGACTATCGGAAGTTTGTTCCTTGGTAAACGTGTAATAGCTATATCAGGTGAGGTCATAGCCTTGCTTTTACTGCTTTATATGTTTTTATAAACATGCGAGGGGGAATACATGCTCTTTGTATAAAGGTATACGTTGTTTATATATATGATTTTAAGAGAATACATGGCTAAGAATAAACATGCGAGGTTTGACTATATGCTTTGAACGAATACAAGTTGTTGTAAATGAATGTAAGATGTTTGATTAAATGCTTTTGAAAGATGAACACAAGCATTGATTGTATTGATTGGGAACCGCTATTTGCTAAGTTTTGTATTGCCAAAATTTGGAAAGTCCCTATAAACCTATGAACCATTAACTACCTATGATGGGTAGGCGCTGGTACAGACGGATGGATCCATCGGGGATGGCCCCCACCTGGGCAGGTCGCACTTATGGGTTGGAGGCTCAGCCAGGTGTGTTGTATTAGAAGTAAGGGGGTATTAGGCAAGATACCTGACTAGGGCAATATTTATACTTAAGGCTTTGGTGTGATGGCTTATTAGAATAACACAGACTTTGGATATTGTATGTGTTACAATATTAATAGTGGATGAGATTCTTGTGTTCAGAATCTTTATGGTTTATTTAAAATCCCATTATTGTTTATTTAAAAACCTATGAATTCACTCAACCGTTGTGTTGACATTTTAGCATGTATTCTCAAGTATGTAGGTTTATGAGCAGCTAGAGCATGGAGTCGCGCGAGATAAAGTAAAGACAAATAAATAATTTCCATTCGATACATTTGACAATATTTATTATTTCTTGAGGTTTGTATAAATTGTTGGGACCAATTTCATTTGAAACTCTGATTTAATAAGATTATCGAATGGTTTATTTTATAAAACGTCTCTTTTGAGGTTGTTTTCTATGACTGTGTGCGACGTGCTATGAAGGAACACCCAATGTTGATATTCCGCTGCATTATGAAATTGAGGGTGTTTCAGAGTGGTATCAGAGCACTTGTTATAGAGAACCGGGTCGTTTTCAAAACTTGGACTATAACAGCTCTTTGATAAAATTGTTTTGTTGCCTTACAAAGTATCCGCGCGCTCATGGCTCCTAGAAACCAATGCTTGGTAGATTGTGTGAACCTATGTGTATGTATGAGTGATTGTATGTAAATATATGTATATGGTAATTATAAGGAATTACACGTGGGGCAATAGTCCTTGCGAGATTATCGTACATTTTATAATGTGCTTTTGTATGAAATTTAGCCTCGTTGCCTATCACCCATTTGTGATAATTAATTTATTATCCTAATACGAGTATGGAACTCGTTTGATACTTTGGTTACGTATATATTGTTTTGTAATCTATTGTATATCGATTAATTAAAGATCGATTGTTGTCATCGCATCGGGAGGTGCCATTTTAGGACATCTCCTTTTGAAACGTAATTGATAAACATATTGTTTTATTTCTGCAGTCCTTACGATTTTTAAGAATCATTTCTTCAATAAGACATCTTCTACGCAATATATCGTTTAATTTGAATGTGTGTGATTATGTTTTATTGGCGAAAAGGAGGATGCCAATGTTGGACCTAAAATATATATATACCCAAATCAAGTATATAGAATTTAGGTACAACAAAGATATGCTCATAGTAGTCATTAGTTGAGCAACTTAATATCTTGTATTTAAATAGAATGGGACATTTAAATATAGAGATTTTAAATCGCCCAACTAGATGTCGTTTAAGGTTCTCTTATTGAAATGTATTGGGACATTTAAATAAGAAAGTTTTAAACCATTGGAACTTAGATTGTCGATGGTTTCTTTATTCAGATGGAATGGGACGTTTGAATACAGAAATCATGGAGTAAGTTTGACACCCTGTACTTTTCTTGGCATTTAATTTGTTTATGATATCGTGTTTTGTGACGGTATTACTGAGTAGGATGATTTATAATCGTCTTGTTGAAATAAATTGGGACGCCTTTTTATTTGAACAAGATAGTTATAAGTTCTCGAACCATAAATTTATAAATTCTTGTTCACATGGATTGGGACGCCTTTTGATGTAAACAAGAAATTATAAATAAGTGGGCTCAAGAGTGCTTGACTTGGTTTGTGATTTTTTTGTATACGGATGTATTTCTTCGACTCATGTTTCGTTGGTACGAATCATTCGTTTTCGTCGTCATTATGGTTATTATTGATTATCGTCTATGTACGAGTAAACCGTTAGTCTTCTCTCGAGCTATAATTTGTCTCTATGGATGAAATGTGTATAATACAAGTTCGTTTTCTCAGTTCTTAACTAATAGAAAGTCCAATCAATATCAAATTTTTAATTGTTTTTGGTTGTTCAAGCTTGCTTGGTAATCTATTGCTAATTCAAACAACACTAAGTAAAAATGAAAAATATAAACCTATTTATACGTAAAACAAATTGCAAATTCCAAATTTTATTCAAGTAAAATATTAAAATGCAAAATTTAAAAGTATAAGGACTAAAAATGTAATTTAGTTAACTACAAGGACTAAACTTGTAAAAATTCTAACAAACTAACCAAATTTAACAAACTAACAAACTTCTAAAACTGAAATGTAACAAACTAACAAATCCAGGGACTAACTTTTGCAAATTCCACAAAATTAGAAAGATTAGCTAGGTTTAGAACTTTAATAGAACTCTAGGGACTAAAATGCAATTTTTGAAAATGTTTAAACCAAAAACGGGCTTATCACTTGCATAAGCTGGAACTGGCTTATTTCTGAACCAAAATTAATGAGACAACTTGCAAACAACTTCTAATTCAGATTAAGAAACGTGTATTCAAGGAATTAGCCTAAAAGTCAAAGATAAGCAAAAGAGAGCTTATTAATAAGCTCAAAATAAGCTACAGAAAAATCCAAACATCCACAACTTGATTTTTGTAAAGAAAATGAATAAGCACTTGATATAAAGCAGGGGAAATCAAACTAGAACAAATTTCATCCACTAATAAGCAAGATATCTGAAAATAAGCTCAAATGAGCTTATGTTGACCAAAACGTTGACCAGATTTTTGAAAAAGCTCAAATTCTCAAAACTTGATATTCAACACTTACTGATCAGATTTGTGAAAGAAAATAAGGACTTTTATGAAGTGGATTATTAGAACTAGGAAATCAGAATGCAAATCACATCAGAGAATGTAATTTGCTCAGGTCTTAACTAATAAGCTATTTTCTAGCTTATTTCTTGATACTGTAGAGTTTCCTCCTAGATACTAAAAGATTATGATGTAAGCTTTAACTAGAGACTGGTTTGAGCAATTTTGAACAAGTAATGAAGGAGAAATAAGCACTTGAATTTGGCAAGTTCATGAACTAAAACTGAAAACTAATATGACCCAAAGTTTTTATCAACCAATTGCCTTTTTGACTTTTATTCTGACTTACAAAAGGCTCAAAAACACTTGTTAACTTCTAAGGACTGCAAATGAACACTTAAACACCACTTAACAAAACTTGAAATCTGATTTAACGCTAGTCCCAAACACACCTTAACTGATTTTTATCAATCTATTACAAAGGATTATTGAGTTCTGATTAAGACTGGACAAAGAGCATTAGCAAACTAGTTTATGTGATCCAAATGAAGGCTAATGAGACTGAAATCAAGCTACTAAACCAACTAGAACTCAATTAAGCTATAGGATTAAAAAGTGACTGAAATTGAACTTAAAACTTCACAACTGAACACAAAAGTACAAGAACAAGCTACAATACACTAGGATCACTTAATGAACAACTACTAATCAAATAGAACAGGCAGCCATCAGCTTTACACTAGAAAATGAAGCAGGCAAGAACTGTTTAGAGGAATTTAAAAACAGAAGCATGAAACCTATTGTAGTTATCCTTTGGGTAGAAGAGGAGCGCTGAGCTCTCTTGCCCTAGTGATACCACCACCTATCACTAGCTATCAACTCAAATCAATCACCAAAACAGCTACAATCATCATTCTGCCATGAAAAACTTCAAGAACAATGGAAAGGACTGAAATTCTGATCAAACAGCAACAATTCTTCAACAAAATCAGTTATGATCAATGTATGATCATAACAAACTTCAAACAGCAACAATGGAATCCAATAACAGCAAGAAAGTAGCAGGAATTGAAGAACAATATTTGGCGGGAAAACTGGAATTTGAATTTTTATTGCTGAATTCAGTTACAAATGTAGTTACAAGGGTTCTAACTAACTAACAAACTCAAGAGGTTGTCAGTCTCTTGAGTTGTTAGGTGAAAAGGAGGGAAAAAGAAGAAAAGGAAATTTGAGAGAACTAGGTGTTTTCTGAAAATTAACTACTTCTGAAAATGAAAAACAAGTGGTGTATTTATAGGCTAGACTTGAGAGTTTGTTGGAGATGTGACGTGTTCAGGCCAATCAATGCTTGACACGTGGAAGAATTCTGCATATCCATTTTGAAGGTGATGAACATGAATTGGGGATTTTTGATCCAATGAATTATATGCTAATTAAGTTGCACCATTGGATTCGTCTCATCAAAACGAGCAAGATTGATGTTTTGATCTTCTTCTGAAATGCACTCTATCAAAAACGCGATCCTGGAAAAATATTTAGTTGAAGGAGAGATACACGTGGCAGCTTCTTATTGGTGGAAAAAGTATCACGTGGATTGCACTGTTATGATTGGGTTATTAAATGTGGCGGCTTGAGTGGGATTTAAATGCTCAATCCGTGTGAACTGATTCCTTGTCTCTGATTGGTTAATAGCCCTTTCACTTGGATTAAACATGAATAACTTTCCAAACTTGGCAATTTAAGTCCCTTAACTTGGCAGATTTCTCTTTTAGGCTAGAAACTTCATTTCTTTGACAATTTTGGCCCTTCAACTTTGATTCTTCAACAAATTGACCCTTTGACTTGATTGACTTTGTAGTTTGACCAGGTTTGACTTGGATCTTGACTTTGCAGTATTTGCACTTTAAGTCCCTCAACTTTCAAGACTTGTCAAGATAGGTCCTTGAGCTTTGAAAACTTGTCACTTGTGATCCTTCCTTGTCTTTTTCATCCTTTTGAGCTTGGTTTTTCCTTGTTTGCTTGAAATTGTATCCTTTTACCTACATAAGATCACACAAACACAAACATACCACATAACACTGCTTTTTACAAGATAAATGGGTATTTTGCTTCATGTTTTAGGGTTATTTGTTGATAAAAGGATATGAGTTTAAGCTCATATCAAATTCCCCTACACTTGAGCATTGCCATGTCCTCATGCAATATTATCTTTCAAGGCTTAAAAATTTACATTTCCCTCATAATTAATCCACCTTGGCCATATGAGATGCATCTATACTACTCTAAACTAAATGATGCATGATTTTGACTTTTAACAATGCAATGGATTAAAATACAATTCTATCTATATCTTTTTGATTTTTCTTGAAAAGGTTTTGATGGAAATAACTCATAAAGAACTCAATGACTTGGATTAGGGCTTGGGTACCATGGACACTTATCACCCTCAAGTTTCACTTTCCCCATACCAAGCTAGTAAATGGAATCATTGCATTCACAAGTAAAAAGTGCATCAACTTATTCATGACAATTAAATGTGGAACCGGTTATTATTTGAGCAAATTGCTTGTGAGCAAATTTGTCATTATTAAAGTGTGAAATATAAGAAATGTAAAATCCAAAAATAAGGAAGGACGGTTTTAATCCTAAGTAATCTTCTCATCCATTACTTGAAAAACCGCTCACAATTAATATAAGTCCGTATTAAGAGTAATAAGTCATTCGCCTTATGTGTAAAATCCTCATGTCATGCTTTCATAAGTAACTACACACTCGCTAAGGAAAGAAAAATAAAACTCACGCAATAATTTACATCCGCATCTTTTTGAGATTTTGGATCTTCAACCCCGCAACCCGTCAAGGTAATATTGGATTGGAGCAATCTATTGAATCCCCGCAACCCGTCAAGGTAATATTGGAACTCAATAGTCACTATAATTAACACCACACTGCCCCTCTTGGGAGTCTTGCATTATTTTTTTTTTTCTTTTTCTTTTTTTTTTCTAGCCACTCATTTTTTTTCATAAGCCGCTCTTATTTTTCTTTATTCCTCTCCAAAAAAATTTGCAAAGAAGAAAAGGAAAAACACCCGCTAAATATGGAGCATGACACAATTTTAGTACACATAAAACGTGCTAACTTAGAATCTTAAGACGTACTCATATCAACCATAAATGATTAGCCAAAAATGCATAAGAGATTACGAACCAATTAAAACCGTACTTGATTATTTATTAACAATTATATACAAGCGAAGAAAATAGAGATAAAGAAGAGAAGGGTTTAGCCACAAGTAATTGCCATGAAGTCTATCTAGCCCTTTTATACTTGCTTCAACTCTATCATTTCCCATTCTCCACAAATTTAAAATTTCAAAGAATGAAATTGGTGGAAGCTTAGCCTAATAGACCAATGAAGGACTACATGGTTAAGGATACTAGCTAGAGAATGCTAAAATAAGCAAACTCGGGTTGAGTCAAAATATCCATGGCGGGCCTAATATGTCAAAGAAGTCTAAATTTGTTAAAACCATGTTTTATTATATTTTTTTCCTTTTTATATTTTTTTGATGCAAAATAAGAGAAGAAATATATACAATGCAAATGTGTTATGCAAATGAAAAATGATTGATGCAAAAATTATGAATGCATATTTTTGTGGCCAAAGTAGATCAAAAATTTGAAAAATGTTGAAAATCCAATTTTCCATGTTATCATGCAAGACAATGACAAGTTTTAGGTAAGGTCACTTCGATAGAAGACCCCCCTACACTTAAGCTAAACATTGTCCTCAATGTTTAAGAGCATGGAAGTATAAAAACTTCCCCTACACTTATGACAATGAATAGACTTTGCTTAACCCAAGTTAAGGAAAGGACTACTATTAGTGAAATCAAGTTTAAGCACAACGTGTCAATGAAAAATCACTAAAGTAACGAAGTGAACCGGATACAAGGGCCTCCTCCATAAGCTCCAAAGCATGAGATGAGTGAGCAACCCTACAAACAAACATGAAGACAAAAGAAGGTCTCCCCTACACTTATCTCCAAATCTATGCCCTTATTTCTAACCTACAACACTCTAACCTAGTTATACGATGCTTGAGTTAATGAGTCTCTAGCTCGACTCGTCCCTCAATGAATTAATTCATGGGGAAAATGGGGACCTCTTGGACCATTTCAACGGAAATGTCCTCCCCAAAGTAATGCTTAACACGGTGACCATTCACTTTAAAATTTGGACCATCGGGTTGGGACAACTCAAGAGTTCCATATGGAAACACTTGAGCAATAGTGAATGGACCGGACCATCTCGACTTAAGCTTGCCCGCAAAAAGCTTCAATCTTGAGTTAAAGAGGAGAACCGGCTCTCCAACTTTGAACTCACGATTCTTAATCTTAGCATCATGCAATTTCTTAGTTTTTTCCTTATATAACAAAGAATTCTCATAGGCATTGGCTCTCAACTCATCCATCTCATTGATTTGATCTTTCCTATGTGAACCGGCTTGGTTTAAATCAAAGTTAGCCCACTTGAGAGCCCAAGATGCCTTATGTTCTAACTCAAATGGAAGGTGGCACGCTTTTCCATAGACAAGCCTATAAGGAGTACAACCAATTGGTGTCTTAAAAGCCGTCCTAAACGCCCACAAAGCATCATCAAGCTTATCCGACCAAGAAGCTCTATGCTCTCCCACCGTTCTCTCTAAAATTCTCTTTAAACCACGATTTGTGACCTCGGTTTGACCATTTGTTTGAGGATGATACGCGGTAGAAAGTCTATGATTCACTCCATATTTCTTCATAACTCTCGTGAATTGATCATTACAAAAGTGCGTACCACGATCACTTATGATGGCCCGAGGTACACCAAATCTAGCAAACAATTGTTTCAAGAACTTTACAACCACTCTAGCATCATTAGTAGGTAAGGCTTTAGCCTCCACCCACTTGGACACATAATCCACCGCCACAAGTATATACTTGTTTCCCTTAGAGGATGGAAAAGGTCCCATGAAATCTATTCCCCATACATCAAATATCTCACACTCTTGGATAAAATTTTGTGGCATCTCATCACGTTGTGTAATTTTTCCTTGTCTTTGACAAACATCACAAAATTTCACCATCTCTTGGGCATCCTTGTAAATGGAAGGCCAATAGTAACCCGAATCAAAGACTTTCTTGGCGGTGTAGTTAGGCCCAAAATGTCCACCCGTAGGTCCTTTATGACATGCCTCTAAGATTTTAAATGCCTCGGGCCCATCTACACACCGTCTAATGATTTGGTCCGCACATTGCCTAAAAAGATATGGATCATCCCAAAAGTAATACTTAACTTCCTTAAGAAACTTTTTCTTTTGTTGGTAAGTAAGACCCTCAATAAGCACATTGCCCACAAGATAGTTTGCAATATCCGCAAACCAAGGTGTGGCATCCTCTTGGGAAGAGATAGACATGAGCTCCTCTAATGGAAAGGATTCATTGATTTCTTGATGTGGGAAATCTCCTTGAAAAGGATGCTCAAGTCTACTCAAATGATCCGCCGCTAAATTCTCGGCCCCTTTTTTATCACGAATCTCTATCTTAAACTCTTGAAGCAACAAAACCCATCTCAAAAGCCTAGGCTTAGCATCTTGTTTTGTCATAAGATACTTGAGAGCGGAATGATCCGTATACACTATGGTCTTGGAAAGCACAAGATATGGTCTAAACTTCTCAAAAGCATATACTATAGCAAGCAACTCTTTTTCCGTGGTAGTGTAATGAAGTTGTGCACCGGTCATGGTTTTACTCGCATAGTGTATAGGTTGGAAATGCTTATTAACTCTTTGTCCTAAGACGGCCCCCACCGCATAATCACTAGCGTCACACATAAGCTCAAAAGGTAATTCCCAATTTGGAGAAACCAAAACGGGAGCCTTAGTCAATTTTTCCTTAAGTGTCTCAAAAGATTCTAAACAAGCTTGGTCAAAAATGAAAGGAGCCTCTTTCTCCAAGAGATGAGTCATCGGTCTAGCTATCTTAGGTGGCGCGAAGCACTTAAGTACCTATTGACCCTTAGATGGCATTTTATAGCACATCGCCTTTCTATTCACTTAAATGTTCGTATTCTTCGAATTATTGCTTATTGAGAGTATTTATCTATTCTTGCTTTATTTTGTTTGATCGATACGCGTGTCAAGGACCGGAGCGCCCCTCAACACGGTGTATTGCCTCGGCAATACTTATGGAAGATATGTAGATTGATTGTTCTTATACGTATACGTATTTACTTATAATAATATATGGAAAATATTTTTGTATTTATGAGTTTTTTAAAGGAAAATACTATATGTACATAAAAACCGAGAGAATCCAATAATATATATTTTTGGGTGCAATCTCTTAGGAAAAAGATTGCTTTTTGGATTTTTTAATTTTTTTGGTCAATTCTTTAGGAAAAGAATTGTTTTGTTAATTTTTAGTTTTTATATATTTTTATATTTTTGATTTTTTATTTGTTTTTGATTTATGATACGTAAAAATAACGTTCACAAAGTGAACGGATCCCAAAAGCCAATGAAAACCGTCAATCGATAGTCTCTCGTGTAGTCAAAGAACCGGCAGCGGCGCCATTTGAAATGTGTATAATACAAGTTCGTTTTCTCAGTTCTTAACTAATAGAAAGTCCAATCAATATCAAATTTTTAATTGTTTTTGGTTGTTCAAGCTTGCTTGGTAATCTATTGCTAATTCAAACAACACTAAGTAAAAATGAAAAATATAAACCTATTTATACGTAAAACAAATTGCAAATTCCAAATTTTATTCAAGTAAAATATTAAAATGCAAAATTTAAAAGTATAAGGACTAAAAATGTAATTTAGTTAACTACAAGGACTAAACTTGTAAAAATTCTAACAAACTAACCAAATTTAACAAACTAACAAACTTCTAAAACTGAAATGTAACAAACTAACAAATCCAGGGACTAACTTTTGCAAATTCCACAAAATTAGAAAGATTAGCTAGGTTTAGAACTTTAATAGAACTCTAGGGACTAAAATGCAATTTTTGAAAATGTTTAAACCAAAAACGGGCTTATCACTTGCATAAGCTGGAACTGGCTTATTTCTGAACCAAAATTAATGAGACAACTTGCAAACAACTTCTAATTCAGATTAAGAAACGTGTATTCAAGGAATTAGCCTAAAAGTCAAAGATAAGCAAAAGAGAGCTTATTAATAAGCTCAAAATAAGCTACAGAAAAATCCAAACATCCACAACTTGATTTTTGTAAAGAAAATGAATAAGCACTTGATATAAAGCAGGGGAAATCAAACTAGAACAAATTTCATCCACTAATAAGCAAGATATCTGAAAATAAGCTCAAATGAGCTTATGTTGACCAAAACGTTGACCAGATTTTTGAAAAAGCTCAAATTCTCAAAACTTGATATTCAACACTTACTGATCAGATTTGTGAAAGAAAATAAGGACTTTTATGAAGTGGATTATTAGAACTAGGAAATCAGAATGCAAATCACATCAGAGAATGTAATTTGCTCAGGTCTTAACTAATAAGCTATTTTCTAGCTTATTTCTTGATACTGTAGAGTTTCCTCCTAGATACTAAAAGATTATGATGTAAGCTTTAACTAGAGACTGGTTTGAGCAATTTTGAACAAGTAATGAAGGAGAAATAAGCACTTGAATTTGGCAAGTTCATGAACTAAAACTGAAAACTAATATGACCCAAAGTTTTTATCAACCAATTGCCTTTTTGACTTTTATTCTGACTTACAAAAGGCTCAAAAACACTTGTTAACTTCTAAGGACTGCAAATGAACACTTAAACACCACTTAACAAAACTTGAAATCTGATTTAACACTAGTCCCAAACACACCTTAACTGATTTTTATCAATCTATTACAAAGGATTATTGAGTTCTGATTAAGACTGGACAAAGAGCATTAGCAAACTAGTTTATGTGATCCAAATGAAGGCTAATGAGACTGAAATCAAGCTACTAAACCAACTAGAACTCAATTAAGCTATAGGATTAAAAAGTGACTGAAATTGAACTTAAAACTTCACAACTGAACACAAAAGTACAAGAACAAGCTACAATACACTAGGATCACTTAATGAACAACTACTAATCAAATAGAACAGGCAGCCATCAGCTTTACACTAGAAAATGAAGCAGGCAAGAACTGTTTAGAGGAATTTAAAAACAGAAGCATGAAACCTATTGTAGTTATCCTTTGGGTAGAAGAGGAGCGCTGAGCTCTCTTGCCCTAGTGATACCACCACCTATCACTAGCTATCAACTCAAATCAATCACCAAAACAGCTACAATCATCATTCTGCCATGAAAAACTTCAAGAACAATGGAAAGGACTGAAATTCTGATCAAACAGCAACAATTCTTCAACAAAATCAGTTATGATCAATGTATGATCATAACAAACTTCAAACAGCAACAATGGAATCCAATAACAGCAAGAAAGTAGCAGGAATTGAAGAACAATATTTGGCGGGAAAACTGGAATTTGAATTTTTATTGCTGAATTCAGTTACAAATGTAGTTACAAGGGTTCTAACTAACTAACAAACTCAAGAGGTTGTCAGTCTCTTGAGTTGTTAGGTGAAAAGGAGGGAAAAAGAAGAAAAGGAAATTTGAGAGAACTAGGTGTTTTCTGAAAATTAACTACTTCTGAAAATGAAAAACAAGTGGTGTATTTATAGGCTAGACTTGAGAGTTTGTTGGAGATGTGACGTGTTCAGGCCAATCAATGCTTGACACGTGGAAGAATTCTGCATATCCATTTTGAAGGTGATGAACATGAATTGGGGATTTTTGATCCAATGAATTATATGCTAATTAAGTTGCACCATTGGATTCGTCTCATCAAAACGAGCAAGATTGATGTTTTGATCTTCTTCTGAAATGCACTCTATCAAAAACGCGATCCTGGAAAAATATTTAGTTGAAGGAGAGATACACGTGGCAGCTTCTTATTGGTGGAAAAAGTATCACGTGGATTGCACTGTTATGATTGGGTTATTAAATGTGGCGGCTTGAGTGGGATTTAAATGCTCAATCCGTGTGAACTGATTCCTTGTCTCTGATTGGTTAATAGCCCTTTCACTTGGATTAAACATGAATAACTTTCCAAACTTGGCAATTTAAGTCCCTTAACTTGGCAGATTTCTCTTTTAGGCTAGAAACTTCATTTCTTTGACAATTTTGGCCCTTCAACTTTGATTCTTCAACAAATTGACCCTTTGACTTGATTGACTTTGTAGTTTGACCAGGTTTGACTTGGATCTTGACTTTGCAGTATTTGCACTTTAAGTCCCTCAACTTTCAAGACTTGTCAAGATAGGTCCTTGAGCTTTGAAAACTTGTCACTTGTGATCCTTCCTTGTCTTTTTCATCCTTTTGAGCTTGGTTTTTCCTTGTTTGCTTGAAATTGTATCCTTTTACCTACATAAGATCACACAAACACAAACATACCACATAACACTGCTTTTTACAAGATAAATGGGTATTTTGCTTCATGTTTTAGGGTTATTTGTTGATAAAAGGATATGAGTTTAAGCTCATATCAATGGACCATTTGTAATGTGTCCTAACTATCGCGAGCATTATAAGCTAATCATTAAGAACCATTATCTGTTCCGAGAACAGATGACTTGTTTAATCGACACTAGTTGTGTACTTGTGGAATGACTGAGGATTAAGTTATCAACACAACTCATCGTGAATGAAAAGATCTTGAGATTCTTTCTTATTATTATGGATGGTTCATCGATTTTTTTCAAACGTAACGAGAAAATATTTTGGGTATGGAATCGTTTGTGAGCACCCTATAATATCTTTTGGGTATGGATCCGTGTGTGAGCACCATCTGATGACGAAAATATTGTTCGATATGCATCTATGCAATCAAGATCGTGAACATCCTTTAACTTGCAAACTTTCCTTTGACTGGACTTATTTGAAAATTTTATCAAATATTCTTATTTATCATGGCTTGACTATTTAACAAGCATGATTTAACTTGATTGAACTTAATTGATTTGGCGTGGCTTGGATATTTTGTAAGCATGTCGTAATGTGATTATATGTGCCTAATGATGGCTTTTGTATTTGATTTGGATCATAGTTCCTCTGATCGAGTAATGTATACTCCGAACGATTTCCGTGTCGATGAATTCACTTTTGAGGAAATAAGTTTGCATGTTCGAGATCAATGCAATTAGATGATTTTGTATGACTAGTACTAATTACCTCGTCTTGATTATTTTGCAATGTTTCGATGGACTTATGTGTGATCCATGCGATTTTCTTTTACGACATAACTGTTTTTTTATCAATCGTTCAAAAAAATTAAAAAAAGAAATTGTTTTTATCAGACCCGTGGACGATATGTGTTTTAGTTTGATCGATGTGATCACCAATTGTTTTGAATTGATTGTTGCATTGGATATTTTCCAAATGCGCCCACTTCTTTCGACTCATCACTTGTCATTAGGACTTTTTCAAACTTATATCGACTGCCACATGTTTGATAAGCTAGTAGCAATGTACCTTGAAGCACTTCTATAATTCACGACTTGTTAAGTTTTCTCTTCGAATGGATTATTCTTCGAGTGATGTATTATCCTCTCCTTATAAGGATTGAAGCATCATTCAAACCCTTCATTTTTGCCCGTTATGCATAATCGTTGCTTTGATTTTGCTCATTTAACATTCGTTAGAAACCTCAGCGATGACTTGTCTATCTCTCACCTCTTTGCCCTTTAACCAAAGACTATTGAGACGAATTAAGGGCTGGGACATCTCTTCCTAAAAAGGTAGATAATGTAGTAACCCGCACTTTATAATAAACATTTAGACCGAGTTCTAATACTATTTCTAATATTCAGACCAATATTTATTAATCGACTTTTATTTGTCATGATCATTTTGCGAATAATATTGAGTTCTCGGCTAACCGGCAAGGTTAAGGATTTAACGTATCGAATTATATGTGTCATTTATTATTTATCGGCAAAGTCTATGTTCGTCATCGACCGTAAATATCCTTCTAATGACATATAAATAGTTTCTATTGTATTCGTTTTAATTTATCATTTAACGAGCATTCTTCATAATTTACGTTAAACCATTTGGTGTCATTCGTTTATATGACTTGTTAATGTTTATTAAATTATAAGTTGCCGTTTATTTATTAAAATATCAGTGTGATCCGAATGTCGATGTTTTTATTTTATATCGAGAGTTTACTTTTCGTGTTCTACGTGTATTTTTCAAATCGCGTAAATTTTAAAATATCGGACGTCGATAATACCCGCTTTTACTAATTATGAGACAAGACTAATATATATATTCTCACCCATCCAAAATAGCACACGCCTCATACTACAAGATCCAGATGTCTTTGTTCTTCGACAGCTGTGCAATTAAATTTGTGTGTCTTGGTACTAGACTTACTAAAGTCATAAAAATTTCTTAAATATCTCAAAAGTAATAAAAAGAAAAAGATGTACTCGTTCTTTATTTTCTTGCTGTGCCGTGAATCTACAAAATCAAAAACACACTCCATATTGAATTTTACTAGATTTTCTTTAATAAAGAATAAAGACATATAGTATGTAACACCCCCAAATTTATACAACTCAGTACAGCGGAAGACTAGTTGGTGTTACGGGATAGCACATTACTCACATCATAAACAACGCATAAAAATCGCGTCGTTTAATAATAAATCATTTCCATTCATAGATATCAAAATTACATCGGTCCCAAGTCATATTATTTCGTACAAAGTTTTACAAAGCATTTGAATGGAAAAATATAGTTTAGGTGCGGGCCATGAATTCTTGTTGTCTTCCCGAGAATTACCTTCAAGTACCTGAGATAAAACATGTTAAAAGAAAAGGTCAGCGATAACGCCGAGTGAATTCATAGATTTTAGTAAATTCCATCAATATAACTTTGGTATAAAATTAGTACCAAAAATCAATTCGTACAAATCATTGTAATAGGCCGTAAAATAGCCAAAATCATTTTATACAAATCTTTGTAATGGGCCATAAAATAGCCAAAGTCATTTTATACAAATCCTTATCGAAAATCATAATATAGGCATTTGCCTTAAAAATCATTATACGAGCCAATGTCGCAAAAATATCATACAATACGTCTTATAACGTTGTATGAAAATCAAATAAAAACCGTTATATGAATATGGTTATGAAAACCAAAATACAAACATAATATCAATAGTATGACCCTGTATTGCTAGTCAGGCAATACATCGCAATTCGAAGCGTCTAATAGTATTTCAGTGATTTGGATTATTATAAGCCGCATGACATTGTTACCTTACTAAACCAACAACGGGTAGCTAACCCGATACCAATTTTGCCCATCTAAAGTAGCGTGTCGTCACAAAGGTCACGCTATGGAAATCTTCTCATACATAAATTCGCTTACCAATCAATGTGGCACGACGGGGATCAACCGTCAAGGCGCGAACTGGGGTGATCGTCCCCAAATAGTACTATTAAATGCATAAGCGTCTACCAACTCCCGGTAGTTCACAATTCATGCTAATGGGACTTTTAGTGACATAACCTAACTTTAATAATCCATTTTATCTCATCTATCGGGTCCATTCATCATTTATCGGGTCATACAATCGGGTCATTCAATCATTCGGGTCCAAAATCAATAAACAAACAATCGGGACAAATGGTGTCCTATTTTATAAAACTAACATGTTATCTCCCTCGCGGGTTTATAAAACATTTATAAAAACATTTAAAAGAGTGCGAGGCTATGAACTCACGTTGATGTGGGAAGGCGGGTTATCGGCAATTCGGACGTACGGTACGTGCTTCAATCACGAAAACCTAGACAAATAATAATCGGTCTTAGACTCATGTCCAATGACTTTACAAAAATAACAATTATGTATACATATGATGATTTTATATACATGATGATCAAGTGGGTTTACATGTTCTCGTTTACTCATTTTAGTGTTATATGTCGATAACTTTTATACTAGTTTTCTCGTTTTACCTATTTACGTGTTTTAGGTCCAATAAGCCTATTATAAGTTATTTAACTTATTTTAATCCATTTTGTACCTATATTATCAGTATGTATACTTTCCAAGTTGAGCCTAAATGGGTTAAGTCCAATAGATTCTTTTTACAAGTTTTTATCCTATTTAGTCCATTTATTAGTCCATTATGTTTATTTAACTTGTTAATGTCCGTATGCCCTATAGTTCGGGTTTTATCGGTTTTTACTTGTTATACATGTTTATATATCAGTATATAAGTTTTATAAGGTTTACATTAGACGGGTACAACCGTCTAAGTTTTATTTAACAAAAACGTTAATTTTACGGCAATAGCCGAAAAAGTCGTAAAAATCATATTTATAGTTTTTATTACTTATAAACATTATTTCACCACCATTTATATAATTTATCCATTTGATTAACCTTATATATATATTTGTATAAATAAGTTTTATAAGTTAGTGGGTTTTTATTTTACATTTTATATATTAAAATGTGAGTGCTTATATAATAGTATTATTCTTTAATTTCCAAAAATCTGATTTTTAACTTCATCTTCACCAAAACTGCCATATCTTGAGTTCTACATGGAGATAGAAGCTCAAATTTTTATCACATAAACTACATGATATGTTCTACATTTAACTCCTCTATAGCTACTGTTGAATCATCTTTTAAGTATTTTCTAAAAATCGTCCAAAACAGTAACTTCAGATTTATACCCTAAACTTGTTTTGATCATATCTCACTCATTATTTTGATTCCATTGCATGGCCAACTCTCACATGTGTACAAGACCCATAGATTACTGTAAATCCATTTTACTTCATCATTTTATCAGTTCACCACTTGGTCCTTTACTGTTTTATACAGCCATGCAAATTAATCAAGATTTTAACCTTGTTTCTTATAGTTTTTCACCTTTTTATCCATGATTATCAACAACAAATCCCCACATAACATTTTTATCATCATATAATCATCATAAATATATACAATAGGAAATAAAATACATGTTTACATAATGAAAATATTTAGAAGATGAGGAGGACAATCTTTATACCACCAACTTGATGTAGGTTATGAGTTTGACATGGTTTTTGATGGAGAAACTTGTAGACAACTATGACCATCTTCAAGACCACCATGCTCCATGAAAACCTTGTGGAAAATCAGCCCTCCTACTCCATGAAAACTCCTCCTTGGATGTTATAAGCACCACCAATCTTCATCTTTTTGAATGGAGATTAACATATGTTAATCATAACATATGTTTTGTGGTTAAATTTGGATCAATTGGGGTGTTTTGTTGAGAAAATGGGACGACAAAGAGAGAGTAGAGAGAGTTTTGATGGTTGTTTGCATGTTGCAAATGAAAACCATGGTTTGTGTTTGTGGTTTTGTTAGGAGAAAGCTTCAAATGGAAGCTAAAGTTGGACAAGTGTTAACTTAACTAGCAAAGTGTGGTGTGGTGATGTTGTGTGCCGTCCATAATAAGCTAGTGGGGTGGGACAATGTATTTTGTCCCATCTCACTAGTTTACGGGTATTCCTCGATTCTAGTTTCCTCGATTTGCGTGCCCTCGGGTCGTTTTACGAAAAACGTTTTTATAAATTATGAATCACCGTCACAAAACGAATCCAATAAAAATTGTTTCATCAAAAACGGAGTTCGAAAACGTAAATACGTAATCCTAAGGTTTCCGGTTTAGTCGTAAAGGACGTTAAAATAAAATCGTAAGTCCTAATCTCTTCTCGTAAATTTGTGAGTTTATGAACCAACACAAATTTAAAACTCCAAAATAGTATTCACGGATAAATTTATTTTCTGAAATGTCGGACTGTCACCAAAGACGGTGTATGTAAACGTAAGCACGTAACGTTGAATCCTCCGGTTTAGACGTAGTCGATGCTACTCCAAGACGTAAATCCAAATTTCTTCCCAAAAATAAGTGAGTTCATATTGTAACATTAAAATAATGTTTTTAAATAATATTTGAGAATAAAATATCAATCGTAAATTGACGGATTGTCACAGCATTTACCCCTAAACAGGATCTTTGTCCTCAAAGATCATCTTACCTTACTACTCGCTTCTTATAGAGTTAAAGCCATGTGGGTATTTCCTCCACATTCGGTCTTTTTTCACAAGTTCAATTACAATATGCGAGTTTTATCAAACATAACTACGGAAATAAGATCAGGCTTAATGTTGACTTACTTTCTCTATCCATGATGTTCACGGGTTTCTGATGAATGCAACTTTTCGCCGATCTAAGCTCTACTAAGAATAATCAGAATTTCACTTGATAGATATTCCATCAAGTGCGATTTACGAAACATAATTCACGCAGTCCTTGAAGTCCTAGGGTAGATCCAGCTTATATGCCTTTCAATCCCGACTTTCACATCATCTTAATGGTCCCATACAACGGGGACTTATATCCCATGATTTGTCAGATCATGAATTCATTTTTCCAAGGTTAAAAATTGTGGCATAACTTCGCTACCCATTTGGCACTTCAAGATCTACTTTTCATATTCACATAACCTCTTGCCTACTATCGGCAGTCAATAATCAGATCCTAATTTCAACAATCATTTCAGATCTCGCGGGTCGGGTATTTTGCAAGGATAGGTTTGCCATCATAGGAAACCTTAAACCTAAAAGACATGTCCAACTCACAATGGGTGTATGTCGGATGTCTTCATATCAACTTCTGCTTACAGATGCTCTAATATTTAGATCCTAACAAGATTTGATCTCAATCCTAATACGATGATTATCAATGATAATCTCTCCAAAGGAAAACGATTATCCGGTCTATTACCAAAGATCATTCATTTAAACAGAAAATAGCACTTATATTACTCTGTATCGTTACTTTACCTCGTCCCTTCGATTTGGGGTGGTACATAGTACTCTCATCAAGGTTCGTTCTCAATGATTTCTGAGCAAATCTCTAGAAATTCGATGCGAAGTGAGGATCTTGATATAGATGTTTGATACAAGCATACTATGTTTACATAACTCTTTTGCATTTATCATTAATCGGAATGATATTAGCAGATTTGGTCAGTCTGTCGACGATGACCCAAATCGAATCAAATTCAGATGATGACCTTTGCAATAGCTAGACGTTTACTAATGTATGAGGCGATCTCTGCCTTCATAATTGCCATTAGTACAACTTCTTCAGACAAAGATGCTCTTAGTCATAAAATGACATAAATAGAATACTTATACTTACAAATTCCAACATACTATATCTCACAATCTCCATATTTAAACAATCACAAATGGACTTTAAAATATTTAACGTCATCGGCTTCTCAATTTTTAATGGTTCACATTAGCCGCGAATCCCTTTTATAATCTATATTATCCTTTTTACAAACATCGTTTATTTTTATATTGTTCGGCAATTTATTTTGCACGTTCATTATTAGGAAATATATCCTATTTGGTTCTTTATCCTTTTTATATAATACGTCAGTATCTATATTCACTTCTCATGATGATATAATTATCATGTCCATATTTATTCAAAAATTATTTCTTCACATTTTCTGAGTTTTAGTTTCTTCTCAACTACCATCTTTATCCGTTTTACTCAATCCGACGTCTAAAGCGTCGATAATTATTATATGCAAAATAACAAAAATTATTTAATTTTTATGAAACGTAACGTAAAAATTTTAAATTTCTTAGTTCGACCAATTATATAAAATGTTCAAAAATAATTTGAATTTAATTAACAAGATTTTTGTTGAATTATCGAAAATAATTAATAAGATTCGTAAACGTTTGAAAAATCTTTGGTTATATTTTGGTCAAAGTTTTCTTAGTTGAAAAGCAAAAATTGTCGTTTCAATTTCAAGTTTTGGTTTAAATGGGTTTCCTCAACCCTTCTTAGGTTATCTAGAAGTATACACAAACATTTACCCCTAAACAGAAGTTTAGTTAAATGGTTCTAATTTTTGAAAAGTCAGTATAGCTTCCATTATTTATTAATCACACGGTTTAATCATGTAAAGAATTAAGTCTTAAGTCTTACGTTAAATATTTGAGGTACATGTTTTCATTGTTCGGCCAATTCAGGACAATCTATAAATAATTATTGACTCATTCTTATTCTTATAAACAAACATATAATCCTTAATGATCACGAGCATGAATTTATCAAGTTACTGCCTTCACACGTGATTCACCAAATTTATGAATGCTACATGTGTATTAGTCAATCCAAACGACATCACGTGGAACTCATAGTGTTCATTACAAGCACCGGATGTAGTGATTGGAATAGATAATCTCTTTCGCAGATGCGAAGTTGATGATAACCATGCTATGGATGAAATTTGCTAGAACCTTGTAAATGATCAAACAATTCTTCCATTTCAAGTTATGGATATCGTTTTCGATTGTCAATTTACTCAGTCACAGTAATCTATAAATATAAGGAAAGATAACACCATAGCTCTTCAGGATGAAAGGCTTGGTATAATAAAAATCTTTCTCTGACAACTTTCTCAGTTGTACGGTAATTCTTTAAATTCAGATGGTGCTGACGCACATTGCACAAGCCACAGGTGCAGCACCGGGAATATGATCAATACCAATTTCAACTTGCCTTAATGGCAAAAGTCTAGGTAATTCATCAAAAAATACCTCCTAAGGTTTTAGATAACATAAACATCTTTTAATAAGTTCATATTAGGTTCTTCTAGATTACAATATCTATAACTTAGTTCATAACCAATCACAATATAACCTCAAGTCTAAATACAGGATATGATCATCCGTCAAGAATTATTTAGTTCACTTTTGATAATCAACATCTTATCTTTTAGGGAGTTCTACTCGAGTTCCCATCAATTAAGACAATGTCGTCATGTCATAATCAATCAATCCATTCTACCGGCATTATCAACCTTTCAGTTTCATTGCCGTCGATAAGATGTGAACTTCTCAAAAGACTAATAATAACTCATAATCCTTCACAAATTCAAGGATACATGGAGACACAACTACCATTAAAAGAGTAAGGTCAACGCATAATCTATACGAGAGAATTTCAAATCAGATACAGACGAAAACATTTAACGAATATGAATATATCCCATGTTTTCATAATTTGAGTACGCATTCGAAAGCTCCTCGGACCGTTACCCAGGTCATTCAAATGAAATCAAATCATAAGAAATGATAAGAACGTCAATACATCCAGTCGGGTATCAACACTCGGTAATCATATACTTTTCCTAAGAATCTCACTACGATAGAATTGGATAAGAAAGAATTGTCAATTGTCAAATAAGACAATTTCCACAGATGAGTAAATTCGACTCAGAAGAATAGATGGCACGGGCACATATGTAGATGTCTCTAACATTATGTCCCTATTTTTCACTTCTTGCAGATCTCTTTAAAATTTTAATCTTTCACAATCTTCAAAGAAAATGTAGTGTTTATTCATTAGTTTTATGGTGACTACTAATCAGTCTTGCATAGTCCATTCCAAATTGTATGTAGGCGCGCAACTATATACAATTTCAAGATTAACGATGCAATACTCAGTTCGTCAAAATTTTATCATCATGTTTATAGTAAAAACATTTTCATGCTTAATTCTTAAATAAGAATCAAAAATAAATTTACAAAGAATTTCTTTGTTATGGAAATAATTAAGTTTCCAAAGCGTCTCATAAACAACTTCATTCTGATATCAATCACTTATAAATCTTACTTTGAATAATCCTTATTGTGATGAAAATTCAATTTTTCTCAAGGAATACTGTTTTATCTTTTATAAAAACAATGAGTGATCTGCAAAAGAGTGATGAAAGCTTGTTCACCAAGAATTAACTACAATATGATAGGAAATGAGCTTAGCCAATTAATCACGAGGTTCATGATCTCGATGGCACTCAAAAGAATAATTCACAACGTAACTCAATCAATATGAGTACTTGTTCAATGGTTGCATCACTAATGCGAACATTAGAATGAAGCAAGAAAAGATAGATAATATCGATACATGTAGAGTTTAGCAATCAAAGGTAGTCTTTTTCATTAATCACAAACAAGTCAAAATTGTACCGTAACACGTTACGTGTCACTATGTCATACAATTCTCAGAACTCATCCTACCAACTGATGTCTCAGTTGAGTTAGGGATTTTTTTTAAAAAAAATACCACAATGAATACTAATCTACAAGAGTCATTAGGTGTTCCATATGTCCCGGAAGATCCATTGGTCCCAATTCAGAAGAAGATTTCTTCAATTTATTTCTCGGACTCTGGGCATCCTCATTAGTGGACAATGGTCTAGGAACAACCCTTAACACGAACCTACAATCATTTAAAACCTCATAATTCAATCAAAGGACTTAACGACTTCCTCTTATCAATCTTATATTCCATATAGGTTAAGTTTCACTTTATTCAAGTTTTAACCAATTTTATACTCAATTCAATATCCTACCTCATATTCCAATACTTACAACCTTATTCTTCGGCCTTGTAAAGGCAATACAATCTCAATATAAATCAACACTTAATTTCCAATCATATTAGTTCTTACAACAACAATTATCAACTGAGTCATTAATATGAAATGACTTGATCATTCAACTAGACTTCTCGGAAAGGTATTAGTGGCATGAGGCTTTTGGGTAATGGTTCCAATTACAGCCTCAAGTGCGACATTCACCCTTTCGATTTTAATTTAAGAATTGGATGACAACGAATCAGATGACATCTTTCTAGGTGGTAACGTTTTGTCAAACTCCACTCTATAAGGAAAGATCGTCATGATATTGATATCAGATTTAATCTCGCCAATTCTTTTTCAATATCACAATCAACTACTATCTACATTTCTACGAATATCAACCATTTGTTGGGATCATAAATATCCACGACTTGGTTTAGATCTAGGATAGCTAGAATTCCTACGAGGATAGCTTCGATTAATTTACTAGGGGATTTAGGGTTACTTGTGACAATCGACGTCGTATAAATACCTCGTATAAAATCAAAATAATCATCAAACAATCATGTAATAAAATTACATCATATATATATATATATATAATCCAAGTTATATATATATTAAAATAACACTTCTCAGTCTTGGCCTTGTCGGTAACTCGGGAATTCTTCGGCACCGTTATAGTCAAAAGATTTTTAGACATTTTTAGAAAAATGTTTTTAGTTAAAAGATTTTGAAAAGTTTTATTCAAAACCTTAGTTTTAAAAATCTTTCGTTCTCTATAACGAGAGCTCTGGTACCAAACTGTAACACCCCCAAATTTATACAACTCAGTACAGCGGAAGACTAGTTGGTGTTACGGGATAGCACATTACTCACATCATAGACAACGCATAAAAATCGCGTCGTTTAATAATAAATCATTTCCATTCATAGATATCAAAATTACATCGGTCCCAAGTCATATTATTTCGTACAAAGTTTTACAAAGCATTTGAATGGAAAAATATAGTTTAGGTGCGGGCCATGAATTCTTGTTGTCTTCCCGAGAATTACCTTCAAGTACCTGAGATAAAACATGTTAAAAGAAAAGGTCAGCGATAACGCCGAGTGAATTCATAGAGTTTAGTAAATTCCATCAATATAACTTTGGTATAAGATTAGTACCAAAAATCAATTCGTACAAATCATTGTAATAGGCCGTAAAATAGCCAAAATCATTTTATACAAATCTTTGTAATGGGCCATAAAATAGCCAAAGTCATTTTATACAAATCCTTATCGAAAATCATAATATAGGCATTTGCCTTAAAAATCATTATACGAGCCAATGTCGCAAAAATATCATACAATACGTCTTATAACGTTGTATGAAAATCAAATAAAAACCGTTATATGAATATGGTTATGAAAACCAAAATACAAACATAATATCAATAGTATGACCCTGTATTGCTAGTCAGGCAATACATCGCAATTCGAAGCGTCTAATAGTATTTCAGTGATTTGGATTGTTATAAGCCGCATGACATTGTTACCTTACTAAACCAACAACGGGTAGCTAACCCGATACCAATTTTTCCCATCTAAAGTAGCGTGTCGTCACAAAGGTCACGCTATGGAAATCTTCTCATACATAAATTCGCTTACCAATCAATGTGGCACGACGGGGATCGTCAAGGCGCGAACTGGGGTGATCGTCCCCAAATAGTACTATTAAATGCATAAGCGTCTACCAACTCCCGGTAGTTCACAATTCATGCTAATGGGACTTTTAGTGACATAACCTAACTTTAATAATCCATTTTATCTCATCTATCGGGTCCATTCATCATTTATCGGGTCATACAATCGGGTCATTCAATCATTCGGGTCCAAAATCAATAAACAAACAATCGGGACAAATGGTGTCCTATTTTATAAAACTAACATGTTATCTCCCTCGCGGGTTTATAAAAAATTTATAAAAACATTTAAAAGAGT
Source organism: Glebionis coronaria (assembly GCA_025667525.1). Classification (NCBI taxonomy): domain Eukaryota; kingdom Viridiplantae; phylum Streptophyta; class Magnoliopsida; order Asterales; family Asteraceae; genus Glebionis; species Glebionis coronaria. The sequence goes on along the minus strand of CM046881.1, from coordinate 328,230,434 downwards.
GCGAGGCTATGAACTCACGTTGATGTGGGAAGGCGGGTTATCGGCAATTCGGACGTACGGTACGTGCTTCAATCACGGAAACCTAGACAAATAATAATCGGTCTTAGACTCATGTCCAATGACTTTATAAAAATAACAATTATGTATACATATGATGATTTTATATACATGATGATCAAGTGGGTTTACATGTTCTCGTTTACTCATTTTAGTGTTATATGTCGATAACTTTTATACTAGTTTTCTCGTTTTACCTATTTACGTGTTTTAGGTCCAATAAGCCTATTATAAGTTATTTAACTTATTTTAATCCATTTTGTACCTATATTATCAGTATGTATACTTTCCAAGTTGGGCCTAAATGGGTTAAGTCCAATAGATTCTTTTTGCAAGTTTTTATCCTATTTAGTCCATTTATTAGTCCATTATGTTTATTTAACTTGTTAATGTCCGTATGCCCTATAGTTCGGGTTTTATCGGTTTTTACTTGTTATACATGTTTATATATCAGTATATAAGTTTTATAAGGTTTACATTAGACGGGTCCAACCGTCTAAGTTTTATTTAACAAAAACGTTAATTTTACGGCAATAGCCGAAAAAGTCGTAAAAATCATATTTATAGTTTTTATTACTTATAAACATTATTTCACCACTATTTATATAATTTATCTATTTGATTAACCTTATATATATATTTATATAAATAAGTTTTATAAGTTAGTGGGTTTTTATTTTACATTTTATATATTAAAATGTGAGTGCTTATATAATAGTATTATTCTTTAATTTCCAAAAATCTGATTTTTAACTTCATCTTCACCAAAACTGCCATATCTTGAGTTCTACATGGAGATAGAAGCTCAAATTTTTATCACATAAACTACATGATATGTGCTACATTTAACTCTTCTATAGCTACTGTTGAATCATCTTTTAAGTATTTTCTAAAAATCGTCCAAAACAGTAACTTCAGATTTATACCCTAAACTTGTTTTGATCATATCTCACTCATTATTTTGATTCCATTGCATGGCCAACTCTCACATGTGTACAAGACCCATAGCTTACTGTAAATCCATTTTACTTCATCATTTTATCAGTTCACCACTTGGTCCTTTACTGTTTTATACAGCCATGCAAATTAATCAAGATTTTAACCTTCTTTCTTATAGTTTTTCACCTTTTTATCCATGATTATCAATAACAAATCCCCACATAACATTTTTATCATCATATAATCATCATAAATATATACAATAGGAAATAAAATACATGTTTACATAATGAAAATATTTAGAAGATGAGGAGGACAATCTTTATACCACCAACTTGATGTAGGTTATGAGTTTGACATGGTTTTTGATGGAGAAACTTGTAGACAACTATGACCATCTTCAAGACCACCATGCTCCATGAAAACCTTGTGGAAAATCAGCCCTCCTACTCCATGAAAACTCCTCCTTTGATGTTATAAGCACCACCAATCTTCATCTTTTTGAATGGAGATTAACATATGTTAATCATAACATATGTTTTGTGGTTAAATTTGGATCAATTGGGGTGTTTTGTTGAGAAAATGGGACGGCAAAGAGAGAGTAGAGAGAGTTTTGATGGTTGTTTGCATGTTGCAAATGAAAACCATGGTTTGTGTTTGTGGTTTTGTTAGGAGAAAGCTTCAAATGGAAGCTAAAGTTGGACAAGTGTTAACTTAACTAGCAAAGTGTGGTGTGGTGATGTTGTGTGCCGTCCATAATAAGCTAGTGGGGTGGGACAATGTATTTTGTCCCATCTCACTAGTTTACGGGTATTCCTCGATTCTAGTTTCCTCGATTTGCGTGCCCTCGGGTCGTTTTATGAAAAACGTTTTTATAAATTATGAATCACCGTCACAAAACGAATCCAATAAAAATTGTTTCATCAAAAACGGAGTTCGAAAACGTAAATACGTAATCCTAAGGTTTCCGGTTTAGTCCTAATCTCTTCTCGTAAATTTGTGAGTTTATGAACCAACACAAATTTAAAACTCCAAAATAGTATTCACGGATAAATTTATTTTCTGAAATGTCGGACTGTCACCAAAGACGGTGTATGTAAACGTAAGCACGTAACGTTGAATCCTCCGGTTTAGACGTAGTCGATGCTACTCCAAGACGTAAATCCAAATTTCTTCCCAAAAATAAGTGAGTTCATATTGTAACATTAAAATAATGTTTTTAAATAATATTTGAGAATAAAATATCAATCGTAAATTGACGGATTGTCACATAGTATTGCAATTGTTTTTGGTATTCTTTTCTCTCATCATGATCATCATCAGTAACGTATGGAGGTTAACTGGGGCTGAGATTAAGGATGTTTTCAAAGGTTTAGATAACTTGGTAAATCGGTATTTGGATGGTATGTATGATGGATTTGAAGCAAGGGTTTAAAGTTGATCATTGTTGATTTGTGTCCTTCACTTTTGTAAGGTTCACTTGATTTCTTTTACTATTATTTTAATTTGTAATAGCTTATTAGGAGTTCTTAGACATTGTATATAAATTTGTGATAGTTTAAAAATGGTAAACAAGCTCAAAGATTGAACTAGTAAAATGGTAATTGTTGGTCAGTTTCAAAACGTGTTATTTGAGAACAATCACTAGGTTTTGTACCTTTTAAAATTATATAGAGTTGTAGGCATATGTTTTGTGGTGATTTGGCCGGGTGGCCCGTCTCGTGACGATACCCGATGAATTAGATATGGCTGTAACGATATAAAGTGCCGAATCTGAACATGTTGTATAAACGGACTGAAAACTTTAAATATTTGTATACTGACCACAAGATATGTAAAACTAATAGTTTTAGCTAAACATATGTAGAACACATACGAATCGGATAGTTTTCTACGGATAAATGGTTTGGAAATGACGACCAAAATGGTGAGAATGAGTTCGGCTGCAAAAAAACAGCCAACTCTTCTAAGTTATAAAATGGGTAAATAAGCTATGATAAATATAAATTAGGGGAAATTGAACTTATAATAAGTAAACTAAATAAGTTAAGAATGACTTTGATAAAAATAACTCATCTATATTATTTACGGTTTAGGAGAAACGATCTAATCTACGAGGCATGTCGGGAAAATTATAAGAATTGGGTTCTATTTAATTAACGTAAAACGTGATGATTTTTATAAACACCGAAGTGGTAGGAGACAGGTTTTGAGAAATATACTCATTTATATTGATAATTAGTATACCCGAGATCCGATCATCGTGAAATATTAATCCGACATCATTTTGGGGATGTTTTAGAACCCGTAATGCATATAAGTGGATTTGGGACATAAAAGCCCAACTTACACTTATAATGGCTATTGGGCCATTATGGAACCTAAGATAAATTATATATTTAGAGATCAATAGTGAGTCTGGAATAAAATTTAGTTACATGAACTTGTTATGAGCCACTAATGGGCCTTAATGTGCTTAAAGGTCATAGTGGGATAATACATGGTAAATTGTTATCAAAGGTTTTATAACAAGTTTTATTAAACTTATGCAATGTCCAAACCTGCTAAATTGAACTATTTACATATATGTATGACTTATTACTCGCCTCGAGCCTAAGACTCGTCTCGTCATGATTAGGTCTCGTTCGGTCATATGTAGACCGTTGGGCATCTCGTTGTCGAACAATAAGTAATTGTTATCTTGTGAAGTCGTGTGTCGACTATCGGATGTTTGTTCCTTGATAAACGTGTAATAGCTATATCAGATGAGTTCATAGCCTTACTTTTACTGCTTTATATGTTTTTATAAACACGCGAGGGGGAATACATGCTCTTGGTAGAAACGTATACGTTGTTTATATATATGATTTTAAGACAATACATGGCTATGAATAAACATGCGAGGTTTGACTATATGCTTTGAACGAATACAAGTTGTTGTAAATGAATGTAAGATGTTTGATTAAATGCTTTTGAAAGATGAACACAAGCGTTGATTGTATTGATTGGGAACCGCTATTTGCTAAGTGTTGTATTGCCAAAATTTGGAAAGTCCCTATAAACCAATGAACCGTTAATGACCTATGATGGGTAGGCACTGGTACAGACGGATGGATCCATCAGGGATGGCCCCCACCTGGGCAGGTCGCACATGTGGGTTGGAGGCTCAGCCAGGTGTGTTGTATTAGAAGTAAGGGGGTATTAGGCAAGATACCTGACTAGGGCAATATTTATACTTAAGGCTTCGGTGTCATGGCTTTGTAGAATAGCGCAGACTTTGTATATTGTATGTGTTACAATATTAACAGTGGATGAGATTCTTGTGTTCAAAAGCTTTATGGTTTATTTAAAATCCCATTATTGTTTATTTAAAAACCTATGAATTCACTCAACCGTTATGTTGACATTTTAGCATGTATTCTCAGGTATGTAGGTTTATGAGCAGCAGGAGCATGGAGTTGCACGGGATAAAGTAAAGGCAAATAAATAATTTCCATTCGATACATTTGACAAATATTTATTATTTCTTAAGGTTTGTGTAATTTGTTTGGACCTATTTCATTTGAAACTCTGATTTAATAAGATTATCGAATGGTTTATTTTATAAAACGTCTCTTTTGAGGTCGTTTTCTATGACTATGTGCGACGTGATATGAAGAAACACCCAATGATGATATTCCTCTGCATTATGAAATTGGGGGTGTTTAAACATAAAAAGTCTTCCCTAATTCTAGACTTATTGAAACAAAATAAAACACGTAGCACATTCGATTTTACGATCCATGAAAAAACATGCATGTTCATCATGGATCCACCCACATATCTTAACAATTCAATCTCTACGGATCGTAGCCAGTGATCTACATGACATAACAAGTAATCATGAAATTAATCTAAAATCATACAACATGTAATTTAGGGTTTCAAAAACAATTTTTTTTTATGAAACATCGGCCAAAACCGATTTTAAAAAACAAAACCGTAAAACTTTTAAGAAAACCTAAAAAAATGTAGTTTTGAATCAAAACAATTATTAGTTAAGAAATTTTCGATTTTTCGATTATTATAACATGTTAAAACGGCTCTCGATGCCACGGATGGTTTATATAGTTCATACCAATTATTTAAATCCAAAACACGATCAAAGCACATATAGCGGAAGCGATTTAACAAGATCATAGTTAACACATTTATAATTAATCGAATTAGGGTTATGTACCTTTTGCAAAGCAATTCCCACGAACAAGAACAAATACACTGAATTAGGGCTTATATCGAATCACCAAGATATAGTCTAAAGTAAGACTATATTACGTTCTTGTACACACGTATTCCGACGAGTTAACCATAATGCTAGTACGTATAAATCGAGCTTCAACGTCTAGTGGAAAATCAACCCAACAACCCTAGAGAGGGGCTAGGACTTGATTATTGCTAAACCAAAAAACTAAACTAAAACCCTTAGGGGTGTTTGTTTTCCGAACGCACAAAGAGAAAGAGAAGGGAAAGATTGTGTGTAGAATTATGAGGGTTATGGGGTGTTGGTATAGGCCTAAATATCCTTGTAGCCTACGTAAACAAATTTAAGGAAAGTTTTTCCTCCCCCCCCCCCTTTGGTTCTAAACGACGATCGAAACACCCCCTTGGGGTGTTCCATACTTTTCTTTTCCTCTTCTATTTTATTCCACAACTCTCGTTAAACCTTAACTCTTAAATATTTAATGACTGTTAAGGTTATAGCTCGATTTAATTTAATAAACATATAAATATATTTATTAAATAAATTAACTCTATACGTATTATGTGCAATCCCGTAATCTCGAGTTCGATCCTAACACACGACTATAAAATATAAGTCTATAAAATTTCATAGGATCCTCATATTATATGATGACACTCTGGTTGATAACGCGGAGACGCTCAAAAGCCACTATAGAATCAACCTGAACCAAGTCAACACCTAAAATTGAAGTGTTGACTTGACCCATGTTGATTTTAATGTAGCTTTTCAAGTGTCTTCATGGTACCCACTCGAGTTGCATAATATACTAAAAGGATTCTAGAAATGAGAAGAGACTCGCATGATGGTATTGGTGGTAACTTTTTAATGAAAGATGAAGTTGCGGCGCTTGATGATGCTGAGGTTCGAAAAAGCGTTGAGACAAGATGTGTCACATGAGTAACACCTTGATCCATGTTAATGTTAAAGAGCAACCTGCACTTTGAAAAGCACAGAAAATATAAAAGAAGGAGCTAAGGAACACATACAAGATTCTATTATAAATAATGTGAAAGTACTAGCGCAGTTTCAAATGGAAACAAATCTGGTAAGTACTAGCGCAGTTTCAAAGAAGGAGCTAGGGTTGTTGCTAAGGGATAGAGTCAAAAGGAAGGTATAGATTTTGATGAAACCTTCAGTCCTGTTGTAAAAATGGTTATTGTTAGGTGTCTTATTAGCATTGTTGTTTCTGATGATTGGCCTTTATTCCAACTTTATGTTAATAATGCTTTTTTATATGGTGACCTAGATGAGGACATCTATATGACATTACCCTTGGGCTTTAATTGTAATCATAGAAACAAGGTGTGTAAGCTCAATAAGGCTCTCTATGGACTTAAGCAAGCCCCGAGACAGTAGAATGCCAAATTAACCACTATCTTGATTGAGCATGGCTTTGTTCGAAGCAAGTTTGATTACTCTCTCTACATCAAACAAACTGGGAACATGTTTTTTGCACTTCTTGTTTATGTTGATGATTTTATCATCACAACTAACTATATAGAGGAAATTAAAAGTTTTAAGAGCTTTCTTAAATCTAAATTCATGATAAAAGATCTTGGGGTAATGAAATATTATATGGTATTGAAATTCTTGAAAATGTTAATGGTATATGCATGACTCAAATATTTCCTTGAATTCATTCATGAATTTGGTCTGCTGGTTGCTAAACCAGTAGCTACTCCTTTACCTGAGAAGTGTGTGCTTGCTGTTGATGAGAGTGAGAATAATAAGTTTCTTAACAACATTTTTGAATATCAAAGACTTTTAGGGAGACTTATTTATCTTACCCACACCATACTAGATATATCTAATGTTGTTCACTGTCTTAGTCAACATATGCATGCTCCCTTGCAGTCTTACCTTAAGATAGCATTAAGAGTCATTAGATACCTTAATCACTTGGAACTTGTGTTCAGTTTTACAAAGATACCTCTTTGAGAATATCATGTTTCACTGATGCAGACTGGGCCAAGTGTCTTAAGACCAGAAAGTTTGTATCTGTATACTGTGTTTTTCTAAGAAGGTTTCTTGTCTCTTGGAAGAGCAAAAAGCAACCCACAGTGTCCAGATCCTCTGCTGAGGCTGAATATAGATGTATGGCTACTGCTAATTGTGAGGTGATATGGATCACAAATCTTATGAGTGATGTCAGAATCAAGAACTTGTTTCCAGTAAACTTATATAGTGATAGCAGCTCTTCTATCCAGATTGCAGCTAATCCAGTGTGCCATGAAAGAACCAATCATTTTGAGGTGGATGTTCATTTAGTTAGAGAAAAGGTTCAGTATGGTGTCATTAACACCATCAAAGTTGGCTTAGCTGATCAAACAGCTTATATCTTTATCAAAGCCCATGGAATATTTCAACACTTGAAACTTTGCAAGCAGTTGAGACTAGTGGACATGTTTGGGAAGTGATTTGTGCCTTCCTTGTTCAGATTGAGGAAGGGTGTTATTTTATCAATCTTTCCAAGTTATATTATTGTTTCTTGTTTGTTCTTTTTATGTCAACAGGTGCAAAGTTGAAGGGCTATTGTGTCTATTATGAATTCTCCTCTTTTGGGCTTATGATGGACTTGATATGACTTGTGGTCGTATGGTTATTCCTATTGGGTTGTTGAACCGTTTGAGTAATATTGTTATATACCTTAACTCTTTCAAAGTTAGGGTTATCTCTCTCTCTCTCTCTCTCTCTCTCTCTCTCTCTCTCTCTCTCTTCTCTTTCTCTCTCTCTCTCTATCTCTCTCTCGTATCACACACATACACCAAAAAGGCTCTCTCTTATCTCTCTCTCTAAGATCATTGATCTTTGACCTGGGAGTTATAGTTTTGATAGAAAACTTGTTGTTGCCACAAAATTTTTAGAGAACGAATATTAAACCTGATATTAGAATTAAAAAAAGAAATTGTACCTGGCATATTGGACTGAGTGTTGCCAGAAGTATCATTTATCAAACTGAGGAGTTTCTGCATTTGTTCATTAGTAAAAGAAGTTGGGGAGTTACAAGTAGAAACCTGCTTATCCCCAACTTTTATATCACAGTTGGCATTAATATTAGTTTTAAAACCAGTTTGTTTAGAACCATTAACCCCCTTTTTATAACCAGTAGGATACCCATGTAACTCAAAGCATATATCAACAGTGTAGCCAATCTGACTACAATGGGTACAAAGAAGGTTACGGTTGGGACCCCTATAACTTCTAGTACCATTGCCCTTATATGGAGGTCTATTAGGAGAACTAGTATTACCCCTTCTGTTCTGATTAAAGGTCTTAGCAGCAAAAGAAGTGGCAGTCATTTTAGCCTCAGTATGGTTAGAGTTCTCAAGAATGTCCCTATGAAATTCCTTTTTAGACACTGTGACATAGGCCTCCTTCACATCAGGAAGAGGATCCCTAGTGAGAATAGCAGTCCTAATAGTCTGATAACAGTCATCAAGACCTATTAGGAACTGCATAAGCCTCATGATCTACTAATACAGTGCCATCTCAGTGCTAGTAGGACAAGAACACTTAACAACACAAACACACTTAGGAAGTTTAGTAACAACATCAAATTCTCTCCAAAGAGAGTTCAATCTATGATAATAATCAAATCAAGTACTACCCCCTTGTTTAACAGACCCAATTTTTTGAAGCAAATTATAGACAACAGAACCATCCACCTTATTATAAGTTTCATTTAAGTTTTTCCACATAGTAGCAGCATTTTTAGAATAAACAAGACCCATATAAACATCACTAGAGACAACATTCATGATGCAAGTAAGCACCATAGCATTACATCTATCCCATTGAGCACACAAAACATCATCAGTGTAAGAATCCCTTAAACAAGAACCATCAATAAAAGCATATTTGTTTCTAGCTTGTAAAGCAAGTTTCATAACATTATTCCACATTCTATAGTTTTCAGTACCAAGCAGTTTGAAAGGAAATAATACAGAACTATTGTTATCACTATTATGAATGTAAAATGGATTACCGGCATCCAAGTTTATAATAAGAGCAACTAGAATAGGGATGGTTTCAGGAACACCTCTACCACCACCATATCCTCCACCACTACCAGGGGGTGGAGGAGGAGGAGGTATACCACTCATATCTCACAACAACAAAAGCAACAGAACAACAAAGCAACAATAAGCAGAAGCAATCAATAAATGACCAATCAACAAATAAATAATCAATAAGTAATCACACATAAAATGGATCACTAGGAATGCTAGATGTGGATTGGGATTGGCCAGAGCAGGTATCTCCACCAGTCAAGGCTGGAGGGTCAAGATGTTAACCGAATCCGTTTGCACCCACACACTTGCAACAGTAATCCAGAGAGTAACCAAGAAAATAGGTAAGATGGAAAATAAAAGAGGACTTATAGTGAAAAAAATCTACCAATATCAAAAAAGAACACCCAATCTCTAGATTCACTTAGTCTATAGTATGGGTGAGCCAAGAGCAGAAAAACCCCAAAAATTAAAATTAGGGTTTTGAAAACCCTAATTTTATTTAACCTGTTTTTCACAAAAAAAATCAACGGCACCACCAAGAATATCAACTGCACTGCCAATATAAGCTTTCAAAACACCAAGGAACAAAGATCCCCAAAAATTAAAATTAGGGTTTCTGAAAACCCTAATTTTATTTTTCAAGAAAATCAACGGCACCAACAATACAAGCTTCCAGAACGTCAAACGAACCTCAAGAACACAACCAAGATGCAACATGTAACACCCCATTTTGGTAAATGGAATGTCACGCGTGATTATGGTGTGTCATCAAAGCATACAAGGATAAATGTCTTAAAGATTACATGACCATAAAGGAAATACCGGAAACAAACATCGGTACCCCAAAGTAAAGCTCATCACACACAAACATAAGTACTATAATGAAAAGGACTAAACAATGTCCATGGAAATGAGTAGCAAAAGTATGAATAAATGCATAAAGTAATGAAGGCTAGAAAGCTTCCAATCCATATGCACGTACGCTTAAAGTCTACGAGCGTCCCTGAGTACCTGCCATTTTGGGAACATGAAAGGAAAATGGCTGAGCATAACGCTCAATGCACGGATATACAAGCATAGAATGAATAACATAAGCATATACAACATACAGCAGCGGATTTGATTAAGTCCTGGAAAACCTGGTATAACTTAGTAAAACTGGTTTTATAGTTTGAAAAGCCTTATGTTTATCTTATGAAAAATGTTTAACATGATTACCATTAGCCAATATAGGTCATGAAATATCAACGTGTATGAATACTTGGAGGGGTGACCTCGTCATGCAATTAGAGGGGCTACCTCTAATTAATATAAGTTTGGGTAGGAGGGATCAACTCCTTGTGAAGGATGCAAGGCACACACCACATTCACCTGAATAATATGTAAAAACATGTAACCTAGGATGCACCCATACGTCCCACATGATAACATAATAATATGACCAAAAGCTGACAGGGATGCCACGAGCTATCACTCTGCCGTGGTGAAGTCATAACACTGGTGCCTCCAGTGTTATGGTTATGGTACCACCATAACTATGTGAAACTAGTCATGCATGTATATGGCTTAGACATTTAATTAAACATAAGCAAATCAAAACATATAAAACATATACTGGGAAAACAGTTGGCTGCATACGGGGAAATCCAAATAAGGAAAGAATGTCCATACTGAAAGGACGGATAATCCGTACCTTATGTCCAGTGAACGAAGAAGACGAACGGAAGAGAGTCCTACTTCGATCTCACTAATGCTACATAGATAATATACGTGTATAAGTGTTCTGATTACTGAGTACGTAACTGGTTTTATATCAGGTCTTAGCTTGTTTTATATGTTCATGTCATGTTTTACTGATTCTAACCTTATGCTGTGTTTATCATGTATTTTGTATATTCTGGTTAAGTATTACTTGTATTTCTTGTATTATTATATACTTGTTGTGTAATAATAAGTAACTTTCTAAAAATAGTAGGTTTCCTAAAATAGAAAGTTTCCAAATAATAGATTAACGGCTTAAAATAGATAAGCTTCTAAAAATATAAAGTTTCCATAAATAGGTTAACTGCTTAAAATAGATAAGTTTCTAAAAATAGAAAGTTCCCATATTTAGAAATAAGCTGGATTATTAGGCTAATAAAATAAGCTTAAGTTTAACTGACTAATATTCTAAGTCATGTGATTAATAGTATAGTTTATTAATTAATACATGTAAATTAAATAAACTATATGTTATAAGATTTAATTAAATATAGCATGATTTAATTAAATAAAAGTGTATATAATACTTAGGTTAAAACATGTATTAATATTTATTATTTATATAACCTAAGTCATGGAAATTAATTAATTATATGTCATGTTTTTATAATTAATTAATTACTATAGTCTAAATTTCATGATTAAATACTTAGGTTAAAATAATGCATTATTAATAATAATAATATAACCTAAGTCATGTCTTAATTATATTAATTATAAAACTTTTAAATTAATTTAATTAATCTTGTAAATAATTAAACTTGTAAAAATTAATTAAGTTTGTCAAATTAAATCGTGAACCGGACCGTTTTAATTTAGACATGTCGTGAACCGAACCGTGTTTAATTTATACATGTCGTGAACCGGACCATGTTTACCCTTGAATCGGACCAAACAAACACACCCTTAACAGTGGCGAACCGGTTTGGCCGGTTGCCACTGTTTTTTCGCAAAAAGGCCATCGGCTTAAGCCGGTGGTTCCCTTTGGTCTCTCGGCTAGCCGCTGGCTAAGCAAAGTTCCCACCGGCGGTTAGCCAGTAGTTCTCCCTTTTGTCGCGGCTCGTGTTCCCCCTGCTTGATCATATTAGCCACCGGCTTAGGCCGGTGGTGCTTGTTTGTTTATGCCGAGACCCCCAAAAGACCACAAGGCCACCCCGACATGCGTCGGGGTCCCTTGTTCCCTGCGGCTGAGACACACAAACCACACCGAGACCATGGGGTCTCGGTTGGTGGTGATTATAAAACCACCGAGAGCTTCGACGCTCGGTTGCTTGCGTCGGCCGAACCAAACAACCCAAAAACATCCATGATTTTAACCCCCATGATTTAATTAACATGTTTTTAATCTTGTTATTTAATTATCATGATTTCATGTGTTCTAATTAAATAAAAGAATTAAAAGAAACAGGTTTACGGATTACCAATGCGTGAAACAAAAAGGAGAACGATAACACGAACGATCTCACAAGAATTGGATCACCAAAAATCAACAAACATCCCTTCTTGTGGTGTTATACCCGGCGGCCAAAAAGGAGAAGAAAAGGAGGCTAGGGTTTTTTCTTTTCTAAATCTCTGTAATATGAAAACATGTTTTCCCTTTTTCTATTTAGTTAAAAGTAAAAGTGGGCTTGGCCCCTTTTCTTTGTTCTTGTCGCGGGTAGGTGGGGCCCACAAGGGGAAACCTGATGTTTTTCGTGTTCTAAATTATTACGTGTTCTCGTGTTCGTGTTTACGTGATTTATTTATTTAATGTTCGTGTTATAATATATACTTGTACGTAATCGTAATAATAATTACGTAAATACATAATATAGGTTCGTGATTATTTACGTTCATGATTTCATGTTCGTGATTATAATTATTGTTGATAATAATTATCGTGTCTTAATACGTATTAAATACTTATCGTGTAATAACACGTACGTAATACTTGTATTTAATATTCGTGAAACGTAAACATGTTATATAAGGAAAGTTTTAATCATGTACGTACGATTATATATGTACTGTTCATGGTAAAAGCATGCGGGTTTTACAACTCTTCCCCCCCTAAAAGAATAATTCTTCCCCGAATTATAGATAACGTAAACTGGAAAAGAAGAACATACCCTAATTCAAAATATGAAATGAGGGTAAGAACCCGGATAGACTCCTCTGTTTCCCAAGTGGCTTCCCGCTCGGTATGCTCCCTCCAAAGGATTTTGACGAATGGAATCGTCTTCCTCCTCATGACTCGTTCTTGCCTGTCAAGAACTCGTTCGGGTTCTTCTATGAAGGTAAGATCTTCACGAATCCGTTCCACTGGATACTGAACCATGTGAAGGGGATGATACCTGTATCCTCTGTGTAAGGACACATGGAAAACATCGTGAACATGAGAAAGCTGCGGAGGTAACGCTAAACGATAAGATACTTCACCGACTCGCTCAATGACATCAAACGGTCAGATGAATCAAGGACTGAGCTTCCCTTTGATTCCAAAACGTCTAACACCACGTGTCGGTGATACCTTAAGGAAGACGTGATCTCCTACGTTAAACTGTAAGTCCCTGCGATGCTTGTCAGCATAACTCTTCTGACGTGACCGTGCTTCTTGCATTTTCTTCTTAGCTACTGCGACCTTATCGTTGGTGAACTCTATCATTTCTGGCCCTTCAAGTGTTCGCTCACCAGCCTGATCCCAGCAGATTGGGGCGCGACACATTCTACCGTACAACATCTCGAATGGAGCACACTTAATACTTGCGTGCCAACTGTTGTTGTATGCAAACTCTAACAGACATATGTAATCGTCCCGATCTCCCGTCCATTCCAACGCACATGACTTCAACATGTCTTCTAATGTCTGAATCGTTCGCTCTGATTGCCCGTCTATTTGAGGATGAAAAGTCGTGCTAAGCTTAACTTTTATACCCCAAGCTTTCTGCAGACTCCTCCAAAATTGCGAAGTGAAACGAGATGTCTGTCTGAGGAGCCTCATGATCTCCTTCTTGTAAGTATCGGCGAGTTTACTGACCGAATATTCCTTGCGTATCAGTAAGAAATGAGCTAACTTAGTAAGTCGATCAACGATAACCAAAATCGCATCATGCTTCCTCTTTGTCTGCGGAAGACCGGCAACAAAATCCATGGTGATCTTGTCCCACTTCCACTCTGTAATATTGATGATACTACAATTATACATAGTCTCATCGTCCAAATCGGGCTTAAAATGCTTAAAATATCATCAAAATACCCAAAAATATGCTTGTGTTTGTTCATTGTGTATTTTAGGTACGGATATCGTGAAATCAACAAAAGATCACAACAATCAAGCAAAAACGAACACTGGAAACGAAGCCGCACAAAGAACCGTACCCGAATCATGAATTTCCATTCAAGTCCTTCAAGTTTGAAGATTTTGCAAGATTGGTCCCTCTACTTTTGAAGACTTGTCATTTTAAACCCTCGTAAAACTCAAAATTACACATTGGGTCCCTAAAATGATGAGATTGTACAAGATTGTCCCTTGAAGAATGCAAATATTGCGTAAAAAGCCCTTGGTACAAGTTATGGAAACTTTTTGTGGCCAAAGTTGAAAAAACAAAAGTTTCATAACAAAGGAAATATTAGCTTGGGCTGTTGAAACTGCATATGACAAAGTGTAAAGATAATAGGGGCCAAAATGGGCAGACATTAAAACCCATCACCACCAACCATAAGCCGACACGTCACCCCCACTCACCCACCAACCAATCACAACTCTCCCCTCATCCCAGTCACACTCCACGTCACTTCCCACCTCCCTTAATACAACTGATTGAATTAAATCAGTTTCATAAAAGGGGGTAAACACGTTTTTTGAAAATTAAACCCCCCCCAAACCTAATTAAACTTACCCTGCTTAACCCCTAATCTCCATGAACCCTAAACCCATAATCCCTTAATTCAAAGGGGTTTTTCCCCTTAATGTCCAGATTATTAATTAACCCCAATGTCACCTTAACCCACTTCTAAACTCACCTTCACACTCACCCAAGGACCCCACCCGACCACCCCCGCCAAAGTCACTTTCACACAAAACCCTATATGGAGACAAGATCAATAGCCCATATTCAAGCTTGGTCCCAAAGCTATCTTTAAAGTTCAAGATTGGTCTTCACATCCTGTACACATCTCAGCAATCACATGAGGGTTTTGACCCATTTCAAACCAAGGCATCTTCCTGGCATATCCAAGATTCGTCCAAGGGTGTATTTGTGATGAAGTGGTTTTACTACTCTTTAGGAAAAGAGAGAAAAAGTGGCAAGTATTGAGCACGACGATTTAGGAAAACCGTGTACAAATGACCCAAAGTGGGGATCGTTCTCAAGGAGGCTTAGTGTGTGTGTAATGAATTGATTACTTTGTGATTATATTTTTGAGAAAGAAAAATAGAAATGAGATTAGAAGAGGATGACGGTTACGAAGACGGATTAAACTAAGACGAAAAAGGTGTACACGTAAAACCGTACAAAGAACTAAAATTAAAATTTTCCCTTAAAAATTACCAAAAATCACTAAAAATCCACAAAAATATCCTAAGAGTTTACAAAAAAATCCAAACTTGCCAAAACCTTTTAATTAATTAAATAATGACTTTTTAATGCTAATTAAAGCCCTAAAAATCAAAATTAACTATTAAAAAGTCCCAAACAAGCTTTTAAAATTTGTAAACCTCAAAAATACCCTAATTAAGCTAATAAGTATTTTCCAAAATTTTAAAACCACTAAAAACTATTTTTAAACAATTAAAAACTATAAAAATCAATTAAAACTTAAATTAATTCTAGAAAATAATTAAAATACTCTAAAAATGTTTGGAAAGTTGCAAAACTCCTAATTAAGTGTCTACAACCTAGGAAAAATATAAAAACTTAGAAAATCAGACTTTTAATTTTTAAGAATAAAATAATATTAAAATATTATTAAAAATCCAAAAATCATAAAAAATTCAAAAAACTTGCAAACTAGCTTAACTTAACCTAAATAACTCAGAAATGAAAGTGAAATTACCTAAATACCCTTAATGGGCCTAAAAAGTGGGCTAAACCCAAAACAGATCATTAAATGGGCTAATTTGGGCCCAATATAAAAAAGTATCCAAAAGAAGCCCAAAAAGCACTACTTGACTCAAAATTTGATTTTAAACAACTTTTTCCAAAGGCCCAAAAGCTGAAAGTGTGAAATAAGCTAGCTTATACCAAACAACTTATTCTTAATGGGCTTTTTTGCCCATTAAGCTATAAGCCAATGCCATAAGCTGAAATTAAACACACAATCTTCTTTTGTCCTAAATAAGACTTCTGTAAAAAGAAATTTGAAATAAGCCCAAGGAATAAGCCCAAGGAATAAGCCTGAAAATGCAATAAGCAATCTACAGAAAACGACAAAATAGTCGTTTTTGAGATCTAGGCCACCCCAAGTGCTGATTCAAGTTTCTAAAGCTTTTAAATGACTTAATTAAGCAAAATAAACAAAGAGTTTTCAAATAAGCTGACTCAATAAGATGGAAAAAGCAAATAAGCACTTATGTAAAAGTCAAATAAGTTGGTTTTCTAGCAAAAAGTCAAAGTCAAAGTCCAATAAGCTCTAGTCTAGCCAAATGGGTCAAATAATGAAGATCTATTACAAAAAATAAGTTGTTGCAAGTCTGGATAAGCTAAAATACTTTATTGATAAGCTGAGTTCAATTTTACACTAGCAGGGGCTAGTTTTGGGTGTTGAGCAGTGGAAACTTTTTCCACTGCTTGATTTATAGACTTTTTTGTCTTTAGTGAACTTTTTGGAGATTCAGATTACACGAAGGCACCCAAATGATCTTTGGATCAAAAGGAGTCAATAACAACCAAAATATCAAAAACACAATCACCCAATTGATACAGTTTAATCAATAAAGTACCAGATGTTGCACAGACATGAACACATAAGCAGTTTAGGTTCAATAAGCAATTTTAGCACAAATCAGCCAGCCAAATTCAACCAAATGCATACACAAGCTATATTAAACTTAAGTAAGCAAGTATAAACAAGTTTCATGCAATGATTCAAAGAATTAAGCAAGATTCAAGCTAATGAATGTTACTGATGAACACTAACACATGCAGTTTTTTACTTTGCTGATGTATTTGACCAATAAGCCAGATTCAAACCTCAAGATCTATCAAATATGTTATGTTAATGATGTTTTAACAGCTTTTATCCCTAAACATGCATAAACTCTAGGTTTTCCCAAAATTTTAGGTCAAAAACAGTCAAACTCAATAAGTTATAGCAGATTGTTTGATTTGAAGTTTCAAACCCAAAAACTTGCAGCAAAACACTCTCAACAAGGCATATATCAGATATAGAACACAAATACACACTTTCCACAACACAATAACAAGATTCAAGCTTAAACAGGTAGACCCAAACACCCCTTTATCTTTTCAAATCTAGTTTTAAACAAAAAAAAGTGTGATTCAGTTAACCCGATGATTAATCTAGCATATAAACATCATTATCATGCAAGACTAAGCAGATTCAAGCTAAAAAATCAACAAGAACACCAATAGAGCACAAATCCACAAAAAGTCCAATATTTATCAGATTTTCAAGGATTTTAGACAAACCTCATAGATGTACATGCACACCCATAAATTTATGAGCTTATGTGCTAGCTAGAACAAGCACAAGCTTCCAATAACACTCCTGCTAAGATTCAATAAGGTAAGTAGCACAAAATAAGAAAATAGAAAGGTGACTTTGGAAAATAAACTTGATTGATGCAACCTTGTTACCCCACACTTGATTATCCCCAAGTTATAAGCCTCACCACACCTTAATTATCACAATTAGGATGCTATGATCAGCCCTATAACCCAAGAAATCCAAGGTTGAAACAAGAACTTAGCAAAATATCAAATTTTGATCCAATGTGTAATTTCTTACACAAGGTTTAAAAAACGTTTTAAGGTTCAATTCCAGTTAACAAATATCATAAACAAGCTAAAATAAAGGTGGCACTTGGTCTTTCTTCAACAAAACTCAACACACTTTCATTAAATGGAAAGAGGATTTACAAGAAGTTGAACAAGGAAAAACCAAAAGCAAAGCAAAATTGTGAGGTCCTAAGCCTTTATATAGGCATACATGTTGTCTAGGAAAGCTGAAAAAAACGTAACCCTAGCTACTGAAGTCCCATTTTTGCCCTTGTGAAGTTTGAATTTCTTGGAGTCTTGTGAGGAATTCTTGGCCTTTTGTGGAGTGTATAGCTATAGAAAGGTGATCAAGGGTCTCAAATAAGCTTAGTTTCCAAGCTTTGTTGTGGGACGTTGGATCTTTGTCACAGTTTTGTCTTCTTCTCCAAGCGGTGGGACAAGGGTTTTTCATGTGACTAAGGGAGTGAGGTGGCAGTCCATTTGAGAGTTGGGTTGTGATTAGGGTCACCTTAATCATAAATCTGCACAATTTTGGGGTTTAATTTTTGCTAAAACAAAAATCCCTAATTGTGTTCTTGAGCTGATGAACATGGTTTTGATCTGTTTAGAGGGTGATTAACATTTAAATAAATGTTAAGGCGCCAAGGTTTGGTTAATTATTTAATCAGGGGTGAGTGGGATCTGATGTGGAGAAAGGGTGAAGTGTGATTGGTGGAAAGGATTGAGTGGGACACGTGCCTTCCCTTGGTTGGTCTAGGTAATTATACTTGTCTGCCAGCTTTAACCCCTTAGCTCTTCTACTCTTGTCACTTCAGTCATAAATTCTATCAACGCCCATTTAAGCTTTATCAACTTTTTATTTTTCATACTTTTGCCCCAAAACATTTTGCAAAGTGAATTCAGGGGTAATTCTTGCCATTTTGTGATTCTTGAGGGATTGTTTTGGCATTTTCTTCAATGGGAATGGTCTTGACTTGTATGTTTGATATTTTGGAGGGCTGAAATTGCCAGGTCATAATGATTGAGGGACCATATTTGCCAAATGTTGAAAGTCAAGGGTCCTTTTTGTAATTATGGGATTTTCAAAGGACCAATCTTGTAATTTCTTGTACTTTGAAGGACTTCATGATATATTTTAATTTATGGAGGATAATGGTTGACAATTTAGCTTTGTTGAGGGGCTAAACTTGTCAATTCTTCAAAGTGGAGGGCCCTTATTGTAATTTTGACAAACTTTAGGGACCAAACTTGTAATTATGAAGATACAAGGGTATAAAGTGTCAATTCTTCCACATTGGAGGACCCTTCTTCATAATTCTTCAAGTCTTCAAGGGTTTTTCTTGGGAAAGTCTTCATTAGGGCTTGGTTCATTGTGTGGCTTCGTTTCCCGTGTTCGTTTTTGCATGAATTTTGTGATCTTTTGTCATTTTCTCAATATCCGTACCTAAAATACACAAGAAACAAACACAAGCATATATATGGGTATTTTGATGATATTTAATGCATTTTAAGCCCTTTTTGGACGATGAGACTATGTATAAAAGCAGTCTCATCACTCCCACATACTAAACCATTGTCGTGCCCTCACGCAATGCTAGAATAAAGTATCATAGCACCTCCAAAATTCATTTTATTAACTTTATTGAATGATAAACTAGCTATACTACTACTATTGCTACTACTACTTGCGTTTTAGACATAATGTATGATTTTCATCGCAAAATGGGACGTTTAGGTTCATAGAATAAGAACACCTGAATGCTTCGTTAGAAATAACTTCATCGTCCTCGATTTTCACCCCAATTCCATGCCAAGCGTGCAACGAGATCATTGTCATTATAAGTTAGTAATGCTAACACTACTCATATGCCCTAATCACTTACTTATCCTCCCAATTTCCTAAGTTGTTTCTCTTATATTTTATTTTGTCTTGAATGTTTCATGAGGATACATTGTTTGAATTATGCGATAATAGAGATTTAGGTCTAAAAATAGAGTCCTAATGATGTAACCAAGACCATCAAATCAATAACCCCTCCCAATAGACAACGATGTAAAAAAATTAAGTTAACAAGAAGGATCGATAAACACGGTTTTATAACGGTTTTGAACATGAGACTTATTACCAAGACTTTTATACGCCCCCTAACGGAAGGGCCTTATTATCTTTGGTTTACCTCCATCTTTTATTCAACTTTGCCATGAAGCTTTTATTATGACTTCGGTCTTGCCTTGCCTTTTATTATCCACCTCATCGGTAGTTTTATTAGCCAAAGACGTATATCCTCACGCTAAGGCGAATTTTGGATCTTTAAAGCTTCGAAGATTAAGGCTTGATTCACTTTCAATTTTGCATAGATTTTTCGGCCTTGTGGGGCTTCAAATTGTTTGCTTGATTTAGGTGAGCACTTGAAATCTTATTATTGGGTGAAGCTTTTGATTATTAGGGTGCCAGTACTTCAAAACCGTGACGCTGGCGATACCTTAATGTCTTCCCAATTTAATTACACAGAAGCTACTAGAAAAGACTAGAAACCCAAAAATCCCAACTAAACCGCTAAGTCAATATTTATTAAGCAAAAAATATTTACATGCGAAGGGAGAATAAGCAAACAACGAGAACACATGAGTTTTTGAAAGAATATGAGTACTCTACGTTTAGCATAGTAACTTATAATTAACCCTATCATTTCTCGTTCTCATTTAAGAGACTTAGCCTAATGTGTAGTTAAGGAATCAAAGCTAAGTGCTCAACACGCACGGTCGAGTCAAAAGTTACTCTTATTCTCGCCATCAGAAAACCTACATTCGTGTCTTCAAACACTTATAAAACATGAGAAAAATTTAAAATTTGGCCATTTTTAGCCTTATTTTGCAACAAAACGATAAACAAAAGGATAAACTTTGGAAAGCGTGAAGGTTTGGCAAGGCAAGTATCTATTCACCCCCCATACTAAAGTTAAACATTGTCCTCAATGTTTCGAGTCTAGGGGTGCAAACACCCCCATACTAGAGACGTAGTCGAATGCCTAATATAGCATGGAAAGGGTGTAACCGTTAAATTTAAAGCTGTTTATAAAGTGTGATATATACCTAAGGTTAGAACATCAAAAGGATATATCATGGATATTGAGAAAGTCTTCAAAGCAAACGATCGAGTGCTCCCATAAAACGAACACGAGAGGCTCCAATCGTGAAGATCATGATCATCTAAAGTCCACAATTCACAAACAACCACGAAACAAAGGTTGGAAGGGCACAAATCCCCACACGTTACTACATTAGAAAGCGATAATATATACATAGGATAAGCATGGGACTCCCCCACGAGGCACCTCGTTTTTGATTACCGAGTCATGAGCTCGACTCGATCCCCTCAATACTAATTATCATTGGGGAAAGTGACTTGGTCGAGATAGTTCAAGGATGGAGCTTCCCTGCCAAAGTAGTGCTTCAACCTATGTCCATTCACCTTGAAATTGGGGCCATCATTTTGAGCTAGCTCGATGGTCCCATATGGAAAAACTTGGGTCACGGTGAATGGACCGGACCAACGGGATTTCAACTTTTCTGAAAAGATTTTCAAGCGAGAATTAAAAAGCAAAACTTGATCCCCAATGTTAAAAACCCGGTTTTTAATTTTAGAATCATGCAACTTTTTAGTTTTTTTTTTATAAATCAATGAATTTTCATAAGCAATGTCCCTCAATTCATCCAATTCATTTAATTGCATTTTCCGGTGTTTTCCCGCGGTCTCCACGTCATCATTACAATGCTTTAGGGCCCAATAAGCCTTGTGTTCCAATTCGATAGGCAAGTGGCAATTCTTCCCATACAGAAGCTTATAGGGAGTGCACCCAATGGGCGTCTTATGAGCGGTCCTAAAGGCCCATAAAGCATCGTCCAACTTATCCGACCATGATTTTCGGTTTTCCCCAACGGATCTATCCAAGATCCGCTTCAACGCTCGGTTTGAAACCTCGACTTGCCCACTCATTTGTGGGTGATAAGCCGTAGAAAGCCGATGTGTAACCCCATATTTCCTTAGAAACCTTTCGAATTGGTCGTTACAAAAATGGGTTCCACGATCACTTATGATCGCACGAGGGGTTCCAAACCGAGAAAACAAGCTGACATCAAACACCTTCTTAGCCGTGAGATTAGCACCGTGGTGACCACCCGTGGGTCCCTCATGGCAAGCTCTAAGGATATTAGAAGCTTCGGTGCCAAATACACAACATCGGATGATTTGATCCGCACAAGTTCGAAACAAGTAAGGGTCGTTCCAAAAGTAGAACTTGACGTCACGAAAAAAACTTCGTTTTTCTTGAGTCATCATACCCTTGATGATGAAGTTACCCGCATGGTAATTTGCAAAATCCGCAAACCATGGGGTGGAAGAATCAAGCTTAGAATTCACTACACCAAGTGTCTCGATCGGAAATGTTTCGGTGATTTCCTTGGGCTCGTAAACACTTTGGTGAGGATTTTCCAAACGAGAAAGATGGTCGGCCGCTAGATTCTCGGCTCCTTTTTTGTCAACAATTTTGTGGTCAAATTCTTGAAGGAGGAGAATCCAACGAAGTAATCTCGGCTTTGCATCTTGTTTAGCCATGAGATACTTGATAGCCGAATGATCCGTATACACTATGCATTTCGTCAAGACGAGATAAGGTCGAAATTTCTCAAATGCATACACCACGGCAAGGAACTCCTTCTCCGTTGTAGTGTATTTAAGTTGAGCCTCGGTCATCGTCTTGCTAGCATAGTGAATAGGCAAGAAGGGGAGGTTCCAATTGGGAGAAACAAGAATGGGCAAGAAGGGGAGGTTCCAAATGTCCCCAATACGGCCCCAATAGCGTAATCACTAGCATCACACATGAGCTTAAAGGGGAGGTTCCAATTGGGAGCAACAAGAATGGGAGCTTCGGTAAGTTTCCTCTTAAGGATTTCAAAGGCTCGTACACAATCTTCGTCAAAGACAAAACGTGCCTCTTTTTCAAGAAGATGTGTAATGGGTCGAGAAATCTTTGAGAAATCCTTGATGAATCGACGATAAAAGCCCGCGTGGCCTAGGAAACTCCTTACTCCCTTAACGGTTTTGGGATGAGGTAATTTGGCGATGACGTCTACCTTAGCTTGATCTACCTCAATCCCCGCTTTCGAGACCTTGTGCCCTAAGACGATTCCACTCTTAACCATAAAATGACACTTTTCCCAATTGAGCACAAGGTTGGTTTCCTCACAACGTTTCAACATTCTCTCAAGATTCGACAAACACGAAGTGAACGAATTACCAAACACGGAAAAGTCATCCATGAAGACTTCCATCGTCTTCTCGATCATGTCATGAAAAATAGCCATCATGCACCTTTGAAAGGTTCCCGGTGCATTGCAAAGTCCGAATGGCATTCTACGATAGGCAAACGTTCCATATGGACACGTAAACATAGTTTTTTCTTGATCACGAGGATCGATGGGAATTTGGAAGTAACCGGAAAAACCATCTAAAAAGCAATAGAAATCGTTTCCCGCAAGACGCTCCAACATTTGGTCCATGAAGGTCAAGGGAAAATGGTCTTTTCGAGTGGCTTCATTCAACTTACGATAGTCAATGCACACTCTCCATCCGGTCACGAGTCTAGTGGGAATTAACTCGTTGGCATCGTTTGGCACAACGATCATCCCTCCCTTTTTAGGGACACAATGAATAGGACTCACCCAAGGGCTATCGAAAATAGGGTAAATCATTCCAGCGTCAAGGAGTTTAAGGACCTCCTTTTTGATGACGTCGTGAATTTTGGGGTTCACCCTCCTTTGACATTGGATTGCGGGCTTGTAATCCTCCTCCATTAAGATTTTGTGGGTACAAAATTTAGGATCGATCCCCTTAATGTCGGATAACTTCCACGCAATTGCCCCTTTGTGATCCTTTAGAACATCGACAAGTGCGGTTTTTTCATCATTCGAAAGTTCCTTCGCAATAATAACCGGCAACTTGTCGCCCTCCTCCAAATAGACATATTCGAGATGAGGAGGTAAATCTTTCAACTCGAGGATAGGTGGTTCCTCAAGTGAAGATTTGGGCTCGATCTCATAACCTCCTCGGGTGGAGGAAATGGGAAATCGTTAAGAAAATCCTTGATAATCGAGAAGTCCTCATCGTTGTTGAGGTCTTCGTTACAAGTACGTGGAACATCGAATTCTTCCAACGTAAAACCACCACCTTCAAAGTGAGTGAAGGTTGGTGTCGAATTATCAAGAATTGGATCTAACATAGTGGGATTGCCACTAGTTTCTTCATCACCAAAACCTAGAACTTCTTGTGAAAATTCCTCGCAAACCACGTCGATCATATTAACGAGGTTTATGGTTGCAACGGAATAAACATGAGAAATTTGAGAGTTTTGAGTTGCGTTTATAACAAGTTCCTCGTCGTTGAAACGTAAGGTGATCTTTCTAGCATGAACATCAATCAAAGCCATAGACGTATCTAAAAACGAACGACCTAAAATGAGAGGAACTTGAGGATCCGTGGGGATATCAACAACGATAAAGTCTACGGGATAGTAGAACTTCCCCACTTTCACAAAAACGTCTTCCGCCAAACCACATGCGGGAATCGTGGAATGGTCGGCCAACTCGATAGACATTAGTGAAGGAGTAAGATTAGGAAGATTGAGCGACTTAAAGATTGCAAGTGGCATCAAGTTAATGCTAGCACCAAGATCGGCCAAGGCGAAGCATTCCTCCATATCTTGGATTGCACAAGGGATCAAAAATTTACCGGGATCACCGACTTTTTGAGGTATGCGATTAAGATAAACCGACGAACAACTAGACAATTGGTGCAATTTCTCCTTGTTTTTCAACATACTCTTAAAGTTAGCGGCAAATCGAGGCATCATGACCAAAGCATCGGCGAAACTCACATTAAAGTGCAAATAACGAAACATTTTCATAAAAAGCTCAAATTGATAATTGTCGCGCTCTTGACGTTTCTCCTTCCTAAGTCTCGATGGATAGGGAAAAGGTGGTGTGGGTTGAGGCATAGGCATAGCCTTTGGAATCTCGGGTTCCAATGTTGGTAAAGGGTCAACCGTAGGTGTGGCATGAACGGTACTTCGTGGGATTGGGACATGCTCCTTTTGGACCACAACCTCGGGTTCTTCCTCAATTGCTTCCTCCGTAGGAGCAATTGGTTGAGGAGTCGGTTACTTAAGTGTCTTACCACTACGTGTGGTAATCACTTTCATCTCACCCTTAGGGTTGCATACGGTGTTGCTAGGAAGACTACTCGATGACGGTTTACACATTATTGCCTCAAACATAGATGAGATTTTATCTTCAAACACGGATTGCTTTTTCTCGGCTTTGATCATTTCTTGTTTAATCCCATGTTGCCCTTGTTCCATTTTTTGTTGGTTTTGTTGTAACCTTGTGACATTTCCATCCATCTTGTTGGTGTGGATTTTAAGTTCATTTGCTAACTCATTTTTTAACTCTTTCTTCAAGTATTTCTTAAACTCGGATCTTAGGCTAATGATTTCTCTTTGAATATTGTCAAACCTAGCATCATTCCCATTAGCGTATTCAACAAATTCATTTGGAAGATCTCTCAATGTTTGCAAACCTTTGTTGTTGTTTTGAAAATCATTTTGATTTTTGTTTGAAACTTGATTATTAGCCCCTTGATTACCATAGTTTCCTTTGTTGAAATTGTTTTTGAAACCAACTTGATTGTTGCGATAGTTGTTGTTAGCATTTTGATTTGAACCAAAACCCGGTGGAGTCAATTGATTAGAGCGGGAAACTTGACCGTTTTGGTTGTACTTTCCCGTGGCCGCGTAGGCACTCGAAGTGTTACCACTGTTGGTGATGAACTCGGAGAAATCATGACCTCCACCACAATACATGCACGAAACCTCAACCGCTTTAGCCGTAGCGGGAGCACTTGGTTCACCAACTTTAAACTCAATCAAAAGTCCTTTTAGCTTATCAAAAATCTTGTTTTCCAAGTTCGCCTAATTTTGGCAAGCATCGATGGTAGTAGACAAAGAAGGTGAAGCCGAAGACGAAGCCTTACGAACACTAGACGTGCTACGAGGACTATACACCTTAGATCTATTCTCAATTATCACCAAAGCTTCCTCAACCGTTTTACACAAAAAATTACCACCCGCAGCGGCATTTAAATAATCCCTTTCATGATCATTAAGTCCATTGTAGAACGTGTCAATTTGATGCAAGTCGGAAAAACCGTGATGAGGACATTCATGTAACATTTCCTTAAACCTATTCCAAGCCGTTGAAAAACTTTCATTAAAACTCTTGTGAAAATTTTGAAATCTCGTTTTTCAAGTGCGTAGTCTTAGAGGGCGGAAAAAATTCGGTCACAAACTTAGACACGAGATCCTTCCACGTCAATATAGAATTGGGTGGCTCTTTATCTAACCAAATTTTAGCGGGCCCCGCTAAGGAATACGGAAAAAGCATCATCTTAATCGAGTCATTTGAGACATCCTTAAACTTGCAAGTGGCGGTAAGACGATTGAATTGGCGGATATGGTTGTGTGGATTGTCCTTCTCATCACCACGGAATTTGTTGTTTTGGATCATCGACAACAAACCCGTTTTCACCTCAAAATTCTCCGCAAGGATAGCGGGAATCACAATAGCCTCTCCATAACCCTCGGTGGGTGCTTGAAGTAACTCCATCATAGTTCGATTTGCCATGGTTGGTGCTTCTCTTACAATGGGTTCGTCAATAGGAGACTCCTCACTAGAAAGATTTGGAGTGGGAGTTTTGTTCTTTCGTTTACGTGTACGTCTTGCTTGATTACGAGTTAGCATAAACGTCACGTACAACGAGGGGATAAGCAAAGAAGATTCTTTTTGGTGTTTTGTATTTTTCAACTTTTTTTGTGGTTTTTGGTTGTATTAACCTTTTTGGATTTTGGCGAATGTATTAAGTAGACACAAATCTACAAATCTCCTCCTTAATCAAATCTCTTGATTAAAGAAGCCTCAAGGAATGAAAACGATCACGTGAAGTGAACGCCTTCGATGACTTTAGAACGTTGGTGGAACACCAAAACGTTCAAGAGGGTTTAATCAATGGAAACCAAGAAAATATATATGATACTTAGTAATACTTTGGGCGGCAAAACCCTCGATTAGCTCTCACAATCAAATAATCACAAGCAAGCGGGGAAACGAGGTGGCGCGAAGTACTTAAGAGCCTTTTTCCTTAGGATATATTTTATAATATCCGCCTTATACCCACCTTATAGTTTGTATTTTTCAAGATTGAGCTTCACGAAAGTATTTATCTATTTTTGCATTTTTCTTTGGTTTGAGATTCGAATACAATGATTGGGTAATGACCTCCCAAGTCAAGGTTGTGATTTCTCACGTATTTGGAGTACTTGTGAATTTATTGTTCTACGTATACAATATAGTAATAGTATTCACACAAAAATCAAAAACCGATAATACGTATTAGTAGAGTGCTACTAATACAAATACTATTTTGGTTAGTATATAAAAACAACAATTCCAAATCAAAACACAACACGCCTCCCCGGAAGCGGCGCCAAAATGATGTAGTGGTTTTACTACTCTTTAGGAAAAGAGAGCAAAAGTGGCAAGTATTGAGCACGACGATTTAGGAAAACCGTGTACAAATGACCCAAAGTGGGGATCGTTCTCAAGGAGGCTTAGTGTGTGTGTAATGAATTGATTACTTTGTGATAATATTTTTGAGAAAGAAAAATAGAAATGAGATTAGAAGAGAATGACGGTTACGAAGACGGATTAAACTAAGACGAAAAAGGTGTACACGTAAAACCGTAAAAAGCACTAAAATTAAAATTTTCCCTTAAAATTACCAAAAATCACTAAAAATCCACAAAAATGTTCTAATAGTTTACAAAAAATCCAAACTTGCCAAAACCTTTTAATTAATTAAATAATGACTTTTTAATGCTAATTAAAGCCCTAAAAATCAAAATTAACTATTAAAAAGTCCCAAACAAGATTTTAAAACTTGTAAACCTCAAAAATACCCTAATTAAGCTAATAAGTATTTTTCAAAATTTTAAAACCACTAAAAACTATTTTTAAATAATTAAAAACTATAAAAATCATATAAAACTTAAATTAATTCTAGAAAATAATTAAAAGACTCTGAAAATGTTTGGAAAGTTGCAAAATTCCTAATTAAGTGTCTACAACCTAGGAAAAATATAAAAACTTAGAAAATCAGACTTTTAATTTTTAACAATAAAATATTATTAAAAATCCAAAAATCATAAAAAAATTCTAAAAACTTGTAAACTAGCTTAATTTAACCTAAATAACTCAGAAATGAAAGTGAAGTTACCTAAATACCCTTAATGGGCCTAAAAAGTGGGCTAAACCCAAAACAGATCACTAAATGGGCTAATTTGGGCCCAATATAAAAAAAGTGTCCAAAATAAGCCCAAAAAGCACTACTTGACTCAAAATTTGATTTTAAACAACTTTTTCCAAAGGCCCAAAAGCTGAAAGTGTGAAATAAGCTAGCTTATACCAAACAGCTTATTCTTAATGGGCTTTTTGACCCATTAAGCTATAAGCCAATGCCATAAGCTGAAATTAAACACACAAGCTTATTTTGTCCTAAATAAGACTTCTGTAAAAAGAAATTTGAAATAAGCCCAAGGAATAAGCCTGAAAATGCAATAAGCAATCTACAGAAAACGACAAAATAGTCGTTTTTGAGTTCTAGGCCACCCCAAATGCTGATTCAAGTTTCTAAAGCTTTTAAATGACTTAATTAAGCAAAATCAACATAGAGTTTTCAAATAAGATGACTCAATAAGCTGGAAAAAGCAAATAAGCACTTATGTAAAAGTTAAATAAGTTGGTTTTCTACCAAAAAGTCAAAGTCAAAGTCCAATAAGCTCCAGTCTAGTCAAATGGGTCAAATAATGAAGATCTATTACAAAAAATAAGTTGTTGCAAGTCTGGATAAGCTAAAATAGCTTATTGATAAGCTGAGTTCAATTTTACACTAGCAGGGGCTAGTTTTGGGTGTTGAGCAGTGGAAACTTTTTCCACTGCTTGACATATAGACTTTTTTGTCTTTAATGAACTTTTTGGAGATTCAGATTACACAAAGGCACCCAAATGATCTTTGGATCAAAAGGAGTCAATAACAACAAAAATATCACAAACACAATCACCCAATTGATACAGTTTAATCAATAAAGTACCAGATGTTGCACAGACATGAACAAATAAGCAGTTTAGGTTCAATAAGCAATTTTAGCACAAATCAGCCATCCAAATTCAACCAAATGCATACACAAAAACTTAAGTAAGCAAGTCTAAACAAGTTTCATGCAATGATTCAAAGAATTAAGCAAGATTCAAGCTAATGAATGTTACTGATGAACACTAACACATGCAGTTTTTTACTTTGCTGATGTATTTGACCAATAAGCCAGATTCAAACCTCAAGATCTATCAAATATGTTATGTTAATGATGTTTTAACAGCTTTTATCCCTAAACATGCATAAACTCTAGGTTTTCCCAAAATTTTAGGTCAAAAACAGTCAAACTCAATAAGTTATAGCAGATTGTTTGATTTGAAGTTTCAAACCCAAAAACTTGCAGCAAAACACTCTCAACAAGGCATATATCAGATATAGAACACAAATACACACTTTCCACAACACAATAACAAGATTCAAGCTTAAACATGTAGACCCAAACACCCCTTT
The DNA here is from genome assembly GCA_025667525.1 of Glebionis coronaria. Lineage (NCBI taxonomy): Eukaryota > Viridiplantae > Streptophyta > Magnoliopsida > Asterales > Asteraceae > Glebionis > Glebionis coronaria. Next base: position 328,200,674 of record CM046881.1, on the reverse strand, counting down.
ATCTTTTCAAATCCAGTTTTAAACAAGAAAAAGTGTGATTCAGTTAACCCGATGATTAATTAGCATATAAAAATCATTATCATGCAAGACTAAGCAGATTCAAGCTAAAAAATCAACAAGAACATCAATAGAGCACAAATCCACAAAAAGTCCAATATTTATCAGATTTTCAAGGATTTTAGACAAACCTCATAGATGTACATCCACACCCATAAATTTATGAGCTTATGTGCTAGCTAGAACAAGCACAAGCTTCCAATAACACTCCTGCTAAGATTCAATAAGGTAAGTAGCACAAAATAAGAAAACAGAAAGGTGAATTTGGATAAACTTGATTGATGCAACCTTGTTACCCCACACTTGATTATCCCCAAGTTATAAGCCTCACCACACCTTAATTATCATAATTAGGATGCTATGATCAGCCCTATAACCCAAGAAATCCAAGGTTGAAACAAGAACTTAGCAAAATATCAAATTTTGATCCAATGTGTAATTTCTTACACAAGGTTTAAAAAACGTTTTAAGGTTCAATTCCAGTTAACAAATATCATAAAAAAGCTAAAATAAAGGTGGCACTTGGTCTTTCTTCAACAAAACTCAACACACTTTCATTAAATGGAAAGAGGATTTACAAGAAGTTGAACAAGGAAAAACGAAAAGCAAAGCAAAAATGTGAGGTCCTAAGCCTTTATATAGGCATACATGTTGTCTAGGAAAGCTGAAAAAAACGTAACCCTAGCTACTGAAGTCCCATTTTTGCCCTTGTGAAGTTTGAATTTCTTGGAGTCTTGTGAGGAATTCTTGGCCTTTTGTGGAGTGTATAGCTGTAGAAAGGTGATCAAGGGTCTCAAATAAGCTTAGTTTCCAAGCTTTGTTGTGGGACGTTGGATCTTTGTCACTGTTTTGTCTTCTTCTCCAAGAGGTGGGACAAGGGTTTTTCATGTGACTAAGGGAGTGAGGTGGCAGTCCATTTGAGAGTTGGGTTGTGATTAGGGTCACCTTAATCATAAATCTGCACAATTTTGGGGTTTAATTTTTGCTAAAACAAAAATCCCTAATTGTGTTCTTGAGCTGATGAACATGGTTTTGATCTGTTTAGAGGGTGATTAACATTTAAATAAATGTTAAGGTGCCAAGGTTTGTTTAATTATTTAATCAGGGGTGAGTGGGATCTGATGTGGAGAAAGGGTGAAGTGTGATTGGTGGAAAGGATTGAGTGGGACACGTGCCTTCCCTTGGTTGGTCTAGGTATATATACTTGTCTGCCAGCTTTAACCCCTTAGCTCTTCTACTCTTGTCACTTCAGTCATAATTTCTATCAACGCCCATTTAAGCTTTATCAACTTTTCATTTTTCACACTTTTGCCCCAAAACATTTTGCAAAGTGAATTCAGGGGTAATTCTTGCCATTTTGTGATTCTTGAGGGATTGTTTTGGCATTTTATTCAATGGGAATGGTCTTGACTTGTATGTTTGATATTTTGGAGGGCTGAAATTGCCAGGTCATAATGATTGAGGGACCATTTTTGCCAAACGTTGAAAGTCAAGGGTCCTTTTTTTAATTATGGGATTTTCAAAGGACCAATCTTGTAATTTTTGTACTTTGAAGGACTTCATGATATATTTGACTTTGTGGAGGATAATGGTTGACAATTTAGCTTTGTTGAGGGGCTAAACTTGTCAATTCTTCAAAGTGGACGGCCCTTATTGTAATTTTGACAAACTTTAGGGACCAAACTTGTAATTATGAAGATACAAGGGTATAAAGTGTCAATTCTTCCACATTGGAGGACCCTTCTTCATAGTTCTTCAAGTCTTCAAGGGTTTTTCTTGGGAAAGTCTTCATTAGGGCTTGGTTCATTGTGCGGCTTCGTTTCCCGTGTTCGTTTTTGCATGAATTTTGTGATCTTTTGTCATTTTCTCAATATTTGTACCTAAAATACACAAGCAACAAACACAAGCATATATATCGGTATTTTGATGATATTTAATGCATTTTAAGCCCTTTTTGGACGATGAGACTATGTATAAAAGCAGTCTCATCAATTTGGAAGAACAAGTTTAGGGTTATGCATACTAAAACCTTATGTAAGCTCCTATATAAGAGCAATAGGGCTTTTTCATTTTTTCTTTGTTCCAGATTTTTGTATAATTTTAAAAAACTTATTAATGAAAATGAAAGGTTTAAAATGTGCAAATTTTTGAGTTCTTTGTTTTAAAAAACTCTTGAAAGTGGATTGTGGGTTTGATTTCAGCTTATAGTTAAGCTTTTGGCCAAGTTGTTAGTGGTTTCAAAATCAGTTTTCTAAGGTGTTAGCAAAAATATTTTTGTCCCATTTTTTTTACAATCTTTATGTTTATATAAGTCAGCTCATAAGCTACTTGACATTAGCTTATGAGCTAAGCTTATATTAGCTTGTAGTGGTTTCTTGGTCGTCTGTTTTTGTGCAGGTTCAAAGCAAGAGCAAAGACCCTCTTTTCATCACATCATTTCATCATTTTTATTTGAAGATATGTTAAGTCCTTGGGTCCTTGGTGGATTCCATCAGCAGGACACTGTCTACATGTTCTCTTAAGCTCTCAAAAGCCCTTAAAAGCCTAAGTAGAAGGCATTCAGCCAGGTTAATCAAGGCTTGAACCCTATTTGAAATTTTTTAGCTTCTTAGTGTTTATGTGAATTTTGTATGATTTTGAGTGTTTCCTGTTTTTATGGTGGTTTGTTGGTTTGTTTATGTTTATTTCAGTTTTTATACATGTTTTCAAAATTGGTAGTCAGTTTGGTTTGATTTTACAAATCTAGGTTTGAAAAAATAGTGTTAACTGATTATTGAAGGGGTGTTTGGATTTGGGTTTTTAGGAAAAGCTTGACACACTTTTTGTATAAAAACTGATAAAACACACTCTACTTAGTAATCTTAGGTTATTTCAGTGTTCTTATTTAGGTTTGGTAGGTTAAAAGAGGTTTTGCATGTTCATTTGTTGATAAAAATCAGTATGTCTACATAACTACCTTGTTTCAGTGTTTTTTGACCACCAAGCTTTGTTATCTGTTAGACCTAGGTGACTTTTAGGATTGAGACTTGGTTTGTGGAAGTTTGTGAAGGAATTGAGTGAGTTTTGGCCAACCAAAACTCACCCAATTGTCAAATATATCAGCAACAACCCCATACCTTACTTTATGTTTATCAGTGACTAATTTGTGCCCTAAGTGTTAGATTTTTTTTTGTGTTAAGACTGGTGTTTTTCTTGTTTATTTGACTCCCCACAACCCAACTGGTTGTGGGGGTGCCTTTGGATCCAAGCAAAACCAACAATCATGCAAGTTACAAGCATTTTAGTCACCAGAACTATTTTTTTACACTGTCAGTAGGAACAAACTTCCCACTACTAGTGATCTTGTTCCCACTGCTAAGCAAAAGGACAAAAGTCCTTGCACATGTCACTGTCAGTTTTTAGTTTTTTTGTCTTTAGTGGCTTATATTAAGCTTTTTCCAATTTTTCAATTTTCCTAGATTTGTTATTTTATTTTGAGATTTTTCATTGAGTTTAATTTTAAGTTACTGTTCATTTACTATTTTTTAGAATTAATTCCATCTTAATTAGTTTTTATTATTTCTGTTTTTGTCTTTTAGTGCAAAACTTTAATATTTTTTAGTTTTAAAAATTTTGTTAGATTCAGAAAATTATTTTAAGATTTTTAGTTTAAAAAGTTTTACTATTCACTCTTTTTAAGTATTTTTTAGATTTAATCTTAGTTTAATTAGGATTTAATTAAATCTGTTTTGTCTTTTAGTGTAAAAAATTATTGTTTTCAACTTTTTAAATTTTTCTACTGTTTATTAATATAATTTAGGATTTTTCAAAAAATCAAGTTAAATTTAGCATTATTTAATTATTTTTAATCATTATTTTAGTTTAAAAATTCTTTTTAGCATTTTAAAAATAGAAAAATAGTCTTTAAAATTTAGGAAAAATACTTTTTAGTCTTTAAATAATATATGTGAGTTATTAGTTCAATAAAATAATATTTTGGGCTTTTTCTTAATTATATTTAATTTTAGGGCTTTAATTAGCATTTAAAAATAAATATTTAATTAATAACAGGTTTTAAAATTTATTTATTGATTTTTTATTCTTATTTATATTATTTTAGACTTATTTTTAATTTTTAATTAGTTATTAGGTTTAATTTTTAATTTTGTCACGTTTTACGTATTTACGTTCGCGTTTTACGTCTTACGTCGTAGTTTAATCGTAGTCGTGGCTCGTCTTTAATTTTCTCTCTTCTAAACCAAACGTCACTAATCCAAACTTTGATTTTACATATCGGCACTCAAACACATACACCTCCTTCGAGAACGAACTCGGAATTTTCGTCTTCACGGTTTTCCTAAATCGTGTCGATTAATACTTTACGCTTTATACTTTGTTTTTCCTAAAACAAGTATATAAAAACCTACATCAATTTCTGTCGTCGCTGCCGGGGAGGTTATCGTGTTTGTGTGAGTAGTGCGTTTCTGCTTTTCAATTTTTGGAAATCGTAAGTATCGTACATACTCATTTTTGTTATTTTTCCTTACTATATTATAATATCCAAATAAATCGTGTTTAATTTTCCTAAATTAAACACAAACCAATCACTTTACTATATTGTAGATATCCCATTATCGTTTTCGTTTTCTTGTGAATATATAACTATATTTTACTTACGTAGAACAATAAATATACAAGTACTCCAAAAGCGTGAAAACGCAACCTTGATTCGGGATTTCATCACTCGATCATTGTATTCGAATCTAAAGCAAAAGTTTAAAGGCAAATTAGATAAATACTTTCGTGAGGCTTAATTTTAATTAACACAAACTATAAGGTGGGTATAAGGCGGTTGTATTTCAAGACCTAAAGGAAAAAGGCTCTTAAGTGTTTAGCACCGCCTCGTTTCCTCCGCTTGCTTGTGTGTGTTTTGAGAAAGAGGGCCGATCGAGGGTTTGCCGCCCAAGTATTATCTACGTATCATATATATTTTCTTGTTTTCAAGATTAAACCCTCTTGAACGTTTTGGTGTTCCACCAACGTTCTAAACTCATCGAGAACGTTCACTCCACGTGATCGTTTTTATAATTTGAGGCTCCTTTAATTGAGAAATCGATTTGAGGAGAGATTTGTAGATTTGAGTCTACGTAATACACAAAAATCCAAAAAAAATTAAAAAACAATCAAAAACCAAAAAAATTGAAAAATCCAAAAGCCGCAAAAAGAATCTTCTTTGCTACCCCTCATTCTACGCCTAGTGCATGCGCACTCGATCGAAGGATTATTCTAATTCTAGAGACACTTCAAATCGACGCAATCGTAATCGAAGGAATCGACGACGTAGACGAGATTTAGAAATCGACGTTCCTAATATCGTTGTTGAAGAGACCGTAGAGGAGATGGCCGACAATCGTTCGATGATGGAATTGCTCCAAGCGCCCACCGAGGGTTATGGAGACACGATCATTATTCCCGCTATGGAAGCGGAGAATTTTGAGATTAAGAGCAGAATCATTTCGTTAACTCAAGATACGAAGTTTCGAGGTCGTGAAGCCGATAATCCTCACGACCACATTCGGAATTTTGATCATCTTTTGGCCACGAGCAAGTTTAAGAACGTCGACACCGATGTCGTCAAGCTTATGCTTTTTCTGTACTCGCTCGATGGTGCCGCCAAGGATTGGTACGAGAAAGAGCCACCTAATTCTATAATTACGTGGAAGGATCTCGTTTCCAAGTTCGTTAATCATTTTTTCCCACCGTCTAAGACGACGTTTTTCAAAAATGAGATTACGAGATTTGAGAAAAAACCGAATGAATCTTTTAGAGACGCGTGGGATCGTTTTAAGGAATTGCTTAGGCAATGTCCTCACCATGTATTTTCCGAGTTGCACCAAATCGATACGTTTTACAACGGTCTTAGTTTTCAAGAACAAGATTCGTTGAATTACGCCGCCGGTGGCAACTTTTTGTGTAAAACTCCGAAGGATGCATTAGTGATTATCGAGAATCGATCCAAGGTTTACCAACTCCGCAACGCACCGAGTGTTGCCAATGTCGCCAATGTTAGTCATTCTAATCGCTACATTGAGAGAGTTGATGCGAAAGTCGAAAAGCTAACGAATGTGTTCACGTCTTTTCTCGTCGAAATGCAAAAGAAAAACGCTCCCGCTACGGTGAAAGCGGTTGAGACATCGTGTACGTTTTGTGGTGGACCTCATAATTATTACGAGTGTGCGGCTACGGATGGCCAAACGTCGAATGTGAGTGCGTTGAACAACAATTTTTCTAATCAAAATCAAAATAACGCCGGTCCATCGCAACAAGGCAATTATAACCAAGGCAAAAATTTTAATCAAAACCAAAACAATTTTCAAGGAAATAATCAAAAAGGAAATTTTTCGAATCAAGGAGGTTATAATCAAGGTCGTAATTTGAATTGGCAAAATCGAGACAACAATCAAAACTCGAATTTTTCAAACAACAACAATCAAGGAAACAATTTTTCAAGTGGGAATCAAAACAATTTTCAAAGAAGTAATCAAAACCAAGGGAACTTTAATTCAAATCAAAATAGTTCGTCAAACGATTTTCAAAATTGCATGAAAACGAATGAGGCTAATATGAGACGATTAGAGGGAGAATTGGTACTTTGAAAATGAATTTTCTAATACTTTAAAACTTCAAAACACGAAGATTGAGCAAGGACAAATTGACATTAAAAAGATGTTTTCGGCTATTATGAACAAAGCCTCGGGTGCTTCATCGAGTTCGTTACCTAGTGACACCGTTGCAAATCGGAAGGAACAATGTAAAGCCGCCTCGTCTCGTGGAAAAAGTCGTGTGATTACCCCTACCCTTGATGGATTTCGTGTTGTTCCTTCTTCTCAACCCTCGACTTTTAAGACGTCTTATTGTTCTAAAGTCGATGGGGTGAACGTGGAGACCAAGGAAAAGAGTGTACACCCTCGTGTACCTCAAATTCCATCCACGGTTCAAAAAGAGAGTTTTATCGACCTTAACAAAGTAATCCTTGAAGAAACTTGTGCATCAATGCATATGCCGAGAAAGGAAGAGGATCCGGGCCAATTTCTACTACCTTGTGATTTTTCCGAGATTGAGGGATGTTTAGCCCTTGCCGATTTAGGTGCTAGCATCAATCTTATTCCTCATTCTATATGGAATTTGATGAGATTACGTTCACTTACCCCCACGAACATGACAATTGAGCTTGCAAATTGTACACCAGTTATACCAATTGGAATAACCGAGGATGTCTATGTCAAAGTTGGAAAGTTTGTTTTTCTCGCGGATTTCGTCATATCCGATTACGAGTGTGACCCTAAATGTACCATTATTTTAGGTCGACCATTTTTTTTGACGACTCGAACCGTAATCGACGTTCACGAGGGGAGACTTACTATGAGATATGGGGATGATAAAATGGACTTTTTCACGAGTAAATCCCAAGTGTCTAATGATCATGAAAAAACCGAGGTTTCAAAACCTAATGTTTTAAATTCTAATGATTTCAAAATGTTTATTTTGGCAGAAACTATGAGGCTTAATGCATGTTTTGAAAGAATTAAGAAAAACGGTTTTAAAGATGATGATTTTAATGATAAATTATACGTGTACCTTATTCAAAAGGGTATGTGTAAATTTATGAATGAAAAATCACTTTGGGATGTATTCGATGAAACAAGTGAACGACTAATTCCAAATGGCGACGTTAGTGCCATCACGACAATGACCAAAATGGACTCGTCTTCACCACCTTCGAAGGACCACATCTTTGAGGCTTCAACTTCTAACTCCATCGAAGTGCCTCCTTTTCCTAGCCCAACACCCTTTGAGGCTAAAGGTTTCATCGGCATCGATCCTCTCGTTTTAGAAAAGTCACCTAAGCATAGTCATTCTACTTGTAAGACCATGGTTGTGAGTGCTCACATCGACTCTTTCTTTGACGATGACGATGGCGATTTTGCCGAGATTGATCACGTACTTCGAAATACACATGCAATTTTTTATTCTTCTAAAAAGAAATGTGTGAAGTACGATGATTACAAGTTTGATCCCGAGATTGAGAACGTCTTATTTTTGATGATGAACCAACTCATGTGACCACTAAAAATCCAATTCTCGAGGAGTTACCTAAACAACACTCCTCAAATGAGAATTACGTTTACCACATTCGTGAGGATTTAACTTATCAACAATCCCCATAAATGGATGATGGTTTCGTGCTTGATCGTGATCTTTTCGAGAGAGTTTCTAAGATACTCAAGGAGGGGAATGACAAACCTTGGTTTGACAAGCCTATCTTTGATGAGGAAATCGATGAGATCGACGTTCATGAGGATGACGAGTATGTAGACCCTAAGGGAGCGGTGTTCTTTATTGATAAACGTTTTGAGAACTTATATAATCCACCACCCCCTCCCACCAATGACTTAAATGTGAGGATTTTTAACGCGACTAATTTTGAATTTGACACGCCAAAAATTTTCGACATTATAAAATCGGGTTTTCATAAAGATTTTTAAACGATGAAAAAGGAAAGGATTTTAAAATTGATTTAAATGAATTTTCTACAAGTTTAACTCCGTCATCACCGCGTTTTATGAGTGCTACCACCTTGTCGACTTCTTTTGACGACGGTTGGTGTGGATCTAGTGTGGGGGAAGCCCCTAATGTTCCCTCCCATTTCTCCATCGAGGACGAGATTTACGATCCTGGAATTGCTTGTAAAGGGAAATATCGGTCTTTCACTATGTAATAAATGGAAATCATATCCATTTGCTTGGTGTGAGTCTACCTCGAGTAGCTCATTTTTTTTACTTACCCATTTCCCCACCTTTCTAGTTTTCATCTCTTTTCTTTAACCCCTTTGAGGTTGTTTCGACTTCGGTTGAAGTAGCATTTTTTCGTCTTTCATCTGAAAACGAGGACGCTATCTTTGACCCCGGTATACGTTTATCGGGTTTTTAAAGTACTCCATGTACTTTTTGGCATTGTTTATTATGTAATCCCCACCAAAATGACCATACCAAGATTATCCCTAAATGATCACATTTATGGTGATTCGAGTCGAGCTTTTGACTCGGTTATCAAAAATAAGGTGCCTCGTGCGGGATTCTCATGCTTATCCTTGTAAATATTATTGCTTTCTAATTAGTTAACGAGGGGACTTGTGCTCTTCCAACCTTTGTTCCGTGGTTGTTTGTGATTGTGATTCATTAGGTTCATCCTCATCATTGAAGCCTCTCGTGCTCGTTTTATGGATCACTCGAGCTTCGATCGTTGCCTTTGGAGATTCCGATATCCGATGATATCCTTTTATGTTCTAACGTTTATCTTATTAGCATAATTCATAAACGGCTTTTAGGTTATTCGTTTTACCCTTTCCATGCTCGAGATTAAGCATTCGACTTCGTCTCTAGTATGGGGGTGTTTTCACCCCTAGACTCGAAACATTGAGGACAATGTTTAGTTTTAGTATGGGGGGTGAGTAGATACTTCACCTTGCTTACGTCACCACGCAATCCAATTTTCATCTTTTTGTTATCGTTTTGTTACAAAATAAGGCTAAAAATGGCAAAATTTAAAAAAAATTCTTATTTTTCATAAGTGTTTAAGACACGAATGTAGGTTTTCTGATGGTGAGAATAAGAGTAATTTTTTACTCGACCATGCGTGTTGAGCACTTAGCTACGATTCCTTAACTTTTTAGGCTAAGTCTCTTAAATGAGGATGAGAGATGATAGAGTTATTTATAAGTCACGTAATCTTTCACGATCTCATGTAGTAATTATTAGCTTACTGTCCCCACGCTTTTGTTTAAATAAATTCAATAAGTAAGGTCGTACGATTTAAAAGGTTACTTACCTTCTAGCCCAAGATCGTTTAGAAGTTGCTCGTGTTCGAATAGAGTTCATAGCCAAGGCATAACTTATTGAAGTGGGATGCGAAGATTGGCAAGTTCCAAAAAGGCCCTAACACGGCATGAGGAGCTACATTTTGTTGCTAAAGATCCAAGATGATGTAAAGTATCATTATTCCAAAATCAATATGAAGGATCGAGACACACGACAAGAAGCAATATAGTCCCCTAAAGATCATGGACAAGTCTATCCAAAAAGACCCTAACAAGGTATGAGGATAAATATATCCAAGTACGAAAAGGAGGTGGATCGTTGTATATCACAATCCCAAATTACGATTGAAGAAAAATGATGAAGTCGTGGTCCAAAACATCAAGTGAAAAAATTCCATATATGAAAACCATTATTTCAAGAACGTCTTCCAAGATTTGAAGTTCGAAACACATGCCAAATATCGGTCCGAGAAAGGTCTCAAATCGTAAAACGAGTTATGCCAAGATATGAACTTAAGGAGATTACGAGAAGCAGTTTTAAAAGATTGTGTCCTTCGGCTAACTATCGATTAAATCGTGCTACTTTATTTTCGGCCTTAATAAATTATCGAAATAATTCAAACATGTATCCTCGTGATCATTAAGACAAAATAAATATAAGAGATACCAAGTAGGAATAAGGGAGTTTAGGTGTGTAATTAACACTCATGAGATATGATCGTGTTGCTAACTTATAATAAAAATGATCTCGTTACACGCTTAACATGGAATTGGGTGAAAATCGAGGACGACGAAATTATTTATAACGAAGCATTCACGTGTTCTTATTCTATGACCCTAAAAGTCACTTTATCGTGATGAAAACAATACATTATGTCTAAAACACGTGTATTAGTTTATTTAAGTCTATGTCTTCAATAAATGTCATCATAAAAATGAATTTTGGAAGTGCTTCGATACTTAATTCTAGCATTGCGTGAGGGCACGACAATGGTTTAGTATGGGGGAGTGATGAGACTGCATTTATACATAGTCTCATCGTCCAAATCGGGCTTAAAATGCTTAAAATATCATAAAAATACCCAAAATATGCTTGTGTTTGTTCATTGTGTATTTTAGGTACGGATATCGTGAAATCAACAAAAGATCACAAGAATCAAGCAAAAACGAACACGGGAAACGAAGCCGCACAAAGAACCGTACCCGAATCATGAATTTCCATTTAAGTCCTTGAAGTTTGAAGATTTGGCAAGATTGGTCCCTCTACTTTTGAAGACTTGTCATTTTAAACCCTTGTAAAACTTAAAATTACACATTGGGTCCCTAAAATGATGAGATTGTACAAGATTGACCCTTGAAGAATGCAAATATTGCATAAAAAGCCCTTGGTACAAGTTATGGAAACTTTTTGTGGCCAAAGTTGAAAAAATAAAAGTTTCATAACAAAGGAAATATTAGCTTGGATTGTTGAAACTGCATATGACAAAGTGTAAAGATTATAGGGGCCAAAATATACATTAAAACCCATCACCACCAACCATAAGCCGACACGTCACCCCCACTCACCCACCAATCAATCACAACTCTCCCCTCATCCCAGTCGTACTCCACGCCACTTCCCACCTCCCTTAATATAACTGATTAAATTAAATCAGTTTAAGAAAAGGGGGTAAACACGTTTTTTAAAAATTAAACCCCCAAACCCAATTAAACTTACCCTGCTTAACCCCTAATATCCAAGAACCCTAAACCCATAATCCCTTAATTCAAAAGGGTTTTTCCCCTTAATGTCCAGATTATTAATTAACCCCAATGTCACCTTAACCCACTCCTAAACTCACCTTCACACTCACTCAAGGACCTCACCCGACCACCCCTACCAAAGTTACTTCCAAACAAAACCCTATATGGAGACAAGATCAACAACCCATATTCAAGCTTGGTCCCAAAGTTATATTTAACGTTCAAGATTGGTCTTCACAACCTGTACACATCTCAGCAATCACCTGAGGGTTTTGACCCATTTCAAACCAAGGCATCTTCCTAGCATATCCAAGATTCATCCAAGGGTGTATTTGGAAGAACAAGTTTAGGGTTATGCATACTAGAACCTTCTGTAAGCACCTATATAAGAGCAATAAGGCTTTTTAATTTTTTCTTTGTTCTAGATTTTTTTATAATTTTTAAAAACTTACTAATAAAAATGAAAGGTTTGAAATGTGCAAATTTCTGAGTTCAGTGTAATCTATTTTATTGTTTTTAAAGTAGTTAAGGTTTATAAAGTTTTCATTTTAAAAGATTTTCAAAAAAATTGGTGTTTTAAAAAACTCTTGAAAAAGGTTTTCATCAGTTGGATTTCAATACCCACATGAAGTGAAAGTGGATTGTGGGTTTGATTTCAGCTTATAGTTAAGCTTTTGGTCAAGTTATTAGTGGTCTTAAAATTAGTTTTCTAAGGTTTTAGCAAAAATATTTTTGTCCCATTTTTTTACAATCTTACTGTTTATATAAGTTAGCTCATAAGCTACTTGACATTAGCTTATGAGCTAAACTTATATAAGCTTGTAGTGGTTTCTTGGTCGTCTGTTTTTGTGCAGGTTCAAAGCAAGAGCAAAGACCCTCTTTTCATCACATCATTTCATCATTTTTATTTGAAGATATGTTAAGTCCTTGGGTCCTTTGTGGATTCCATCAGCAGGACACTCTCTACGTGTTCTCTTAAGCTCTCAAAAGCCCTTAAAAGCCCAAGTAGAAGGCATTCAGCCAGGTTAATCAAGGCTTGAACCCTATTTGAAATTTTTTAGCTTCTTAGTGTTTATGTGAATTTTGTATGATTTTGAGTGTTTCCTGTTTTTATGGTGGTTTGTTGGTTTGTTTATGTTTATTTCACTATTTTATACATGTTTTCATAATTGGTAGTCAGTTTGGTTTGATTTTACAAAGTTGAAAAAAATAGTGTTAACTAATTATTGAAGGGGTGTTTGGATTTGGGTTTTTAGGAAAAGCTTGACACACTTTTTGTATAAAAACTGCCTAAACACACTCAACTTAGTAATCTTAGGTTATTTCAGTGTTCTTATTTAGGTTTGGTAGGTTAAAGGAGGTTTTGCATGTTCATTTGTTGATAAAATCAGTAAGTCTACATAACTACCTTGTTTTAGTGTTTTTTGACCACCAAGCTTTGTTATCTGTTAGACCTAGGTGACTTTTAGGATTGAGACTTGGTTTGTAGAAGTTTGTGAAGGAATTGAGTGAGTTTTGGCCAATCAAAACTCACGCAATTGTCAAATATATCAGCAACAACCCCCAGACCTTACATTCTGCTTATCTTTGACTAATTTGTGCCCTATGTGTTAGATTTTTGTGTTAAGACTGGTGTTTTTCTTGTTTATTTGACTCCTCACAACCCAACTGGTTGTGGGGGTGCCTTTGGATCCAAGCAAAACCAACAATCAAGCAAGTTACAAGCATTTTAGTCACCGGACCCGTTTTTTTACACTGTTAGTGGGAACAAACTTCCCACTGCTAGTGATCTTGTTCCCACTACTAAGCAAAAGGATAAAAGTCCTTGCACATGTCACTGTCAGTTTTTAGCTTTTTTGTCTTTAGTGGCTTATATTAAGCTTTTTTCAATTTTTTTAATTTGAGATTTTTCATTGAGTTTAAGTTTAAGTTACTGTGCATTTACTATTATTTAGAATTAATTCCATTTTAATTAGTTTTTATTATTTCTGTTTTTGTCTTTTAGTTCAAAACTTTAATATTTTTTAGTTTTAAAAAATTTGTTAGATTTAGAAAATTATTTTAAGATTTTCAGTTTAAAAAATTTTACTGTTCACTCTTTTTAAGTATTTTTTAGATTTAATCTTAATTTAATTAGGATTTAATTAAATCGGTTTTGTCTTTTAGTGTAAAATATTATTGTTTTCAACTTTTTAAATTTTTTTACTGTTTAGTAATATAATTTAGGATTTTTCAAAAAGTCAAATTAATTTTAGCATTATTTTATTATTTTTAGTCATTATTTTAGTTTAATAATTATTTTTAGCATTTTAAAAATAGAAAAATAGTCTTTATAATTTAGGAAAAATACTTTTTAGTCTTTAAAGAATATAAGTGAGTTATTAGTTCAATAAAATAATATTTTGGGCTTTTTCTTAATTATATTTAATTTTAGGGCTTTAATTAGCATTTAAAATTGAATATTTAATTTATAAAAGGTTTTAAAATTTATTTATTGAATTGTTATTCTTATTTATATTTTTTTAGACTTAATTTTAATTTTCAATTAATTTTTAGGTTTAATTTTTAATTTTGTCACGTTTTACGTATTTACGTTCGCGTTTTACGTCTTACGTCGTAGTTTAATCGTAGTCGTAGCTCGTCTTTAATTTTCTCTCTTCTAAACCAAAAACGTCACTAATACAAACTTTGATTTTACATATTGGCACTCAAACACATACACCTCCTTCGGGAACGAACTCAGAATTTTCGTCTTCACGGTTTTTCTAAATCGTGTTGCTTAATACTTTCCGCTTTATACTTTGTTTTTCCTAAAACAAGTATATAAAAACCTACATCAAATATCTAATGGTTGTAGAAGACCGCCAGATCGTTGGTGCTCGATCTTAACCTGCAGGCAGGTAAGACATTTGGAGACGTAAGTCGCAACATCTTGTTTCATACCACTCCACCAAAAGTATTGCTTGATGTCATGGTACATCTTGGTCGAACCAGGATGAATAGAGAATGGGGAGCTATGAGCCTCAGCTAACAATGCTTCCCGGAGTTCTTGATCATCAGAAACACAAAGTCTCGTTCCCTGCCATAAGATACCGTCTACGTCTACTCGAAATTCTATCTGCTTCTCCAAGTTAAGAATTATCGCCCAGATTTCACCATCATCCTTCTGAGCTTCCTTGATCCTAGAGAGTAACTCATGTTCCACTCTAAGATTATCCCAGTAACCGTGCTGTCCATGTACCATGATCTCAATGTCTAGTCGCTCCAAGTCTCTTATAATTTCCTCCTCAATTTTAATTCCATTTATCATTCCGGACTTTCTACTAAGTGCATCTACCACTACATTCGGCTTGCCGGGATGATATTATAAATTGATGTCATAATCCTTCAACAGCTCTAACCATCTCCTCTGTCTCATGTTCAACTCACGTTGAGTGAAGATGTACTTCAAGCTCTTGTGGTCTGTAAAAATGTCACATGATTCTCTATACAAATAGTGCCTCCATATCTTCAATGCAAACACGACTTCTGCAAGTTCTAAGTCATGCGTAGGGTAATTTTCCTCATAAGGCTTAAGATGTCGTGAAGCGTACGCGATCACTTTCCCATGTTGCATGAGAACACAGCCAAGTCCCTTCCCCGATGCATCACTATAGATCTGAAATCCACCTGTACCAGATGGGAGAGTAAGAATCAGTGCAGATACTAACTTTTGTTTTAGGTCTTCAAAGCTCTTCTCTCTTTCTTCAATCCAGACGAATTTCTCCCCTTTCCGCATCAGTTTGGTCAATGGTAGTGCTAGACAGGAAAAGTTCTCTACGAACCTATGGTAGTAACCAGCTAAGGCCTAGGAAACTGCGAACCTCAGTCGCTGATGTCGGTCTTGGCCACTTGGTAATAGCCTCAACCTTTGATGGATCCATAGTGATTCCTTCTGCTAATAAAATGTGACCTAAGAATGCCACCTTGTCTAACCAGAACTCGCACTTGGAGAATTTAGCATACAACTGCTTCTAGTGAAGAATCTGTAACACTGTATGAAGATGGTCTTCGTGTTCCTCCTTGGACTTAGAGAATATCAGGATGTCGTCAATGAAGACAATGACAAACTTGTCCAAAAATTCATGGAAGATTCTGTTCATTAAATCCATAAACACTGCTGGAGCATTGGTAAGGCCAAATGGCATGACTACAAATTCGTAGTGGCCATAGCGTGTACGGAAAGCAGTCTTGGCGATGTCTTGCTCTTTAACCCGTAGTTGATGATAGCCCGACCTCAGATCAAACTTGGAGAAATGTTTGGCCCCTTGGAGTTGGTCAAACAGATCGTCAATGCGTGGTAGAGGATATCTATTCCTGATGGTGATCTTGTTGAGCTCGCGATAATCTATGAAAAGAGGCATACTGCTGTCCTTCTTCTTCATGAATAAGACCGGTGCGCCCCATGGATATGCGCTCAGTCGAATGAAACCTCGTTCCAGAAGTTCTTGCAATTGATCCTTCATCTCCTTCAACTCTATGGGAGCCATGCGGTAAGGATCCTTGGAAATCGGCTCAGCTCCTGGGGTGAGCTCGATATTAAACTCTACTTCACGTGTAGGTGGTATGCCCGGAAGTTCTTCTGGAAATACATCTGGAAATTCTTACACTATCGGCTGATTCTGAATTGATGAAGTTTCAGCATCCATGTCATGGACAGTAGCTAGATAGCCCTCGCAACCATGTGAAAGTAATGCACGTGCTTGCAGGGTTATATGATTTGTACAGACCTTCCGGGTACGAACCCGTTGTGAATGTACTCTGGTGCATTAACATCACCGAATATGACTCGATATGAATGGCAGTCAATGGTAGCATGATGCTTGGATAGCCAGTCCATGCCCAATATCATGTCAAAATCATTCATATCCAGCGGAAGTGCGTCAACAGGACGAATCTTATCATCAAACTCCAGGGGAAGGCTCTTGTACACATGGGTTATGCGTACAGAGTCTCTTAAAGGCGTGGAAATGTTCAGTACATTCTCTAATGGCATAGGGGAAAATTGTTAGCATAAGAAGTAGAAATGACCGAATGAGTAGCACCCATGTCAAATAGAACACATACAGCTTGACCATACATATACAAGATTCCAGTGATGGTACCTGTAGACTTGTTGGCCTGATCGCGAGAAGTCATGTAAACGCGTCCACTAGTAGGAGGCGGCTTAGTATCAGCATGTCCAGATGTGCCCTCCATCTCGCCCTTGCGGCAGTCCTTCATGCGATGGCCATGGAGGCCACACTTGTAGCATGCGTCGCTGTCTCGGCGACATGGCCCTGGGTGACTACGGTTGCAGGTAGTGCAAAGAGGATGAGTATACCCTCCAACAGGTGTCCTTGCTGGCTGAGAGCCTGATAAGAATGTTGGGAATAAATTAAGGCCAGATCACTTGAACGCTGACAAGAACAACTCAAGCGTTAACAAGAGCAAAGTGAGCGCTGACAGCTTAAGCGTTGACAAGTTAAAGTCAAGCGTTGACAGATTGAAGACAAGCACTGATGGAAGATGTGAGCTACACGTTTATTATGTTCTAGAATACTTCTAGTAAGGATAGAAACGACAATGTATTTTCTATGTTTATCTTTACCTAGAATAGTTGATACGTAGCTTATTGTACAAGGCTTCTTAGTCTATAAAAGAAGGCCTTTAGGTTAATGTTTAATATCAAGTTTTCATTAAGTTTTCATTCGTAAACATCTTTCATTGTAAGCAAGTTCGACATTGATAATCAAAGTGAAAGTTTTGTTTACATCTTGTGTTCTTGTTTAAGTATTATATTCCGCATAATACTTAGATTCACAAAGCATATAACAAAGGTTTCTCTATGTGTTATACTTGATCTAATCTCGTATACACAAAGCTAATCGATCTAAGTTTGGGATCAACAAGTGGTATCAGAGCTTGTTGAGGAACTTTTGATCTTTGAAGAACACCAGAACGATATACGAACACCAAAACCCTAATTTTCTCAAAACCCTAAAAACATCATGTCTGAAGCAATAACCTCCTCCTCCTCATCCTTACCAAACATCAAGATTCCCATGCTTGATGCAACCAACTTTGACTTATGGAGGTTCAACTTTGAACAATATCTGGGGATCTTTGACTACACACTCTGTGACATCATTGAATATGGAAACTCATTCAATAAAGCTCAAAAGATTCTGAATGTCATTGCAACAAGAACAGCTGTTGAAGGATGTCCTGATGAAGATAAGAAAGAAAAACCTGGAGATGGTAGAGCTGTAAGTGCTGAAGATATTGCAAAGAAAAGGGCTGACATGAAAGCCCTAAATATTCTGAAAGTGTCTTTGGGACAAGAAAATCAGCACAAATATAGAAGCTATGAATCTGCTAAGGATCTTTGGGAAGCAATTGAAGTTGCATATGGTGGTAATGCAGAAACTAAGGAAGAAAAGAAAAAGCAACTTCTGCATGATTATGTTGTCTTCAAAGCTCAGCCCAATGAGAAACTGAGCAGTGTGAGAAGCAGATTGCTTGACATCACAAGCAAATTGTCCTTCATGGGGACACAAGTTGGCGATATTGACACCAATGCTACTTTTCTGAAAAGTCTTGGTGAGACATGGAAGATTGAGGCAAGATCTATTCTTGCCAATAATACTCACAAGAGCTCTTCGTTTGATGACATCTACAACAAACTAAGACTGTTGGAAGATGAAACTCTTTCAAGCAAAGCTAGCACCAACAACATGGCCTTCTTCTCTCATAGTGAAGGTCAATTCAATCAGAAGGACTCTTTTATGCATCCAGTTACTGGATCATCATTTGTCAGCGCTGGAACAAGTCCTGTCAACGTCTCCTTTTCAGACGCTGACACATTCATGAATGACTCACCAAGAGTTAAACCTGCTGGTTTGGATTTGGATACTGTTTGTGCTTACATTGCTTCTTTGCCCAATGGTTCAGTGATTACATATGAGGACCTTGAGCAGATAAGTGATGAACACTTGGAAGAGATGGACATCAAGTGGAACATGGCTCTTGCTAGTATAAGAGCAAATAGGTGGAATAGAAGGTTCAAGAAGAAGATGATCTTCAATGCTAAAGACACTGCTGGATTTGATAAATCCAAAGTTGAGTGCTAAAACTGTCATCGCATGGGGCACTTCATGAGGGAATGCAGATCTCCTAGAAGATCTGATGCTGGTAAACCCTCAAGTCAGGTTGTTAAAGCTCAAGACTCCAAAGCCATGGTTGCAGTTCAAGGAATTGATGGTACTGGATGGGATTGGAGCTATCTGGCTAAGGATGTTGAAGAGGACAAAGCTTTGATTGCTGATATTGAAGAAGAAGAGCATGTTGAATATGCTCTCATGGCACACTCCTCCTCTTCATCTGATAATGAGGTATATGATGATGCTTTTTGTAGCAAAGGTTGTAGGTTAAACACTGACAGACTTAACAAAGAAGTGTTAAAACTAAAAGAGGATATGAGCATTGAAAGGTGTAAATTATCCAATTACCAACTAGCTCTTGCTGAAACTGAGAAAACCGTTTCTGAATACAAGAAAATAGAATTTGATTTAAAAGATAAGATAAATATCTTAAAACATGAGCTAGAGGGTAGTATGGATATTAGAAATATCATGTCAAAGGTCAATAAAGACCTACAGGCTAAGTTAGATGAGGCCATTAAGAATAAAGATAATGTTGACCTCAAGATTCAAAGATTTGATAGAGCCACCCAAGCCCTAGGAGACTGTGTAGCTAAACAAAGAGATCCTAAGGATATGACTGGGATTAGGATGAATGAGAATGATTACTCTCTGGTTCCACCACCAGCTGGTGACTTCTATGGTGTCCTTAGAAAGGATTTATCTTGGACTGGTATTCCAGAATGCCAAGAAGAGGAATTTATTCCTCCACCAAGAGTTGTCACCCCAGTAGAAGAGTATCAACAAAAACTGACTGACCTAAATGAGTGGAAGAAAGCTAACCCTACTTTATTTGTTAAGGGAGGTTTGCTATGTGAAAGTCCCAATGAATCTCCACCCATTAAGGTTACTCACCCAGTTACTGGTGAAGCTGTTGACCTAGGCTCCAACACTGTTAGAAGACCTACCATTAAATATGCAGAGATGTATAGAAATAATAGGTCACCCAAGAGCCAAGTTAACAATCATGGAACAGGTTTCTTTGCTTCTAGACCTAAGAATGTGTCTAAGAAAGCCTGTTATACTTGTGGTAGCTTTTCACTTTTGGCATACAAGTGTGTCAACGCTCCCAAAGCCAGCACTGATAGGAACAATTTCAACGCTGATAGGAAGAAAGTCAACGTTGTTAGGAAGTCAAACGTTGTCAGACCCAGACCTTGTGTGCAGCAAAGTCCACAAGTGATTAGACCAGCCCCATTCTTTACTAGAAGGTCTAACACTCATGGACAAAAACCTTTTCAAAAGACAAACACCTGGTCAAATAGGCAATGGGTTCCTGTAGCAAACCCTAGGTTCAACGCTGACAAGCGTAATTTCAGCGTTGACAAGACAAAATCCAACGCTGACAGAAACGTGACCAGACCTAAGTATTTGCAGCCACAAGGTAAGGGGTCTAAAGCTTCTTCAAGCTTAACATGGAGACCCAAGAAAGATCAAAACCCTAATAATAATGGAATTTCAATGACTTGCAACAGGTTTAATTATATTTCAAAAGTCATTACAAAACCAATTGGGGTTAACTGGGTATTTCATCCTAAAAGGGATGAGAATGGGGTTGTTGTGAGAACTAAGTCTGTTCTTATTGAACAACCAGATGAATCCAAGTCTTCTGAGACTTGGGTTCCCAAAGAAAACTAATTTGTTTTCTTTATGTGCAGGGCATTCAAAAGAAGATCAATGATTATGGATATTGGGATAGTGGATGCTCAAGGCACATGACAGGAAAGGAAGACTATCTGACGAACTTCACTCCTATTCAAGATGGTGATAAGGTATACTTTGGAGGGGCCTACGGCACCATCACAGGAAAAGGAACCCTTATCACCAATAATCTACGTTTTGAGAATGTCTTCCTGGTAAAAGAACTAGATTATAATTTGTTTAGTGTATCACAAGTGTGTGATAACAAAAATAAGGTTCTTTTCACTGATACTGAGTGTTTGGTGTTAAGCAAGGATTTTAAGATCCCTGATGAGAAGTATATTGAGTATAGAACACCTAGGCATAAGGACATATACAATGTGAATTTAAATGGGATTAAAGTGAATGCAAATATGTCTTGTTTTTATGCTAAGGCCTCAGTAGATGAAAGTAATTTGTGGCACAGGGGACTAGGGCAGTGATGAGACTGCTTTTATACATGGTCTCATCATCCAAAACGGCCTTAAATTGCATAAAATATCATAAAATAGACCAAATATATGCTCGTGTTTGTTACTTGTGTATTTTTAGGTACGGATATTGAGGAATTGGCAAAAGAACACAAGAATCAATCAAACGAACACGGGAAATGAAGTCGCACAATGAACCGGGCCCAAGTTTGGAAATTTGCAAAATGACCCTTGAAGAATTGAAGATTGGCAAAAATGGCCCCTCATCTTTGAAGAACTTGTCACATTTGACCCTCAAAATATCAAATGTACAAGTATGATCCTTAATGTTTGAAGATTGTTCAAGATCAGTCCCTGGAATTTGAAGATAATACAAAAGAAACCCTTGGATTATGCTTTGGAAGTAATTGTGCCAAAAGTGACAACTTGCCAAAAGTTGTCACTTGTTATTTGAGCACTGATGGGTATTTAAAACAAAGTGGAAAGAAAAGGATAACTTGGGGACTATTTTTGCCCAACCACCAAACTCCCACAACCAACCAGACAACGCCACGTCATAAAACCCACCCATTTACCAAATACCCTACCCTTACCCACCACCCAACCCAGTCCATTACCCAACCCGGTTTAGTATTTAACTTGGTCAAACCCAAGTCAAATACACCCACTAACCCCCATTCCCTCCTAAAACAAGAATTTAAAAACAAATTATCCCCAAAACAGATCAAAAACACCCCATTAACCCATAAACCCTAATCCTTCCCAGATTAAATCTTTCATAAAACAAAGGGCTTTGCCCTAATTTTGTGCAGAATGCTAATTCACCATATCCTCACCCTTTCCCACCTCACTTGACAAACCCACATGGGCTATGGACCCCTCCCCAAACCTCCCCTACAACGTCTTTTTCACCCAAAACCCTAAAACCGACAAGATTGATGGTTTGATCACTCCCCTTGGTCCCCAAGGCTCATCCAACGTCCCAAATGCATTCAAACATCACTGGCATCACATGGGACACCATTTGACCAAGATTCGTCCAAGAACAAGAAGGGCATTTTTGAGATTTCCATACATTAGGGTTTTAGTTTATCATTTTTTTATTCAGAACCTAGAATCTTCTTGTAGCCAGTATATAAGGCACCTAAGGTTTCATTTTTCAGTTGGTTCCAGTTTTTTTAGCATTTTCAACTTGTAATTCCTTTTTTGAATTAATTAAGTTTGGTGTTTGAGAAAAACAATTGTAATTCCTTTAATTGAATTTAAAAAGTTTGTGTATTGTTGAATGCTAAGGATTCTGAGTTCCATTTTTAAGAAAAGTTTGTGTTTGAATTTTTAAAAGTTTTCAAAGGTTTTTTTTTATTCTGTTCAAATCTTATAAATTTGATACCTTGGAAGTGAAAGTGGAAAAGGTAGGGGATTTGTGAGTTTGAATTGTTTTTGAAACGTGTTTGAGAGTTTATGGAAAGATTTGTGAAAGTTTTTTAAGAAAGTTAGAAAGAGAAAACAGAATATATCATATACCTTGTGTTTTTTCTGTTTTTGATTTTTCAGGTTTGAAGGATTGTTGAAAAGGGTTCAGCATACACCCCAGTGTATGGGAGATGGTATTGCAACCACAAAGAGCCTTGGATGTAAGGCTCTTGGGTAAATCACTTATTCCTTTTTAAATTTTTCAGAAAATATGAAGCTTATGTGATTTGCATGATTTTGTGTTAATTGTTGTTAATTCTGGTTTGAATTGTGTTTTTATGTTGTTATATGCATGTTTGATGCTATTTGGATTGAATTGATTGAGTTTTAAACTGATTTGGTTTGTTAAAAGTTGGAAAACAAATATAAAAGGGTGTTTGGATAAGTGTTTTAGCAGGATCATAGTTTTGATTTGAGGTATAAAAAGGTGATAGAAAGGTCAATTAGAGTTGTTTAGGTTGTATGCTAGTCTTGTTGTCAACTTGAAAGAGTTTTGAAACAATTTGAATGGTAAAAAGAGAAATAGCTAGTTAGAAAACTGCATGCTCCATAATCTGCTTGTTTTTCCTCTTTTTTGTGCTTGAATCCTTAAATCTGTTAAGTGTTAGGTTGTATGGGTTGTGGAACTTGCTAGTGTACCATCTTGTGAGGTTGTGTGCCAAATTTGGGTCCTTGAATCTCATTAGTGTGCCTTTGGTCTAGCAAATAAGCCACCAGTCCTTAAAAAAAGTTTACAGCTACATTGATTTGATTTTGTATGCATTTTTGTGTGGAATTTTTGGCTGTCATTTGCTTGATTTGTGTTTTGTTTGACTCCCTTCACTCAGAAAGAGTGAAGGGGTGCCTTTGTTCCAAGAATTCACCACCAAACAATCATAACCAAGTCCTCTTGGTTGCATACTTTTCATCAGAAACTCACCCAGACCTGGGCACGTTTTGCCCATTTCCAGGCTTAATCATTGTTTAAATCAAGTTGTTTTTGTGTTTTTGTGAGCTTCATAGTTACTGGAATCAAGTTTTTAAATTTAAAAAAAAAATATATATATATAAACATCAAAAAGGACGTGGCCAGGACTCGAACCTGCGCCACTCCTCTCACAAACCAACGTGCTAACCATCTGCGCCCTAGGGACTTTGACTGAGAGTATTGGTTTCAAAAGTTATTTAAGGTCAATTTGGTTTTAGCTTGGTTAAATAAGCCGTGGCTTATTTGACTTTTTCCAGCTTATTTATTAAGCACTTTGGGTTTATTTCATTTTTCATAGGATATTCATAGAGTTTAGGATTTTTCTGATTAAAAGTTTTATTTTTCACATTATTTAATTAATTTCTAGGATTATTTTTAGTTTTTAATTTAGAAAGTCTATAAAAAATATTAAACAGTGATTAAAAAATACAAAAAAATAGTTTTTAGGTTTTAGTTCTTATTTTTGAGGTTTACATATAATAAAGTTTTCAAAAACTTTAATTTTTAATTTTATTTGATTTTAGGGTTTTTTAGCAACTTTAAAAATTAATATAAAATTAACTAAAAGGTTTCAGAAACTTTTATTTACATTTTCTTCTTAGTTTGATTATTTAGGATTTTTGAGAATTTTTTAGAATTTATTTGAGAACTTTTAATTTTTTAGAATATTTTATTATTATTTTATTCATTAAAATAAAAAGTTTTATTTTTATTTCTTTTTCATTTTTCCTAGGTTCTTTATCATTAATTAGGACTTTTCCCATTTGTAGAATAATTTTTAGGCTTTTTAATTAATTTTTAGAATTAATTTAAGATTTAATAGTTTTTAATAGTTTTTTAGTGTTTAAAAATAGTTTTATTGGTTTTGAAATTTTTAAAAATAGTTTTTAGTTTAATTAGGTCATTTTTGAGGTTTACAAATTATAAAATCTTGTTTAGGGCTTTTTAATATTTAAAAGTGATTTTTAGGGCTTTAATTAGCATTAAAAAGTCATTATTAAATTAATTAAAAGGTTTTGGCAAGTTTTGATTTTTTGTAAACTCTTAGAATATTATTTGGGATTTTTTTAGTAATTTTTAGGAATTTTTAGATTAAAATTTTAAATTTTGCACTTTTTACGTTCTATGTCGTAACTTTCTAGTAGTGTTTTTGCCTTATTTTTCTATTTTTTTCGTCTTCGTCATTTTCTCTTCTTTTCTTCTCATTAATAATCAAAAACATAATCAATCATTCAATTCACAACGCACGTGCCTCCTCGAGAGAACGATCCCCACTCATTGGGTCATAACTTGTGGTTTTCCTAAACCGCTCGTTAAGACTTACCGCTTTTTGTGTTGCTTTGTTTTTCCTAAAATAAAGTATATACAAAACCACTACATCAAAAATGGCGCCGCTGCCGGGGAGGCGTGTTGTGTTTTGATTGACCATTGTTGTTTTTTTATATTAGCCATAATAGTAATTGTATTAATAGCACTCTATTAATACGTATTATCGTTTTTCGGTTTTTGTGTGAATATTATTACTATATTGTATACGTAGAACAATAAATACACAAGTACTCCAAATACGTGAGCAATCACAACCTTGATTCGGGATTTCATCACTCGATCATTGTATTCGAATCTCAAACCAAAGAATAAGGCAAAAATAGATAAATACTTTCGTGAAGCTTAATCTTGATAATACAAACTATAAGGTGGGTATAAGGCGGTTGTATTTCACAACCTAAAGGAGAAAGGCTCTTAAGTGCTTCGCGCCGCCTCGTTTCCTCCGCTTGCTTGTGCGTATTTGATTTTGAGAGTGAATCGAGGGTTTTGCCGCCCAAAGTATTATTACATATCATATATATTTTCTTGGTTTCCATTTGATTAAACCCTCTTGAACGATTTGGTGTTCCACCATCGTTCTAAAGTCATCGAAGGCGTTCACTCCACGTGATCGTTTTCATTCTTTGAGGCCTTTTTAATCAAGAGATTTGATTAGTGAGGAGATTTGTGGACTCATTGTCTACTTAATACATTCACCAATTTCCAAAAAAAAGTTAATACAATCAAAAAACCACAAAAAAATTGAAAAAACACAAAATACCAAAAAGAATCTTCTTTGCTCGCCTTCTCGTTGTACGTGACGTTTATGCAAACTCGCTCTAAAGCTAGACGTGCTCGTAACGAAGAAACAAATCACTCACTCAATCTAGTGAGGAGTCTCCAAGTGAGGAACCTATTATAGAACAAGAAGCTATCATGGCTAATCGTACTATGATGGAGTTGCTTCAAGCACCCACCGAGGGTTTTGGAGAGGCCATTGTGATTCCCGCCATCCTTGCGGAGAACTTTGAAATCAAAACGGGTTTAATGTCTATGCTTCAAGCAAACAAGTTTCGCGGTCATGAAAAAGACAACCCACATTATCACATTAGGCAATTTAATCGTCTCACCGCGACAAGCAAGTTTAAGGATGTACCACACGATGCCATTAAGATGATGTTGTTTCCTTACTCGTTAGATGGACCCGCCAAGATATGGCTTGAGAAAGAACCGCCGAATTCGATTTTGACATGGGCCGATCTCGTGTCTAAATTTGTGAATCAATTTTTTCCACCATCTAAGACAACACATTTGAAAAACGAGATTTCACGTTTTACACAAAGACCAAATGAAAGTTTTTCAATGGCTTGGGAAAGGTTTAAAGAAATGCTACATGAATGTCCACACCATGATTTTTCCGAATTGCATCAAATTGACCCTTTTTATAATGGGCTTAATGAACATGAACGAGATTATTTAAATGCCGCCGCGGGTGGTAATTTTTTGTGCAAAACGACCAATGAGGCTTTGAAAATCATAGAAAATAGGTCTAAGGTCTATAGCCCTCGTAACACACCGAGTGTTGCCAATTTGGGCTCGTCATCATCTCGTTCCATTAATGCCTTGCAAGATGAAGCAAATGAGGAGAATAGGTTTTTCGATAGGTTTTCGACTCTTATGTCTCATTGGAAAGCTCAAGAAGCTTCAAACACCGCTTCGGTTAAAGCGGTTGCTAAGAGTTGTATTTCGTGTGGTGGAGCTCATGATTTTTCCGAGTGCATTACCGCGGATGGTAACACTTCGAATGCTTATGTAGCCACGGGAACTTATAACCAAATCGGTCAAGGTTCACGTTCAAATCAAGCTCCACAAAATCAAAATGCTAATAACTATCGAAACAACAATCAAGGTGGAAATTACCAAGGAAATCAAAGGAATTATAACAAAGGTAATTACCAAAGTGGAAATGGGCAAATTTCAAACCAAAACCAAAACCGTGATTTTCAAACTCCTACTCAAGGTTTTCAAAATGCTCACACTAAAAATTTGCAAGGAGAATTTTTAGATTATGCTAAGGCTAATGATGCTAAGTTTGATAACAAGCAACGTGAGATGATTAGCTTAAGATCCGAATTGAAAAACGAGCTTAAAACCGAACTTGCTAATGAACTTAAAACTCATGCTAATAAAATGTCACACGACTCCAACAAAATCAACAAAAAATGGAGCAAGGACAACATGAGATTAAGCAAGAATTGTTGAAAGCGGATGCTAGGCAATCTAAGTTTGAAGACCGTATGGCTAAGATGTTTGAAGCTATCATGTGTAAGCCCTCTTCTTCGGGTGGTCTTCCTAGTGATACCATCGTGAACCCGAAAGGAGAGTTGAAGGTTATTACTACTCGTAGTGGTAAAACTTTCAAAGAACCCACTTCTCGTCCAAGTACTTCTATGGAGAAGGAAAAAGAGAAAGAACCCGAGGTTGTGGTTGAAAAGGAGCACATTACAAGCCCACGAAGTACCGCTCAAACCACACCTACGGTTGAACCAATACCCATCATGGAACCCGAGATTCCAAGGCCGATGCCTATGCCTAATTTGCCCCAACCCACACCACCTTTACCCTACCCATCAAGACGAGACAAGGAAAAGGCACAAGAACGAAATAATTATCAATTTGAACTCTTTATGAAAATGTTTCGTGACTTGCATTTTAATATAAGTTTTGCCGACGCCTTAGTCATGATGCCTCGATTTGCCGCGAACTTCAAAAGTATGTTGAATAACAAAGAAAAATTGCAAAAATCGTCTAGTTGTTCATCGGTTTTTCTAAGCCGCATACCTCAAAAAGTCGGTGATCCTGGGAAGTTTTTAATCCCATGTGCTATCCAAGACATGGAAGAATGCTACGCCTTGGCCGATCTTGGTGCTAGTATTAATTTTATGCCTCTCGAGATTTTTAAATCGCTCAATCTTCCAAATCTCACTCCTTCAAGAATGTCAATCGAAATGGCCGATCATTCTACGATTCTAGCTTGTGGAGTTGCCGAGGACGTCTTTGTTAAAGTTGGGAAATTCTATTATCCCGTGGACTTCATTGTTGTTGATATTCCCATCGATCCTAAAGTTCCGTTAATTTTAGGTCGATCTTTTTTGGATACCTCGAGAGCACTTATCGATGTGCATGCAAGAAAAATCACTCTTCGTTTCAATGAGGAAGAACTCGTCATTAATGCAACCCAAAACTCCACTCTTTCTCATGTTTATTCCATCACATCTTTGTACAATGTCGATTCCACCAAAAACATTCGTCAAAAGATTTCCAATAGAGTTTTAGGAGTTGATAAAAATGAAGTTCCGTCCCCTCCGCCGATGGAGGTTAAGAGTGTTAAGCCTATGATTCCAATCTCGAGTGATTCTTCGGATGATGAATACGTTGATCCCGATGGGGAGGTTTTCTTTGTTGACAAAAGATTTGAAAACTTGCCACCACCTAAACCAAAACATTTTCAAAATGTGAGAATTTTTAGTGTGACTAACATTGTTTTAGATACACCAAATATTTTTGACATAATTAAATCGGGTTTTCACGAGGAGAGTTTTAAAGATGAAAAAGGAAAAGATTTTGAATTTAATTTAAAAGATTTTTCTACAAATCTAACTCCGTCATCACCGCGTTTATTGAGTACTACAAGCTCGTCTTCTCCTTTTGACGATGCTTTGTGTGGACCAAGTGTGGGGGAAGCCCCTTATGTTCCCTCCCCTTTCTCCACCGAGGACGAGATATTTGATCCTGGAATTGCTTATATAGGGAAATCTCGGTCTTCCACCGATGCAATAAATGGAAAATCTTTTCATTTGATTGGTGCGAGTCTACCTCGAGTAGCTCAATGTTTTGCCTTACCCATTGTCCCACCCTTCTATTTCTTCTCTCCTATTTTCTTCTATCCCATTGGGATTTGTGTTGGAGTTGTGTTGTCTCGTCTTTCATCCGAAAACGAGGACGCTATCTTTGACCCCGGTATACGTTTATCAGATTTTTAAAGTACTCCACGTGCTTTTGGGCCTTGTTTATCATGTAAGCCCCACCAAAAATTGACCAAACCATGATTATCCCTAAATGATCACATTTATGGGGATTCGAGTCGAGCTTTTGACTCGGTTATCAAAAACAAGGTGCCTCGTGGGGGAGACCCATGCTTATCCATGTACATATTATTGCTTTCTAATTAGTGTAATGTGAGGGGATTTGTGCCCTTCCAACCTTTGTTCCGTGGTTGTTTGTGCATTGTGTCTTTTAGATTATCATCTTCACGATTGGAGCCTCTCGTGTTTCGTTTCATGGGAGCACTCGATCGTTTGCTTTGGAGGCCTTTCCCAATATCCACATATGATATATCCTTTTATGTTCTAACCTTAGGTTATTAGCACACTTCATAAACGGCTATTACTTAATGGTTACACCCTTTCCATGCTAGATTAGGCATTCGACTACGTCTCTAGTATGGGGGTGTTTGCACCCCTAGACTCGAAACATTGAGGACAATGTTTAACTTTAGTATGGGGGGGTGAATAGATACTTGCCTTGCCAAACCTTCACGCTTTCCAAAGTTTATCGTTTTGTTTATCGTTTTCTTGCAAAATAAGGCTAAAAATGGCCAAATTTTAAATTTTTCTCATGTTTCATAAGTGTTTGAAGACACGAATGTAGATTTTCCGATGGCGAGAATAAGAGTAATTTTTGACTCGACCGTGCGTGTTGAACACTTAGCTTTGATTCCTTAACTACACATTAGGCTAAGTCTCTTAAATGAGGACGAGAAATGATAGAGTTAATTATAAGTTACTATGCTAAACGTAGAGTACTCGTATTCTTTCAAAAACTCATGTGTTCTCGTTGTTTGCTTATTCTCCCTTCGCTTGTAAATATTTTTTGCTTAATAAATATTGATTTAGCGGTTTAGTTTTGATTGTTGGGTTTCTAGTCTTTTCTAGTAGCTTCCGTGTAATTAAATTGGGAAGACATTAAGGTATCGCCAGCGTCACGGTTTTGAAGTATTGGCACCCTAATAATCGAAAGCTTCACCCAATAATAAGATTTCAAGTGCTCACCTAAATCTAGCAAACAATTTGAAGCCCCACAAGGCCTAAAATCTATGCAAAATTGAAAGTGAATCAAGCCTTAATCTTCGAAGCTTTAAAGATCCAAAATTTGCTTTAGCGTGAGGATATACGTCTTTGGCTAATAAAACCACCGATGATGGCGGATAATAAAAGGCAAGGCAAGACCGAAGTCATAATAAAAGCTTCATGGCGAAGTTGAATAAAAGATGGAGGTAAACCAAAGATAATAAGGTCCTTCCGTTAGGGGGCGTATAAAAGTCTTGGTAATAAGTCTCATGTTCAAAACCGTTATAAAACCGTGTTTATCGATTCTTCTTGTCAACTTAATTTTTTTTACATCGTTGTCTATTAGGAGGGGTTATTGATTTGATGGTCTTAGTTACACCGTTAGGACTCTATTTTTAGACCTAAATCTCTATTAACGCATAAGTCAATGATGTATCCTCGTGATCATTAAGACATAATAAAATATAAGAGATACAACTTAGGAATAATGGGAGAATAAGTACGTGATTAGGGCATATGAGTAGTGTTAGCATTACTAACTTATAATGACAATGATCTCGTTGCACGCTTGGCATGGAATTAAGGTGAAAATCGAGGACGACGAAATTATTTCTATGAGGCACTCACGTGTTCTTATTCTATGAACCTAAACGCCCCATTTTGCGATGAAAATCATACATTATGTCTAAAACACAAGTAGTAGTAATCATAGTGTGTAGCTAGTTTATCATTTCAATAAAGTGAATAAAATTAAATTTTGGAGATGCTTTGATACTTTATTCTTAGCATTGCGTGAGGGCACGGCAATGGTTTAGTATGGGGGAGTGATGAGACTGCTTTTATACATGGTCTCATCATCCAAAACGGCCTTAAATTGCATAAAATATCATAAAATAGACCAAATATATGCTCGTGTTTGTTACTTGTGTATTTTTAGGTACGGATATTGAGGAATTGGCAAAAGAACACAAGAATCAATCAAAAACGAACACGGGAAATGAAGTCGCACAATGAACCGGGCCCAAGTTTGGAAATTTGCAAAATGACCCTTGAAGAATTGAAGATTGGCAAAAATGGCCCCTCATCTTTGAAGAACTTGTCACATTTGACCCTCAAAATATCAAATGTACAAGTATGATCCTTAATGTTTGAAGATTGTTCAAGATCAGTCCCTGGAATTTGAAGATAATACAAAAGAAACCCTTGGATTATGCTTTGGAAGTAATTGTGCCAAAAGTGACAACTTGCCAAAAGTTGTCACTTGTTATTTGAGCACTGATGGGTATTTAAAACAAAGTGGAAAGAAAAGGATAACTTGGGGACTATTTCTGCCCAACCACCAAACTCCCACAACCAACCAGACAACGCCACGTCATAAAACCCACCCATTTACCAAATACCCTACCCTTACCCACCACCCAACCCAGTCTATTACCCAACCCGGTTTAGTATTTAACTTGGTCAAACCCAAGTCAAATACACCCACTAACCCCCATTCCCTCCTAAAACAAGAATTTAAAAACAAATTATCCCCAAAACAGATCAAAAACACCCCATTAACCCATAAACCCTAATCCTTCCCAGATTAAATCTTTCATAAAACAAAGGGCTTTGCCCTAATTTTGTGCAGAATGCTAATTCACCATATCCTCACCCTTTCCCACCTCACTTGACAAACCCACATGGGCTGTGGACCCCTCCCCAAACCTCCCCTGCAACGTCTTTTTCACCCAAAACCCTAAAACCGACAAGATTGATGGTTTGATCACTCCCCTTGGTCCCCAAGGCTCATCCAACGTCCCAAATGCATTCAAACATCACTGGCATCACATGGGACACCATTTGACCAAGATTCGTCCAAGAACAAGAAGGGCATTTTTGAGATTTCCATACATTAGGGTTTTAGTTTATCATTTTTTTATTCAGAACCTAGAATCTTCTTGTAGCCAGTATATAAGGCACCTAAGGTTTCATTTTTCAGTTGGTTCCAGTTTTTTTAGCATTTTCAACTTGTAATTCCTTTTTTGAATTAATTAAGTTTGGTGTTTGAGAAAAACAATTGTAATTCCTTTAATTGAATTTAAAAAGTTTGTGTATTGTTGAATGCTAAGGATTCTGAGTTCCATTTTTAAGAAAAGTTTGTGTTTGAATTTTTAAAAGTTTTCAAAGGTTTTTTTTATTCTGTTCAAATCTTATAAATTTGATACCTTGGAAGTGAAAGTGGAAAAGGTAGGGGATTTGTGAGTTTGAATTGTTTTTGAAACGTGTTTGAGAGTTTGTGGAAAGATTTGTGAAAGTTTTTTAAGAAAGTTAGAAAGAGAAAACAGAATATATCATATACCTTGTGTTTTTTCTGTTTTTGATTTTTCAGGTTTGAAGGATTGTTGAAAAGGGTTCAGCATACACCCCAGTGTATGGGAGGTGGTATTGCAACCACAAAGAGCCTTGGATGTAAGGCTCTTGGGTAAATCACTTCTTCCTTTTTAAATTTTTCAGAAAATATGAAGCTTATGTGATTTGCATGATTTTGTGTTAATTGTTGTTAATTCTGGTTTGAATTGTGTTTTTATGTTGTTATATGCATGTTTGATGCTATTTGGATTGAATTGATTGAGTTTTAAACTGATTTGGTTTGTTAAAAGTTGGAAAACAAATATAAAAGGGTGTTTGGATAAGTGTTTTAGCAGGATCATAGTTTTGATTTGAGGTATAAAAAGGTGATAGAAAGGTCAATTAGAGTTGTTTAGGTTGTATGCTAGTCTTGTTGTCAACTTGAAAGAGTTTTGAAACAATTTGAATGGTAAAAAGAGAAATAGCTAGTTAGAAAACTGCATGCTCCATAATCTGCTTGTTTTTCCTCTTTTTTGTGCTTGAATCCTTAAATCTGTTAAGTGTTAGGTTGTATGGGTTGTGGAACTTGCTAGTGTACCATCTTGTGAGGTTGTGTGCCAAATTTGGGTCCTTGAATCTCATTAGTGTGCCTTTGGTCTAGCAAATAAGCCACCAGTCCTTAAAAAAAGTTTACAGCTACATTGATTTGGTTTTGTATGCATTTTTGTGTGGAATTTTTGGCTGTCATTTGCTTGATTTGTGTTTTGTTTGACTCCCTTCACTCAGAAAGAGTGAAGGGGTGCCTTTGTTCCAAGAATTCACCACCAAACAATCATAACCAAGTCCTCTTGGTTGCATACTTGTTCATCAGAAACTCACCCAGACCTGGGCACGTTTTGCCCATTTCCAGGCTTAATCATTGTTTAAATCAAGTTGTTTTTGTGTTTTTGTGAGCTTCATAGTTACTGGAATCAAGTTTTTAAATTTAAAAAATATATATATATATAAACATCAAAAAGGACGTGGCCAGGACTCGAACCTGCGCCACTCCTCTCACAAACCAACGTTCTAACCATCTGCGCCCTAGGGACTTTGACTGAGAGTATTGGTTTCAAAAGTTATATAAGGTCAATTTGGTTTTAGCTTGGTTAAATAAGCCGTGGCTTATTTGACTTTTTCCAGCTTATTTATTAAGCACTTTGGGTTTATTTCATTTTTCATAGGATATTCATAGAGTTTAGGATTTTTCTGATTAAAAGTTTTATTTTTCACATTATTTAATTAATTTCTAGGATTATTTTTAGTTTTTAATTTAGAAAGTCTATAAAAAATATTAAACAGTGATTAAAAAATACAAAAAAATAGTTTTTAGGTTTTAGTTCTTATTTTTGAGGTTTACATATAATAAAGTTTTCAAAAACTTTAATTTTTAATTTTATTTGATTTTAGGGTTTTTTAGCAACTTTAAAAATTAATATAAAATTAACTAAAAGGTTTCAGAAACTTTTATTTACATTTTCTTCTTAGTTAGATTATTTAGGATTTTTGAGAATTTTTTAGAATTTATTTGAGAACTTTTAATTTTTTAGAATATTTTATTATTATTTTATTCATTAAAATAAAAAGTTTTATTTTTATTTCTTTTTCATTTTTCCTAGGTTCTTTATCATTAATTAGGACTTTTCCCATTTGTAGAATAATTTTTAGGCTTTTCAATTAATTTTTAGAATTAATTTAAGATTTAATAGTTTTTAATAGTTTTTTAGTGTTTAAAAATAGTTTTATTGGTTTTGAAATTTTTAAAAATAGTTTTTAGTTTAATTAGGTCATTTTTGAGGTTTACAAATTATAAAATCTTGTTTAGGGCTTTTTAATATTTAAAAGTGATTTTTAGGGCTTTAATTAGCATTAAAAAGTCATTATTAAATTAATTAAAAGGTTTTGGCAAGTTTTGATTTTTTGTAAACTCTTAGAATATTATTTGGGATTTTTTTAGTAATTTTTAGGAATTTTTAGATTAAAATTTTAAATTTTGCACTTTTTACGTTCTACGTCGTAACTTTCTAGTAGTGTTTTTGCCTTATTTTTCTATTTTTTTCGTCTTCGTCATTTTCTCTTCTTTTCTTCTCATTAAAATCAAAAACATAATCAATCATTCAATTCACAACGCACGTGCCTCCTCGAGAGAACGATCCCCACTCATTGGGTCATAACTTGTGGTTTTCCTAAACCGCTCGTTAATACTTACCGCTTTTTGTGTTGCTTTGTTTTTCCTAAAATAAAGTATATACAAAACCACTACATCAGGCACATAAACTTTAAAAATATAAATAGACTTGTGAGGCTTGGTTTAGTTGATGGTTTGCCTGAGAAGGCCTTCCACAATGACCACTCTTGTGTTGCATGTCTTAAAGGCAAGCAGCACAAGGTCTCATTCAAGTCCAAGCAGGTGCATACTAGTTCCAGACCTCTTCATATGCTTCACATGGACCTCTTTGGTCCAACTAATATAGAAAGTTTGAATGGCAAGTCATATTGTTTTGTTGTCACTGATGACTTTTCTAGGTTTACTTGGACATTCTTTCTAGCTATGAAGAGTGACACAGCTGATGTTCTTATTGAATTTATCACTCAAATTGAGAAAAGGTCTGGCAATGAGGTTAAGATGCTTAGGAGTGATAATGGTGGAGAATTTAGGAACAAGAAGCTAGATGATTTTTGTGCCAGGAAGGGAATTACTAGGCAGTTTAGTATTGCTAGAACCCCACAACAAAATGGGGTTGCTGAAAGGAAGAATAGAACCCTAATTGAAGCAGCCAGAACAATGTTGGCTGATGCTCACTTTCCCATATCCTTTTGGGCTGAGGCTGTTAATACAGCATGCTATGTGCAAAATAGAGCATTGGTTAACAAAATTCAGAACAAGACACCTTATGAGTTACTTTGGGGAAGAAAACCTAATATTGGTTTTCTCAGACCTTTTGGATGTCATGTAGTAGTCTTAGACACTAGTGATGCCTTAGGGAAATTTAGTGCAAAAGGTGATGAAGGTTACTTCATGGGGTATTTAGTGCAGAGCAAGGGTTATAGAGTTTATCTTAAGGAGGACAAACGTATTGTTGAAAGAGTACATGTTAGGTTCTTAGAGAATAAACCTAGTGATCCTGAAAGTGGTCCTAATTGGTTGTTTGATTTGGAACCCTTATCTAGAACTTTAAATTATATGCCTGTCACTCATCCAGACATTGTGAAGGTAACTTCAAATGTTGTGGAGGAACAAGTTGTTCATGTGTCAGGTACACAGGTTGACGAGAGGGTTGGATCACAAGCAGAAAAGGCATCTCCTACATTTGAATATGTCACAATTCCCATTTGGACTGATGCTTTTGCTGCTGCTGCTGCTGGACAAGATAATGGTGGTTTCCAAATACCACCAAATACAAACATGCATGGTTCTTCAGGCGCTGACAAAGGAAAATCCAGCGCTGACAAGACCAATTCAGACGTTGACAACAACATTTCAGGCGCTGTCAGCCCTGACGCTGACAACCAAGATTCAAACGTTGACAACACTTATGGGCATCTTTTCTCTTCCAATTTTGAACAAGGTGGACCTTCCAATGTCCATGAAGAGATTCCTGTTGCTCAAAGAGTGTCTGATGAAGAAGATATTGGCAACATGGAGCGTGAAGTTGAGGACACCAGACTTTTTGAAGGAGGAGTTCTCACTTCCACAATGAAGAATCACCCCCCATCTCAGATCATTGGTGATGTTATGACTCCAGTTCAGACAAGAAGATCCCATCAAAGTCTTGGTGGATTTATTGCCAATATACACAAGAAGGTTGATACCCCTCTTGTACAAGCATGTTTGTTTGCATGTTTTCTGTCACAAGAAGAACCCAAGAAGATATTTGATGCTCTCAAAGAACCAAGTTGGGTGGAAGCAATGCAGGATGAGCTTCACCAATTTGCTATTCAGGATGTTTGGGAGCTGGTTGATTGTCCTAGATATGTCAGACCAATAGGGACAAGATGGGTCCTCAGGAACAAAAGAGATGAAAGAGGTATTGTGGTCAGAAACAAGGCAAGGTTAGTGGCTCAAGGTTATACACAAGAGGAGGGGATAGACTATGAAGAAGTCTTTGCACCAGTTGCAAGGATTGAAGCTATTAGGATTTTTCTAGCCTATGCATCTTGCATGGGCTTCACAGTCTATCAAATGGATGTAAAGAGTGCATTCTTGTATGGCACCATAGTTGAGGAAGTTTATGTCATGAAACCTCCTGGTTTTGAGGATCCAGAGCATCCAGATAAAGTGTATAGAGTCAAAAAGGCTATGTATGGCCTTCATCAAGCCCCTAGAGCATGGTATGGTACTTTGTCTACCTATTTGGTGGACAATGGATTCAAGAGGGGCACCATAGATCAGACACTATTTACAAAGAAGAAAGGCAAAGATGTGTTGCTTGTGCAGGTCTATGTTGATGATATCATTTTTGGGTCTACTGATCCAAAGATGAGTGAGGATTTCTCCAAGCTCATGACAGACAAATTCAAGATGAGTGCTATGGGGGAGATGAACTTCTTTCTTGGTTTACAAGTTCAGCAGAAAGAAGATGGTATCTTCATCTCCCAGGACAAATATGTTGCTGAGATCTTGAAGAAGTTTGGCTTTTCTCCACATGAAAAGAGGGCTTCTACTCCTATGGATAGAGAACACCCCTGGGGAAAGATTGGAGATGGGAAAGATGTTGATGTCAGGCATTATAGATCCATGATTGGATCCTTGATGTATCTTACTGCTTCCAGACCTGATATCATGTTTGCTGTGTGTGCATGTGCACGCCATCAAGTGACTCCCAAAGAATGTCACCTTTATGCTGTGAAGAGGATCTTTAGGTACCTAAGATGTTTCCCTACTCTTGGTTTGTGGTACCCAAAGGATTCACCATTGGAGCTGATTGCATATTCAGATAGTGATTATGGTGGTGACAAGTTTGATAGGAAATCCACAACTGGTGGATGTCAATTTCTTGGGAGCAGATTAATATCTTGGCAATGCAAGAAACAAACAGTGGTGGCTAACTCTACAACTGAAGCAGAATATGTGGCTGCAGCAGCATGTTGTGGTCAAGTGTTGTGGATTCAGAACCAGCTGTTGGATTATGGGTATAACTTCATGCATACTAAGATATTTGTTGACAATAATAGTACTTTATGCATCATTAAGAATCCTGTGCATCATTCTAAAACTAAACACATAGAAATTAGACACCATTTTATAAGAGATTGCTTTGAGAAAGGTTTAATACAACCAGATAGGGTTGACACTGAGGAAAATGTGTCAGATTTATTAACTAAACCTTTTGATGCTGGAAGATTTCAGTACTTGGTAACAAGTATTGGAATGGTTAATCTCACTTAAGTATGTGTTTTGGATTCTTTTTGTAAAAGTATGTACAGGATGATGCATTATTATTATTGGTCTTATGGATAATTTAGATTTTCCACTATATTTTTCTAACACTGAAAAAGGTTGTTTGAACACTGATAAGTGTTTTTGCAACGTTGTCAGCAATATAGTTGTCTAACGCTGACAAAGCTTCCTTCAACGCTGTTATGTGTTATCGGGGCGTTGTCAGCAACAATGTTAGTTTTGTGGTTTTCAATCTAAATGTGCAGATGGTGTTAGCAGTATACCATTGGATACAGAGTTGCTTATGGATCAAAGGAGAAGCATTTGGACATGTTTTTGTTTATGGATGATGGTTGGAATGTTTCATTCCTATCTTGACATAAATTTTTTATGTTCATGCATATTTTTAGCAAACTCTTTGTATCTTTGTTTAAGGGGAGGTTTTAGGAACCTTTAGGATTTTTGGGTATCCATATGATACTCTTATCACAATTCTAGATTGTGTCCACAGGTGAGTATGAGTTAGTTTTACTAAACCATGAGGCACTGTAGCATGCATAGTATATCAACTTTGCATGCTGCCAAGACATTTTTGGCCTAGAATTGGTTGTGGTCTGTTGGGAGACTTGGGAATCACTTTGATATGGGATTTACCTGGGAGTAACAAGGATTTTATAAGGTAACTTGGTTGTTAAGAATTTTGGTTAGCAAGGGACACTAGAGGACTGTTATGTCTATCTTGCTTATGCAAGTGTGCATAACTGGACAGTGCTTGCCGCCCTATAATAATTATCAGCTTTTGGTTATTTTCTCTAGGATAAATTACTTGTTAAGGTCATTTTTTACTTTTTAAAACAATTTTATTTTTGGACGCTGATAGGTGTGAAAACACCCATCTTTTCTACCACTTAATTACATTAAAACTGGACCTAAACGTATATTTTATGTCGTAAATGGCGAAATTATGCGTGGTTTGTGTTTTTATTGTGTTTCAGGGTCAAAATGTGAAAAGGAAAGAAAACACGGTCTTTCACGAGCTTTTATAGAAGAAAACGACAAAAGACGAAGTCGAAAGATCAAGAGTGGAAAAAGAACGGAAGTCCAAGACCAATTCGAAGATTTATCGAAGAAAAAGTCAAAGACGGAAGTTTAATAAAAAAAGCCGAAGAACTCGAGTCTAATAAATAAACAAATTATAAGACGAGTTTAATTAATTCCGAGACAAAGTCGATAAAGTCCAAGAACTTAAAAGACGAGAAGACGTGAAGAAAGAAAGAAAGAAGAGGCAACACATGCACCTCCCCATTTCCTATAAATGCCCTCCTAAACTCATTTAGGAGGGTTGGTTAGTTTTTAGTTTAGCTTAGTTTTCTTTCATCTTTGTAGGTGATTCTAGAGAGAGAACGTGACAGTTTCTCTCACTAGAATCCCAAGCTTTCATCTTCCTTTCTTGTTTTTGATCAAGTCTTTACCTTTGTTAATTTAATTCTTGTTTTAATCTTATTCTTATTCTACCTTTCTTAGCTTTTTATTTGTGCTTAATCCGAAATTTCTTTACAAGATTTGTTTAAGCTTCACGTTTGATTTATTAAAAAGTTTATCTTTTTGTTAATCTTTAAGTTTTCATACGAATCAAGCTTTGAGCTTGACATGCTTATTGGCTTAATTTGTGTCTAGCTTATTTGTTTTAAGTTTTCTTAAAAGTTTTAGTCTTTTTAAAGTTTGTTTATTTTGTGTTTTTATAAAGTTTATGAATTTTGTCTTTTAAAAAGCTTTCAAATTTATGCTTATTAAGTTGTTCAAGTTTCGGTTTAGTAGCTTATTGTATGTGCTTATTATGTTTTAAGCTTACCACCAATTTCGGTTTAAGGTTGGTTTCCATCGCAATATAAGGGTTTTATACATTCCGACGGGCAGCCTATGTTCCATCGCAATAACCATTCTTGGTTCTACTTTGCGATGGCTTGTGTTTCATCCCCCTTATTCCGATCGGGATTGCGATCGCTCATTGCGATCGCATATTCCGACGGAGTTTAAGGTTTCTTTAAGTCGAAATGCTGCCCAATTTTTTATAGCCACTTTCCGATGGATTTTGGTACTTTAGTTATTCCGACAGTTTTTATTTTTAGACATTCCGATAGTTTTTTTTTAGCTTACATTCCGATAGTTTAAGAATTAAAAAGAAAAAAAGAAAAAAAAAAAAAAAAAAACATTACGATAGAATCACTTAAACACATTCCGATACTACAACCACATTCCGATACATATTAACTAAATTATTCCGACAGAATGTCGTGCCTACCTGCTAGCTTCATTTTCTTTCCCGCCAATTTCAGCAGGCAGCTTGGCTGCTTGAGCTAGCTGCCTGCTAGCTTGCTTATTCATTTATTTTGTTCCGTAATTGTTTAGTTTAATCTGAAAGTTGTTCCGATTTAATTTCTGAAAGTTACATATTTTTAGTTAAATTTTTCTTCTAATTTTAAAATTAATATTTTTTCGTAAAGTTCAAGTTTTATCTTTTATTTAGTACCCGCTTTAGGTTTTGCCTCGTTTAGCTTTAAAGTACCATTTTAGTTTTATTCTCTCCATTTTCATTTATTAAACTTTATTTTCGAGTCGATAATTAATTTCGTCTTTTAGTTTTATTTTTATTAATTGTTTCGCTTTAAATTACGTTTTATTATTTGTTTCTCTATTAGTTTTAGTATCGTTTTAACTTTTAGTTTTTAAAATTCACCTTGTTTTACTTTTATTATTTGTACTTGTCTTTAGTTTGTTTTTAAATACTTTTCGCATTTACTTTTTAATTAGTTATAGATAATCAACTTCCCTTTTTCTTAACCAAAAACAATTGAGTCGCACTTTGAACCGGAAATCAATTCGAAGAGATACCGAGAAAACGAACTTTTTTCAACTAGTAAAATCTTGTTATTAAAATGGCGCCGCTGCCGGCTCTTTTCGTGAAGATCGAAGGTTTTTTGTGAGTGACGCGTTGGCTTTTGGGATCCTTTCACTTGTGAACGTTATTTTTCGTATTCAAAAAATTTTTAAAAATCCAAAAACATTTGAAAAATCTTAAAAAGCATTTCTTTTTCAAAGTTTTGCACCAAAAATATTCTTCTTGCTTATCTATCTTTCTTTATGGATTTTTATGTCCATTGCGTCCGGTGTGGGAAACAATTATCCGGGAACAACTCTTGTCAATGGTGTACATGTGAGCGGTGCGGAAACGATATCGACTACACACAATTCGGATTTTGTCCCTTGTGCAACTCGACTAATTCATTCTTTTTGAACCCACCTCCTGTTCCCCCGTGCATCTATTGTGGAAGCGATTCTCATTGGCATGTTTCGTGCCCGGTTCAATACCCGTATAGACACGGGCAAGAACCGGGATACAATTATGACAATGATAATAGCTATCCACAAGACGCACCTGATTTTTCTCCATACCCGGTTTGCAACAACTGTGGGGGTACTCACGACACTTATTATTGTCAACCAATGAATTATTATGAGCAAAATCCGTGTCCTCAGTTTTCTTCACCTATGGATTATTATGAACCAAACCCGGTTTCTAATTCTTCTCAACCGATGAACAACTATGAGCAACATCCGTGCTATAATTCCGGTTTTCAAAATCTTGAGCCCCCACCGCACTCACTCGATCATCAGCCTTGTCACGGGATGAGTTACCAAGAACCAATTGTCGATCTTGCTACAGCCTTTCAAGAACAAAGAAACGATCTTGCTACAGCTTTTCAAGAGCAATCGAAAGAGCTTTTACACACGCTGCGAACTTGTATGGAGTCATTTTTACAGCAGCAAGATCAGACGAGTACTCATATCCCTGAGCATATTATTGGCCCTATAAATAATGAGGAGAGTGATGACGATATTGAGGTTATTTTCGACGAGGAGGAATTTCTAAAGCAAAATACTTCACTCCTTCGTGATGATGGTTTGCACATTCCTGAGATCGAGGAATATCTTGATATTGATACACCCGTGGAATACATATCCGGGTATTGTGATGTGGAGGGAGATATACTTTTTCTAGAAGATTTATTACACGATGACACTACACCTTCTATCCCAGAGGTGGAAAGATGTGAATCTACTGAAAAAGGGACGCATGTGAAAGGTAATTGTTCTCATACTTCTCATATTATATTGCCACCTCATCCTCCCACGTGCAAACCCAAGAGGGTGATGTATCACTTTTACTCTACTCGTTTTAT
The DNA here is from genome assembly GCA_025667525.1 of Glebionis coronaria. Lineage (NCBI taxonomy): Eukaryota > Viridiplantae > Streptophyta > Magnoliopsida > Asterales > Asteraceae > Glebionis > Glebionis coronaria. Next base: position 328,158,819 of record CM046881.1, on the reverse strand, counting down.
ACCGGGAAATGAGGATGAGTGCTTTGACCCGGGAGGTGACATTGATTATACTATGCTTGATAACAATACGGCTTTGCCGTTTGCTCAGCATCCATTGTCTTCGGGGGATGACAATGTGCTTACTATACCCAACCCACCTCCCGTGGATCTTGAATTCACATACTATACGTATGTTGAAAGGACCTTTCTCCCTTTCAAGACTTATCCCCCCGCCTCTCCTTTGTTGATGTCAACCGGGAACGAGGACAAGGTCTTTGATCCCGGTATCACATTCGAGGCTTCCCCATGGACCATTTAATTCGGGGACGAGTCAGGCTCGTGACTCGGTTAATATAAACAAGCGCTTTTTGGGAGGCAACCCAATTATCTATCTATCTTTACCATAAGTGTAGGGGGAGCCCCGTGGTGTTTCTTGTTCTCTTTCTTATCATGTGCAGGGATTAGAGCTTCAAAGACACACTCTTGATGACTTTTGCTGAACCGTGATTCCGTGTTCCATTCTTCCCGGTTCTATCCTAAACTCTTTTCGATTCACTATTTTATATTTCTCAATATTAAAATAGGAATCTCTTTAGTTGTCTCTTCCTTAGCAAGATTTAAACAAAGTGCACAATGTCCTAAGTGTAGGGGAGTTTACTCCCACATGCTTAAACATTGAGGACAATGTTTATATTAAGTGTAGGGGGGACTTCTATCGAAGTTAAGTGGCCTTTTCCTTGTATTTGTCTTCATTTTAACCGGAAAATCGATTTTTCGACATTTTTCAAAATTTTTAATCTATTTTGGCCTAGTTGTAGTCTCCTTTATTTTTGTTATTTTCTAGCATTTTAATAAAATGGTTTTAGCAAGTTTAGATATCTTAGATATATTAGGCCCGTTGTGAATATTTTGACTCAACCCGAGTTTACTTATCCAAGTTCACTCTAGCTAGTATCCTTAACCATGTAGACCTTAATTGGTTTATTAGGCTAAGCATCCACGACTCTCATTCCTTGAGATTTTAAATTGTGGAGAACGAGAAATGATAGAGTTGGTTACAAGTTTGGTATTCTCTCATTAACTTATGTGAGTTAATTATGATCTTTTTCTCCCATCACTTGCTAATAAATTATCTGCAATAAGTAAGGTCGTACAATTTGAAAAGTTACTTAGCTTCTAGCCCAAGATCGTTTAAAAGTTGCTCGGTAATGATAAGAGTTCATAGCCAGGGCATAACTTATGAAGCGGGGTGCGAAGATTGGCGAGTCCGAAAAGGCCCTAACAAGGCATGAGGATTCAATTTTATTGCTGAAGATCCAAAGTGATGTGAAAAGCATTATTCTCAAAATCAATATGAAGGATCAAGACTCACGACGAAAAGCAATCAACTCCCATAAAGATCATGGAGAAGTCTATCCGAAAAGACCCTAACAAGGTATGAGGATAAATAGATCCAAGTCCAAAAAGGAGGCGGATCGTTGTATCTCAAAATCCCAATTAGAGATTGAAGAAATAATCATGAAGTCGTGGTCAACAAAGTTGGAGTACCTCTCAAAAGTCTCCAAGTGAAGAAACTCTATGAACGATGAGAAGACCATTATCTCAAGAACGTCTATCAAGATATGAAGTATGAAGTACATGCCAAATATCGGCCCGAGAAAGGTCTCAAATCGCGAACCAAGTTATGCCAAGATATGAACTTTTTGATATCCCGAGAAGCAGTTTTAAGAGATTTTGTCCTTTAGCTAACTATTGATCAAATCGTCCTACTTTGCTTTCAGCTTAAATAAACTATCGAAATAAGTCCAACAATGCATCTTCATGATTATTCTAAGACAAAAATAAAATATAAGAGATACCCATAGGAATAAGGGAGTTTGAGTGATTAATTGAACCGCATGAGTAAATGTTTGTTATGCTAACTTGTACTAACAATGATCTTGTTTTTAAGCTTGGCATGGGGAACGTGAAACTTGAGGGTGATAAACATTCATGACATACAAGCCCTAATGTAAGTCTTAGATTTCTTTACAAGTTTCTTCCTTGTTGCATCTTGTTATTTTCTATCTTTTTGATTTTCCTTAGTTGTTTAATAAAGGCCAAGGTAGGTTGATTATGATGGAAAGCATAAACCTTGCTTTATTGCTAAGCATTGCATGAGGGCATTGCAATGGTTAAGTGTAGGGGATTTGATAGGTGTGAAAACACCCATCTTTTCTACCACTTAATTACATTAAAACTGGACCTAAACGTATATTTTATGTCGTAAATGGCGAAATTATGCGTGGTTTGTGTTTTTATTGTGTTTCAGGGTCAAAATGTGAAAAGGAAAGAAAACACGGTCTTTCACGAGCTTTTATAGAAGAAAACGACAAAAGACGAAGTCGAAAGATCAAGAGTGGAAAAAGAACGGAAGTCCAAGACCAATTCGAAGATTTATCGAAGAAAAAGTCAAAGACGGAAGTTTAATAAAAAAAGCCGAAGAACTCGAGTCTAATAAATAAACAAATTATAAGACGAGTTTAATCAATTCCGAGACAAAGTCGATAAAGTCCAAGAACTTAAAAGACGAGAAGACGTGAAGAAAGAAAGAAAGAAGAGGCAACACATGCACCTCCCCATTTCCTATAAATACCCTCCTAAACTCATTTAGGAGGGTTGGTTAGTTTTTAGTTTAGCTTAGTTTTCTTTCATCTTTGTAGGTGATTCTAGAGAGAGAAAGTGACAGTTTCTCTCACTAGAATCCCAAGCTTTCATCTTCCTTTCTTGTTTTTGATCAAGTCTTTACCTTTGTTAATTTAATTCTTGTTTTAATCTTATTCTTATTCTACCTTTCTTAGCTTTTTATTTGTGCTTAATCCGAAATTTCTTTACAAGATTTGTTTAAGCTTCACGTTTGATTTATTAAAAAGTTTATCTTTTTGTTAATCTTTAAGTTTTCATACGAATCAAGCTTTGAGCTTGACATGCTTATTGGCTTAATTTGTGTCTAGCTTATTTGTTTTAAGTTTTCTTAAAAGTTTTAGTCTTTTTAAAGTTTGTTTATTTTGTGTTTTTATAAAGTTTATGAATTTTGTCTTTTAAAAAGCTTTCAAATTTATGCTTATTAAGTTGTTCAAGTTTCGGTTTAGTAGCTTATTGTATGTGCTTATTATGTTTTAAGCTTACCACCAATTTCGGTTTAAGGTTGGTTTCCATCGCAATATAAGGGTTTTATACATTCCGACGGGCAGCCTATGTTCCATCGCAATAACCATTCTTGGTTCTACTTTGCGATGGCTTGTGTTTCATCCCCCTTATTCCGATCGGGATTGCGATCGCTCATTGCGATCGCATATTCCGACGGAGTTTAAGGTTTCTTTAAGTCGAAATGCTGCCCAATTTTTTATAACCACTTTCCGATGGATTTTGGTACTTTAGTTATTCCGACAGTTTTTATTTTTAGACATTCCGATAGTTTTTTTTTAGCTTACATTCCGATAGTTTAAGAATTAAAAAGAAAAAAAGAAAAAAAAAAAAAAAAAAAAAAAAACATTACGATAGAATCACTTAAACACATTCCGATACTACAACCACATTCCGATACATATTAACTAAATTATTCCGACAGAATGTCGTGCCTACCTGCTAGCTTCATTTTCTTTCCCGCCAATTTCAGCAGGCAGCTTGGCTGCTTGAGCTAGCTGCCTGCTAGCTTGCTTATTCATTTATTTTGTTCCGTAATTGTTTAGTTTAATCTGAAAGTTGTTCTGATTTAATTTCTGAAAGTTACATATTTTTAGTTAAATTTTTCTTCTAATTTTAAAATTAATATTTTTTCGTAAAGTTCAAGTTTTATCTTTTATTTAGTACCCGCTTTAGGTTTTGCCTCGTTTAGCTTTAAAGTACCATTTTAGTTTTATTCTCTCCATTTTCATTTATTAAACTTTATTTTCGAGTCGATAATTAATTTCGTCTTTTAGTTTTATTTTTATTAATTGTTTCGCTTTAAATTACGTTTTATTATTTGTTTCTCTATTAGTTTTAGTATCGTTTTAACTTTTAGTTTTTAAAATTCACCTTGTTTTACTTTTATTATTTGTACTTGTCTTTAGTTTGTTTTTAAATACTTTTCGCATTTACTTTTTAATTAGTTATAGATAATCAACTTCCCTTTTTCTTAACCAAAAACAATTGAGTCGCACTTTGAACCGGAAATCAATTCGAAGAGATACCGAGAAAACGAACTTTTTTCAACTAGTAAAATCTTGTTATTTGACAAGATTTTTCCAAGCGTTGTTGTGACCAAGTTGGACGCTGACATGGCTTTAGGCGAACGTTGACAAGATTATAGCCGTTGGGCGTTGATGGGTTATATTTGACCGTTGACACTCAATGGGACCTACCCAGTTGTTACTTTTTGACATATTTTCAAGCCGTAATTTTAGGAGTTGTTACTTTCTTTAAATGCATGAGATAACTTATAACTTTTTCAATATTTTCATGATTAGTTTTTGAAAATCTTTGCCTATTTTTGGGCCAATCACATGCATTCATCCACTCCTATAAATTTGGCTCCTATTTTTAAACAGGGTATCTATAATTCTTGTCTAACACTTTTCTCTTATCAACCTTCATCTTTTATACTTCAAATTAACAGCTTTCATCAATGGCACCAAGATTTAACTCAGCAGAATTGGATTTGGGGTTCAAGTCTCAACACAACATGATTGCTTATCTTGTTGCTGATAATACTTTGTTCCCTCAATACACACAAATGGTGGCGTATTTGAACGCATCCCCATTAAGGTATGCTCTTTCTCATGCACCACTCATTCCAGTCACACACATTAAACAGTTTTGGAACACTGTCAGTTCCTCAACAGTTAATGGAGTGACCACATTAACTTCTATTGTTCATGGGAGATCTTGGGTGGTTACTGAGGCCTTGGTACGCCAGGCCTTGCATCTTGATGATGCTGATGGTATAACCATTCTTCCCATAACTGATATAGAACAAGGGCTTAGGGCTTTGGGATACCCTATTCCTGATGAAGGTACTCTTAATAAGTACCATAAGCAGGAATTTCCCCCAGCCTGGAAGTACCTCATTCACATTCTCCTTCAATGTTTGAGTCCCAAATGTACTGCACACAATGAGATCAATAGATCCATTGCAACTGCTATTGTGTGTATTGCAACAGGACAAAAATATAACTGGTCTAAAATGATTTTTGAAGGAATGTGTAAAAACAAGGGGACAAAAATGACTTTAGCTTATCCCCGTTTTCTGCAAATGATTTTTGATGATCAAAGATATTGTTCAAGGGATCACAATGATTTTTATAAAATCCCTGAACAAAAGAAAGCTATTTTTACCAAGATGAATTCACCACCTCATAGAGACCTACCTTTAACCCCAGCTATGCTTGCTGTTATTGCAGCAGCACAACCCCAACCAGACCCCCAACCTCGTATTGACCCTCACCCACAACTTGAACCTATCCCTGAACCTTTACCCTCACCTGACCAAATGCAAATAGACCAAGAACCCTTTGACGCTGACACATTTCATGTGGGCGTTGATGTGCCTATTTCCAACGTTGACACCCAACCATCACAATCCCAAACACCTCTTAACCAACCCACATCTACCCATTCTTCTACACCATCTTCCACACCACCTGAATATAGGTTGATCAAACGCCAAAGGACTGCTGGAGAGTTCTCCTCTGGTGGTCCTAGCCATGAAGCAGAGAGAACCACCACCACAAGTGTGGCTGGTGACCTGGATGAGGCTGGGACTATTGGTTCTGGCTTAGAAGCTGGCCAAGGCAGTCCCACCATAATTAAGTCCTCATCCATGCCCAATGAACCTGACTTGGGAGGTCAAATCCCCATTTTAGAAGAGGGCAGACTGGAACCAATGACTCTTTTGGAATTGACGGCTGTCTGCATTAGCTTTCAAAAGCAGAATGCAGACTTAGTACAAATTGTCAGCAACCAAGGCCTTGAACTCAAGGAATTGAGGGAGAGGATTGTTGTTTTGGAGAGTGCTCATGCAAAGGGAGGTATGGAGGAGTCTTCCAAAGGGGAGGAAGATCAAAGAAATCTGAGTGATAAGAGCAGTCAAGATGGTCAATCATTGGATGTTGCTGAAGCTCTTACTACTTTGAAGGAACAAACAGGTTTTGATATGTCCTTCATCTCTCCAACCAATCTAAATTTATCATTTACAGCAATGTTGAGAGAGGTTACACAAGGCGCTGAGGGAAAATATTTGAGCGTTGACAAGACAAATTTGGACGCTGATAGAAGTATTTTGGGCGCTGATAGAGGAAATTTGAGCGTTGACAGATCTGTATATGGAGGTGATGTATTCCAGTCATCATCTATCATCAAGGATGTTCCTACTCAGGTATTACCATCTACCTTACCAACAATTGCACCATCAGATAAGGGTAAGGGTAAGTTGGTAGAAGAAATTGTTCCAAAGAATGCAGCTCAGGTTGAATTTGATAGAAGATTGGCTGAGCAAATGATGGAACAAGGTGAAAAGGAAAAGTCACCATTTGTTGTGACTTCTGAAGAAGAAAGTGATGGGGTTAGCTTAGATTCAAGTGTGATGATTATTGAACCAGAAAGACTTGATTATGGTGATGAGCTTGCTAGGGAAAAGCTGAGAGATTTAAAGTTGCAGATTGATTTTGATATGCCAGAGGTGGTTCAGATGTACAATTCTTGGGAAGAAAGCTGTATGGATAATCCAGACTTGACCATTTCAGATCAGATATGGGGTTTGGAAATTCTTCTTAGAGTTCAGAAGGATTGTAAGGTGATTTTGAAGCACAAGGCAAGCAACATTCTCTCAGAGTTGAAAATGGATAGAAGGAAGCTCTACTTTATGTTGCTCAAATGTCATGGAGTTGGATGGACACATCAGAAGTTGAAGGCTTTGACATTTTATGAGTTGGAACATAGGGCTTATCCCATTTGGGTGAAAGTGCAGGAAGAAAACACTTTCAGACTTCTTTCAGATGAAAGAAAGGAGCAACTTGCAGAAGAGATGGAAATCAAGAAAGCTATGATAGTTCCCAGACCAGTGAAGAAGGGATTTACACTTGAGTTTCCAAAAGATATGAATCAACTATATCCAAGTGAAGCAGTTATTAGAAAGAGCCTCAAGCTCTCCCCATTAGAAGCTTCAGATATGGTGCATATGTTACCACTAGATTCCAGGAATCCAATTGTGAGTTATGATGAAGATGAATGTGGATTCTAGAAGATTGGAAGATATGGCAAGGAGGTACACACTTTTACAACTCTCATGTCTTTATTTGCAAGTTGTGATAGAGAAGACTTGGTGGACCTTTGGAGGTTGCTAGAGACCAAGTATGAGGCTGAAGCACCAACTTCAGCTAATGGAATAAAACTTTGGACCACATTCAAAAGAATGTGTGGGACAAATGAGGAAGATCCTGAAATATGGAAGGATCTTGAAGATGATCTCAGTGGTCTTCAATGGAGGTTATATTCAGCTGCTGGTGTATACCATTTGAGTTCTACAAAGTTTGCTGAGTATTTACTTGTAGATGCTCAGTATTTCATATCCAAGGCTGTTTTGGAAAAGATGAAGGACACTCAGTTGGAGATAGATTATACAAGTGACGTGGCAAAGAATTTGATCAGATTTATTTATTACCAATATGATAAGGTTTGTCAGACTCCTCCAAGTTCTTAATGTTTATTCAGAAACTTGATCATAAGAGTGGATATCAAGTTTAGGGGAGGATTGTTGGGAATAAATTAAGGCCAGATCACTTGAACGCTGACAAGAACAACTCAAGCGTTGACAAGAGCAAAGTGAGCACTGACAGCTTAAGCGTTGACAAGTTAAAGTCAAGCGTTGACAGACTGAAGACAAGCACTGATGGAAGATGTGAGCTACACGTTTATTATGTTCTAGAATACTTCTAGTAAGGATAGAAACGACAATGTATTTTCTATGTTTATCTTTACCTAGAATAGTTGATACGTAGCTTATTGTACAAGGCTTCTTAGTCTATAAAAGAAGGCCTTTAGGTTAATGTTTAATATCAAGTTTTCATTAAGTTTTCATTCGTAAACATCTTTCATTGTAAGCAAGTTCGACATTGATAATTGTAGGATCTTAGTTTTCTAAGGATTTAGCAAGTATAGATTATCTATTGAATGATGATAAATGGAAGAACTTTAGAGAGAGAAAGAAGAGAGAGAAAGGAGAGAGTTAAGAGAAAGATGGAAATGTGATTAATGAAAGTGGAAGTGAACCAACAACCCCTCCTAACATGCTAGGAGGGGGGTTTATATAGCCCACCCTACATGTGGGCTATATGGGCTATATTGGATCACGAGCCCAATATCGTTGGAGTGACCGATCCTTTCTAAATACGTAAAAACGTATTTCCAACAATCTCCCCCAAAGGGAGGTCACTCCAAGTTACAATGTCCTAAATAGTCTATAGCTCGTGATCTATGCTAATAATGATGTGACCGATACTTTCCTTGGAAAAACGTATTTCCAACAATCTCCCCCAAAGGGAGGTCACACCATTTTACAAAATCTTAAACCTAGCATACTATGCTTGAGTCTTCGATCTTGTTCTTGTGAATATGCTGATGAGATCTTTGACTTTAGTCTTGAGCATGTTCTCTTGCCTTGACCTTGTGCATTCATCACTTGATGAGCAAAGGCGGGCGAGTATCGGTACCCGAAATGATCGATATATCGGTGAGTGAAGTCATAGTTGGCATAAATGAATGTGAATTCATGTTGTGATCCCTTGAAAAAAGATTATCAAAGATGATCGAACAATGAAATAAGGTTAAGTGTTTTAATGTTGTTGAAATAAAGATGTTGCGTGTTTTTGTGATAGATTACAAACTTGAAACGAAATCCTCTAAGTTGAAAATACTATCTCAATACCCAAACTTCTTAGTTTCAATGTGAAAATCTCAAAGTATCGTAAGTCTCAAAATTGATCCGTCGAAATGCTAAAAGTAACCAATCGGAATGTTAAAGAATACTGGTCGGAATACTCACCAATCTGAAAACCGGTCGGAATACATACCAATCTGAAACCCGTCGGAATACCAGCAAATCGGAATGTTGAAGAATACCAATCTGAAACCCGTCGGAATACTAGCCAATCTGAAAACCAATCTGAAACCCGTCGGAATACTAGCCAATCTGAAAACCAATCTGAAACCCGTCGGAATACTAGCCAATCTGAAAACCTGTCTGAAACCCGTCGGAATACTAGCCAATCTGAAAACCTGTCGGAATACAAACCAGTCGGAATGTTGAAGAATACCAATCTGAAACCCGTCGGAATACTAGCCAATCTGAATCATTGCCAATCGGAATACTGATTGGAATCCTTAAACCCTTTTTCGATTGTGCTGATCGGAATAACGGTACTGTTACGAACTTTTTAGGCTAAAAAATGAGATTTTCGACAAGAAAAACGTGATTTGAACCAAACCAAAACACCCAAAACACTACTAAAGGTATGTAGAAGATATATGGAGCACTTGGAGAGTCAAAAACACAAAAAAAATTGAAACTTGGGTAAAGATCAATCAAAAACACATGAACACACCAAAGTGAACATGAACAACACAAAACCAACCTTTATTTCATCCCATGCTCTTGATACCAATTGTAGGATCTTAGTTTTCTAAGGATTTAGCAAGTATAGATTATCTATTGAATGATGATAAATGGAAGAACTTTAGAGAGAGAAAGAAGAGAGAGAAAGGAGAGAGTTAAGAGAAAGATGGAAATGTGATTAATGAAAGTGGAAGTGAACCAACAACCCCTCCTAACATGCTAGGAGGGGGGTTTATATAGCCCACCCTACATGTGGGCTATATGGGCTATATTGGATCACGAGCCCAATATCGTTGGAGTGACCGATCCTTTCTAAATACGTAAAAACGTATTTCCAACAATAATCAAAGTGAAAGTTTTGTTTACATCTTGTGTTCTTGTTTAAGTATTAAATTCCGCATAATACTTAGATTCACAAAGCATATAACAAAGGTTTCTCTATGTGTTATACTTGATCTAATCTCGTATACACAAAGCTAATCGATCTAAGTTTGGGATCAACAAAGAACAGTATACATGAGACATGATAATAGGTACAAAGGACAATGCGGAAAATTCGTAAGATGTAATACCAGTGATAGCTAGACGGTTAGGCTGCGAACCTCTTTGGTTCTTGTCCCTCCCGTTACCATGATTCCTGGTAGAAGATTGCTAATCTGTCAGAATTATGAACTATTGCATGTAACATAAAGAAATGAGTAAGTGTAAGGACCTGCTGCTGTTGGAGTTTCAAGCGTTGTTACGATAAATATCATTACCGCCACGCCTATTTGTAGCAGAACAGTCGTGAGTCTGACCGTTTCCCTTGGGCTGAGTAGGCTGTTGCTGAGTAGCCGGCTGAGACCGGTCCCCAGTCTTCTGCCTAGAAGATATAGTTTAAAAGAGATATCAATATAGACATATACTAAAAGAATACGGTTTGGTCACCGCTGAATAACGAATGTTTACCTCTTCTCGGGTCTCCCTGCTTCCCCGAACTCTTTTCTTTCTTGCAGCATCTCCAGCTTACGTGCTGCATCGACCACTTGTGCCATCGTGTTGAACGTAACACATACCAAGTTATGGTGACCGATGTACGAAGAGCCCACCGGAAGTAGTATTCTTGCTCTTCGGGAGTACCTGCTGCTGCGCCAAGAAAACCAGCCAAATGTAGGAAGCGCTGCATGAACTCGTTGATGTTCTCCCCAGCTCTCTGTCTGATTCCATGGTACTCTCTCTTCAACTTGTCCTGCTCAGCCTTGGGAAAGAACTGTCCCATCACCAAATCCCAGAACTGAGCCCAAGTCAAACCAGCCACCCAATTATCACCTCCCTCAGACTGCTTCAGTGCCTTCCACCATGATAGCACATCACCTTCGAACCTGTAATAGACCAACCTCGACTTGAAGACAGGGTCACAACCCATTGCATCGAAGATCTTCTCGATGTGAACCAACCAGCTTTCAGCTTCACTGGGGCTATCCTTTTTCTCAAAAGATCGAGGGCGTAGCTTATTGAATCTCTCCAGCCATGTGACCAATGTTGCTGGAGGAGGAGGAGGAGGTACTGGGTGTTGTTGCTGATTGTTGGCAGCCTGCACCTCAGCCCTGATTTCGTTCCTCGGCTGAGGAAGCATAGCTTGCATTACAGCTTGGACTACTGCATTGAGTTGTTCCTGCTCGCGTGTAAGAACCATCTGACAATATAACATAAAAATACATGATTAAACTGATCAAAACATAAAATATATACATGAAAAAAATTTATACCAATAAATCATGAGAAAAATTTTATGTAGGAAAACTAGTACATGAATGCATGATGTAGTTTTATGAAAACTTTTATATGCGCGAGAGTGAACGCCTATGGTCAGTTCACTCAAAACAAAAGACATGGCGAGGGGACGCCAATGGGTCGGTCCCAAAGCTAAAAGTTTCGATAAAACACATGCGACTAAATAGGGCCAGTCCTGTACCAACCATTACTTAGTCATAAACCTGCGACAATGACATATATATGAACGCATGAAAACAATGAATGCATGAAAACCGACTGTCAGTTCTAGGAAGACCATAGTGACTACCCACTAATCACAGGTCGTGTTTTGAGAGCCTACAGGTCGAAACCTGTCTCTGATACCATAATTGTAACACCCCATGTTGGTAAATGGAATGTCACGCGTGATTATGGCGTGTCATCAAAGCATACAAGGATAAATGTCTTAAACATTACCGGAAACAAACATCGGTACCCCAAAGTAAATCTCATCACACAAAAACATAAGTCTGTAATGAAAAGGACTAAACAATGTCCATGGAAATGAGTAGCAAAAGTTTGAATAAATGCATAAAGTAATGAAGGCTAGAAAGTTTCCAATCCATATGCACGTACGCTTAAACTCTACGAGCGTCCCTGAGTACCTGCCGTTTTGGGAACATGAAAGGAAAACGGCTGAGCATAACGCTCAGTGCACGGATATACAAGCATTGAATGAATAACATAAGCATATACACCATACAGCATCAGATTTGATTAAGTCCTGGAAAACCTGGTATAACTTAGTAAAACTGGTTTTATAGTTTGAAAAGCCTTAAGTTTATCTTTTGAAAACTGTTAAACATGATTACCATTAGCCAATATAGGTCATGAAATATCAACGTGCATGAATACTTGGAGGGGTGACCTCGTCATGCAATTAGAGGGGTTGCCTCTAATTAATATAAGTTTGGGTAGGAGGGATCAGCTCCTTGTGAAGGATGCAAGGCACACACTACATTCACCTGAATAATCTGTAAAAACATGTAACCTAAGATGCACCCATACGCCCCACATGATAACATAATAATATGGCCAAAAGCTGAAAGGGACGCCACGAGCTATCACTCCGTCGTGGTGAAGTCATAACACTCCTGCCTCTAGTGTTATGGTTATGGTACCTCCATAACTAGGTGAAACTGGTCATGCATGTATATGGCTTACACATTTAATTAAACATAAGCAAATCCAAACATATAAAACATATACTGGGAAAACAGTTGGCTGCATACGGGGAAATCCTAATAAGGAAAGAATGTCCATACTGAAAGGACGGAGAATTCGTACCTTATGTCCAGTGAACGAAGAAGACGAACGGAAGAGAGTCCTACTTCAGTCTCACTAATTCTACATAGATAATATATGTGTATAAGTGTTCTGATTACTGAGTACGTAACTGGTTTTATATCATGTCTTAGCTTGTTTTATATGTTCATGTCATGTTTTACTGATTCTAACGTTATGCTGTGTTTATCATGTATTTTTGTATATTCTGTTTAAGTATTACTTGTATTTCTTGTATTATTATACTTGTTGTGTAATAATAAGTAACTTTTTAAAAATAGCAGGTTTCCTAAAATAGAAATTTTCCAAAAAATAGATTAACTGCTTAAAATAGATAAGTTTCTAAAAATAGGAAGTTTCTATAAATAGATTAACTGCTTAAAATAGATAAGTTTCTAAAAATATAAAGTTTCCATATTTAAAAATAAGCTGGATTATTAAGCTAATAAAATAAGCTTAAGTTTTACTGACTAATATTCTAAGTTATGTGATTAATAGTATAGTTTATAAATTAATACATGTAAATTAAATAAACTATATGTTATAAGATTTAATTAAATATAGCATGATTTAATTAAATAAAAGTGTACATTATACTTAGGTTAAAACATGTATTAATATTTATTACTAATATAACCTAAGTCATGGAAATTAATTAATTATATGTCATGTTTTAATAATTAATTAATTACTATAGTCTAAATTTCATGATTAAATACTTAGGTTAAAATAATGCATTATTAATAATAATAATATAACCTAAGTCATGTCTTAATTAAATTAATTATATAACATGTTAAATTAATTTAATTAATCTTGTAAATAATTAAACTTGTAAAAATTAATTAAGCTTGTCAAATTAAGTCGTGAACCGGACCGTGTTTAATTTAGACATGTCGTGAACCGGACCGTGTTTAATATATACATGTCGTGAACCAGACCATGTTTACCCTTGAACCGAACCAAAAAATACACCATTAACAGTGGCGAACCGGCTTGGCCGGTTGCCACTGTTTTCGCAAAAATGCCACAGGCTTAAGCCGGTGGTTCCCTTTGGTCTCTCGGCTAGCCGCTGGCTAAGCAAAGTTCGCACCGGCGGTTAGCCGGTAGTTCTCCCTGCTGCCGTGGCTCGTGTTCCCCCTGATTGATCATATTAGCCACTGGCTTAGGCCGGTGGTGCTTGTTTGTTTATGCCGAGACCCCCAAAAGACCACAAGGCCACCCCGACATGCGTCGGGGTCCCTTGTTCCATGTGGCCGAAACACACAAACCACACCGAGACCATGGGGTCTCGGTTGGTGGTGATTATAAAACCACCGAGAGCTTCGGCTCTCGGTTCCTTGCGTCGGCAGAACCAAACAACCCAAAAAAATCCATGATTTTAACCCCCATGATTTAATTAACATGTTTTTAATCTTGTTATTTAATTATCATGATTTCATGTGTTCTAATTAAATAAAAGAATTAAAAGAAACAGGTTTACGGAGTACCAATGCGTGAAACAAAAAGCAGAGCGATAACACGAACGATCTCACAATAATTGGATCACCAAAAATCAACAAACACCCCTTCTTGTGGTGTTATACCCGGCGGCCAAAAAGGAGAAGAAAAGGAGGATAGGGTTTTGTTGTTTTCTAAATCTCTGTAATATGAAAACATGTTTTTCCTTTTTTCTATTTAGTTAAAAATAAAAGTGGGCTTGACCCCTTTTCTTTGTTCTTGCCGCAGGTAGGTGGGGCCCACAAGGGGAAACCCGATGTTTTTCGTGTTCTAAATTGTTACGTGTTCTCGTGTTCATGTTTACGTGATTTATTTATTTAATGTTCGTGTTATAATATATACTTGTACGTAATCGTAATAATAATTACGTAAATACGTAATAATAGGTTCGTGATTATTTACGTTCATGAGTTCATGTTCGTGATTATAATTATTGTTGATAATAATTATCGTGTCTTAATACGTATTAAATACTTATCGTGTAATAACACCTACGTAATAATTGTATTTAATATTCGTGAAACGTAAACATGTTATATAGGGAAAGTTTTAATCATGTACGTACGATTACATATGTACTGTTCATGGTAAAAGCATGAGGGTTTTACACAGCATCCCAAAAAATAAATTTAGGGTTTAATAAACCCTAATTGGTCGAATGATTGATTTGAACCAATATACCAAGAGAGAGCCTAAATCGAAGGAAAGATCAAGCAACCAGTCTTTGATACCATGTTAAAACATGATAAACAAAGATATATCACAGATCTTTCACCCAACCAACCATCCCTTGGTGAAATTTATTGATAATTAAAATACAAAATAGAAAGATAAAGATTAGTCCTCAAACGAGTGCTAATCGAACGATTACAAAAGAAATAGTTTGAGATCGTCCCAACTAGGTTGATTCGATCTCCCTCACATACATAGATCACTCATACACATAGTAACAAGATGAAACTATAACTCCTAGGTCAAAGATCAGTGATCTTAGAGAGAGAAATAAGAGAGAGCCTTTTTTGTGGTTGTGTGTGATACAAGAGAGAGAGTGATAACCCTAACTCTAAAAGAGTTAGGGTATATAGCAATATTACTCAAACAGTTCACCAGTACAATAGGAATAAACATAAGCCCACAAGTCATAACCAGTACATCATAAGCCCAAAATAGGAGAATATATAATAGATACAAATAGCCCTTCAACTTTGCACCTATTGACATAAAAGAACAAACAAGAAACAAGAATATAACTTGGAAAGATTGATAAAATAAAAATTTATATGGAAATCATGGTATCATACAAGACTTTTAACTCTGAGTCCCTAGTTTTGCTCTTTAAAGGCCTATTTGTTTTTGTAGTGAAAATGCTATTATATCACACAAGCATCCAGCATTAAATCCAGACCTAGTTAGGGCATCTCCAATCTATTCTATCATTATTTGTTCAATACAATGCCACATCAACAACTTTTTTTCTAATGTTAAATCTCTATAATGCATTATACCTTATACACCCTAACAGTGTATTATATAATAAATAAAAGTACTACATGAAGAAAAAGCATCACTTGAAGAATTGAGCTAAAACAAATGTTGGACCTACATTTGGAGTGTTTATAGTGTGTGTACAAAGAAACACTACC
The DNA here is from genome assembly GCA_025667525.1 of Glebionis coronaria. NCBI lineage: Eukaryota > Viridiplantae > Streptophyta > Magnoliopsida > Asterales > Asteraceae > Glebionis > Glebionis coronaria. Next base: position 328,142,988 of record CM046881.1, on the reverse strand, counting down.
ATTACACCAACTGATGACATGGATGCTTTGCAATGCATTGAACTTCAAAAACATGGTTATTGAACTACCCATTGTGGATGGCCTTAGGAGCGTTTGTTTAAGCTTATGAAACATAAGTTTAAATGGGCTTATGATTCATAAGCTCCAATTTTGTGGCTTATTTTGAGACTTATGGGGTCAAAGGTGAAATTCTTGGATTTATGAAAGACGAATAACTCTGAAAGCATTTGCCAAGGATGTTTTCATTAATCAAGAACAAAAGTTGGGGGCTCGAAGACGATCAGATACCGTCCTAGTCTCGACCATATACGATGCCGACCAGGGATCAGTAAATGTTTCTTATAGGACTCCGCTAGCACCTTATGAGAAATCAAAGTTTTTGGGTTCCGGGGGGAGTATGGTCATATATGTCTATCATATCATAATAAACTTATATATAAGCCCATAAGTCTTGAACTAAGCCACAATATTGGGGCTTATGAAATATAATACCATTTCGGCTTACGTTTTATAAGCTAAAACAAACACCCCTAAATGTTATCTAACTGAAACCTAAAGTTGTAAGAAAAAGACAACTTTTTGTTCGGATATATATTATTAATACAGGTGTTTGTAATAATAAAGGAGACGAAATAAATTCTTGGGTTTAACCTTTGTCAAACAATACTGAACACTGCAGTGGTTGTTTTCTTATCAGAACAATTCGCCTCTTTTCTCTCTGGTAAAAACTACTATAAAAACTACGGAGTAAAAACTAAAAAGTACTCGTATTCTTCTTTTCCCTATTTCAGTTTTGACCTAATGCCACTTCTTTTTTATTAACTGTACCGGGCTGAGTTTTATTTTGGGTCGGTTGGCTTTACAATAATGCTACTACCATTTTACCTCTCTACTCGCAAAACCATTACAGTATTTACACTCATCGTTTATCACCCAGACGTCGAGCTTTTTGCTTGCCCAAATGACGCAGTTTAACACTTATGTTGTACAATGTAAGACAACACTATAACCAAACGACGTCGTTTAAGGTCGAGACGGAGTCATCCAGAAATGAGTGATGTCGTTTAATGTCCCTAAAGTAAACAATGCCATTTTTCTAACTAAATAAGTGACACATAAGTACGGCGGTTCTATGCATTCACTTTTTATGACTTTTTATTCGTATTGTTTTTCCTTTTATGATTGTTAATTTGTTACACTCTTTATATTTCGTAGATCTTTTTTACAGTGTTACCCTTTTATTAATAGAATATATACAAGACAATTACTAATGGCCATCTACTTCGTATTTTCTGTTTTTTTTACTCCTTTTAAGTTGTAAAGCTTTAGAATTTTTTTTCTGGTTTTTTCTTTCAATTTTATAATAAAAGCAAACTATAAGGAAAAACGAAAAAAAAAATTAGCGAGGTATTAGCGTATATTACATGCATTTTAGGAGGTATTAAAATATCCCATCCCATTAAATGGCGGTGTTGTTTCTTTGAATGAGTTTTTAACTAAGAAATTGGGCCCACCAAATTATATCTATATATTTTTTTTCACTTTTTACATATGGTTAACCTTTAATATGTCTAATTGAGGATGAGATCAAAAATATCACTCTCCACATTCTGATGCTCATAACTATACATCATCATAAAAAATTACAATAGTATCCTCATCTTCATTTTCCTTTTTTTCATTAGATCTCAAAACAAATGTCAACCATTATCGATCTTGGCTGACCCTCCTCCAGCCACCACCAACTTTGTCCTCATCAATCAGTCATTGCTTGATTCACACTAACGATGTCCCCATCAATCTTCCATTGCTCGGTTCACACCAATTTATTGATGGGTCTCAAATATAAATGTCAAGAAATTGATAGTAACTTTGGATTCAACAAGTGGGTTTTGATTTCAAGCTTTTGCATTAAAAAAAACTACATAAGATCTTCCTTCTTTGCATCTTATTTGGTTTCAAATTTCAAGTGATGGATCAATGAAAGTTAATAAAACTTACTAGAACCACATTTAAAAGTTAAAGATGTCAAAATGTTAATGTTTTAGGGGTAAATTTGGTATTTACAACTGATGGTGGCTTCTATTTGGACGAGAAAAAAAACATCATTTTTATAATACCTAGTCACTCCATGAAAGTATTTGTTAGCTAACAAAACTTTTAAAGAGACATCATTTATACTAGAAAAACAAACAACACCTAAATATATCTCATCCCATACTAATAAGAATTCCCAACAATAGGTTTGAAAGAAGTCAAATAGAGAATGACGATTTTCTTCGTGCAATAATTACTATCCGACTACATAGATGTCTAAATGCAACAATAACTAGTTTATAATGAAAAATGGTGGTTATCACTACTCCATGGCCTCATGACTTGAGCTTTAAGTATTTTGAATCCATAAATTTAGGTTATACCAACTTAATTCCCATCCGACTACATAGATGTCTTAAAAAAATCATAAGCAAAAATATTTCACAAGTGAACATTTTCTTACAATGCATAGTATGTAGTAGTAATATATATCCGTAGGTTGAAAGAGTACAACTTCGCACTTGAAACTTCCAAGAAGTCATGACCTGCAAAGCCCACTGTGGTGCTAAGTAACCAAAATAAAATGCCAGTCAACGAAAAAACATATAACAACATAATTGCAATTTTAACATGTGTAAACAATTAAAACTTAATGACATAAAGTCATAAACCACTAACAACAACAGAGATGAAATTTTGAGATGTGTAAATAAATGCAAGTTAATGACATAAACAACTAACAAGAACGAGATCCGATATGTTACCAGATTATGCCCCTTTACCCCAAAAAACGAGATCCAATTTTAGCATTTGTCTCCGGACTTTGTTAATCAAGGTTCCACTAAGTGGTTTCCTTAGGAGAGGTTTCCTGGAGGTCTTGGGTTCAAGACATGCCAATAGCCTTTCAGGCGAAGTGGATAAGGAGTTTAACATAACTAGGCGAGGGTTCGAAGAAGACATTCTGCCGCTTGGATGTCATTACACGACTCAACCCACTAACCACTAACATTTGTCGTTATATATATATATATATATATATATATATATATATATATATATATATATATATATATATATATATATATATATATATATATATATATATATATATATATATGTATATATATATATATATATATATATATATATATATATATATATATATATATATATATATATATATATATATATATATATATATATATATATATATATATATATATATATATATATATATATATATATATATATATATATTAATTATCTTTATATTATATATAGGTATTACTATGACTTGATACCACACCTCTAATCCATGTCATATGTGACGTGGCACTTCTAAACCAATGGAATTTGTTTGTTAGCTAAAAAATCTCAAAAATCAACCAAAATTAGTCTACGAAAACGCAATTTAAAAAAGCGGTCCGCAGTTTTCCAAAAACTGCGTTTTGATACCACACCTATATATAATGGGTTAAAATCATTTTTTCTCAATTTTTTCTTTATTTTTTCAACAACCCACCTACGGGAAAACACACACACGTATCCACAGCCGCCAGTAAAAACACACACACACAAACGAGCTCCATTCCATAATCAACGATCCTACATCCATGATAAACAAATAACCGATCAAATAACTGATCCATCCCCACTTTCAAAACCCTAATCTTCAAAAAACACAATCACTAATTCGATTAATTAATTAATTAAGGTTTTGCTATTTGATTATTTGTTTAATCGGATCTTTATATGTTCTAATAAACAATGTATGATCTTATCATTATTATTATTATTATCATATGATTGTTTAATCGGATCTCTTTATTAAAAGACTCAAGATTCAAGACCAGTGGTGCAAATAGGAAAGGAAAGAGAGAGTGGTTAATTTCTACTGTATGAAAGAGGAGGAAGAAGTGTTTGGTGCTACGAAGGAATGAAAAAAAATGATTGATTCGGGTTTAGATCAGTTGGGTTCCATTTGGCTTTTGGTTAATGGTTCAATTCGTTGGTTAGTTATTTGATTCAAGGATCCTGGATAAAATAAATGATCAACATAGGAGGACCAAGACTACCTTTTTACCACGTTTTTATCTCGAAAGTTATGTCATACATGATACTATTCTATCATATAATACGTATTTAGTGTTATTTCCTCACATTTGCAACTCCACGACTGCTATAGTCGTAATGGTAGTTTAAATTAAATTATACAATATGACCTTGGCAACATATTTGCCTAAAACCTAATTTTTTTTCCTAACTTTTTGAGGATTTGCCTTCTCTTGCAATCCAGAATTAGTCGGTTCCTAGGAGTGGACATGCGCTTTCGAGCAGATGGATTGGAGTAGATGTGCATCTGTGTCCTAAACGCCACACCTGTTGGTGTGCCTGCTCCATGGGTGTTAGCTTCAGTTGGGGAGCTTGCGAAATCAACTGGGACAGAAAGGCTGGTCGTGGGTCAACTTATTGACACAGGTTCGACTGGGTGCAAGATGTCAGGTTGAAACAACTTGAGTTTATTCATGTTCATAAGACTACATCATGCTACTATCATTGTTCTTTTGGCCAAGTATGATATTTCTTCCACTATTCTTTTTTATATAATCCTCCTATTGGTAATATGTTTAGCTTATAATATGTAAATGGCATGGAAACCTGTAAGTTTAGTATTTTGTTTTAATTCTGCATTTCGGAAGTTAATTTTCGACTCAAGTAAACAATAGTTTGAAGCTTGAAAAACTAACTGGTCAACCGGGTCGTATTTTAGAAGGGTTGCAGTAGGAAAATCAGCAGCAGTTCCAACAGGAGCCCTCCTTGCACTAGGTATGAGATTTTTTTTTTTTGAAAGGCAACAAATTTTTATTAAGACAACACAAAAATTACATCAAAAAGACATCCCAACTCCTCAATCAAGTAGATTGAGCAAGCTAAGACCCAAAACACAAACCAACAAGAAACCCGAACACCTGGGCACTACTACAACTCATCACTAACGCTACACCATGACCACTTTATTCTATCACTGAATTTTGCAGTTTGAAGGATCGATGAACCATTTCTGCCACTCGAAGGAAGCTTTCTTTGATCTCCTCGAAACCCAGTCAAAGCTTTTAACTTGAATTTCATGAAAAATTTTATTAATACTGGCCACTTTTGCTTTGAAAACGCGAGAATTACGCTCTTTCCAGATGAAATACCCTGCTGTCCATGTTACTAGTTGCCACAAAGCTCTCGAGTACGATTTAACCTCGACATTCCCACTAAAGCGAAACAAATCATTTGCACTAGGTATGAGATATGCCACTTCCTTTTCTTCTTCAAAATTATCCAACGCTTTTCATATTCATTCCTCATCAAGAAGTAAAATCAAATTCATTCCTATGAGAGATTGCATTTATGATGGATCTTTTTTATCTTTTTAATTATTGTTTGTGATTTATAGGTTTGAGGACATGCACGCTGTTTACTTAATATGTGGTTCTGTATTTGTTGTCGCAATTATCACAGGCTCGATTAAAGAGAGAACAATGAGTAGAGTTGATGATTCATGAACCTAACTGATTATTAATCCTGGTGAGATAACTATAAATTCTCACATGTCTAATACTAATCCACATCTCAATCCATGGGCTGTTGATGTGGTGGTAAGTTTCTAAAAGATGATTTCCATCTTTAGTTTTTATTTTCTTCTCCGGTGATGAGAAAATAGGTCATTCATGGAACGGGTCAAGGCATGTTAGTTTTTGAATACTGTTGGCCAATCCGCAAGCACCTTGAATTTGACAATAATTCTCTTTTTGAGTAAACTGAAAAAAAAAGTTGACTTGATAAGTCAAATTCAGAAACAATTTTAACTAGGTTCTTCATGCAGTAAACAATTATTTCTGAAAAGTTGACATTTATTGACGCTTTTGGATTATTTCGGCAGAGTGTAGAGCATATGGCTAACCATATCAATTTTCTGTAAAAAGAAAGTAACCACCTTTTTGTTTTGAAAGACAAGTATATGATCTAAACATTTGTTTAAAAATGAAAAAAAAAGGTTTTGTGTCAGCCGGGCATGCAACTATCTAAGTTTTTATTTGTTTATCATATAAACGGATAACAGATAAGCTATATGAAGGTTGCATTTTCAAACTAAGTATGTGTTGCTAAAACTATGTTTTTTTTAGGTTTTACACATTTATCTTTTTGCTTTACATCTTTATCCTCATAATGCTAAGATTCTGAATGAAAGTTCTTCAATGATATATATATTTCAGGCTTTTACATAGGTCTCAGAGTCGTCGATGAAATTAATTTGTCTTTCAATAATCAAACAGATTATATATCATGTAAGCTCTTTATCCTTTATCCCATGTGTTTTCACCATGAACATTAGTTATTTTTTAAGAAACAAAATGTAGTTTTTCTAGCATACTCTAATCTGATATTACGTCCAGACTGCAGAAAGACAGCTGGGTATCCATAAATACAAGCGATTAAGAAATTTTAGACTTCCAGATTACCTAGATAAATGCCCATCATCTTCCAAGGTATATGTTCACTGACAACCATTGCTTGAAAGTTCATCTACAGTTGTGAAACAAACGATGTTCCAACATTTGGATTTTTGTAATGTTGGTATTCCACTCTTGAGATCTTGATCATGTTGATTTTCCACTTACATTTAGCATGGTTTCTACAGGTTGTATTACGTCTTCATCTTCACTTGGGACAATGTGTTATTATGAACTCTTCTCTATCGAAGGAGTTTGACAACGTGAAGTACCGTCTAAATAGGATTTCACATTACATGTGATGGTGGTAGGAAATTGCATCGCTTGATCGTACATTTTATTTGTTATTTGATGGTTCTATAATACCTTAGCTGATGATTCAAAGCCGTAACTGGGAGTTAAAAGAGCCTTTAAAGAAGCTTTGTGATAATGAAAAGGAAATAGTTGCTGTAATGAGCGGAAGCAATCGACTTGTCCTTGACGAGGTAATAAATTATTCCATATAAATTTCATTGAAAGTCTTGTGTCTAGCAGTAAGACTTCTCTTTACAAGATATTTCTGCAAAACTTCGAAGACTTCAATATATGTCTTGGAGTCGAATGATTTTCAGAGCTTTAGTTGTGATTAACTTAAGAAACCAAACTAGCCAGGTAAGACGGTTGTGTAAGTTCACTACAAGCATTGGATTTATGGTGCGACCCCAATCGAAGATTGATCCAGATGACATTAGAGCTCGAGCTAAACAGGTTGTGTAAGATCAGCGTCATCTCAATATTAATTTACAACTATGACCAGAATTATGTCTACAACCATGCCTGGTTTGAATTCACTTTTATCAAATATTAATTTGCAACCTGCTTTTGTATATTGGGTACAATTTTGTAGGGCTTGATTTTTGTGCTACGCTGGTCGATAGAAAAAAAATACACAAAAGGGTTTTATTATCTGTTGTTTGTGATGGATTTGAAGATGCCTACATCAGGACAAAGTCAGTTAGAGGAGGTTGGCATTGTCGGGTTAGTAATATGTTGTTTCTTTTCCAAATTACACAAAGGGGTTTTTTTCATGTTAGTTGTTTTAGCTTTATATGTGAAATTATCAGGATTATTCATCAACCATGGTCCCTGATAAGTGTGAAAACACTCATCAATAATGATCCAAATACCACTCAAAACACTGTCAAATACATCATATTTAACTGTTAATTATCAGAATTACGCGTGTATTTGGTGTTTGTGTATTTTCAGGTATATAGGTACATTTGAGACAAAACACGAGCTTTCAAGGATTTATTTGATCAAAAGACGAAGAAAAAGACGAAAGATGCTTTCTAGGGCCAATCATGCCATATTGTTAAAGATCAAGGACCTTATTTGCCAAATTTCCAAAGATAAAGGGCTTAAAGTGCAATGTCTACAAAGATTAAGGATGAAATGGAAATGAGATAAAAGTCTTATACACTTTTTGAAAAGAAGTGAAAAGTGAAGGACTTAAAAGAAATTAAATGGAAGTTATCTTTTAACTTGGTCAAATTGACCAAGTCTCGGTCAAAATAAACACACAAAACAAACGTGTACACATAACACGCGTCTTCTTCGTTTCCAAAGAGAGAGAAAAGAGATAGACGGTTTCACCTCCTTCACCTCCCAAACCTGCAAACAAGAAACAAGAACGATCAAGAAGGTTTCAGCCAAAGCTCATAACTACAAAAGTGATCCTCTCTTCTCCCTCTTCATGATGATGCTACTTAATTCGATCAAAAGTCAAGGACAAAGAAAGCCCCAATTTTGGATAGAAGATGAAGGACGAGTAAACCTCGTATTAAACACGTGTCAAGCAGTCATTGGATTAGCCACGTCATCCACCATCACTCGCTGGCTATAAATAGAAGACGAGAGCCTCATTTGATTCGGTTAGCTTAGGTGTTAGTTTTCACATAGTTAGGTTAGTTAGGATAGTTAGTTTAATTTTCTTTCAAAGCCTTTATGAATTTCAGTTAGATTCAGTTTGATTTCGTTAAACTTGTTGTAACCGAATAGTGTTTTTCAGCCATTAATGGAAGTTTAAGTCTTTTACATCTCAACTTTTGTTTTCTAAGATTGTTTAGAAACATTTGAAGTGTTGATACAGTCAGTTACAGAATCCGTTATTCGTTAAATCAGTTCTAACCGTTTCGAATTTAGTGTTGACTAGTAATGAAAGTTCCTAGTTTTTAATCTCTCTTTTTCTTTTGAATTTCTGTTTCCTCTTACTTTACGCTTTTATTAATTTCTGTTATCAAAATTGTTAACTAAAGATGTGTTGAAAGTCTTTTCAAGTAGTTAGAGTTTGTTATAGTTTAAAATTACGTTTGGTTATGCTAATCAGAAGTAGTAGTATAATCAGCTCAGGAATCGGTGTAGAAATAGAAGGAGTAGAGTAGTTCAGCAAGTTTGATTACTAGCTGATGGATTACCGTAGTTTGCAGTTATCGATTCCGAGTTATCTGTTTCGAGTACCGCTCTTTCCGATCAGTTTTTATTCTTTCATTTCAGAATGTACTTTATCTGATCAAGTTGAAACTAGATGTTTGGTTTATAGAAATCATTCAATACAAATCAGAACTGTATGATTCAGAATCGTAGGATTTGTTTTGTTTTTCTGTGCCTTGTTTGTTTTGCAGGTTTATAGTTTGATACACAAGAGTTCAGAAATTCTAATTTTCGATGGCTGCAAGTTTCTGTTTGAAGCTAGTTCGATAACTAGTTTACTGAATTCATTCTCTTGATTCTGTTTGAAAGCTCATAAGCTCAAAGCTTATGAGCGTTAACAAGTTCCTGTTTCGTTTGGTTGTAAATTGTGCAGGTTTTGGATTCGCTTGTGATCAATTAGTAGATCAGTAGTCGAGTTCAGTAGTGGTAATTGGTTTTTAAGCGAGCTCAGCGCTCCGCTAGCTTCGACATCAACGGGCTGGCCTGGAAGTAGTTGGTTAAGCTCATCTTATTTTCTGTCGATTAGAGTATTCAGTTAGTTAAAGTTGTAGAGTAATTTTGCTTGAACTGTTAAAATTTGACCTACATTTGAATGTTTTGGATACTAGTTTCTTTACTGCATTAAGATTCTTGCATTAAGATTTCTTTTAATTCCTGAATTACTTGATTTGCTCAATATGTTTGTGTGATCTGTTTTAGAACTATGAGTAGTTGTACTTATCTGTATAATGCATCTAGCTACTTTGGACATTACTGATTTTTACTGCATAATCAGTGTTTGGCATTTGGATTTGACAGCGTTTGATATTTGTTCAATTGAGTCAGTAGTGTAGTTGAAGTGATTTTACTTTCAACCTTTGAAGAATTTACATTCTGTAATAAAAGATTTATTGGTTCATAGTTTTCGATCAATTTTCAGATAATACATAGTTAGTTTGTTTGATAATTCCGAGTAAAGATTGTAAAGATTACTTTTTAGTTCGATTTACATGTTCAATAACTGCTTATATGATTCATATGTTTTAGATTGTTACTGAATTTGCATTATCTGTATGTGAGGAATCATTTTGGTTCAAGAAATAGTAAAAGTCGATTTTAGTCCCTCATTTAGATACTTCTCATTTCAGTTACGGTCCTCAGTTAGGGGAGTCTGTTAAATAAATTTCAGTTTTAGTCCTTACCGTTATCTTCTTGTTGGGCTTACTTCATTTTAATGGGCCTTTAGGATTTTGTAGAAGCTAGTTATACGTTTTACTAATATCTGATAGTTTTAATTTGAGTTACATTTTTTTATTTTAAATTTAGATGTTTAGCTTTCATTAAAAATGTATTTTTAGTTTTGTAAAAAAAATCGTATTAGTCTTATATTTTGTATTTTGCAATTTTATATTTGTAGTATAACTTGAATTTTACTTTTAAATTTTGTGCATTTAGATGTGGTATTTGCAATATGTTTTAGGATAGTACGTATACGTAGTATATAGATAATATTTTTACTTTTTACATGTTTTGTGTCAAGTAGAAATAGAATTCCAAAATAATCTTTTGTTAACCAAAAACAATTAAGTCGAGCTTGAATAGTTATATCAATTCGAATCGAGCTGAGAAGACAACTACACTAAAAAACGAAATATTAAATGGCGCCGCTGCCGGTTCTTTTCGTGAAGATTAACGATTTCGAGTGAGACGATTGGATTTTGGGATCCGTTCACTTTGTGAACGTTATTTTTACGTATTATAATCAAAAAGATAAAAAAAATCAAAAAGATAAAAATACAAAAAAATAAAAAATCACAAAATCAATTCTTTTCCTAAAGAATTGAACCAAAAAAATAAAAAATACAAAAAGTAATCTTTTTCCTAAAAGATTACAACAAAAAAAAATATATATTATATCGTTTTTATCGGTTTTTACGTAGATATAGTATTTTTCTTAAAAAACAAATAAATACAAAAATATTTTTTATATATTATTCTATGTAAATAAGTATACGTATAAGAACAACCAAGTTACCTATCTCCATAAGTATTGCCGAGGCAATACACCGTGTTGAGGGGCGTTCCGGTCCTTGACACGCGTATCGATCAAATAAAATTAAGCAAGAATAGATAAATACTTCCAATTGGCAATAATTCGAAGAATACAAACTACTAAAGTGAATAGATAGGCGACGTGCTATAAAATGCCGTCTAAGGGTTAATAGGTACTTAAGTGCTTCGCGCCACCTAACCCCCCGTTCACTAGTGCGTATTCTAAGAAGGAAGGCTTAATTGGAGGTCTTGCACCCAAGTAGTAATTATATATATACTTTCTTGTGGATATTTTATATCGAAACTCGAAGAGGATAATCTTATTCTTTTCAAAGTCGACCGAGGGCTACTCCCTCATTCCTCGTGTTTACTTACACGTGTACTCGCACACGTGTAAACATACCACCTTTGGTGTATCACTTCCTTTCCCGAGGGAGCTTTTAAACGTCATTATACTTGTATATACATTCGGCCACCTTGTTAAACATGGATACTCGTTCCATGTGGGAGATTTTGCAACAACGATCCGCCACCGCTAATTATTCGCCTTGTTCGACTTGTGGTGGTCCACACGAAACTTATTTATGTGAACAAAATAATGGTTATTATGGGGAGGGATATGCTTACAATGGAACCGAGAACCCTAATTTTCAACCTAACACTCGAATGGACTACACTTGTAATGACTATATGGGATATTCCGGTTTTTCATCACAACCTCCACCATCATTTCATGATCAAACCTTTAATGTGCCATACCAAAACCAAGGATTTTCCAATTATGAAGGTTTTCAAAATAATGATACTTTTCAAGGCTATAATCAAGGAACTTTTCATAATCAAGGATTTTCAAACAATGAAGGCTTTCAAAATGATGAGAATTTTCCTTGCCATAATCAAGACACCTTTCAACATCAAGGATTACCATATTCGATCACTTTGCCACACTTGGTTAATCGTCCTATGTTGGAGATATTACAAGACGAGCAATATCGAGCTATGTATGGGCCTTGTGCGACTTGTGGAGCATCACATAATGAAAATAATTGTGATCTATACGCGAGTAATTATAATCAAGGGTTTGATGAGGATTTTCAAAATCAAGAATTTTTAAATCAAGACGATTTTCAAAATGAAGAAAATTTTCAAAGTCCTAATAAAAAAACGGTTAACAATCAAGGCATTTATCATTTCTTGAGTAAAGACGCTTTTAATATGGTAATGCAAGCACTTGAGTCAATGCAAGAGGCAACTGATCCGAAAATATTAGGCTTGAGCACATACATCTTGCAACACATGAGACCGAACGATGCTTTACCTGATGATGAGCCTTCTTTGAGAGTAGATGTTGAGGATGATACACCTAGTGATGTTCCTATTATAGACCCTTCCATCTCTCCACCGACTATACTTGAGCCATACACACCTTCATCACCTTTACCTCACATGGGACCCACCGACTCTTTCACCATGGGGGACGAGCCTCTTAGCACTAATACAAACACCGATTTGGATGAATTAACCGTTTCTAGTGTTGAGAACCTTATCCCAATCCAAAGAGAGCTTGAGAGGGTTTCCAATGAACTATGTGATGAGCTTTGTGTTGATACCTCTTCTCCTCATGATCACATTGAGATTTTATCCCATATTGACCTTCATGCTACTACTAATGATTTTGGTGATTTCGATCTTGATGAATTGTTTAAAGAAAGGGATAATGAGATTGAGGAAGAGTTTGTGAAAGACTTGACACACATGGAGGATGATGATTGTGATTCTAGTGACGCGTCTTATGCTATATCATCCGATGATTTGTCTTGTCAAGATAACATTCCTAATTTGGATGAAGAGTTTGCTCCTATAGGGAATATGGATCCTTCTCCTCTACCACCATATGATTCTTGTGATGAACCCTTTGATGATCCTTATGATAGTGATGAGTCTTTTACATCTGATGATGAATCCATGTCCTCTATGACTCCTTCACCTATTCCTCTAAGTGATTTTGTGATGAAATCGAATCCTCTTTTTGAAACATCATTTGATAACCCACTTTTCCATCATGCTGAAGAAACCAATGAGGATTTTAGTAATGATGAACCTTCTCTTTGTGATACATCAATATATGATGATTATAGTGATAATGAGTTTTCCACTTGTGAATCTCCATTTTTTGATGATCACACTTCCTTGAGTTTTAAGGAGTCACCAATCTTTGACAAACCAATCTATGATTCCTATAGTGATGAGGAGGGGTTTATCATTGATGAGAATGAGGAGATTCTAAAGACTGAAAGATTGCTTAGTGAAGATGAGTTGATAGATAAACAAATTGAAGATTATCTTAAGAGAGATGATATTGTGGTCGATACATCTTCTTCTAATTGGGACGAGGATATTCGTCTTATTGAGAACATGCTTTTTGGGACCCTAGAGCCTACACCTTCTCCACAAGACACTATTAATCTTGATCCTCCTTTTTCTATGCCTTCTATGGAAGATTACCCACCTTTTGATGATGATGATGAGCCTAATATGGACATAATAGTTATGAATGTTTTGATACCTACACCTTCATATTCTCATGATGCTTTAATCACTAAGGGGGAATCTTATATGGTTGATACGAGCTCATCTTCTTATTTTCCCATGAAGGGAAAGGTTTTTGATCCTGGGATACGTATCTTTGGGAAAAATTGGTTTTCATCTAGTCCACTTAAGAGTGTGATTTTGATTGATATGCGCTTCTTGTATGAGCTTACTTTGGTGATGCTACCTATTTTGGAGTTGTTCACTTGTAGAGATGGGAACTTTGTATTTGATCCTGGGGTTCTTCCTATTTGAGAGATTTCGTATGTTGGACAAACTTGAGACACGTTGGACCGTTCCATTTATCGAGGCAGATTTGGTAAATCTTATAGTAAATGGCAACGTGCTAAGTTTGAGTATATCATGTGAGCCGAGCTTCAAAGTGATATCCTTTGTTCTCCATGATGTTTCCCCAAGGACAACCTAATTCGGGGCCGAGTCGAGCTAGCGACTTAGGGTTAAAAAAACTCAAGCATTGAATAACTAGGTTAGAAAACGTAGAGTAGATTTTCAATAGGTTAGGTTTAATTAAAAGGATGTTATAGTAGAGTTGAAGTGGAGGGGTGCCTTTCTTCGTCTTTTCGTGTTTGTTTCAAGGGTTGCTCTCTCACATTTCATGCTTGGAGCTTATGGAGGAGGCCCGTGTATCTGGTTCACTTCGATTAGTTTTTGCTATCTTGATATTAAACACTTGTGCTTAAAATGAATACCCTTTAGTTGTCTCTTCCTTAACTTGGGTTAAGCAAAGTTATCAATGTCATAAGTGTAGGGGAGTTCACTCCAATACTCTTAAACATTGAGGACAATGTTTGTCTTAAGTGTAGGGGAGACTTCTATCGAAGTGACCTTACCTAGACCATTGCCTTAACTTCATGATAATTGGGAAAATTAATTTTTCAAACATTTTTCAAATTTTTGATCTACTTTGGCCAACAAAAATATGCATTCATAATTTTTGCATCAATCATTTTTCATTTGCATATCACATTTGCATTGTATATATATTTCTTCTTTTATTTTTCATCAAAATATATAAAAAGGAAAAAAAAAATAAAACATGGTTTTAACAAATTTAGACTTCCTTGACATATTAGGCCCGCCATGGATATTTTGACTCAACCCGAGTTTGCTTATTTTGGCACTCTCTAGCTAGTATCCTTAACCATGTAGTCCTTCATTGGTCTATTAGGCTAAGCTTCCACCAATTTCATTCTTTGAAATTTTAAATTTGTGGAGAATGGGAAATGATAGAGTTGAAGCAAGTGTAAAAGGGCTAGATAGACTTCATGGCAATTACTTGTGGCTAAACCCTTCTCTTCTTGACCTCTAATTTCTTCGCTTGTATATAATTGTTAATAAATAATCAAGTACGGTTTTAATTGGTTTGTAATCTCTTATGCATTTTTGGCTAATCATTCATGGTTGATATGAGTACGTCTTAAGATTCTAAGTTAGCACGTTTTATGTGTACTAGACTTATGTCATGCTCCATATTTAGCGGGTGTTTTTCCTTTTCTTCTTTGCAAATTTTTTTGGTGAGGAATAAAGAAAAATAAGAGCGGCTTATGAAAAAAAATGAGTGGCTAGAAAAAGAAAAAGAAAAAAAAAATAATGCAAGACTCCCAAGAGGGGCAGTGTGGTGTTAATTATAGTGACTATTGAGTTCCAATATTACCTTGACGGGTTGCGGGGATTCAATAGATTGCTCCAATCCAATATTACCTTGACGGGTTGCGGGGTTGAAGATCCAAAATCTCAAAAAGATGCGGATGTAAATTATTGCGTGAGTTTTATTTTTCTTTCCTTAGCGAGTGTGTAGCTACTTATGAAAGCATGACATGAGGATTTTACACATAAGGCGAATGACTTATTACTCTTAATACGGACTTGTATTAATTGTGAGCGGTTTTTCAAGTAATGGATGAGAAGATTACTTAGGATTAAAACCGTGCTTCCTTATTTTTGGATTTTACACTTCTTATATTTCACACTTGAATAATGACAAATTTGCCCACAAGCAATTTGCTCAAATAATAACCGGTTCCACATTTAATTGTCATGAATAAGTTGATGCACTTTTTACTTGTGAATGCAATGATCCCATTTACTAGCTTGGTATGGGGAAAGTGAAACTTGAGGGTGATAAATGTTCATGGTATCCAAGCCCTAATCCAAGTCATTGATTTCTTTATGAGTTATTTCCATCAAAACCATTTCAATAAATTCAAAAAGATATAAATAGAATTGACTCTTTTGCATTTCATTGTATATAATCAAAATCATGCATCATATAGTGTAGAGTAGTGTAGATGCATTCCATAATGGCCAAGGTTGGTTAATTATGAGAAAAGTGTAACTTTAGAGCTTTAAAATGCTGCATTGCATGAGGACATGGCAATGGTCAAGTGGAGGGGAGTTGATAAGTGTGAAAACACTCATCAATAATGATCCAAATACCACTCAAAACACTGTCAAATACATCATATTTAACTGTTAATTATCAGAATTACGCGTGTATTTGGTGTTTGTGTATTTTCAGGTATATAGGTACATTTGAGACAAAACACGAGCTTTCAAGGATTTATTTGATCAAAAGACGAAGAAAAAGACGAAAGATGCTTTCTAGGGCCAATCATGCCATATTGTTAAAGATCAAGGACCTTATTTGCCAAATTTCCAAAGATAAAGGGCTTAAAGTGCAATGTCTACAAAGATTAAGGATGAAATGGAAATGAGATAAAAGTCTTATACACTTTTTGAAAAGAAGTGAAAAGTGAAGGACTTAAAAGAAATTAAATGGAAGTTATCTTTTAACTTGGTCAAATTGACCAAGTCTCGGTCAAAATAAACACACAAAACAAACGTGTACACATAACACGCGTCTTCTTCGTTTCCAAAGAGAGAGAAAAGAGATAGACGGTTTCACCTCCTTCACCTCCCAAACCTGCAAACAAGAAACAAGAACGATCAAGAAGGTTTCAGCCAAAGCTCATAACTACAAAAGTGATCCTCTCTTCTCCCTCTTCATGATGATGCTACTTAATTCGATCAAAAGTCAAGGACAAAGAAAGCCCCAATTTTGGATAGAAGATGAAGGACGAGTAAACCTCGTATTAAACACGTGTCAAGCAGTCATTGGATTAGCCACGTCATCCACCATCACTCGCTGGCTATAAATAGAAGACGAGAGCCTCATTTGATTCGGTTAGCTTAGGTGTTAGTTTTCACATAGTTAGGTTAGTTAGGATAGTTAGTTTAATTTTCTTTCAAAGCCTTTATGAATTTCAGTTAGATTCAGTTTGATTTCGTTAAACTTGTTGTAACCGAATAGTGTTTTTCAGCCATTAATGGAAGTTTAAGTCTTTTACATCTCAACTTTTGTTTTCTAAGATTGTTTAGAAACATTTGAAGTGTTAATACAGTCAGTTACAGAATCCGTTATTCGTTAAATCAGTTCTAACCGTTTCGAATTTAGTGTTGACTAGTAATGAAAGTTCCTAGTTTTTAATCTCTCTTTTTCTTTTGAATTTCTGTTTCCTCTTACTTTACGCTTTTATTAATTTCTGTTATCAAAATTGTTAACTAAAGATGTGTTGAAAGTCTTTTCAAGTAGTTAGAGTTTGTTATAGTTTAAAATTACGTTTGGTTATGCTAATCAGAAGTAGTAGTATAATCAGCTCAGGAATCGGTGTAGAAATAGAAGGAGTAGAGTAGTTCAGCAAGTTTGATTACTAGCTGATGGATTACCGTAGTTTGCAGTTATCGATTCCGAGTTATCTGTTTCGAGTACCGCTCTTTCCGATCAGTTTTTATTCTTTCATTTCAGAATGTACTTTATCTGATCAAGTTGAAACTAGATGTTTGGTTTATAGAAATCATTCAATACAAATCAGAACTGTATGATTCAGAATCGTAGGATTTGTTTTGTTTTTCTGTGCCTTGTTTGTTTTGCAGGTTTATAGTTTGATACACAAGAGTTCAGAAATTCTAATTTTCGATGGCTGCAAGTTTCTGTTTGAAGCTAGTTCGATAACTAGTTTACTGAATTCATTCTCTTGATTCTGTTTGAAAGCTCATAAGCTCAAAGCTTATGAGCGTTAACAAGTTCCTGTTTCGTTTGGTTGTAAATTGTGCAGGTTTTGGATTCGCTTGTGATCAATTAGTAGATCAGTAGTCGAGTTCAGTAGTGGTAATTGGTTTTTAAGCGAGCTCAGCGCTCCGCTAGCTTCGACATCAACGGGCTGGCCTGGAAGTAGTTGGTTAAGCTCATCTTATTTTCTGTCGATTAGAGTATTCAGTTAGTTAAAGTTGTAGAGTAATTTTGCTTGAACTGTTAAAATTTGACCTACATTTGAATGTTTTGGATACTAGTTTCTTTACTGCATTAAGATTCTTGCATTAAGATTTCTTTTAATTCCTGAATTACTTGATTTGCTCAATATGTTTGTGTGATCTGTTTTAGAACTATGAGTAGTTGTACTTATCTGTATAATGCATCTAGCTACTTTGGACATTACTGATTTTTACTGCATAATCAGTGTTTGGCATTTGGATTTGACAGCGTTTGATATTTGTTCAATTGAGTCAGTAGTGTAGTTGAAGTGATTTTACTTTCAACCTTTGAAGAATTTACATTCTGTAATAAAAGATTTATTGGTTCATAGTTTTCGATCAATTTTCAGATAATACATAGTTAGTTTGTTTGATAATTCCGAGTAAAGATTGTAAAGATTACTTTTTAGTTCGATTTACATGTTCAATAACTGCTTATATGATTCATATGTTTTAGATTGTTACTGAATTTGCATTATCTGTATGTGAGGAATCATTTTGGTTCAAGAAATAGTAAAAGTCGATTTTAGTCCCTCATTTAGATACTTCTCATTTCAGTTACGGTCCTCCGTTAGGGGAGTCTGTTAAATAAATTTCAGTTTTAGTCCTTACCGTTATCTTCTTGTTGGGCTTACTTCATTTTAATGGGCCTTTAGGATTTTGTAGAAGCTAGTTATACGTTTTACTAATATCTGATAGTTTTAATTTGAGTTACATTTTTTTATTTTAAATTTAGATGTTTAGCTTTCATTAAAAATGTATTTTTAGTTTTGTAAAAAAAATCGTATTAGTCTTATATTTTGTATTTTGCAATTTTATATTTGTAGTATAACTTGAATTTTACTTTTAAATTTTGTGCATTTAGATGTGGTATTTGCAATATGTTTTAGGATAGTACGTATACGTAGTATATAGATAATATTTTTACTTTTTACATGTTTTGTGTCAAGTAGAAATAGAATTCCAAAATAATCTTTTGTTAACCAAAAACAATTAAGTCGAGCTTGAATAGTTATATCAATTCGAATCGAGCTGAGAAGACAACTACACTAAAAAACGAAATATTAGTCCCTTATACTATCTTAGCACTAAGAGGTTCTTTTCGAAGATGGGGTTAGTTTGTCACATAGCAAAAATTCACAACGAGGTATTATATCTTTAATTAATCAAGAAAGTGTTAACGTTTATGTTTACCTTATGGCCGTATTTCCAGTTTCATCAACATTTCTGATTCTCGACTTAATAAATCAACTAAAATATCATTTTTAATTATTTAATGCTTCATGCTAGGAATAATATTGTTTTCAGTAGTTTCCGCCAATATTTCTAATTTTCAATCTCAAAACTAAATAAGTCGCATTTGGGTATCATGTACTCGACTTATTAATGAGAGATAATGGTTTTGTTGGTTTTTGTGTACAATGCCTTAGTCGAGTACAATTCGTTGGTGTATAAGTAATATATCAAAGAGCCCTATTAGGGGTCGGGTAAACGTGTGATGTCATTTGGTCACATCAAGGGTGAGGTCGATGCTGCAGCTGCTTTATCTCTTTATTGGCGTGATAATCGCGTCGAGCAATGTTCATATAAAAATTTATACAGAAATAGAAATCAGCCTAACCAATATGATTATAAATCTGGAATACGTGTGACTGAAAAGGTGTTTTATTCAGTTTAGACTTGGATTTTGGATATCTGAAAAGATGCCTTTTTGTTTTAGATGACATAATAGTTGATGGTGACCTGCTTGGCGTGTCCTTGGGCAAACACACAGCAAGTGTTGTATAAACGAATCTTATCGAGTTTAGGTACTGATCCGCCGACTATTGTGATGCTGTGGCAAGAAGCAAGTTCTAATAACATAAAAAATGACGGGGAGCCATGTTTATCCTTGAAATCTTCAGCAAATTTTGTGAATTTATCGCTCGAGTAAGGGCAATTCCACTTTTTCTAACCACAAAATGAACGGCACGTGACATCTTTTAGATCTTTATAATGATATAACATTATGTGTCATCAGTCATCATTAATCATTCACATGACAACGTACTCATCAATGATTTAGGTAAATACTTTTAGCAAATCATTCGAATATGCTTGAGATTCAGTTTCGGCCCTTTATTCTTCGGAATACAGGTCGACTTGTGGTATATTTTAATTTATAACTCAAGTGTATCTAGATGCTTACAAGTGCAACCTCCAAGTTTACTTCATTAAATAAACGGATACAAGTATTTAGATAAATTAACATTTATTCAAAAAAGGTTGCACATTGGGTGCGTTTGGTAATGGGTCAAACTACAGTAACCAAGTTATATTCCACTCTTTTAGAATTAAGGGGGTATAAATGAGACAGCAACTGCTTCTACTAATTCTTTTACACCATCTCCTCGCCATGAATCTGAAATTTGGTTTCGAGCATTTACGTATGTATTAGCTGTTTGGCACCTCTGTGACTCTGTGATGGCATCTCTGATATTTCTATTTCAAGTGTAGCACAATTTACAAAATTGTATTTGCTTTTAATTATATTGATGAGTTATGTCATACTTCAGATCTTTTTAAAGCGGCTTCCATCCTATAAATAGGTTCCCTTAGATTTGATAATAGAAGAAAATTAACAAGAGAAAAATATATCCTTAGGTTTGATAATTGATATGCTGTTTACATAGATAGTATTTTCTTGAAAATGTTAATCCTGAAAATCATTCCCTTTTGGTTAGTCCCTTTTGTTAATACTACGTTGGGACTTCCCCGAGGAGAATATTGTAGTTATGTAGAAATCTCAAAAATGAGATTTTATGGATTTATTTCTGAATAAATATCTTGTATCATTTGGAATGTGCACTAGATATCTTGGTTTTGTAGGAATATTAACTACAGTAATAATTACGATGTCAGCCACTCACAACTCATAAATGAGTACCTTTTTAATCTTTTGGGCAGGTTAACAGTGAATGAAGCAAAGCTGGGCAATGGTTGCATGACAAATCCCATTTGCAGGATTGAATACCCTAACATTCAGATCTTATACTCTTGTCAAGTGAAACGAATAAAAGAGCTGAGGTCCTTGAAAGCTAAGGATCAACCACATATGTTATACCGGTTCAAATGGGTAAAGAACACATCAACTTAGATAAAAAAAATGGGTCAAATGGGACGAAGATGACGTTGGAAAACTTCTTTTCCAGCGTAAAAGTTTTCTAATTAATTACATGTACGAGTTTCGTTGTAATTTTAGCTTCTTATATCCATTTTGATTTTTGTCATGTCCACTCCTGTACATGCAGATGGTGAATCTGGTGAACCGACATATATTATATCAGATATAGCCTTAGCCTAAAAGTGCAGCGAGAGGTGCTAGATACATCAGTGTTGTGAAAGTTGCACACAAGATAGAGAGAGAGAGGGAGAGCGACATAGAACCTTTTCCCATTCATAAACGACCTTAACAAGTCCAGACTTGAGATTCTCTCAAGCATACTCCTGCGGCTCAATATGTATTCCAAAAAAGAAAATGCTCGGCCTTTTTATGTGATGGAAGTAGAGGCTGAAAAAGAAACGAGATACCTGAAAATCATTAATGCTCTGATGATGGGTACTTACCACCGAATAAAAAGGTCGTTATTAGTTGTTGAATCAATACCTACATTTTTCTAATGACTATTTGGTTTGTTTTATGCATGTTTATAGTCCCATCTAGCGACGTGCCCTCCGTTTTCAATACCAGCAACCAAGAAGCAATTGTTGAGCCCATTATACTGATATCAGATTTGCAGCAGACTGATGCGACTGCAGATATGCAAATTAGCCATAATGTTTGATGCTACTTCACTAGCTTGGGTTGTTGAAAAAAGAATTCTTGCAATGTTGCACACTATTATTGACTTAGGAATACTGGGGCTAAGCTGAGGCAGTGGACATGTCATGTATGAAACATGAAATTTTCTGGTATGGGTTGGTGTAGACGGGGTTGGGTTGACCAGTTAAATCATTTTGTCCACTATAAATTTTTTAATGTAAATAATGACATGTTTTACATCAAGGATATCTAGGTTAACAAAAAAGTTAAAATTGAGTTTGGTATGTTTTTTCTTTTCAAAATAAAATTATGGAAATGACACATGTTCTACATTGCAACACCAGAGAAATAATTCTATTCATTATATGTTCGGTGAGTAACAACATTTTTCTGCTCTTTATTATTTTCTTCTTTGTCCTATATTACATAGATTAAACAGAGAGAAATGTAAATATTTATAAACTCGATTGATTCTTAAAACTGTGCAAGTTTTGCATGATTTCCTTAAATTTGGGCGTTGAGATATTAGTTGAAGTTGTTGATGATGAACATCCAATTAGTGACTTTAAGTAGGGATATCGGAGATGAAGTAAGTCGTGTTTTGTGCTATTGAACAGTATTTGCCTGAAACTTGAACCCTTTTGCTAATGCTTTATTACCATTTTATCGTTTGACATATAGACTCACATACGGTATTAGCTATTGGTAGCATCTGGGTAGCATGAGGTTCTAATTTTTTTTCTTTCTTTAACATGAGGTTTTATCATTTTGATTTGTTTTCATGTAGCCACAATGGAAAATGTAGTACTCATGTTAATTAAAACAGAGATATGTTAAGAATTCCATACCTTGTTTTGGTTAGATCAAAACTCGTGCTAATAACGTATTGTGATATGTAAAGAATGAGAGTTTAGTAAGGAAGGAGATGACTAGTATTTAGTGGTGTTTTGTGTAAGTTCTTAACCTTATATAAGAACATTTCGATTTCATGATCTAAAATCATCATTATGTCCTTTTGTGTGTCATATATTTAGCTAACATCTTGTGATTTTGACAACAGTATATTCATTTCTTATCCTTTACGTTGCAGGTATATAGTTGTCCGCATCATTTATACATTTATATCTGGTGTTGTGGCTTTCTTGCTTGGAGCTCAGGATGGTCTTGGTAAGGTAAAATTAATCTTAAATATTTATCAAAATTAACCATTGATCCGTTTAGTCAATTTTATCTCTGACCTTATGACCATGATCAGTTTAACCCTGAGCTTATTACATAATTAAGGTGAATGGTCTTATTTGGTCATAACTATTTTGTTCAAGGCTAACCATGACATTATTCCATTCATGTTAATCTTTTCCCAAAAAGCAATTGAAGAGTTGGAAAGGAAACAAATTATATCATTGGTCATGAAAGTCATTAAGAAGTTCAACAAATAGTTGGCTCCGGTATAATCTAAGCAATTTGTTGCAACTCTACTCCATTTAAAAGAAGTAACATGTTTGACTCTAAACATTCTTCTTCTTTTATTTCAGTTGACTGACGTTATGTTTTTACAGATTTGATTTTTACAGGTATATATATCAGAAAGTTTATTTCTTTTATTTCCATGATATTAGTATATATATGTGAATGTTTTGCCATAATTTTTTTGTTTTATTACATCATGTACAAGTCTACTTATCATTATACACAACTGTAGCATCTATGGCGGATGAGGTTATTAGTGGTATACGGATTCTAAATTATTCTCATTTTCTCCAGTCTAAAGGTAAAAGCGCATCTCTTTTAGCATATGTTATATATTACAGTAATTGATTACGCAACTTGCAATAGCCTAAAATGACTGTTAGCTTAGTATTTACTGACCCTGAAGCAACTCTAGGATTTGAATATAAAATTACCCTAAGTGTTTCATGCTCAGCAGTAAGGCCAGTCTGCTGATGGATGACCAGAGGAACGAAGTTCCTACTGAAGACTTTAAAGCTGAAAAAAGTTCAGCACTCCCCTTCTAGTGAACTTAGAAGACTAAGAGGTCTTCACTTCAAATACTAGGCGGTCTAGTTGCTGAAGAATAAGGACTGAAGAAGGGCTTTTAGTTCAGTTTGGCTTGACAATACCAAACTGAATGATGTCGATCTCCTCTAGGATACTGAAGACTCTTCAGTATTCTGATGGTTTGTATTAGGCGTGAAAAGATTACTTTAAGTCAAAGTAGGTTGCTTGTATACTTAGATATAAGTACAACCTTTATCTTTTCTAGAATAGTTTATTAAGTACTTTTTACTGTTTATCCTGCATGGGCATCAACCACCCACAGGATAAACTCATGCATTGGTACATGCAAAATGCAAACCCTAATTTACACTGCCTATTTAAAGGAGTGTACATTGTGAGAGAAAGGTAACCAATACAAGATCTTAAACTCTGTAAAACCTTTCTCTCTCAATACCAACTAAACCATATAGCCAAAGATGCATATGAACGTTTAGATTGGAGCTTAGAGTTTAACTTTGGTTAAACGTTTAAGTAGAGGAGATCAAACCCCATTGTCATTCAACCACTTTGTTATTCCGCAAACAAAGTGGGTTATAGATTCTTTATTTGATTCTAACAAAAGTCTATACGTTGAAAAGTATATTGGTATTGTTGTTTTAATCTTTCATAGTTCTTATCTAATGTTAAAAAACACACTTGAGTCAAAGTAATAGTTATCACTTAAGATAATAAGTAATATCGAATTACTAGGAACCAACAAGTGGTATCAGAGCGGTTTGATTAGTTAAACTCTTATTTTATTAAACTGCTCACTTAAAAGTTTTTCAAATCAAGATCCAAAATGGCTCAAGTTATACCACAAACCCTAGAATATAGGGGTAGCCAACTCAATGCTGCTCCTGTACTAGAGGTAGCCAACTTTAAAAATTGGAAGAAGAGGTTTCTTGTCCACATGGTTGGAATTGAACCTCAATTCCTTGGAATCATTGAAAATGGTCCTTTTGATCCCATGGTTGGGGACAATAAAAATCCTAAAGTACAATAGACTGCTGATGAGAGAAAAGATGCTAACCTTGATCAGTGTCTCAAAATTCTCATCATGTCTGTACTCCCAGATGACCAAATGAATTCTGTTGTAAATTGTAAAACAGCCTAATCAACATGGGAGGACCTTATTCTTTACCATGAGGGACCCTCTGATGTAAAAAAAACCAGAATCATGGATTTAAAGCTTCAATACAACACCTTCAAACACAAAGAAGGGGAAACCCTCACACAGACATTAACCATATACAAAGCATTGATGAATGAACTTGTGAATGATGGTGTTGAGCTTTCAAAACTTGAAATCAACATAGTTTTTGTTAATGCATTGCCAAAGAAGTGGCTCAGTTTCTGCCAAAGCTTGAGAAATGCTAATCACATTAAAGATTATGATCTAGCCTCTCTTTTTGGGAAACTAAAATATGAAGAAAACCTAGTTTATAGGATTTATGAAGGCTCAAGAAAGAGTAAAGTATTAACCATTGCTACACCCTTGTCCACAGCCTTCTTCAGTGAAGCCTTCATTCAAGACTACCAAGATAGTCCAGATGATGAGGAAGATACTAGATCTAGTGAGGAATATCTGAATGACCTCAAAGAGGAAATTCATGAAAGAGCACTTCTGGCCAAGTCTAGAAAGTTCTTTAAGAAAGGGGGCAAGTTCTCCAGCTCCACAAAAGCTTCAGTTGACACTGAATGCTACAAATGTGGGAAGATTGGTCACTATGCTAGGGATTTTTATTCAAAAACATCTCTCCCTTCATATTCCTCACTAGCTCAATCAAGACCAACTGGTCAATCATCATTTCAACCAAAACAAATTGCTTCTACGCCATTTCAGCAAAGCAGGGTTGAACTCAGGCCTGCAAAAGACTTTGAGGACAAATACAGGGAAATCAAGGCAAGATTGGCCTTAATGAGTACTGAAAGCTCCTCATCTAGGACCCCCAAGCAAGACAAGAACAAAGGACTTGTTGCTGAAGCATATGAATAGGATGAAGAAGATATTTCTTCAGATGATGATGAGTTGGTAAATGTGAAAGTGCTAATGGCACTTGCTGATGATGAAGGGGCAAGCTCAAATGTTGTCACCAGAGAAAGTGCCAGAAATGGAGAATGGGTCAATGTCACAATCAAAAAGGTACAAACTCTTCTTGAATTAGTAGATAAAGATGACATTAAATTTGTCTTTGATTACTTGTGCATTGATCTAAAATTTGTTGAAGAGCAAAGAAACAATTTGCTTGAAAAATTTCACAAACTTGTTCTACAACTTGAAGATTTTGAAAGTAAGCAAATAGAGCTAAAAGAAGCTAAACTTGATATTCTTACTTTTCAACAATTGAACAAAGAAATTTTGGAGGAAAATAACTCTCTTAAAGTGGAACTAAAAGAAGCAAAAGACATTGTTAAATCTTGGCTTAGAAACCCTGATAGGGTAAATCAATGCATAAGTGAACAAATACCTGCTCAAAAGAAGAAAATTCTTGGTGCTGAAGGATCCTCCAGCACCAAATCTATTGTCTTTGTCAAAGCCTCAAATGAGGATGGTAGCTCGATCCCTAACATTGAAAGGTCAGGTGAAGAGAATTTACCCAATCATGACACTGGACGAATCCTTCTTCCTGAGTTACAAGCATGTGTTGACACTTCAGCACCACTTGAATCCTCAGTTACTGAGGATGACTCAGATGATGATATAGAGAATGAAGTAAGTACCCCACTTCCTTCTTTGGAGAAGCTGGCTGGTGCTGAACCCTCTACTGGACCCAAAACTATCCATTCTATCATCAAGTCACACACCACACACAAAGGTAGTTCTTCTAAACATGTCAAAATTGACACATCAAAGAACTCTTCAGCTCCTGCTAAAGGTTCACATATGGGAACTACCTCGTTAGTTTCATCAAATAAACTGAGGAATGCTAAATCTAAGGAAGATAAGAGAACGTCTCTTGTCATGCAAGAGATCAATGATCTTAAAATACAACTCAGGCATAAGCAAACAGCAACACGATTCAGAGATGAACCTTCAGACTCTCCTCATTTAAAGTACAAGACACAATTCAAAAGAGCTTGTGAGTTATGTGGTCAAAACAACCATCTCACTCAAACTTTCTTAAGAGTGATTTATTGTACTAAATGTGAAAGGACTAATCATCGCACTTGTGAACACACTCAGTACACTACTACAAAAGTTCTCATGGAGACTGGTTAGAATGGCTCATGAAAAGTGGTTTAGGAACCAATCTAGGTGAGGGGTATTTCTATAACTAAAACATATAGACATTGGTTCCATAACTGGTGTCTAATATGAGCATCATAACCGGTTTGCTAGTAAGAACTGGTGTCTACAAACGAGGGCTCCAAGTCTTTATTATAGAGTAAAAAGACCAGTTATTATATAAGAACCAGTCTTGGTGAGGATTTCTTGCTTAAAAAAATATTTTGCAAAAAAAGTTTTAATCCCTGAATATACCACTAAGCAAAAGTGCAAACGTCTTATACATGCCAATATAACCAACTACAACTACAACTACAACATATCAAAGCGTCTCAAATTAACTCGAACTTGTTTAACCGCTAACAATTAAGCTACAAATGAATGTAGTAGCACCGAGCTCGACCTTTCAAGGATCCAACAATAGCTTCACCAATTTTGTTTGCAACTTCTTCCTGCATGAATTTTTAAGTATTAAATCTCCTACTTGCAAAACTATATATTACTGGGGACAAAAATTTTTATCTTTAGAATCATCGAAAGTGTAAACGTTTTTAACAAAAAGGTTCTGGGTCAACCTGACCCATATAAAATATAACTCGTGATGACCAATACCTACAGATCTAACCCGCGCAACCTATTTTGGCACCCGTAACTTCAACAAACTACATACACAAGCACAATATAAAATAAATTTAAACAAAAGTCTATTTTTGAAGATAAATACCTGTTTAGGTATATGTTGCGGGCCATTGTTGTCCTTGTTCCTGCATAAAATCAAAAGTTTATAGCATAAATAAGATGAATATAAATAAAGCATTGTTGGTAGTGGTTTTACCACTAAAGATAAAGTTACTGGTTGAAGGTGACTTAAGAGCAAGATGACGCGAGTCCACATGATAATCACCCTCTTGTAAAAAATGTAAAATTAGTATCATATTATCCGCACGTGACATCAACATAACCTTTGGAGTTCCAAATACATACTATAAGTTGATTTCAATTTATTGGAACTAAAATGAGATTGAGATAGGTCCATCGAAAACTAATGGAGCAGCAGCACCTATCCAAACGACACGTCATAAAGAAAAAGTCAAGAAACAAACTATGTTCAGGGTTCTGACATGTGTTTTGAACATAATTATGCGATAGTTTTTGGATTTCCGTTAAATATGAGTGTCAATTGAAGAATCATAATTATGCTTTTGTGAAAAATAAAGATACCTATTTACCATAATTAATACAAAATGAAGGCTAACCTGCTAAAATACACAGGTACTTGTCTAGTTAATATATAAGAGGGACAAATAATATTAAGCAATTGAACGCCATAGTAAACCATGAAAGTAAGAAAATAATAGAAGCCTTTATGTACAACAAGGCCACCAGAGCTGCATTCTGAATGTCTCTATCATAGCCTTCGAAACAGACACACAAGTTCTTGTAAGACAAGTCTTGCAAGTTGGTAAACAGCCAGTGGGCCAGACAAATGAATTAATAAGCATGGCAAATGTATTAGCATAAGATTTTGTGTCAATATATCCAATATTTTGTGAACAAATTAACTATCAAAGATCATCTTAGAAGCATCTAGATTATATTAGAAAAAACTCCCTTTATTTCAGGCTTGAAACCCCTAACAAAGAGCCATCAAGGCCTTTTAAAATAGTAGTACCAGGGTGAATGATGGAAGCTTCTTCGGAATACAATCGATCAACCTACCAGGAAAAAAATAAAGGAAAGGGTGAACATGTAATTTAAATCAAACAGCTTTGAACATAAATAATATTGACAAACAAGTTGAATTTTAGCTTAGAGATTGTCAATTATGACTATTAAAAGATACACTATTTCAAGGTTAAGATAAAAAAATTCATGTTACCTAGTCAATAAAAAACAGAACCCACATCGATCCATTTATAAGTAAGTGGGTCTATGGATACCAACCTGAAGTGCCTTCAATATGTATGACTCAACAGCATGTGCACCAGCTGCTGAAGTGAGCTTCGTACACACCAAAAAACAAATTAAAATGTTACTTTAACAGATCCGTGAGATTCTAAATGCAAAATCATGTAACCTCTTTACACAAGTTTACCTACAATAATGGATACAGGATTTTAACTTCAACCCTCGACAATGCTTCATGATGGGATTTTTTGCGTCTTTCTAACAAGTCTTTGAACAAAAAAACGCACTTCTTTAACAAGAAAACCTTGGTTTCCCTAGCCTTTGAGCAAAGATAACACTTTTAGCTGTCAATTAGTCAATAAAGAAGTTATTACACATTCTATAATATACATAATAAATATAAAGCGATGTAACTACTAAAGATAGAGTTGCAAGCCGAACCATGGAAGTGAGATATAATACAAGTAAATAAAAAATGTTCATGAACTTACCACGTCATGGACATAATAACAGTGTAGAGCTCAAGATAAACTTCAGAATGTTGTCCTGTTTAGCTTCATCAAAGCTGGATATATTTAAACATGCACATTATATATTTGAAGATGAAAAAGATGTCATAATAAATGGTAAACTAAAGGAAATATGAGTCCACCTTGATGCGGGTAATGTTTTAGAAATGGTAAAATGGGTGAATCAAGTTAAGATAACTTTTAACATTCTTGTCAGGTTGAAATTTATTATACACACTGTTTGCAAGGAACATTTTTTACAATGAAAACTATACTAAGGAGGTTTGAAGGTAGCCTGTGTGTTATGGATGTATAAAAAAAAGTATGTGATCAAACCAGCAACCTCTATCTATGTGGGTATCAATTAACTCAACTTTTATTTATTATATTAAATGGGTTGATGTGGGTTGTCACTTATCTCAAACAGGTTAAAAGAATCAACTAAAAAGGAGAAGCGGTATAAGTTGCTAAAAGTTAAAGTGTTCCACAATTTTATGATTCACAACTAAAATCATAATTTTCACGTGATTTATCATCATAATGTGATATTCACAACTAAAATCACAATTTTTACATGATTTATCATCATAATTTGTGATTCATAATTAAAATCACAAAATCAACAAATAACAACATGAAAATCATAAAACTTTTATATTTCACATAACCCCTAATGGCAAAACATTGACAGCGCATAGTAAACACATAAGCAACAAAATGACAGTTTATATATATATAAAATATTTGACAAACATGAACCCAACCCGACCCTAATCCAAGTTACAAAAGCTAATTAATTGAAATTAACCTTAAAATAAGTAACAATTGGGTATGAAATGTAAATTAAGAAGAAGAAAAATACCATCTGATTTGCTCAAACGCAGACGAATGGCCCATATTGAGCTTTGTTGCGATGGCAGAGGTGGACGGTGGTTTGGATTTGATATGATAAAAAGTGATTGCGGTTAATAGGTTGTTGAATGATGCAAACAACATCATATATGAAGAAGGGTGGTGGTTAGAGTTTGATTGGTGGGAGATTTAGAGGGGAGGTGGATATCGTGGGGCGTTTTGTTCTACTGGCGGTAAAAATTAGGGGAAATTTTTTAAAAGAACTGATATGGAGAGATGGAGAGGCGGAAACGTGGAGAGGTGCGTGTTTGATTTTTTTTAATATATTTTTTTAGCAAAATCATATAAGGTGTCGTTTGGTTGGAGGGTATTTGAGGATATTGGAGGATATTTAAAATATTTACATTTAAATATCCTCCCAATATTGTGTTTGGTACTATCAACAAAGGGATTTAAAATTCCTCGAATTCCTAAAATGAAGGATATTAGAATTACTCAAAAAAGTGAGAAATTTTAATTTACTTGAAAATTATTTTTTATAAACTTTTTTCTAGTGTTTATTATTCGGGTTTTTATGTTTATATAAAACTTATAAAATTTTAAAAGTTTATATAAAATTACTTTTTATAAAATTTATATAAAATTATTTTTTTATAAAATTTATATAAATTTTACATAAAATTTTATATCAATATTAATAAAATTTATAGAATTTTTTTTCAAAAATATAT
The DNA here is from genome assembly GCA_025667525.1 of Glebionis coronaria. Classification (NCBI taxonomy): domain Eukaryota; kingdom Viridiplantae; phylum Streptophyta; class Magnoliopsida; order Asterales; family Asteraceae; genus Glebionis; species Glebionis coronaria. The sequence goes on along the minus strand of CM046881.1, from coordinate 328,111,957 downwards.
ATAAATTGTTTATAAAATTATATAAACTTTATATAAAATTTAATAAAAACCTAAATAAAATTTATATAAATTTTTTATTAAATTAATGATTTTTTATAAAATTTATATAATTTTTTAGAAGATTTATATAAATATTTTTATAATAATTTTATAAAATTTTTATAAAATTTTTATAAATTATTTATAAAATTTAAATAATTTTTTTATAAAATTTGAATAAATATTTTATAAAATTTAAATAAATTTTTTAAAAAATTTATATAACTTTTTTATAAAATTTATATACATTTTTTATAAGATTTATATAAAATTTTTATAAAATTTTTATAATAAGTGAAATTTCGATTTTTTCTCTTTTAAATAGAAAATTTATATAAAAACTACTTATTTGTTAATTGATTTAACCCAAAATCAAAATTTCAAATTATTATAAATTTCTGTCAATTAAAAAGGCGTAGTCATTTTAAATTCTAGAATTTTAAATTATAAGGAATTTTCGTATGGTAGAATTTAAAATTCAATAATTCTAAAATCTTGAACCAAACGGCCCCTAAGTGTTAAGATATACTCTACATTATTTATGCGGTTACTTAGTTTGAAATAAGGGGGTATTAAAAATTAGATGTTTTTGCATATGTTATGAGACAGGTTTTTTTTAAGAACCAGTTTCTATTCTTATTTTTTATTATGGAGATTGGTTGTTATATGACAATCGGTTTTTTAACACTTTGTGTTGGTTTCTATTAAGGGGTGTTTATGTGCTTTTTTGTAGTAGTGGTATATGCTGGCCAAAACAAGTGCTGATGCTCATAAATCTGAAGCATCTCATTCCAGGCGAAATATGCCTTTCCCACCATGCATTCATTATGGTATGGGCAATCATCACCCAGATGACTGCCACTATTACCCTATTTGTAATATTTGTGGAAGTTATGACCATGACACTCATGGACATAATCGAATCATCTCACTCAGAAGAGGTATTAAACCAAGAAACCCAAACTCTATTACCAAATGTTGTGAGACTTGTGGAAGCGATGTCCACACTACATCTGATCACCACCATATAGAGTGGTTTAGAAGAGGTGAAGCCCTCCAGGCTAAGAAAGCTAAAGTTGTTCTGACCTCTTCTTCTTCTAAGCAATCACACATACCCTCTACAAGAGGACCCTTCAGATCTAGAACACCTTCTAGATCTAAAACCCCCACCCAACAAAGGTGGGTTTCAAAACAAAACTGACCATTTCCTTAACTTGTGCAGTGTGATCTCAGGAAGCCTATTTGGTACCTAGATAGTGGCTGCTTAAGGCATATGACTGGCACCAAAAGTTATCTGCACAAGTATAAGGAGGAACTAGGTCCTAAAGTTGTTTTTGGTGATAACTCATCAGCTACTACTGAAGGATTTGGTTCAGTAAAATGCAATGATATAGTTTTCTCAAGGGTAGCATATGTAAATGGATTGAAGCACAACCTCATCAACATAAGTCAACTTTGTGATTCAAAGTATCTTGTGTTGTTTGATGACAAAAAAGGTACAATCTTCAACTCCAATCATGAAATTGTGATGATAGCTCCAAGAGTCAAAGATGTTTATGTTATGAACATGAACTCTACTCAGGAGACATGCTTGTTTGCTAAATCCTCCAATATTACCAATTGGCTTTGGCATAAGAGGCTCTCACATCTCAATTTTAAAACAATAACTCTGCTGGCAAAACAAAATCTTGTTATTGGTCTTCCCTCACTTGTCTACTCCAAGGAAAAACCATTCTCATCATATGAAAAAGGGAAGCACCATAGGGACAGTTTCAAAACAAAGAAAACTTTCTCAATCAAAGAAAGTCTTCATTTGCTTCACATGGACTTATTTGGCCCAGTATCACCTAGGGCCATTTGTCATGGAAAATATACACTTGTCATTGTTGATGAGTACTCAAGGTACACCTGGGTATATTTTCTGACAAAGAAAAGCCATGCACCAGATGCCATTATGTCATTCATCAAAAGATTTGAAAATCAAAATGACACTCATGTCAAACAATTCAGAACTGACAATGGCACTGAATTCAGAAATCACTCACTGATCAAATTCTGTGATGACAACGGAATTTCCCAAAATTTCTCATCTCCTTACACACCTGAACAAAATGGTGTGGTTGAAAGAAGGAACAGAACTTTGATTGAAGCAGCAAGAACAATGCTTGCTGGATCTGCTCTCTCTAAGCATTTTTGGACTGATGCTGTAGCCACTGCTTGCTACACTCAAAATAAATCCATTATTGTGAAGAGACACATGAAGACTCCCTATGAAGTCTTCAGCGGGAGAATTCTAAATATTTCATTCTTACATGTGTTTGGGTGTCCAGTATTCATTCATAATCACAAGGATCACCTTGGAAAGTTTGATGAAAAATCTGATGATGGTTATTTTCTTGGATACTCCCTAGTATCTAAAGCATACAGAGTCTTCAATACAAGAAGACAATGTATTGAAGAAACCTATCCCATCACTTTCAATGAAAGTTTTGAAGCTCTCACTTTTTCAAATCCATCAAATGATGATCTTCATATACATGAAACTCACAGTTATCCATCTGATGAATTCAATCATTATGAGCCTTCTCAAAAATATCAAACAAGCAATTTAGTCCCTCATATTGATCCATTTGAAGATATGACAAGTCCTACAAAAGGAAATCCTTCAGTATCACATACTGATGACTGTCAATCAAATAATTATCAATCTCAAAATGATCAAAATGATCAAAATGATCAAAATGATCAAAATGATCAAAATGATCAAAATGATCAAAATGATCAAAATGATCAAAATGATCATCAAGGAAACACAAATGACCAAAATGGTCAGTCTCAAAACAATCAGCATGCTGACACACATGATCAAAATGATCAATCATATGCAGCTGTTGAAGAACAATCTGAGACCCTTGCTCAAAGTTCTCCTATCATCTCTAGGAATTAGGTCTTGGATATGCTTATTCTGACCAAGAAGGAAGTCCTCCAATGATTGAACCCTTGTCCACTGAATATCCCTCATTAGACACTAGAGACATTCCAAGTCCAAATCCATGTCATGGACTTCCAATTTCTAGCTCTAATCATGATACCAGTACCTATTCTCTAGCTCCACAAAAATCTTGGACTCAAAATAGTCACATACAGCTGGTGAACATAATAGGTAATCCTAGTGAAGGTAGAGTCACTAGATCTATGGCAAAGAAACTGGGTGCTGCTTCATCTGGAGAATTCCTTCATGCAAATTTTCTCTCAGAAATTGAACCTACAAAGGTTTCTGAAGCACTCACACACCCTGGATGGGTGGATGCCATGCAAGAGGAACTCAATCAATTTGAAAAAAACAAAGTCTGGAAATTGGTTCCTCTTCCATATGGTAAATCAACCACTGGCACTAAATGGGTTTACAAGCTCAAAAGAGATGAAACCAATGCAGTGACCAAAAATAAAGCTAGGTTGGTGGCCCAATGATTCAATCAAGAGCCTGGTGTTGATTTTGATCAAACCATTGCTCCAGTTGCACGTATGGAAGCCATACGAATCTTCCTTGCATATGCCACTTACATGAACTTCATCATCTACCAAATGGATGTCAAAAGTGTATTCCTAAATGGTGACCTAAAAGAAGAATTGTATGTTACCCAGCCTCCTGGCTTTGAGAGTAGTAAATATCCAAATCACGTTTACAAGCTTTACAAAGCTTTGTATGGACTAAAGCAAGCTCCAAGAGCATGGTATGAAACTCTCTCAACTTTTCTCATTGAACATAAATTTGTCAGAGGAAAAATAGATAGCACCTTGCTCATCTATAAATCTAAACTGACACCATTCTTGTACAAATTTATGTGGATGACATAATCTTTGGTTCTACAAGCTTGAAACTTTGCAAACAATTTGCCAAGCTTATGACCAATAAGTTTGAGATGAGTATGATGGGAGAACTCACATACTTCCTTGGTCTTCAAATTAAACAATCTGACCAAGGCATCTCCATCAATCAAGAAAAATATGTCAAGGATCTGCTAAAGAAGTATGATATCAATTGTGCTTCAGTGAAGACTCTAATGGTACCCCCTAACAACTTAGGACCTGATCTCACTAGACAATCAGTCAATGAGACTCAGTATAGAGGTATGATTGGGTCACTCATGTACTTAACTGCAAGCAGACCTGACATTCAGTTCTCTACATGCCTTTGTGCAAGATACCAAGCAGATCCAAAGGAATCATACCTTACTGCTGTAAAGAGAATTTTCAGATACCTAAAAGGTACACCAAGTCTAGGTTTTTGGCACCCTAAATCCTCAGGTTTTGATCTAAAGGGGTACTCGGATCCTGACTATGATGGTTGCAATTTGGACAAAAAAGCACTTCTGATTCCTGCCAATTGCTAGGTGGTAAACTTGTGTGTTGGAGTGCTAAAAAGCAACAAACAGTTGCCATGTCTTCAGCAGAAGCTGAATATGTGGCAGCTGCTGGATGTTGTGCCAATGTTCTTTGGATGAAAAGCCAACTGGCTGATTATGACATAGAATATGAAAAGGTATAATTCTTTTGTGATAACACTAGTGCTATTGCAATATCCAATAATCCAGTCCTCCACTCAAGAACAAAACACATTGATATCAGATATCACTTTATCAGAGATCACATTGTAAAAGGGGACATTGAATTACATTTCATCCCCACTCAATACCAATTGTCTGATATCTTCACCAAACCATTGGATGAACCAACTTTCAAAAGATTGATAATGGAGCTTGGTATGTTAAACATTGATGATACAAAATCTGAACCTTTAGCATGTACTGAAGAACCTTGAAGGTTCAACATTTCATAAAAGAATTTGATTAATGTTAAGTAGCATTGTCTGAGTAAAGGAGTGTGCAATTTATGATCCGGTGGTCTAACATGGTGGAATATGGTGGTGGTAGCCATTGTTGAAAGAGAGAGAGAAGAGAGGTTGTGTGAAAGAAAGAAAAATATATTAAATGAGAAAATGACACAACCAACACCCCTCCTTGGAAGCTAAGGAGGGGTATATATAGTCACACACGATACACTTAACTATACATGAACCTAGTCTAGTCTAAACGTGTGTGACTATGATAACTAATGGGAATTCTTAAATGTCGTCACATAAGTGAATTTCCAACAATCTTCCCCCATGGGACGACGTGTAGAATTCCTTACAATATTTTTCCTAACAAGTACATAATGATTAAGAACAAGAGCTTTCATGAAGCGTCCAATGCTGATGATGTCTTCTGAGGCCTTCGTCTTCAAAACGACTCATCTTTAAGGTAACTTGTAGAAGAAATACTGTAACGGCACGAGCTAAGTAACCCATACACTTCTGGTTAAGGAGAAGCTTCTGAATTAACTTCCCCCTAATTCATGCCATATAAACTTGATGTAGAAGCTTTTAAATAGCTTCCCCCTAAACCGACAATCCTCGTAAGCAACTTCAAAAGCTTTCAATAAAGCTTAGAATGATTAAGCGCACAACGGAATCTAACAAGCAAATCCCATCATATAACATGATAACGTTGCTAAGAGGGATTGAAAGTAAGGGGTACACCAAGTAGATCAACAACTTTTCTTCTCACAATTGAATAATTCTTCTGAATTTTTCTTCCCCCTGAGAGTTCAAGTTATGCATACCAGAAAGAATCAAGACATTTCTTCCCCCACATAGTTGAAGAAAATAAATCAATCCCGAGTATGAAGCTCAAATACTGAAGTAGACACTTTATCCCATTCATGAAGTTGACATCGTAACACCAGAGTCAATTAAGTCCCGGAAATGCACATATCTTCTTCCGGAGATGCACCAGAGTCAATTAAGTCCCGGGAGTGCATATAGGATAATGATGATGAATAATTGCAACAACCAAACAATTAAACATCGAATCAGTAGTGTACCGTTTAAAGATTGATAACGTCACGAGTTAAAACACTGATTTTTTCTGCGGCTATGACAAATGTCATCCCGGAATGTCTTCAAATCAAAAGAAGGTATGAAGTTCATCACGTGTACTCTTTGTGCGTTCAATGTGTCTTCTTCTTCCCCCTTGATGGTTTCGAAACTCGGAACCATCAATAAATTGTACGCACATGAACCTGAAATCTCGTGAGAATAATAAATAAGCTGAATTATATATTTTGTGAGAATCAGCTGTTGATCGAAAATCTCTTCTCATAAACTCTCCATGGCCATCTTTACCAACCCACTTGAAAGCAATTTGAAGTGACCACTGATAGAATGAACCAGATACATCAAACGTGAAACTGAATAAGAATCCCTCGATCTTGTGACTTAAGCTTGCACAATTGTTGAATGAGGAACGATGGAGAAATCTCTAAGTGCCCAATGCATCACTGAAGAAGTCTATAAGAACAACACCTCTTGAAATTATCCACGTCGACTAAGCGCGTGACACTGAGTACAACAATGTAACCCCTTTAAGTGATAGTTATCCGAGTCATCAACCAACCACCCCGAACCCGGAAACTAGATAACCAAGTCGTCATTCTAAGATTAAGCACGAGCAAGTTATCTTTGAAGATAAAATAAATACACGTCTTCGAAAAATCCGTCTTCATCTTCAAGTAATTAATACTCGATCCAAAAAAAATCGGTAGTCACTAAAGATATACCCAAATTTTTCTTGGTCTCGTCAAATAAATTTTGTCACATTTGTCACGTCACTTTGTCTCGTCACTTTTTCACGTCACTTTCGTCCCGAAAATATCCAAGGTATATCAAAATACACCAAATTTTATTCAAAATGAATAATTTTTAAAATATTAGTGTATAAGTATACCTTTTGTATATTCAATCATTTTTGGCCCAAAAAATTCTTATTTTTTCGTCCATTCTAACAGCCCAACTCACAAACCAAATTACCCGGGCCCAAATATTCAAATACCCGACCTTTGAAGCAGTTTGAAGACCCGGTCCATGAAGTGTAAATAAAACACTTCCAATCCTTAAAATTCTCACACATTTAACCAAACCTAAACCTAATCTCCACATAGATACATCCGCCCCCAAACTCCTTCATCTCCTCACCCACCATCGTAAAATCTACCCTTTTCTCTCCACCCATATCTCATCTCAAACAACGAATCCCAATCCCAATCTGCCCTCATCTCGTTCAACAAAAATATTGTTTAACAAAAGAATATCATCAATCTCATCACACAGACGATATCTAATATCATTCCTAACATAACACAAATCGAAACCATGTTCAACCTTTCATACGAGCCATACCATGACGAAAATTTCATCAAGATCATATACACGGTCTCAGGTAAGTTTGATTGCATGTCGTTTTTGTTAACAAATCGAAACAAAGATTGGGTTTTAACATGTTTGTTAAAATCTACTCTTATTATTCGAATATCAAAGATGGTTGATACCATATATTAGATCGATGATGATATTGATTTCGTGAATAGATCTTGATAGATCTCGAATTACATGTGCAAAACACGAAGGAAAATTATAAATCTGAGATCTTGATAAAGTTTTTGTTTGAGTCTAGAGTCTATGGAGGTTAGGAGACGATGGGTATAAATTAGTTTATGGTGTTGAGGAGGAATAAGGTGGTAGTTGAGACAGACTCAGTGAGTTAACTGAGTCAACTCGGTAATTACCAAGTTGACTCGGTTGTGTTGGTTTTGGTTTTAAGTGATAAGGCTGAATGGATTGGTCTCGGTCAAATTTTTGGTTCACAAGTTTTATAAACAGTCCATCAGAATGTCGATAGAAATCCCATCAGAATGTTTTTGTGTTTGAGTCAAAGTAACTTTTTTAGAAAAAAAATAAGGTACCATCGGAATGATTTATAGTCTCCGTCGGAATGTTTTTAAGTATTCATCGGAATCAAACAAACACCCCATCGGAATGGCTATCCGAATAGCCATCGGAATGACCATCCGAATGACCATCGGAATAAGCATAATTAGAGTCCCCATCGGAATCCCAATCGGAATCCCCATCTGAATCCCCATCGGAAAAGGGTTTTGACCCATTTCCATGGTTTTCCGATAAAAATGAATCTGTTATCTTTTCTGTACTATTTCCGATTTTTCAGGATCATGTGAATCTAACCAATTTTCTGGGTAAATACATCATCATAAAGAACAATAGACACCCTGAAAAAAATGATATCATATAAGAAAAATCCAGAAACAGTAAACATTTGACCCAGTGAAAAACTATGAAACCATGGACATAAATATGAAGTTGTGGGTGAAACCAGGGACACAAAGATGAGGTTGTGGATTTGGACAAATGATAAACCAATGAAACTGTTTGGACACAATAATAAGACGTGACAAAAAATTTGACAAATCGGACCAAAAAGTGATATAACGAGACACAAAGAAAAAACTAGACCACCAAATCGAAAAAATTATAACACGATCCAAGGATGGAACCGAAGCTCTGATGCCAATTGTGGATTTGCTATTTATGATCCGGTGGTCTAACATGGTGGAATATGGTGGTGGTAGCCATTGTTGAAAGAGAGAGAGAAGAGAGGTTGTGTGAAAGAAAGATAAATATATTAAATGAGAAAATTACACAAGCAACACCCCTCCTTGGAAGCTAAGGAGGGGTATATATAGTCACACACGATACACTTAACTATACATGAACCTAGTCTAGTCTAGACGTGTGTGACTATGATAACTAATGGGAATTCTTAAATGTCGTCACATAAAGTGAATTTCCAACAAATGTCATGTGTCTATTTCACTTTATGTGATTGTGTATATGATGTTTTGTCGCCTTATCTAATTCACTGAAGCTGAACAAATAATCACCAGTCATCAAAAGATTCCTTCAGCAATGCTGAACAAATTTTTAATACAACTGAGTAGCTAGGCCTGAGTAGAGGAGCGTGCAATGTCATATGTGTTGTTCACTTATGTGAACATGTATATGGGGTTTTGGCGCCTCATCTGACGCACTGAAGCTCACAAGTATAGCCATCAGCTTCAGCATATCTGAGCAACAGATTTTAAAACAAATCAATCATGTAACTCAATGGAGTAAATGGCATTAAATTTCTTGAGAATAAATACAAAACATTCTTTCAAAAGGTGTTAATTGTTTTTTAGGAAATATCAAGCGTCCATATCACAGTCAACAACTTTCTGACACAATGAGGCGTTTCACTGTTCAAAGCAACAGAAAATCATCACCTTTTTCAGAACATTAATGAGAGAGTTTATGCCAGTTGTTCAAAAGAAACCCTAAAAGTTTCATTCTTTTTTCAAATGTTTTACAAACTTTGACAACTCAGTTTAAAAAAGTGTTTACATATATTTTTTTGAATATTGATGATTCATATCATTTGCAAAAACTTTAACAAAAAACACACACACAACTCTCTCTCTCTCTTTTTCAAAAGAAAGCACACACAACAAACATCAATGGCTGCTGAATCTTCTTCACAACCACAAGAGACTGAGATCACCCTCACTCCTTCCATCCATGTAAACTATCCCATCGAGGACATATTCTTTAAACCCAACAACATCACCTTGATCAAACCAGAAACCCTAACATCTGAACCAGGAAAGCAAGTACTAAACTTTTTATCCAAATGTGTGATTTGTGACGCCTTGCTCAAGGATCCAGGGGTTATGTTTGAAAATATGTTAAAAGAATTTTGGTTCACAGCACAAGAGTCAAAGAACAAGAAATCTATTGAGTTTGTGTCTACAACTTTGGTTATTCATGGGAAAATAAATTTAAAGATGTTTAGAAGGGTTTTAGGGTTAAACTATTTGGAGGATTCTAGCAAATATGAGGCTGTCCCCAATGATCTCTCTGCTGTCAAAACATTTTTTTAGAGAAATTGGATACAATGAAGAGATTGGTGATAAATGGGGGTTGAAGAGAAGCTGTTTACCACCTAAGTGGAAATTTTTGATGACCATCTTAATTGAGTGTCTGGGTGGGAAAACTGGTGGGCTTGATCAAATCAACCAAAAGTATGCCCTGATTTTGTATTGTCTGGCAAAGGGCATAAAAGCTGATTTTGGAAAACTAATCTTTGAAGGTCTCCATGGAAAAATAGAGAAGAAAACTAGGGATAAGAATGTGGTCTACACCAGATTTTTATCCCTCATTTTTGCTGACCAGTTTGGTGAAGAGTACTCTAAAAATGAAGGCGTTAAACTTGTTTTCTCAATCTTTGATACCAATCGCTGGAACATTCCAGTCAGCACAACTGAACCTCCTTTCACACAGCCCATGCTAGACATTTACTCAGCAAATGCTTTAGTAGTGTTTAAAGCTCCAAAAGACACTCCTCCAACTGGAGAAGGGGATCTAACAGGCACAAAGTCTGGATCTTCTTCTGGACCACGTTAAAAGAGCACATCTCTGAATACTCTTAAGTGTAAACGTGCGTCTAAGAAAAGGAGGTACCCCACAGAATCTTCCTCAAAGAAGCATTCTGATGATCCCAAAGGCCAAGCTTTGAAGAAACAAAAGTCCTTGGCCAAGGACCAGAACCCAAGCCAGCCGCCACCATCAGTCTCTGCTAAAGGTGGCATGCATCAAGAGGCCCTGAAGGCAAACCATCTCTCAACTTCTTTAGGAGGGAAGGGTGAAGATAGAGCGCACCCTCAGCTCGATAGAGTGGAGTCAGCATCGGTAAGCAGTTTAAATCTGAATGCATCTCAAATTTCATTACCAATCTCTATCATTTGTCACTCTGAGTCTGCATCAGGGAATGATGTGTCAGCAAATCCAACAGCTGATACTGACCCTGGCCTATCTGTTTCTAATGATGTAGTTCCCCCACAACAGAGTTCTACTAAAGGAACCAAAAACATTATCACTGATCTTAACTCATCAGGGACTTTTTCTCAGGATCCATCAGGTAAAACCAACCCTGGTGGTGACGGACTTGAAATTGACCAACACGCTGAAGATAGGAATCAGCAGACGATGAAGTAAGTGCCTCTCTCCACTGGCGTCAAGGGGGGACACTTGCCTACATTTATTTTCAGCATGTCTGCTGATGACTTGGAAAATGAGTTGAGATTAAGTGAAAGAGCTCCAGTCAACCTAGATGATAGTGAATCTGAAGCAGACCTTGCTGATCAAACTCCCAAGCCTCCATCCCCCAGAACCGTTAAGGTAAATGAACTAACAAATCAGGTGTTGGTTCTACAATCACAGGTGACCAAGATCAAGGAGGAAAAGGCTCTTGCTGATGCTGAACTTGTTACTCTTAAAGCAAGGCCAGTTCCTCCCACTGTTGAACAGATCAGAGATGCAGTTCTCACTGCACTGAAGCCATTGGTGAAAGATGTGGCCACTACCACTTCTATCAATCAAGAGATCATCTCTCTCATGGATTCCATTAATACTGCATCCTTTGAGCTCCTTGTTGAATTCAAGCCAATTCCTACTCAGCTTATTGAGCTATGTGATTCAGTATCCAAGATCAAGGATAGGATGGGCTTGCTGGAACAACAAAAACTGAACTTATCTGATGCAGTTCAGCGGAAACTAAATGCCCTTGCTAATGTTCCAGCAATGATGGCCAAGGTATCATCCACCTTAGACTCTCTATGTGCATGCTTACCTTCTGGGGGTTCATCCGAAGTTGTAGGGCAATCTTCTGCTGAGGGGGAGAAAGTCACCATTCAGCAGCTCTTTAAGAAAGATGCACAGAAGAAGGCCCAAAAACAACCTATGGTGTATGTATCTCCCTTCAGTGAAGACAGTCCAGCTAAGACTAAGGGAGAGTCTTCAGCTAAGGACACTCATATTGATGGCCTTACCACCAGCACGGAATCATCTGAAGATGGGTCACCTCCCATCAAACCTAAAAGCAAAGGTGAATTGACTTTAGATGAAAGAATTATCAAGTCTGGGTTGGTCACTCAAGAAGAACTTGATAAAATTCACAAGCTTCAAGATGAAGAAAAGCTCAAAGATCTGAAGATGAGCTTATATGAAAGAATTGGAAAATCTGAAGTTGAAGGCCTCTTCAAGAAAAAGATGTTATAAGAAAAATTCCGTATAACAAGGTTGAACAGAAGATGTCTCTCAGAAATCACAAATGTTGACATGATGACAAACAAGGGAGATATCAATCTAAAGTTCTATAGGGCTGATGGAGCTGATGTGATCATAGATGACTTCCAAGGGAAGGAGATCTCCTATACTGAATGGCTAGAGATGAGCAAAATCATTGAAAAGAAAACATCCAGGAGATGGGTATAAGTTCGCACAAGAATTGAACACTTTGTGAGAAATCATGAAAGGCTTGGTCAGCATCTGAACATCAGCAACCAAATCTCACTGGAGGATCAAGATCCAATTCTGGAACTGAACAAAAGAGCCCATCTGGTTCAACCTGTTGTGGGTGACATCTTTGTCACCACCAAGAAATACAAAGATCTTGTTCAGTTTGAAAATTATCTCCCTGGAAATGTGTTAGAAGAACCAGAATTGGGAATGCTTATGTTCAACCATCGTGAAAGACAAGATTTAGTGGGTATTAGTGATCTTGATGATCTAAACAATAAATTTCTTGGAAACATTCAGAAGATCTTCTTTTCTCACCATGGTGGTCCAAGACTTACTGAAGCTGCAAAAACTTTCAGCATGTGCTTACTATCAATACTGGACATCAGAAACTCTGATCCATCAGTTCAGACCCCTGTCATTGAAGAACTTAGGCCAAAGGAAAACTGAATAATCATTTGTATTAATTTTGTTGTAATTTATAATGTTACTGAATAAATGATTATCTGATGTTTATAAGTTATTAATTGTTCAGTGAAAGTAAGAAGAAGTTGTTATGATCACTTACTACTTACATTAGACTTAGGCTATTTGTATATCAAATAGGGGGAGATTGTTGGGTCAGTATTGACTGACCCTGAAGCAACTCTAGGATTTGAATATAAAATCCCCCTAAGTGTTTCATGCTCAGTAGTAAGGCCAGTCTGCTGATGGATGACCAGAGGAACAAAGTTCCTATTGAAGACTTTAAAGTTGAAGAAAGTTCAGCACTCCCCTTCCAGTGAACTTAGAAGACTAAGAGGTCTTCACTTAAAATACTAGGTGGTCTAGTTGTTGAAGAACAGGGACTGAAGAAGGGCTTTCAGTTCAGTTTGGCTTGACAATACCAAACTGAATGATGTCGATCTCCTCTAGGATCCTAAAGACTCTTCAGTATTCTAATGGTTTGTATTAGGCGGGAAAAGATTACTTGAAGTCAAAGTAGGTTCCTTGTATACTTAGATATAAGTACAACCTTTATCTTTTCTAGAATAGTTTATTAAGTACTTTGTACTGTTTATCTAGCATGGGTATCAACCACCCAGTGGATAAACTAATGCATTGGTACATGCAAAATGCAAACCCTAATTTACACTGCCTATATAAAGGAGTGTAGATTGTGAGAGAAAGGTAATCAATACAAGAGCTTAAACTCTGGAAAACCTTTCTCTCTCGATACCAACTAAACCATATAGCCAAAGATGCATATGAACGTTTAGATTGGAGCTTAGAGTTTAACTTTGGTTAAATGTTTAAGTAGAGGAGATCAAACCTCATTGTCATTCAACCACTTTGTTATTCCGAAAACAAAGTGGGTTATAGATTCTATATTTGATTCTAATAAAAGTCTATACGTTGAAAAGTATACTAGTATTGTTGTTTTAATCTTTCATAGTTCTTATCTAATGTTAAAACAACACACTTGAGTCAAAGTAATAGTTATTACTTAAGATAATAAGTAATATCGAATTACTAGGGACCAACAATGACACTTTATTAAAGGGAAGGCTCATGAGTTCAAGAGGTAACATTGTTGGATCAACATTTTTAGGTTCTCTCAACAAATGGCTAGAATCGCTTCTAGCATATTGTTGGAAATACGTTTTACGTATTAGAAAGGATCAGTCACTACAACAATAGTCTAAGTAGTAGCTCGTAGTTTAGTTATCATAATATTAAACAAACAAGGCCAAGCCAAGCCTACAACTAACGTGCGATGATCATTTCTGAAGAAGGAATGAAAGGCACGCATATACAAAGGATTGTACGAGAAGGTCTCTCTTTCCAGACGTTTTAGATTCGTTTTAAGATCACTGAAAGCTTGCATACATCGTTGTTTAAGGACTTGTTCTTGTAGTTGCATCTCTCGTTCTTCTCTGTCTGAACTCGCATTGCTCGTTTCCATGATGATGGTGTCTCAGTTGATTAAGTGACTTCGGATCTTAAGTAGATATGGTGTGATTGTGTTGTTGTTGAAATTCCGAAAATTTGAAATTTTTCTCAGTCCGACAATAAATTCCTCAGTCCGACTAAAACGGTAGACCAAAACTTTTTGTAATCGCCAAATTTTGAAATTGAGCTAGAAATGTCCTAAAACTAGTATGGAAAAAATTTGAAAAATGAAAATTTTAACGAAAAATAAAACCTAAAAATGGCCTAAAAATTTGAATTTTGGTCCGAAAATTTGAATTTTTTGTCAAAAAAATTTTCGCATCGCCAAAATTTGAAATCGAAGCTTAAATGGCCTAAAAATGGTCTAGGAAAAAATAAATTTTTCTTGGGTTTTCCCGCCAAAAAAACTCTTTTTTTTTTTTATTTTTTTTTTGATCTTCGTGGAAACGATATTTCGAAACTAGTCTAGATGGTGGCTAAGTCTAAAAAATACTCAAACAAAAATTAGCAAAAACATGTCATCGGAATGAATGATCGGAATGTATGATCGGAATGTATGGTCGGAATGTATGATCGGAATGTATGGTCGGAATGTATGGTCGGAATGCAGATCGGAATCACTGATCGGAATGCAGATCGGAATGTTTTGTCCAATCGGAATGTTGGAAGTCCAGTCGGAGTGTTGATCTGAATCCCAATCGGAATGTTGGAAGTCCAATCGGAATGTTGATCGGAATCCCAATCGGAATCTATAAACCCTTTTCCGATTACACCAATCGGAATGTATCCCCCTTTTCTCGGACAAAACTCAACCAATACGTGATTTTAAGCCAAAAAATGATCAAAAAACCCAAAAATTTTGTGTTTTTAGCCAAAGTAAATATACCAAATCACTACTACAACTATGTATAAGATGTAGATGAAGAAGTAAAGCACGGAAAACACAACAAAATTTAATCCGAGATGATTTATGGATTAAATCATTCGAATCAAATATAATAACACCAACCAAGCACAAATCTACCCCGTGGCGATTGATACCAAATGTTGTCCCTTCTATTTGAGATTAAGCAATGAAGGAAGAAAGAAAATAGATGAAGAAGAGATGAATTCCTAGAGAGAGAAAGTAGTGAGAGAAAGTAGAGAGAGATGATTAACTTGGTGAGATTAGATTAAGAAAAGAAGTTACAAATGACCATCCCCCCTCCTAACATGCTAGGAGGGTAGTATATATAGTCCACCCACATGCGGGCTTCAATGGACTATATATTGGGCCGGGCTTGTCTTTTGGACTTTAATTAGTTTAAATCCAAGCCCGTGAACCACGACTAAATAACTACTTATTACAACGTTCTAATAAATATTACAATAGAAACCTATGACCGAACATTCTTGTTTTACTCAATATTTTGAGGCTAACAATATTCCGACAAGTATTCCGATCTATATTCCGACAGGTATTCCGATCCATATTCCGACAGGTCATCCCGATCAATATTCCGATAGAGTGACAAGTATTTCAAGATTTTTCAAAAACGTGTTTTTGAATCGTGAGTTTTTGTTCCTCTTGGAATTTTTTGGTTCATCGAGAACATACATTAGGGGATTTCAACATTATTTCTCGGCTTCTACACACAACAACAAACACATTTACTTTCTCTCATTGTTCGATCAACTTTTGTAAATCTTAACTTATCGAAATGGAGTACACATCTCTTACGGATAAGTACATCCTCTCGGGTACGGATAATCGTCCACCAATGTTGGTGAAGACTATGTACAAAGATTGGGCTTCCCGAATGGACTTTATATGTTGAACAAAGAAAACGGACATCTCATTTGGGCATCGGTGCTTAATGGACCATTGGTATATGGTACTGTGACGGAAGGTGTTGTAACTCGTCCTCGAACAACGGGTGAATTAACTGGAGATGCTAAGATCCAAGACAAGTCTGATAAACAAGAAACAAACATCATTCTCCAAGCCCTTCCTCCAGGTGTCTACAAAATTGTGAGTAAACATAGAGTTGCCAAAGAGTTATGGGATAGAATTCGTGTTCCAATGCAAGGCACCTGTTAACTAAACAAGAACGAGAGTGTAAACTATATGATACGTTGGATAAGTTTGCCTATGTCCCCGGGGAGACTCTCAATGATTACTATTTGAGATTCACTCTTTTGATGAATGAGCTTAACATCTATGGCCTGGCAATTCCTACGTTTCAATTAAACACCAAGTATTTGAACAGTCTCCTTTCTGAATGGAGCAAGTACGTGACGGCTGTTAAATTAGCTAAGGATTTGCATCAAACTAACATGGATCAACTTCAAGATTTTCTTCAACAACACGAATGCCATGTGATCAAGGCTCGGTTGTCTACACCTCAAGTTCATGATCCACTTGCCATGTATGCTACTCAACAAATGACTCCTCAACAAAACATGGCTAACAATTATCAACAACCATCATACTTGTAGCAACCACCACAACACACATATCAACAACCACAACAACCATCTTATCAACCACTAATGATGCCACAGCAATCATTTCAACAAAGTGTTCTTCAACAGCCTTATCCACAGCAACCAGCACATCAGGCATCACCATCACAAGCTATCACTTCACCAATGGGCTATAATCCTCAGCAAGGATATTTTCCAATTGAAGCACCACAAGCACAAGCCTTCTACTCCAATGAACTTCCACCAATTCAGGCATCGGTTTTTACTCCAAATGATACACCTACTGATGTTTTAAACCATCTCACTACCTACTTGTCAAAACTTGTTGCAACTAGAGGTTTTCCACCAACGAACAATCAGCTCCGCACTTCTTCAAATCCTCGACAACAAGCCACTATTCAAGATAGTCAAGTGACAGTGCAATCCATTCAGGGAAGGCAAAATTCATATAGACCCATAACAAGGACCGTGAACACTCAAGCTGTGAATTCTCATGCTAATGGAAATGAAAGCAGTATTGGTCATCAAAAGGTTGTGACTTGCTACAATTGCTGAGGACAAGGTCATATGGCTAGGGAATGCACTCAGCCGAAAAGGAGAAGGGATGCAACGTGGTTTCATGAGAAGATGTATTTGGTCGATGCTCAATCTAAGGGAAAGATGTTGGATTCAGAGGAATTAGCATTTCTTGCAGACCAAGGGGCAGCAGATAATGAAGGCATTGCAGTCGTCTCTACTTCTAATGCAGCATATCAAGCAGATGATCTTGACACATATGATTCAGATTGTGATGACATTCACTCAGCCCAAGCTGCTCTTGCTTCTAATCTCTCTCACTACGGTTCTGATGTCCTCAGTGAGGTACCAACCATATCTAATAATGTTCATGATAATACACCTCAAGTTGAGCATGAAAATGACAACCTCGAACAGCATTCGGGAACTAGTAACTCAAATGATGTGGTATCCAATCTAACACATTTGAGAGAACCTCAACCAAATGCTACGACAGGTATGGAATCTTATGATCAACGTGATTTGGTAATGATGCCTAAACATATTATTGATAACATGAATGTGGCTGTTCGACAAACTATAGATATGAATGCCAACCTAACCGTTGATCTTGCGATGTATAAGGAGAAGGTCAAAACTTTTGAAATGGTCCCTCAAGAATAAAAAATAACTTATTCTGAGTTTGATCAATTTCGTATTGAAAAGATTGAACACTTAAAAGAAATAGGATCGTTAAAAGCTAATCTTTCCAATGAATTAAAAGAAAAATAGTCGGTTCTAAATGATTTTCAGAAACTTTAAATAGATTTCGAAACTCTCGAGTCTAAAAAGTTTGAATCGGAAATTAATGCTACCAAACTTCTTAAATTCAAAGAACAACAGCTTTTAAAACAATACGCTTCCACATAAAAGGTTCATCTTTTAACTAAATCGTTTAAAGAACTCGAACTTAAGCGTCTTCAAGATTTACCACCTAATCCTGGTTATGCAAACCAAGCTCAGGAATATATTCCTTGTCTTTATGATGTGACCCTAATTGGCAAATCGAAAGAAGCACCTTAATAAGTGTGAAAACACTTATCCTTTTACCACTTATTTCCAATAATAACAAGACCAAAACGTGTAATTTATGTCGTAAAAGTCGGAATTATGCGTGGTTTGTGTTTTTATTGTGTTTTAGGACCAAAAGATGAAAAAGGAAGAAAACACGGGCTTTCACGGGCTTTTATCGAAGAAAACGAGAAAAGACAAAGTCAAAAGATCAAGAGTGCAAAAAGAACGGAAGTCCAAGGCCTATTCTGAAGATTTATCGAAGAAAAAGTCTAAAGACAGAAGTTTAATGAAGTCGAAGAACTCAAGTCTAATAGAAGAAAAAAAATTACAAGACAAGTTCAATATACATCGACAAAATCCCGAGACGACGTCGAGAAAGACAAAGGATTTAAATCGAGTCGTGAAGAAAGAAAGAAGAGGCAACACATGCACACCTTCCCATTTTCCCTATAAATACCCTCCTAATACACATTAGGAGGGTTGGTTAGTTTTTAGTTAGCTAGTTGCACTTTTAATTTTTTCCTTTCTAGTTTTTAGAGAGAGAAAGTTCTAAACTTTCTCTCACTAAGTCTTTCATCTTTTCTTTTAATCTTTCAAATTTAAGCTTTTTGTATTTGGATTCCATTAATCAAGTTCAAGTTAAATTTTAGGTTCTTTAATCTCCTTCTACATTTCTTGGTTTACTTTATCTTTTGATCCGAATTTTATACTTCATTCATTTGATTTGATTTTTTCGTGATTAAAGGTTAATCTTCCTTGTTTACACATAAACTCTTACACGTATAAGCTGTAAGCCATTAATGCTTATTGGCTTATTTCAAGTTTAGGCTTATTAGTTTTCGGATTTCTCAAAGGTTTTAGTTATTTAAAAGTTCCTTTCATAAAGTTTATGATCTTGTATGTTTTACAAGTTGTTGAATTCAAGCTTTTTGAGTTGTTTAACATTCGGATAAGATAGCTTATTATACGTGCTTATTGATTTTTAAGCTTGCCACCAATTTCGGATTAAGTTTGCATTCCATCGCAATCTTGGGGATTTGCACATTCCGACGGACTACTGGTTTAGATCGCAATAACCCTTAAGGGTTTTACTTTGCGATCGTTTATATTTTCCCCTTATTCCGATCTGGATTGCGATCGCTCATTGCGATCGCACATTCCGACGGGTAATAAGGTTATTTTGAGTCGAAACTCTGCCCATTTTTCAATAGCAATATTCCGATCTGACATTGCGATCTAGGACATTCCGATTGTGATCATTGCGACGGACCATATTCCGACAGAATTGTATTTGACATTTCGATGGGTATTCAGCTTAGCATTCTGATGGACCTGCACATGGATTATTCCGATGGCTTGTTTTAGTTGTATTCCGATGGTTCCTTTGAATATTCCGATGGTTTGTTTTGATATTTATTCCGATGGTTATGACTTTGGTGCATTCCGATAGAAATGATTTGCAACATTCCGATAGAACATGTTTTTAAGTTTTAAAGTTTTACATAAGAGTTTTTCTAAATAGCTTTTAGTTTAATAGTTAAACGCTTTAATTTCGCTCAACGACATTTTCATTATTGCTTTTAGTTTTAATTAGAAAACCAAACCAAAACATACTCTTGATCACCAAAAGACAATTGAGTCGCACATTAGACTGGAAATCAATTCGGAGAGATCGGACGATAAACTTTTCATACTTGGTGTAAAAGCCTAGTATAACACCTTATGTTCGTAGTACTGAGGAGACTATGTCACTTGCAGAAGAAACTCGATCTAAAATGCTTTCAAAATTCCATAAGCTTGATTATGATAAGCATAATAAATATCAATTTACTAAAAAGACCCGTATTCGCTTACAAAAGGAATTAGCTCAATTATTAGCTTTTGTGCCCCAAAGTTTGTCAAAGGAAAACCTTCCTAGTACGTCTCCTACATTTGTCAAAAAAGGATTTAACTAAGTTAATTCCACCGGTAAGTAAGGTGTCAGATACCTTAAATGCGGTGCACCAACACTTTGCCGATTTTGACAAGGTCATTACGGAACGTATGACGGCTACGGCCATAACGGAAGGTGAATGGAATTTTGAGCAAACTAGAGCTGCGTTTCGAGATGAAATTGTTCCATTTGTAAACAATATTAAAGCTTGTATTAGCAATATTGATCAAGATTTGTTTTTGGAAATAGAAGACGTTAGACGTGTTTTCAATGAAATGGATGATGCTTATTGTCACACCCCCAATTTATCAGAGTAAGGCAACGCAATGGGGTGCGACGGTCATGACTATCACAAGATATAGATACAAAGAACGACTATTTTAAAGTCGTTTTAATTTAATTAAAACCATACAACTTGTTTGGAAGCGAATTACACAGGATCATAATAAAAACATTGTTCCAAAAGACTTTAACATTGATCCAAAAATCCATACACTAGTCACGACCATTTTTATTAAAAATCTTTCATGTATAACCACGTCACTCCTCCGTCTTGATACCTGAGAAAAACATTGCTAAAGCGTCAACACACAGGTTGGTGGGTTCATAGGTTTAAGTTTAAATAGTGTGATGAACCATAAGATTTTCAAGGCAACCGACATATAATCTTATAACAAATACAAGATTATAATCAAAAGTACACGTTTCAACAACCTACGTCTAAGCTCATGACACTGAAGCGTTAACCAACCAACAAGATATAATGAGAGCCCGATCAAATGCCTATCCCAAAGCATTCATAACGACTCAAATGTAAGTGTATCTAATTTGGTCACACAACCAACATTAGATAGGGAGGTCAATCCCAATAGATCTATCCATAACATTCACGCTTACACAAAGTAATTAACGGTTCACGATAGTGGGCTAAAGCATCTAGGGATATCACTACTTAGACATCATGTAGGCAAACGTATCAAGTTTTATGTTCATCCGTTTAAAACAAGCAATGTTCTCAGCCCAAAATAGTTAAAACAACTAAAAGTGGGGGCTATGAAACTCACCTTGATGAAGCAGTAAGTATGATCAACAAAGATATCACGGAAAAACAAGGCACGCAAAACAATGCTCAAACGATCTACTCGTAACATAAGTAAAATATCCGTACTTGTGCTAAATACAATAAATAATAATGTACAACGCACTTGGTTGATAATTTATACTTGCTATCGATTTATAAAAATGTTTTATACATTTTTCGTGTTCAACAATTTTAGTCACGGGGTTGACGTTGGGCTTTAATAACTCGTTATGTATTAGTCTGAATAATAATCGGGTTCTTGTTATAAAAAATAGGCCGCGAGGTCCTTGATATTTGATAAATATCATATTTTTATGAAGTCCCTAAGTCTAGCAAATAATAATGCAAAGTGGTGCACTCACAAGTAAAAATAAACAAGTAAAGTCTTATTTTTATTAAGTGCCAAACAAGTACTTTTGGAAATTAATTGTAGCTTCATTAATCATCGTTAGGACAAATGAAAACTTGTTTTGAAAACTAGGTCGCGTCAAGTTTATCAAAGTAATTTTATATTTTCGGGGCATGGCCATTTGGCCAGTTAAAACTAGGTGTGAAGTAGGCTGATCGACACATTTTTGCATCAACTATTTGGACATGCAATTATTTTTGTTATGGAATAAAAGACATTATTTTTTGTTCAAGCTTTCTGTTACACGCCTAATCCCACGCCCAATCTTACTGCTACCCATTTTGCTATTTATCTTACATGAAATGCACATCAACATGGTCCTACTTGGCTAGCATTCATTTTATAGTTTGGTCTTATCCTTTTTTTCTATGCACCTACATATATACATGTTTATTTATACTTTCTATTTGTTTAACATGTCAATCACATGCATACATAGTACTTCTCACTTGTCACAGTGAGGCTAGTACTAGCTTTACCATACTGATGCAAGCATACAAAACTGGAAAGAAAAGAAAGGGGTCCATCAATATGCTTCTATATAACTTCATTATCACTTGTTTTGAGTTCCTAGTTTCATGGTACACATGCATGCAGCACAACGAGTTCTAATACATTCGAACAACTTGGTTTATTTGTTTTTGTTTCTGCCTCTTCTGAACACGCGGCACATGTTTTATCAACAACACTCCCACACACCAGACGATGGACTTTTACATGTGTTTAATTTACAGGTTCACACACAAAGACATATTTAAAAGTGTAAGTATCCCTTGTTTCCTTATGCAACACACACACGCATACCATTCATACATACCATTTGGGGGAAGGCACATAAGTATGTTTCTGCTTCTACTGTCTTTGTTCAAACACGTTTACACAACACACAAAGTAATCTCTATTTCTGTTTACTACACGCGGACTAGATAAAGAAGTAGGAGTCCTATTCGCTTTTACATTGAATGTATATACATCATGGCAAACCTATTCCCACTTAAAAGTCTATACATACACACACACAACCTTTCCTTGTTTTATGCAAATAGGGTCTTAGTTCTTGTACTTCAACAGTGGGTAGTACTTTGTTCATTTAATATGTGAATTTTAGTCATCTCTCTTGTTCTCTCTTGTTCTGTCCCACACGGTTGAATACTATGGTAAACAAGAAATGCAAACAAGTCGCAAGGATTCATGCAGTTCTCTGTTACTTCAATCACACGCACATACACATAAGCATGATGGAGATCTTATGATTATAAACCACACATAAAATCATGCACACTTATTTATTCCTCAAACATGGACACACGCCCATAATACGCATAGCATACACGCGGCTCATAGTCAGACTCTTAGGTCAAATATGGATTTTCTGTCATTTACTCACAGCACATCATACATCATCTCCTAAACTCTCACACGAAAATCAAGCTTGGACATTCCTATAACTTCAAGGTTTCACGATCCTAGGTATTCATGTATTGGTTCACATTGACACACACATAAAATCATGTTATTACCTCCATTCGTGGCTTCACATAAGCATACAAAACATTTACATGTCATACGAATTGCTTAAGCTTAGCATGCATACCACCCTTTGTTCTCATACAAACCCTAGCATACATGTAAACCTTAACCCCTGCTGAAAATAAAAGTTCTTATAGTCTTTGAGGGTCTTACATATTTCTATACTCAACCAAGGTTCATTGATGTTCGACTATTTACACAAGATATCATGTCATGGTTTCATGCAAGAGTCAAGCAATACCAAGCATATTTTCAAGGTTCTTAGTTGTTTATGTATTCATTCTATCAAGGCCATCAAGGTTTTTACTACCTCAAACCCCATCGTGACTTAGTCTATTTTGTTCCATTATTTAGGTCATCAAGTAAACACCCTAATTAAACCCTAGCCGTGACTTTTCCAGTGTGATTTTAGTTCTTAAAAGTTTATAGAAAGTGTATGATTATCAACCAAAACGAGATAAACAGGGTATTTAGAAACATACAAGGGTCCTAAGCTACACAAGCGATGTGACGAACGAGTCCGGAACTTATTTATTCTAACCCGGGATGATATCAATAATACCCTCGATCAATTACTATACTAAACCCGGAAAGGCATCCTTCAATTCATTCTTGGCAGCGGTTGGGCTATTCAACAGTGGGTAGGAGTAGTTTGTGTATGTGTGTGTATTTTGGTGTAGATGCGTTGTTATTTATAGAAGGCTAAGTGTAGTAAGAGAAGTAACGAGTCCTAGTTAGGGTTTCTAAGGCTTTTGGTTAGCTTGGGACTAAATTGATTAACTAGAAGGTACCATGGTTCATTGTATTAAACATGGGGAAGAACAAAAGATGCTTAGGATTCGTCTATGGCAGGAGTAACATGGGAAATGTGAGTCCTCTTCATTCACTAACTTCATGGGAGGTGTGTTTTATAAGTTGAAGTCAAGGAACCCAAGAGTTGGATGTTTTTCTCCGACGGGTAGAGGGGGAGGAAGGGAGACAACAGTATATTGCAATAAAAGAGTTGGTGATGTACATGAATATTCAAATTGGAACAAGTGAAACAATAAAAAACGTAGGTTTCAAATGTACATGGGGGACCGGTTATATTTGTGTGGGAAAAGGAAGGATGAAATTATTTTTCTTGTGTTGTCATTTTCATATAATGTGTAAAGTTTATTTGTATTTTGAGGATACTTATTTGTGTAATGTAGTAGAAAGCTTCAAAGTCCTTAGGTGAAATGTTGAGTTTGCAAAGTATATGTACAACTTAATTGTTAAGTGTAGTTTGAGTTTGAGAAGGTTTTCAAGTAGAAGTAGTTTTAGAAACTACGCAAAAAATTTCGATTGTGAACGTTTGCGTTATGTAAAACCTTAAATAGGTTACGTTGATGTAAAGAATTACGTCTCCTATAATAGTAATCCCTAACACGTAAGTTAACAAATAGTCATTCAAGTAATACTCCATATGGCCTCATTTATAAAGATCAAATTTGAACACTAATGTAGGAATTTTGCAATTCTTTTTAAAGTCTATTTATCGTTCCTCAAATCGTCTCGAATTGATCTCAAATAATTCACAAGATTTATTCGTTTTTGGTTAAGATATATTTTTGGTTTTTATGTTACTTGAATGCACGTAAAAAAATAATAATACTATGAATACGTAAATACTTACTAATCTAAAACAAAATGCAGTTACCGCAATTAAAGCACAAAGAACAAAATTAAAATGCACAATTAAATTTAAACGATAATTACTACAATGTTAAGCGAAAAATAAAAGGACAAATGCAAAGATATTAAAATGCTAAAAATGAAAATGTAAAATTATGCTAAAAATGAAAATGCCAAATTTATTCTAAAAATGTAAAAAAAAGAACTATATTTTTTTATACTTTTAATATTTTTATTTATTTTTTTAAACTGTTTTTTAATTAAAACTAAATCCTACTTTTATTTGAAATTTGAAAATTTAATTAAATGAAAACAAACAAAAGAAAAAAACGCAGCCCAACTTGTTTGAATATAAAGAAATGAACACAATACGCAACCCTTGAAAAGTATATGTGCAGCTTTTTATTTGTGTAATATATATGCAGCACAAGAAAGAATGTGAAGCCCAAATATGAATATGGAATCAAACGCAGCCCAAATTGAGTACTATAAAACGCAGGAATTAAATGGACCAATAGTGCAAATACCCAAAATTTATAACAGTTGCAATACCAGTGACTTATGTGTAATTTTCGCACAGCTTTTGTTAAAAACGGGCTGTTGGGATTTCTTAAGCTCGTTTGAGCGTTTTAGTCAACGAAAAAAGCTGCGGTTTGTTTCTGTTTGTTCAATAAGCTAAAATATTGATCTTGGAACAAAAAAAATCAAAAATCATTGAAAAATTAGGCTATAAAAAGTTGTTGTACTAAAGTGACTTATCGATAAAATTCTAATAGACAGATTTTTTAGGCAACTTTAGAGCTTATTACTAGCTTATCTATTAAGCTACAACATAAACTATCAACTAGACTTTCTAACCTGAGACTACTGACTATCCAAATCAACAAATATTATGACCTAAGATCTTATATTGAACGAGAAATGGCTGTCTGAATTTTGCTGTTTAGACTGTTTTAAGAACAGTTGAAACCAAAACATTTACTCCTATTGATCCGTTATGACTGAATATTGGACTTTTCTAGGACTGAACTAGGCTAGTTATTAGGCGACAAATGAGATGCAATCCAGCTCTTAACCACAACTTTAACAACTCATCCACAAAGGATTGATCCAAACAGCTCTTAACGAAGTTTTATCCAAAATTAACAAAGATGAACTAAGATCTAATGTAAACTGACCTAAAACAGATGACTTACTAACTAAATGAGGTCTAATGAAAGCTAATTCAAGTATTATCAGGCAAGCTAAATATCCAAATCACATATGAGCAGTTGACTTGTAAAGAAATTGCAGAAACACAAATTCTAACTAATTTTTTTATTTTTCTTGTTTTATGGCAGAAAGTAAATTTTTAAAATAAAATATAGCTACAAAAGTAAACGATACTAATGATATAACATCAATTAAGCAAAGAGGTTAAACAAATGAGCAACAGTTAAGCAAATTCACATAAACTACACTAGAAAGCATTAACTTGAGAGGAAACTTAAAGTGAGCATAGACCTTTGCATAGCTTTCCATGTAGCATCGTGGCCTTTGCCTTAAGGCCTGTAACTTCAACCCACTATTCAACTTATATATAGCTTATTAAAAGCTTATATGAACCCACTGTTCACTCCTTTGATGAGTGAGGCAGCCTTCAACACGTTCGTTTGAGCTAATATTTTGTGATATTTTTTTTTAAATTTCCTTAGCTTTTGAAAACAAATCTCACATAAACCTTTTTATCAGCTTATGTGAGATATAGATGACTTTGAAAAAGAGCTTAATCAAGAGCTATAGCTTATAACAGAATAAGACAAAAAAATCAAAGGGAACTTTAAGGCAGAAATTACAAGAACACTTTTGGAGCTAAATCAAACTTTTCATTAACCATAAAAGCATTACATCTTAATAAAAAAATATAACATTAAAAAAACAGAAATTATACTAAGGAAAATTACATGAAATTTTTTTTACAATAAGCCTACCATCTATTTATAGGATAACCATGGCTTCTAGATGAATTTTCAACTACATCTTCTCTCTCCAAGGGTTTTAACATGAACCCTTGGATCTTGCTTCAATATTAAGCTTTGATCTTGAGCCCTTGATTGATTTTGTTCTTTTCTCTTTCCACACACGGATTGCGAGCCTGGCACTTGATGGGACACTTTTGTGTTTCTTTAACAAGCATTCCTTTGTTAATTTTCCAAAAGTTGTGATTCTTCTCTTTCAATCTCGGATTGCCAGGGTGTCATTCTTTGTCTGACATGGCAGGAGTGAGGTGGGATGCATTCATTGGCCATGTGGGAGTGCTCAATTGTGATTTAATTAGAAAATTACCCATCCCTGTGAAAAGACCCAATTCTTTGTTCTTAATCTGGTAAATGGGAGGGATGGTGGAACAGTAACTGTTTCCCTCTTTTTTAATTACTTTTTTATCTGGTTTGACTAAGTTTAACCAGCCACTTATATCTTTGGCAAATTTAGTCCCTTTGGTTTGTAATTTCTTGCAACTAGTACTAAATCTTCCAAAACTTTTTACAAGGCATAATAATTTCCATTTCAGCCCTTTATTTTTGGATTTTGGCCAATTTAGTCCCTCAGCATTATAATCTCTTGATATATCTTCATTTCTAACCCTTGATCTTTCCAACTTTTACACTTTTGGTCCTTGTCTTCAACAAATCTTTCATTTAAGCCCTTGAACTTTGATATTTTTTTCACTTTCGGTCCTTTTCTTCAATAGATCTTCATATTGGGTCCTTGAACTTTGGAATTTTCGCACTTTTGGTCCTTTGTCTTTGACTTTGACTTTTTCCTTGACTTTTCTTCAATAAATGACCGTGAAATCCCGTGTTTTCTTCTATTTTGTCTTCTTATACCTATTTCACACAAAAACACAAAACCACGCGTAATTCCGACTTTTACGATATTAAACACATGATTAGGTCTTGTTTATCATTGATTTTAGTGGTAAAAGGATAAGTGTTTACACACTTATTAAATCCCCTACACTTGATCATTGCAATGACCCCATGCAATGCATAATTTTAAACCATAAAGTTACATTTTCCTCATAATTAACCCATCTTGGCCTTTATTATGATATACTATTACTACTATAATGAAAAGAAACTAAAAAAACGATGAAAAGATAAAAACTTTATTCAAGGAAACAAAAGTTATAATAATTTCCATTAATTTATTAACTTTGAAATTGTTTGATGGAAGAAACTCGTAAAGAAATCTAAGACTTAGATTAGGGCTTTTGGTGTCATGAATATTAATCACCCTCAAGTTTCACGTTCCCCATACCAAGCTTAAAACCAAGATCATTGTAATTACAAGTTAGTAAAGCTAACACTTACTCATGTGGTTTAATTATTCACTTAAACCCCCTTATTCCTACGGTGTATCTCTTGTATTTTATTTTTGTCTTGAATGATCACGAGGATGCATTTTTTACTTATAACGATAATTTATTAAGGCCGAAAATAAAGTAGGACGATTTAATCAATAGTTAGCTAAAGGACAAAATCTTTTAAAACGGCTTCTCGAAACCTCATAAAGTTCATATCTTGGCATAACTCGTTTTACGATTTGAGACCTTTCTCGGACCGATATTTGGCATTACTTCAAACTTCAAATCTTGAGAGACGTTCTTGAAATTATGGTTTTCTCTTAATTTTGGTATACATCTTCAATAGGAGTGAGAAATGCTTCAAATGTTGACCACGGCTTCTTGATTTATCCTCTTCTTTATTTAGGATTTTGATATACAACGATCCGCCTCCTTTTCGGACTTGGATCTATTTATCCTCATGCCTTGCGAGGGCCTTTTTGGATAGACTTCTCCATGATCTTTATGGGAGTAATTGCTTCTCGTCGTGTGTCTTGATCCTTCATATAGATTTGGATTAATGATCTTCACATCATCTTAGGATCATTAGCAAAAAAAGTGAATCCTCATGCCTTGTGAGGGCCTTTTTGGACTCGGATATCCTTATGCCTTGTTAGGGCCTTCTTGGATACGCCAATATTCGCGTCCCGCTTCAATAAGTTATGCCTTGGCTATGAACTCAAATTAATCCCGAGCAACTTTTAAACGATTTTGGGCTAGAAGCTAAGTAACTTTTCAAATCGTACGACTTTATTTATTGCAATTATTTATTTGACAAGTGATGGGAGAAAAATCTCATAATTAACTCACATAAGCTCATGAAAGAATACAAAACTTATAATTGACTCTATCATTTCTCGTTCTCCACAATTTAAAATCTCAAGGAATGAGACTCGTGGATGCTTAGCCTAATAAACCAATTAAGGTCCATATGGTTAAGGATACTAGCTAGAGTAAACTTGGATAAGTAAACTCGGGTTGAGTCAAAATATTCACGACGGGCCTAATATATCAAAGATATCTAAACTTGTTAAAACCATTTTTATTTATTTATTTATTTTTGACTTTATTCTTGAAATGGAATATATAAATATTCTTAAAAAAGGGTGGAAAGGGTGGAAAAGGTAAAAATCTAACCTAGTTATACGATGCTTGATTTATTTATCACGAGTCTCTAGCTCGACTCGATTTCCCGAATTAATTCAAGGGACACGTGGAGAGGGATGGAATCATCTCGTGAGAGATGTCCTCTCCAAAGTACAACTTAACCCGTTGGCCATTCACCTTAAAATTGGGCCCATTTGGTTGAGATAACTCAATGGTGCCATAAGGGAAGATTTGGGCCACAGTGAATGGACCGGACCAACGGCTCTTAAGTTTACCCGAAAAGATTTTCAACCGAGAGTTAAAGAGTAAAACTTGATCACCAACGTAGAATTCTCGGTTCTTAATCTTGGAATCATGAATGAGCTTAGTCTTCTTCTTGTAGATCAATGAATTCTCATAAGCCTCATTCCTAAGTTCATTAAGTTCATTGTGTTGGATTTTCCTAAGATCACCGGCTTTGATTATGTAGAAATTAGCCCATTTCAAGGCCCAATAAGCCTTATGCTCCAACTCAATGGGGAGGTGGCACGCCCTTCCGTACACAAGGCGATAAGGAGTACAACCTATAGGTGTCTTATAAGCGGTACGGAAAGCCCACAAAGCATCATCTAATTTATCGGCCCATGAGGCACGATGCTCTCCCATGGTACGCTCTAAGATTCGCTTAAGTCCACGGTTGGAAACCTCGTCTTGACCATTATTTTGTGGATGATACACGGTGGAAAGTCGGTAATTGACACCATACTTAGTCATGACTCGTGCGAATTGATCATTGCAAAAATGAGTCCCGCGATCACTAATAATAGCACGAGGAACACCGAATTGAGCAAACAATTGTTTCAAGAAGTTCACAACCACCCTCGCATCATTAGTAGGTAAAGCCTTTGCTTCAACCCATTTTGATACGTAGTCAATGGCTACGAGGATGTACTTGTTCCCTTTGGATGATGGAAATGGCCCCATAAAGTCGATGCCCCATACGTCAAAGATTTCACACTCTTGGATGAAATTTTGAGGAATCTCATCTTTATGTGTGATCTTGTCTTGTCTTTGGAAAGCATCACAATGCTTAAACATTTCATGAGCGTCATGATAAATGGTGGGCCAATAGAATCCGGAGTCGAAAACTTTCTTAGCGGTGTAGTTAAGACCAAAGTGACCACCGGTGGGTCCTTTGTGGCAAGCTTCAAGGATTTGTAAAGCCACCGGCCCATCAACACACCTACGAATGATAAGATCCGCATATTGATTGAAAAGATAAGGGTCGTCCCAATAATAGTTTTTAACATCCTTAAAGAATTTTTTCTTTTGTTGGGACGATAACCCTTCGATAAGAACACCACCCGCCAAATAGTTTGCAATGTCCGCAAACCATGGGGTATCATCAAGATTGGAATTAATAGACATTAAGGTCTCAAGGGGAAAAGATTCATTAATCTCTTAATTTGGAAGTTCCCCTTGATAAGGATCCTCGAGTCTACTAAGATGATCCGCGGCAAATAGTTATTAGACTTATAAGACAAATGGTTAACATCAACATTTGGTTTGAAATGAACCCGCTCATTTTCATTGTTGTTATAAGCATAAACTTCTAGTTGATGATTGTAAACCTTGTCACAGTTATAGTACGAATGTGGTCCACCACAAGTCTCACACGTTTCACAAGTCTCTTTTAAGGCATTCACATGTGTAGTGGGAGGCTTATCACTTAAAACAAGGTGTTTCACAATTGAAGTAAGCTCCTTAATTTGCTTAGTCACCTCATTATCACTAGCACTAGCTATTGTAGTCCGTACACTCTTGGTTTGAACTTTTGCCTTGTTTTCAATTATTGCCCAAGCCTCGTTCATGGATTTCATAAGAATATTACCCCCCCCCCCCCCCCCCGCGGCACTATTAAGTGAGTCTTGGTCATTAAGAGTTAAACCATTGTAAAACGTATTGATTTGATGTACTTTTGTAAAACCATGTTGTGGACATTTTCGTAAAAGCTCCTTAAAACGGTCCCAAGACTCACTAAACGTTTCCCTATATTTTTGTTCAAAGGTAATGATGTCATTCCTTAAATAGGTGGTCCGTGATGGTGGAAAAAGTAGTTAATGAACTTGGTCTCTAAATCAACCCATGTGGTGATACTTTGGGGTGGTTCCTTATCAAGCCAAATCCGGGCTTGTCCCTCGAGGGAAAAAGGAAAGAGGAGTAAACGAATGGCCGCTTGTGGCACCCCATTATATTTAACAGTGTTTGCCAATTGTATGAAACATTTTATATAAGTGTGTAGGTCATCATTAGTACGGCCTAAAAATGGTGTAGCGGAAACCATTTGAATAAAACCCGTTTTTAGTTCAAAATTATTCGCTCCAATATCTGGCACCACAATCGCGTCATCATTTCCTTCAACGTGAGATTGTAAAATCTCAATCATTGGTCGATTATCCGTTGCCATCGTGTTGTTCAAAGCTCGATTCTCGGGATTGGCTTGATTAATGGTCTTTTTGTTCTTCTTCTTATTTTTGGAAGAATTAGAAATATTTGGTACACCACTCGGTATGTGTGCACGTGCGCGAGTGCGCATATAACTAAACACGAGGAATGAGGTAGGAGACCTCGGTCGACTTTGAGAGGAAAGGGATTATCCCTCTCGAGGTTCAATATGAAAAAACTACAAAAAATATATACGTAATACTACTTGAGTTGGCAAACCAATAATCGGTCGTCCCTCTCTATATACGCACAAGCAAGCGGGGAAACGAGGTGGCACAAAGCACTTAAAAATCTTTTTCCTTAGACGGCCTTTTATAGCTCGTCGCCTTATACCCACCTTATAGTTTGTATAAATCGAGTTAAAACTTTTTATTAGTATTTATCTATTTTGCCTTTATTTCTCTTTGATCGATACACGTAAATGGAACCGGGACGCCTCCAAATACAGTGTAATGCCTCGGCAATACTTTTGGAATATTGTGTATTAAAGTTCTTATACGTAATATCTTATAGTAAAAGAAAAATCTTTTTGTATTTTTTTTAGAAAAATATATATTCACAATAAAAAAACGAAAGAAATCGAAATAAGAAAACTAACAATAATACGTAATATTATTGGTGTAATACTTTAGGAAAAGTATTACTTTTGGATTTTTAATTTTTTGGTGCAAATCTTAGGAAAGAGTTTGCTTTTGATGATTTTTAATTTTTTTGAATTTTTAAGTTTTTGACTTTTTTTTATGTTTTTGAATTTTTTAGCAAGAAAAGTAACGTTCAAAAATGAACGGATCCCAAAATCTAAATCTTCTCACGAAAAATCGTCAATCGTAACGAGCGAAGCGGCAGCGACGCCAATTTAATAGTTGAAATTTTGCAATTCTTTTTAAAGTCTATTTATCGTTCCTCAAATCGTCTCGAATTGATCTCAAATAATTCACAAGATTTATTCGTTTTTGGTTAAGATATATTTTTGGTTTTTATGTTACTTGAATGCACGTAAAAAAAATAATACTATGAATACGTAAATACTTACTAATCTAGAATAAAGTGCAATTACGCAATTAAAGAACAAAGAACAAAATTAAAATGCACAATTAAATTTAGATGAGAATTACTACAATGCTAAGCGAAAAATAAAAGGACAAATGCAAAAATATTAAAATGCTAAAAATGTAAATGTAAAATTATCCTAAAAATGAAAATGCCAAATTTATTCTAAAAATGTAAAAAAAAAGAACTATATTTTTTTATACTTTTAATATTTTTTTTTCTTTAAAGTATTTTTTAATTATAACTAAATCCTACTTTTTTAAAAATTTAAAAATTTAATGAAATGAAAACAAACAAAAGAATAAAACGCAGCCCAACTTGTTTGAATATAATGAAATGAACACAATACGCAACCCTTGAAAATTATATGTGAAACTTTTTATTTGTGTAATATATATGCAGACCAAGAAAGAATGTGAAGCCCAAACATGAATATGGAATCAAACGCAGCCCAAATTGAGTACTATAAAACGCAGGAATTAAATGGACCAATAGTGCAAATACCCAAAATGTATAACAGTTGTAATACCAGGGACTTATGTGCAATTTTCGCACATTTTTTTTAAAAACGGGCTGTTGGTATTTCTTAAACTCGTTTGAGCGTTTTAGTCAACGAAAAAAGCTTCGGTTTGTTTCTATTTGTTCAATAAGCTAAAATATTGATCTTGGAACAAAAAAAATTCAAAAATCATTGAAGAATTAGGCTATAAAAATTTGTTTTACTAAAGTGACTTATCGATAAAATACTAATAAAAAGATTTTTTAGGCAACTTAAGAGCTTATTACTAGCTTATCTACTAAGCTACAACATAAACTATCAACTAGACTTTTTAACCTGAGACTACTGACTATCCAAATAAACAAATATTAAGTCCTAAGATCTTATATTGAACGAGAAATGGCTATCTGAATGTTGCTGTTTAGACTGTTTTAAGAACAGTTGAAACCAAAACACTTACTCCTTGATCCGTTATGACTGAATATTAGACTTTTCTAGGACTGAACTAGGCTAGTTATTAGGCGACAAATGAGATGCAATCCAGCTCTTAACCACAACTTTAACAACTCATCCACAAAGGATTGATCCAAACAGCTCTTAACGAAGTTTTATCCAAAATTAACAAAGATGAACTAAGATCTAATTTAAAATGACCTAAAACAGATGACTTACTAACTAAATGAGGTCTAATGAAAGCTAATTCAAGTATTATTAGGCAAGCTAAATATCCAAATCACATATGAGCAGTTGACTTGTAAAGAAATTGCAGAAACACAAATTCTAACTAATTTTTTTATTTTTCTTGTTTTATGGCAGAAAGTAAAATTTTAAAATAAAATATAGCTACAAAAGTAAACGATACTAATGATATACCAGCAATTAAGCAAAGAGGTTAAACAAATGAGCAACAGTTAAGCAAATTCACATAAACTACACTAGAAAGCATTAACTTGAGAGGAAACTTAAAGTGAGCATAGACCTTTGCATAGCTTTCCATGTAGCATCGTGGCCTTTGCCTTAAGGCCTGTAACTTCAACCCACTATTCAACTTATATATAGCTTATTACAAGCTTATATGAACCCACTGTTCACTCCTTCGATGAGTGAGGCAGCCTTCAACACGTTCGTTTGAGCTAATATTTTGTGATATTTTTTTAATTTCCTTAGCGTTTGAAAACAAATCTCACATAAACCTTTTTCTCAGCTTATGTGAGATATAGATGACTTTGAAAAAGAGATTAATCAAGATCTTATAGCTTATAACATAATAAGACAAAAAATCAAAGGGAACTTTAAGGCAGAAATTACAAGAACACTTTTGGAGCTAAATCAAACTTTTCATTAAGCATAAAAGAATTACATCTTAATAAAAAAACATAACATTAAAAAAAACAGAAATTACACTAAGGAAAATTACATGAAAAAAAATTACAATAAGCCTACCATCTATTTATAGGATAACCAAGGCTTCTAGACAAATTTTTAGCTACATCTTCTCTCTCCAAGGGTTTTAACATGAACCCTTGGATCTTGCTTCAATATTAAGCTTTGATCTTGAGCCCTTGATTGATTTTTTATTTTCTCTTTCCACACACGGATTGCCAGCCTGGCACTTGATGGGACACTTTTGTGTTTCTTTAACAAGCATTCCTTTGTTAATTTTCCAAAAGTTGTGTTTCTTCTCTTTCAATCTCGGATTGCCAGGGTGTCATTCTTTGTCTGACATGGCAGGAGTGAGGTGGGATGCATTCATTGGCCATGTGGGAGTGCTCAATTGTGATTTAATTAGAAAATTACCCATCCATGTGAAAAGACCCAATTCTTTGCTTCATCTGGTAAATGGGAGGGATGGTGAAACAGTAACTCTTTCCCTCTTTTTTTATTACTTTTTTATCTGGTTTGACTAAGTTTGACCAGCCACTTATATCTTTGGCAAATTTAGTCCCTTTGGTTTGTAATTTATTGCAACTAGTAATAAATCTTCCAAAAATTTTTACAAGGCATAATAATTTCCATTTCAGCCCTTTATTTTTAGACTTTGGCCAATTTAGTCCCTCAACATTGTAACCTCTTGATATTTGGCACATGCCTTCCATATATCTTCATTTCTAACCCTTGATCTTTCCAAGTTTTACACTTTTGGTCCTTGTCTTCAACAAATCTTTCATTTCGGCCCTTGAACTTTGATATTTTTTTCACTTTTGGTCCTTTTCTTCAATAGATCTTCATATTGGGTCCTTGAACTTTAGAATTTTCTCACTTTTGGTTCTTTGACTTTGACTTTGACTTTGACTTTTTCCTTGACTTTTCTTCAATAAATGACCGTGAAATCCCGTGTTTTCTTCTATTTTGTCTTCTTGTACCTATTTCACACAAAACGACGCGTAATTCCGACTTTTACGATATTAAACACATGATTAGGTCTTGTTTTTCATTGATTTTAGTGGTTAAAGGATAAATGTTTACACACTTATTAAACACAAAAACACGTCATCAATCGGGAGTATCAATAGAAACACAAGTCTAACCCGAACCATCGTGTTTCACGTAAATTAAATAGATTCAAAATTCACGTGTGTGACATTCGTAATCCCTTAAATTGAGTTTTCTCCTCAAAACTAGCTCATCGATGTCGTTATCAAATCAAGAGGTCAATTAAATTTTTATCTTCCTTTCACAGTGTTCAATGCGTTCATTTTTCTTTAGTTTGTTGCTAAGATTAAAATTACTATAGTCTTGTTAGAATTGAAACGAACAAAACTTCTTCTGACTTGTACATGGTTCTATAGCGTTCCCTAAGTCTTTTCTTTATGTCAAATTTTTCTCAACGACTTCCGTTTTGTTTAGTGAGTTTTCTCATTATTAACTTTCGTGTCGTCCTGCGTATTACTTCCACTTTAAAGTGTTGCGTATGGTCATTTTTCACCTAGATGACTATATATCGCACAATTAAAAATCATTCC
This sequence comes from Glebionis coronaria, assembly GCA_025667525.1. Lineage (NCBI taxonomy): Eukaryota > Viridiplantae > Streptophyta > Magnoliopsida > Asterales > Asteraceae > Glebionis > Glebionis coronaria. Next base: position 328,075,565 of record CM046881.1, on the reverse strand, counting down.
ACATAGTTTGATTAATCCCGTTCACATTAACCATCTACTTGGTGGCGATAAGTAGCGTATGTGTCAAGGTTTCTTGAATCGCTTTCCCAAAAATCTAGGACAATTGATCGTCCTAACACATGGTTAAGAAGTTTCTTTCTTTTATGTGACATTCATTATTAGATAATTTCATCAATTAATTAATTTAGTTTGCGTTCTTCCACGTTTATCTCCTTTTTAATGGAGAGGAAAACAGGTGCACAATTTATAATATATTTAAATCATAGTTTGTTCGGATTCCTTCTATGAAGAAAGTATATAATATTTCTTAAGCTTATGAGTACGTCGTGATGCTCAAACATTGATAGAGAAAATAGATTTTTGTCCGAGTGGTTTCGGTATTCCAATTATATACAAAAGCATACTTATCTTGACTCAATTATTCCTTAACATAGGTTAAGTTACGGTGATTTCTCAATATCCGTTAAATTTGGGTGTTACTCAAAAGTCCTTTCATTCTTCTCCTTATCGTTTAAAATTTGTTTTCGATTTTCCAACTCTAATCTATTTTAGTTTAGTTGTCGTCAAATCAAGTGGCGCTCTTAGTGTTTTTGTGCCATATACGTTTTTGTACGTAATAGTGGTGAAGAAAATAATTGTACTAGGTTTACTCGTGTCGCGTACTTGAGGCTTTTACTCAAGACGGTAGAAAAATGTTCGACATTCATAGCACATAATAAATTTTTTCTTTCACGAAATAGGGTAACCTCAACATATTCTATTACTACTAATATACTCCATTTTTATGATGACTACTATGAGCATACTCGCGTTCGACCACGATCATACGTAGTTGATCAGGCTACGTATGTCTCGGAACCAACGGTTGCATCCTCCTTTTCATCATAATTTAACTCTTTGAGGTTATGACTATATATTGGTAGTCCAGAGTGCATTTCGTCAGAGTAGCAGAAGTCTTTGTCTTTAGATGTTCTTGAACTTTCTTCATTTACATGAGAATGTGGTCTTGAATTACGACTCTTGAGGTTACTCCACCGTTTGCATTCCTCCGGTTTCCCGTTATACAGTACGAATACTGTACCTGTGATTAGGTAAGTTCTAAGAACTTCCTTGACAGGGTTTCCGGCTGTGGTAGCCGTTCTCAATACCTGAATATATCGAAAGATAATTCATAGTAAGGAGTGAATCATGAAGTTCCATTCTGCTGATTAAGTCATCAATTCAATTTCCAGGAACAAGTCTGAATCAATTGAGAATCAAACCATTGTTGCTTTCCAGTTGACACAAGTTTGATTCATAGAATCTCACAAGTTGCCTACCGTAGTGCTGTTTGATGATGACACTGGAAGGATTTCCATTCGTCACTGTAATTACTAATAAGTATTACTCTGAATGTTTTGGCAAGATCATAAAGATATTGCGTCGAGACCTGGAACGAGTTTGAATCAATTAAGAATCAAACCACTGTTGCTTTCCAGTTAACATATGTTCAATTCAAGTGAATCTTACATATGACCTACCGCAGTGCTGTGTGATGTTAACACTGGAAGGATTTCCATTCATCACTGTGAATACTAATGAGTATCACTCTGAATGTTCTGGCAATATCACAAGGATAGAGCGTAGGACTCTGTAGTTTATCGCATGTGTTCTAGTGATGAACAACAATTGATATAAGGAGTAAGTGTCCTAATGAGATTTTCTGATGAATCTCGTTGGCTCTAGACTCTATAAGTGCACATTTATTTGGTGATCGGAGGCTGGAGCAGACTGCCACCTTTTCAATATCTACTATCTCGGAGTGAGAAAGTTGATAGAAATGAGTTGAACTCCGTGACAATAAAACAAACTTCTTTTGAGATGAGTTTGAGTAGGCTGGGAAGGGTTGTGCATTGCATCACTGGGTCCATGATGCTTTGTCTTCAATACCAGAAATCATCAACGTGATTCTGATAGCAGATGTATTGACCCGGGTTCTGCCTAAGTTGTACGGAGGGCTATTTTCTTTACACCCTTTATCCTTACATTTCTTTTTCATTCTTCAACCCCTTTAATGCTTACCAAGACGTCATAACTAACACCTTGTTGTGATTGTTCCAGTGCTAGCTTAAGTCATTAGTCGGCATTATTCCCGTACACTCAACTACTCCATCTTTCTTAAGGACTTCTATTTTCTAATGGATTGTCCCTGGGAAGATCCCTCCGGTTCTGGTTGGATCATAGGACGAATACCTAACCACCTTTTGACACCAATATCGTCGTGAATAATTGTGTTGAAGGTATAGATATCGTAACTAGAAAAAACTTTCTTAATCACCAAAAACGCTCCTCCTACATATGTGCATCTTAAAAAGAAAGGTTTTTGCACATATTAGGAAGAGAAAGCACTTATATCAAAGATCTTATCCAAGATAACACATTTTAATCACTATTCTTCCCCTCAAAAATTGCATGACATTGAAATTTTTGTGATACTAGTGATGTAACATAGAGAGAATAATGTTGCATGAAAGTTTATACTCCCCCTCAAAAAGAAATTCTATTTAAAAGTATATGAGCACACAGTTTTGAAATACATTGAAAATTTGTGCTCAAAAACCCGAGAAAACTTATTTTCCCATTGTTAAGGAATAATATACATAAATGAACATTTTCCTTGTGTTCATGAGCTTAAAAACCCGAGAAAACTTATAAGCCCATGACCGAGAAAAATTAATTTCTCGTTGTTGAGGATAAGTCAAAGACATTCCTTTCTTTGGGGACCGGGTTATAGTATGACATGTGACTATAAACCATTATGTTGAGCTCAAAACGTTGAATGTTTTGTGACAAGCTCAACCCGTGATAGATTGCTCTACCCGTTATTAGGATAAGTTATCTTAAAGATACACTCTCCTTTATTTGAAGTTCGAGTTACAGTCTGACATTTAACTGTAAGTCGTTTACATGAGCTCAAAACATGGAATGTTTTTATTGGAAGCATATGACCGAGAAAGTTTTATTTTCTCGTTGTTAGGATAAGTTATCATCCGTGATCAACTTTCCTTTCTTTGAGGCACGAGTCACAATCTGAGGTAACTGCAAATCATTCGAAGAAAAAAGAAATGACATGTTTTGAAAACATTTGATCTTTCATTTGAGCTTTATGTACACACCCGTGTCGTTATTGAGCGACATTTCTAGGCACGTCCATATTATCGAAACTGAAAGACATGTCGAGAAGAATATTTTTGGTATTTTTGAAAGATTTTCACATTTTTTATTTTGTTTTTATATGTTTTATATTTTTGTATTTTGATTTTCAATGTTTTCGAAAATAATCTAAAATAGACCTTTGTACAGTAGAAGAAGGTGATGTCGAATGTACAGAATTGGAACCCTTTGAAGAAATGGATTCAGAATACGTTGTTGTACCTGCAATGACAGAAGAAGAGTTTGCACAAATACTAGTGTTGGGAGTAACAAATGTATTTTCTACATTTAGAACACTCACATTAGTGCTGGAGCAGGTGTCATCACTCTTCTCGATGGGAATCTACTTAAGACCAACTTCCTTGAAGATCCAACCCGTTGGTTTCCACTGAAGACTAGATCTAGGAGTAGTGTTCTCTTGTACAGCGGAAGACTTCTTAGGAGAGAAGCTAGGTCCTACATTCGTCCACCTTGAATATTTCTTGTCATTGCTTTTCTTTGTGACGGGTGTGAATCTCCTTGTTGTCTTATGGGATTCTGCATTCTTTCTCTGTGTGAAGGCACGAGAGTTTACCTCATAAAGGTATTGTAAAATGCAATTAGCATGGTTTCCATTGTGAATACCCTTTTTGAATGTGGGGCATATAGAGAGTTTGGGATTCTCGAAAGTCCTTGTGTACCTAGGATTTGCTGACCATTCAGGCACCTTGCTCGATACACGACTACTCATTGGTGGTTGCCAATTCCTTGGTTGTTGGGAAGGGGTCCTAGGTTTTGGTTGATTACCATTAGGAGTGTGTTGAATTCTATCGGTTGTTGGTTTACTAGGTTTTGAATACACATGGTTTACTTTCTGAATGTTCCCTTTTTGCTTACCATCCCCTAGGTTGTTGGTTTGACCAACGTCATTTGAACCTTTAGATTCCTTTGTGGGCATAAGAGTCAGACACTTGGGAGTACTCTTAGAAGTAGTGCAAGGTGCATTCACATAGTTATGTTTAGCAAGAGTGGGTTTTCTAAATGGAGGAACATAGGGTGATATGGCTGGTTTTGGTACAGTCAATGGCACATCGGTATTAGGAGGTAACCTAGAAACATTAGAAGGCGGTTTTCCTAAGATAGATGGCTTTGGTATTTTGTACGCATTGGGTTGTCTAACAACTTATTTTACAACCTTAGCTTCCATAGTTTTTCCACCTATCTTTCTAACAAGTTTCTTCAACTCAGCAATCGCGATGTCTTTGTCTTGCAGCTGAGCTTTCAGATCAGAAATATCCTTACTCTTTTCATTCAATTCACGAAATGATTCAGAGAGTTTTACTTGAAAATTACTGTCATCAGGAACTTTTCCAACTTTGTTTTGCAAAGAAAGTTCAAGAGAATGACAATGTTTCTGAAGAAAATCATATCGGTGTTGAAGAATCGTGAACTCTTTTTGATTAACATTTGTTGAAGGCTCACTGTCGCGACATTCACCTCCTAACTGAGCTTGCAGCTGTTCGATTGTTTGTTGCAGTTCATTGTAAGCTTTATCATACGAGAGTTTTTCATCCTTACATTCATCACATTTTTTGACATATTTATTCCAAAGATCGGTGAATTCGTTGTCCTTTTTGATGACAAAAGACTCCATTTTCTCTTTCGTACAACCTAGCTCATTTTGGAGGGTTGCATTGTCTGACACAAAGATGTTTACCGCAATGGGGTTACTATCAACACAATCACCACTGTCACTTGCTTTCGAGAGACATGCAAGGTCCCTTTCCAAAACTTTAATTCTATCAAGAGATTCATCAGCCTCCTTCGCCAAAGATTTAAAGTCTTCAACAAATTTGGCTAGTTCTTTTAGAAAAGCGTTCTCAAGATTGCCTATCCTCGCATCAACTTGATTAATAATCGGATTGATTTCAGTATGAAGCACTTTTTGTAACTAGACATGAACGGGTGATGTAAAGTTTCCTCCAGTCATTTTGGCGTTAACAACCCGTTTGAGTATGACAAATTTATCTTTGAGCTCGTTTAGATACCTACGTGTGATACTCGGTTTCGAAGGGTCATCAGACAATTCCTCACTTGGTAGCAAAAGCATTTCAGAACTCGTTTTAGACCGAACAAAAACAGTTGGAGGATTAACTTTTGTATAATAAACAGGTGTCACTTCTTTATCAAGTTTTTTCATTCTTAAACGAGTCTCTACTGCAAGTTCGGTAGTTTCCTCAGAATCATGCACACTAGGAGGATCATGCTCATCAGACAAGAGCATACTACCATTATATAGAGTTTCATTAGTGGCCTGAACTTTCTTAAGATATTCGGGATTGGGAGGAAGAGGACAACCTAAAGCCATTTTGTATCGAGTGTAATTTATCTCATTCACTTTTGGTGCAAGCATATTTATCGTCTACATAGTTTGGCCACGTTTTACCAACAGGTTGTCTAATTCCCTAATCCTATCCTGAGCTTTGCAAAAATCCTCAAGAAGCCCATCTTCTCGAATTTTGAAATCATGTTTCAGTTGTTTTCGTTCTTCTTTTAAATCCAAAATAATAGATTTTTCAGTTGAAAGCTGTTTATTAAGAGAGGTGATTTCATCATTCAATTCGCTTATCCTTTTAGCACTACTTAAATGTAAGGCATTTAATTTCTTAGTGGTGCATTTTTCTTGATAAACTGATGTAGCATGAGCTTGTTCAAGTTCCTTGATTTTAACATGATGAATCTCAAAACTTTTCTGCCGTTCCTTATATCCCGCAAGCTCAGTGGTTAATTTGGCATTAGTTTCTCTAAACTTATTATTAACCACATTCGCATAAGCAACATCCTTGGCAAGCTTATCAAATAATGATTTATAATACGCATGCGTATCATCAGGAAGGGTTGTAGGTTGCGCTACTTGATCTCCACTAAGGTCCACACTGGGCGCATTAGAAATAATATTGCTATTATTCGTTTGAACCTCGTGTGTCTCAGTGGAAGGCTCAAGTGACTCAGTATACTCTTCCTCCTGATTAGACATATTATATAACTCATTATCATTGAGACGTGCGGATACTAGCTTCAAACGCATCAACGACCCTAATGGAATTTCGTAGACACTAGGGTCTATGGTTTAGTCAACCGTTCGGATACTAGCTTCAAACGCATCAACGACCCTAATGGCATTTTGGTATTGACGAGTGATGACCTCTTTGAGGTCCTTGCAACCTTGTTCCGTCATTTTAATTTTTCTGTGTACCATTAACGAATGAACGATGTATGTTTTTGTTAGTTCTTTCATTGTTATCAATTCTTACGATCGTTCAAATTTGACCGAGCTTTTCTCACAATTATTGTAATACAATTATCAAGGGATCATATCATAAAAATTCATACATTTCATTCTTGAATTACGTTCCATACATAGTTTTGGATCTAAGAATACAAAATTCTCATCCAACATAATGAATGACTTCTTTTAGTCTTGACAAAACGTCATACATTTATTACAAAACATCATACTTTTATTAGAAAGGCGAGAAAATCCTAAAGGCCTAGGTGGCATAGGATATCTTGGATTTGGGCATGATCCGCGGCTTGCCTAGCCTTGGTATCATTGTTTCTTATTTGTAAAATTACGATCTCGGTCTCCGCGGCTTCAAGAGACTCTCGCAATTTGGATATCACTAAGTCCTTATCCTCATCTTGTGCGGTAAGGGTATCCACATTACGCTCCACATCCTCTAGACGGCCTATCATATGTTCAACATCGAATCCGAGTGCTTCTAAACTAGGCTCGTCGTCTGGGAAATGAGCAACATTATGTGGTGGTGAAGATGTACGGTTTCTTTTTTTGGATGTTTCAGGTAATGGAGAAGGCATAGGAGTAGGGATCGGCATAGTAGTAGTAGGAATATTTGGGACAGTGGAGGGAAGTCCCGTAGTGACATTTGGCATCATGACAAGCGAATCTTGCTCATCATCTGAATTTATTTTGATTACGCTCCGGATGGGGGTAATTTCCTTGTCTGATTCGGATTGAAAAATGACAAACGGAATGAGAGGCATTTTTCCTTTTTCGCTTGTCACCAAATGTAAAACGACGGTTATTAGATAGGTAGAAGCGAAGTATTTTTCAAAAGTTCTAAAAATAGAAATGAGTTGTATGATGTCTCGTAAATTTTCTTTTATTTAGAGTAAGTTCTCGTACATCGATCCATAAGTCTACTTAAATATCCAAGTAGTCCTTACATGGAAAACAATAAGTGAATCGTGGAATGTTAAAGTCCTCTAACATGCTCTTCCACATACTTATTATTTGTATTTCTCTTGGTAGTGATTATGCACGAATGGATAAATACAATTATCCTTAATTAATTCTTTCATCAATTTAGGTCTATTCCGACGTTTATTTTTGTGCAATTTCCTCTTGTTAAACGTCTATTACTTGCAACTCGGATGAGTAAGTATGTTTTTGAGGTTTAGTCGGCTTATGGCTATTACGTAGCCCGTACTAGTTCTTGTTCATTCAAAAGTCTTTCCTTAACTTAGTATTGCTAGTTCGTACACTTTTGACAATTTTTATACCTTGAAAAATTGTTTATTTGATTTAAACGAGTCGAGTACTAAAATTTTATCCCAAAAATTTCATCACAAGAATTGTTCCATATGTTTTTAATCCGTAATCGTTCAAAATGTTCAATTCGAGCAATTACTAACTTTTATTACAAGAATTTCTCTGGTTTGGAATATGTTCCGTTATACCTTATATGTTTCGTTTATCTTGCTCTCGTCTAGCGTTTTGCTCCCAATCTTAGATAAACTTTACAGTCATTGTTGTATATTTATACCTTGTATTTAATATCTCCATATACGCCCACATTTTGCATCTGGGGTTCTCAAATATCTCGCAACGCGATAATCTCTTTGATGTATAAATTGGCATAATTGTTTAACCAAGGGTAAACCCTTTAATTTATATCTATATCGTAACTTCTAATTTTATAATAAAGTCATGATAACTTAGTATAAAAATTTTGATTCGTCTTTGTGTAATTTATTTCCAATAAAAAATTTCTTCGGTAACCATTTGACTTACGCGTCAGCGCATTTATGGATAGTTCATATATCGTGAAATTTATTTGTTCTTAGAATTGTAGTATTCTTTGGAGCATTACAAGAGTAATACTTGTAATAAGTGTTTTATCGTCATATGTCATCTTAAATAGTGACGTCGTCGTCGTTCCTCGGTCGTGCTCAAAATAATAATTTGATATGATAACTTACGCATTCAATTTCAATTTCGAAACCGTTAATTAATGTAGGTCACTTTCCTCAAGCGAATCTATTATAAATTTTTAGCGGCGAAACAATTTACTGAACCCAATAAATAGTTGCTCCTCTCGACTTTTATAATAGCATCGCTTGATTCAAGTATTACTACAAATTAACATACTACCAACACATGGTAAATAAATATATTCACATAGTTTTCGTTCTAGGAATCGTGGCGATATTTTTAAATTCGGTGTATATTGATATGAAAATCTTAAAAGTTTTGATAGTCGATAGTAGTCTCGTGGACTATTTAAAATACGTGAGCGTAAGTATGCATACGTTTTAATCCCAAAATATACATATGGCACAAACCAAATAAATATGGCACAAACCATTAAATATGTCACAAACCAAATAAATATGGCACAAACCATTTGAGCAGCATAACAATCCATACAAGGATGTTAGGCATTTCATTTCAACTTAACAATCGTTTTTTTACACATCCCTATGGGTATCATTCAAACTCGGGAAGGGAAGACCTAGCGTTAATAACACGTAGCAATCAAGTTCGAACTAGCATGGCAAATCACATGGAATAATTCAAGTCACAACTTACTTGTATCGAAGACGTGGAGTGAAGTGGTTCTTGGAGATTTTTTAGAGTTAGTTATAGTCTAGAATTATTTTTTCAACAATTAAATTTTTGACTCACGTTTATAAAAATCGTTTTATAAAATAACCTACTTCTCTATAACTACATCTCTGATACAATCTGTCACACCCCCAATTTATCAGAATAAGGCAACGCAATGGGGTGCGACGGTCATGACTATCACAAGATATAGATACAAAGAACGACTATTTAAAAGTCGTTTTAATTTAATTAAAAGCATACAACTTGTTCGGAAGCGAATTACACAGGATCATAATAAAAACATTGTTCCAAAAGACTTTAACATTGATCCAAAAATCAATACACTAGTCACGACCATTTTTAATAAAAACCTCCCATGCATAACCACGTCACTCCTCCGTCTTGATACCTGAGAAAAACATTGCTAAAGTGTCAACACAAAGGTTGGTGAGTTCATAGGTTTAAGTTTAAATACTGTGATGAACCATAAGATTTTCAAGGCAACCGGCATATAATCTTATAACAAATACAAGATTATAATCAAAAGTATATGTTTCAACAACCTACGTCTAAGCTCATGACACCGAAGCGTTAACGAACCAACAAGATATAATGAGAGCCCGAGCAAATGCCTATCCCAAAGCATTCGTAACGACTCAAATGTAAGTGTATCTATTTTGGTCACATAACCAACATTAGATAGGGAGGTCAATCCCAATAGATCTATCCATAACATTCACGCTTACACAAAGTAATTAACGGTTCACGATAGTGGGCTAAAGCATCTAGGGATATCGCTACTTAGACATCATGTAGGAAAACGTATCAAGTTTTATGTTCATCCGTTTAAAACAAGCAATGTTCTCACCCCAAAATAGTTAAAACAATTAAAAGTGGGGGCTATGAAACTCACCTCGATGAAGCAGTAAGTATGATCAACAAAGATAGCACGGAAAATCAAGGCACGGAAAACAATGCGCAAACGATCTACTCGTAACCTAAGTAAAATATATGTACTTAGGCTAAATACAATAAATAATAATGTACAATGCACTTGGTGGATAATTTATACTTTCTATCGATTTATAAAAATGTTTTATACATTTTTCGTCTTCAATAATTTTAGTCACGGGGTCGACGTTGGGCTTTAATAACTCGTTATGTATTAGTCCGAATAATAATCGGGTTCTTGTTATAAAAATAGGTCGCGAGGTATTTGATATTTGATAAATATCACATTTTTATGAAGTCCCTAAGTCTAGCAAATAATCATGCAAAGTGGTGCATTCACAAGTAAAAATAAACAAGTAAAGTCTTATTTTTGTAAAGTGCCAAACAAGTACTTTTGGAAATTAATTGTAGCTTCGTTACTCATTAGGACAAATGAAAACTTGTTTTGAAAACTAGGTCGCGTCAAGTTTATCAAAGTACTTTTATATTTTCGGGGCATGGCCATTTGGCCGGTTAAAACTAGGTGTGAAGTAGGGTGATCGACACATTTTTGCATCAACTATATGGACATGCAATTATTTTTGTTATGGAATAAAAGACATTATTTTTTGTTCAAGCGTTCTGTTGCACGCCTAATCTGACGCCCAATCTTACTGCTACCCATTTTGCTATGTATCTTTCATGAAGAGCACATCAATATGGTCCTACTTGGCTAGCATTCATTTTATAGTTTGGTCTTATCCTTTTTTTTATGCACCTACATATATACATGTTTATTTATACTTTCTATTTGTTTAACATGGCAATCCCATGCATACATAGTACTTCTCACTTGTCACAGTGAGACTAGTACTAGCTTTACCATACTGATGCAAGCATATAAAACTGGAAAGAAAAGAAAGGGGGCCATCACTATGCTTCTATATAACTTCATTATTACTTGTTTTGAGTTCCTAGGTTCATGGTACACATGCATGCAGCACAACGAGTTCTAAGACATTCGAACAACTTGGTTTATTTTTTATTTTTTTTCTGCCTCTTCTGAACACGTGGCACATGTTTTATCAACAACACTCCCACACACCAGACGATGGACTTTTACATGTGTTTAACTTACAGGTTTAGACACAAAGACATATTTAAAAGTGGAAGTATCCCTTGTTTCCTTATGCAACATACACACGCATACCATTCATACATACCATTTGGGGGAAGGCACGTAAGTATGTTTCTGCTTCTACTGTCTTTGTTCAAACACGTTTACACAACACAGAATGTAATTTCTATTTCTGTTTACTACACGCATACTAGATAAAGAAGTAGGAGTCCTATTCGCTTTTATATTGAATGTATATACATCATGGCAAACCTATTCCCACTTACAAGTCTATACATACACACACAGCCTTTCCTTGTTTTATGCAAATAGGGTCTTAGTTCTTGTACTTCAACAGTGGGTAGTACTTTGTTCATTTAATATGTGAATTTTAGTCATCTCTCTCGTTCTTTATTGTTCTGTCCCACAAGTTTGAATACTATGGTAAACAAGAAATACAAACAAGTCGCAATGATTCATGCAGTTCTCTGTTACTTCAATAACACGCACATACGCATAAGCCTGGTGGAGATCTTATGCTTATAAACCACACTTAAATCATGCACACTTATTTATTCCTCAAACGTGGACACACGCCCATAATATGCATAGCATACACGCGGCTCATAGTCAGAATCTTGGGTCGAATATGGGTTTTCTGTCATTTACTCACAGCACATGAAATCATACATCATCTCCTAAACTGTCACACGGAAATAAAGCTTGGACATTCCTATAACTTCAAGGTTTCATGATCCTAGGTTTTCATGTATTGGTTCACATTGTCACACACATAAAATCATGTTATTACCTCTATTCGTGGCTTCACATAAGCATACAAAACATTTACATTTCATACGAATTGCTTAGGCTTAGCATGCATACCACCCTTTGTTCTCATACAAACCCTAGCATACATGTAAACCTTAACCCCTGCTGAAAATATAAGTTCTTATAGTCTTTGAGGGTCTTACATATTTCTATACTCATGGAGATACTAGCAACTAAGGTTCATTGATGTTCGGCTATTTACAAAAGATATCATGTCATGGTTTCATGCAAGAGTCAAGCAAGACCAAGTATATGTTCAAGGTTCTTAGTTGTTTATGTATTCATTCTATCAAGACCATCAAGGTTTTTACTACCTCAAACCCCATTGTGACTTAGTGTATTTTGTTCCATTATTTAGGTCATCAAGTAAACACCCTAATTAAACCCTAGCCGTGACTTTTCCAGTGACGAACGAGTCCGGACCTTATTTATTCTAACCCGGGATGATATCAATAATACTCTCGACCAATTACTATACTAAACCCGGAAAGGCATCCTTCGATTCATTCTTGGCAGCGGCTGGGCTATTCAACAGTGGGTAGGAGTAGTTTATGTTATGTGTGTGTCTTTTGGTGTAGATGGATTGTTATTTATAGAAGGGTAAGTGTAGTAAGAAAAGTAACGAGTCCTAGTTAGGGTTTCTAAGGCTTTTGGTTAGCTTGGGACTAAATTGCTTAACTAGAAGGTACCATGGTTCATTGTGATAAACATGGGGAAGAACAAAAGATGCTTAGGATTCGTCTATGGCAGGAGTAACATGGGAAATGTGAGTCCTCTTCATTCACTAACTTGATGGGAGGTGTGTTGTACAAGTTGAAGTCAAGGAACCCAAGAGTTGGGTGTTTTGTCCGACGGGTAGAGGAGGGAGGAAGGGAGACAAAAGTACATTGCAATAGAAGAGTTGGTGACGTACATGAATATTCAAATTGGAACAAGTGAAACAATAAAAAATATGGGTTTCATATGTACATGGGGGACCAGTTATATTTGTGTGGGAAAAGGAAGGATGAAACTATTTTTCTTGTGTTGTAATTTTTCATATATTGTGAAAAGTTTAGTTGTATTTTGAGGATACATATTTGTGTAATGTAGTAGAAAGCTTCAAAGGCCTTAGGTGAAATGTTGAGCTTGAAAAGTATATGTACAACTTAATTGTTAAGTGTAGTTTGAGTTTGAGAAGGTTTTCAAGTAGAAGTAGTTTTAGAAACTACGCAAATGTTTTCGATTGTGAATGTTTGCGTTATGTAAAACCTTAAATAGGTTACGTTGATGTAAATAATTACGTCTCCTATAATAGTAATTCCTAAAACGTAAGTTAACAAATAGTCATTCAAGTAATACTCCATATGGCGTCATTCATAAAGATTAAATTTGAACACAAAAACGTGTCATCAATCGGGAGTATCAATAGACACACAAGTCTAACCCGAACCATCATGTTTCATGTAAATTAAATAGATTCAAAATTCACGTGTGTGACACTTATGAAAACAGTTTACTTGAAATAGAACGAATTTCACGCCAAAATGATCAGCTTCTGAAGCAAGTGATGTCTCATGATATTGTTTCCTTCTGTGTGAATAAAAGTGTTGATAATGATTCTATTGTGCATAATGTTGACTCTGTGAATAATGTGGTAGATAGTACTTGTCACAAATCTGACGCTAAATTTTTAAAGCTTCAAGATTCTTATTCTTCACTTTCAAGACGTTTTGATGAGATTCAAAAACATTGTATTTCGCTTGAATGTACACAACAGTTTCTTCAAGAGCTTTTTGAAACATCATTCGAATGTGTTAATGTATATGATTCACATTTTCAAAAGAATTTTTGACTGAATTTACAATCAAAACAGCGTCAGCCAAGTGACAAGGTTGCTAAATCATTGCCGATAAATATAGAGAAATCTAAGGAGATTAACCGTGTGAACGTAATTGAGGCCGCTGAGAATTTTAAACTTGATCTAGATAATCGAGTTTCCAAGATTTTGTCCAAAGTTGATAACTTAAAACAGAAAAATACACAACTATTCGATTCAGTAAAGCCTGCATGTGCTAATAACACTGCACATAATCAATCATTGATTGAACGATTGAATCGAAAGTCGGTGTAAATATCTGATTTGAGGGAACAAATTTGTGATAAAAATTTGGCTTTGACTGAGTTAAAGGAAACACTTCTTGTAGAATCATACTTTCTTAGGATTGTGCAAGTGTTTGATTTATCTAAAGAAAGGAAGAAGATAAAGAACTAGAGAGAGAAATCTAGAGAGATAAAGAGAGAAGAAAGATGGAATAATGAATAAATGACTAAGTGCTCAACCCCTCCTAACATGCTAGGAGGGGGTATATATATCCCACCCTACATGTGGGCTATATGGGCTATATGTTTATATATTGGATCACGAGCCCAATACTTGAATATATCGTTGGAGTGACCGATCCTTTCTAAATACGTAAAAACGTATTTCCAACAATCTCCCCCTAAGGGAGGTAACTCCAAGTTACAATGTCCTAAATAGTCAATAGCTCGTGATTTATGCTAACAATGATGTGACCGAGACTTTCTTTGGAAAAACGTATTTCCAACACTCTCCCCCTAAGGGAGGTCACATTTTACAAAATCTTAAACATAGCATACTATGCTTGAGTCTTCGATCTTGTTCTTGTGAATATGCTTGATGTGATCTTTGACTTTATTCTTGATCAAGTTTCCTTGCCTTGACCTTGTGCATTCATCACTTGTGATATTTGCCTTTTCGTGACTTCATGTTCCACATACTTACACCTTTATAAATTCTTGAAAGCTTCAGAGTTTGGTAGAACGGAAGACTTGACTTTTAGGCTTTCTTGAATTTGTTGAAGTATTAAGTGCAGAAAGCATAAGCATGTGTTTACGACTTCTTCTGGATTGTACACCGCAATGCCACCTTCTTGTTACGTTGCGTAAGACAGTTAGCAACAAAACATATACACGGATGAAATGGCCTTGAACATTTCATTCTAATTCGGTAGCATTTTACCTCCGGTCGGTGAAGACCGTTGGACGATATAAAATATCTTACTTGTGGCAGGTAGTTTCAATTAAGAATCTCCTTGACAAGATTTCGCGGTTAAACTCGTTCTCTTTATTCGACCGTCCAAAGCTAACTGCGAACATAAAGAGTGAATCATTTGTATAATATTATCCGCATGATTTGAAGCCGTCAAATCCGATTCCTGGAACAAGTTTAATTCATTAAAGAATTGCACCATCGTTCCTTTCCAGTTGTCACGGGCATGATTCATACAGAAACTTGCAAGTTACCTACCAAGTTCTGTTTGATGTTAACATTAGAAGGATTGCCACTCATCACTGTGAACACTATAGAGTGTCACTCAGAGTGTTCTGGCAAGATCACTAAGATATTGCGTAGAGGCCTGGAACGTGTTTAAGTTCGGCTAAGAATTAAACAACTGTTGCTTTCCACTTATCACAAGATTGATTCATAGAGAATCGCACAAGTCACCTACCATGAGCTTTTGAATGTTCGCTCAAGAAGGATTTCCATCTTCATTGTAAATACTTTCGTATTACTCGGATGTTCAGGCAAGATCATGAAGATTCTGCGTAGGACTCTTAAGATCTTTCTTACTTTTCACAGTGTGTGAAGAAGCAAGGAATTATGTAAGTGTGTCCTAATGAGATATTTGATGATATCAAATGACTCTAGACTCGATCGTGCATTTTGGATTTTAGTGATCGGAGGCTGGAGAGGAGTGCCACCATTTCAATACCAATTTATTCGGAGTGAATAAATCAATGGATAATGCGTTGTCTCCGTGTGATTAAAACAAATATCTTTTAAGAGATATCTAAGTTAGCCGGGATGGGTTGTGCATTGTGTCACTGGGTCCATGATGTCGGTCTTCAATATCAAGAATCATTAAAAATGATCTCAATAGCATATGTATTGACCCGGTTTCTGCCTAAGGTTGTAAGGAGGGCTTCTTTCTTTACACCCTTTATCTTTACAATTCTTTTTCATTCTTCAACCCCTTCAATTCTTACCATCCTTATGTCCTTGGGAAGATTCCTCCGGTTCTAGAAGAATCATTGGACTTTAACCTATCCTACCATCCTTATGTCACCATAATCTTCATCGTCGTGAAATAAATGGGTTGTGGGTAAGTATAAATCACCATGAAATTCATTTTGAAGTGCAAATCCATTTTGTTCCCCCTTAACATATGCCACGATATTCGAAAACATTCCGCACATGCTGGGATGAGCCATCACGTTAAGTCAAACCATTTAATCATTTCCCATATTAAATCACATTTTCTCCCCCATATTAAAAATATTAACCCAATCGATGTTTTTAATAGCAATTGATTTAATAGCATTTTAAGAAAATTTGGGAAGAAAAGTGCAACTCCAATTATCTTCATGATTTTCACAAGCTCCCCCTCAAATTAATGAGGGTGTACTTGAAACGTAAATTAAATACCTTTTAAACACAAGTGTAAGGTATATCACGTGCAAAGATCATATATGATAATGTATTCACAAGATTAGCGATTTACGAGGTTGGACCTGAATGATGGAGAACATCATATGAGAGAATCACATGGTTCTTGTTCACGAATGTTGGTCGCCTCGTCACGTCTGAAGTTATCTCTTGACTCCATGTGTACGATTGATATCGTTGTCTTGACACCAATATGTGAACTTGACACTTTCAGCGTCAAAGATTCTGAATGCTGGACAATTGCTCCCCTCAATTGTTGACCCGTGTTCTATTGAAAGAGTTGTAGTCGCCATTTGAGTAGTCGCATCGTCGAGTATGTAGATATCAATTGTAAATTGCAACGGTTGGTGGAGATGATAACTTCATAAAAACAAGATTTCTCTTGTTTTAACAAATAAATGCACTGACACGTACATTTATTCGTGTTAGATTGTGTTATTATGTAAACACAATCCCTTACATGGTAATAAAGTAAACCATGCCCGAGAAAATTAATTCCCGTTGTTGAGTCAAAGCTTTCCGGTGAAATGCTTGACTTGAGTATGAAAAGCGGGTTACTATCAGAAATAATAGCAATCCATTTTGAGCATGTTTTAAAACATTTGAACTTCTGCTCGAACTTAATTTACAACCCTGTGTCATTATTGAATGACATTTCTAGTATCGTAAATATTATCGATTCCAGAAGACATGCTCTTTTGATCAAAACATTTTTGAACACACAATTTTGAAAGATTTAGAAAAACCTTTTGAGAAATTCTCGAAAATTTATGTTCAATATTTTGAAAACCAATTACTTGAGCTTAAGAATTTAAATATCTTACTAAACGAGCTCAAGTCCGAGAAGTTGTAAGCTTCCCGTTGTTAAGGATAAGTTACCATCAGCGATAAACTTTCCTTTTAACTGAAGATCGAGTTCCAAGCTGACATTTACTTAGAAGTCGTTTTCATGACCTTGAAAAACTTTTGAATGTTTTAACATAAAGCTCATGACCGAGAAAGATGAATTTCTCATTATGAGGAAAATTTCTCTTATTTAAAAGATACACTTTCCTTTCTGAGCTTAAAACTTGGATTGTCTTAATACAAGCTCATGTCCGAGAAAAATGAATTTCTCGTTAAGAGGATAAGTTATCCTTAAAGATAAGCTTTCCTAAAATTCAAGTCCGAGTTACAGTCTGATATTTAACTGTAAGTCATTGTGCATGAGCTTAAAAAACTTCAAATGTTTTTAATATTAGCTCATGCCCGAGAAAAGTTAATTTCTCGTTGTAAGGATAAGTTTATCATTGGCGATAAACTTTCCTTTATTTGAAGAATGGGTCATCGTCTGTCACAATGGACCATATACACGAGCTTAAAACTTTTGAATAGTTTTAATAATAGCTCGTGTCCGAGAAAACTTAATTTCTCGTTAATGAGGATAAGTTTATCATCGGCGATAAACTTTCCTTTATGTGAAGATCGGGTCATCGTCTGACATTTAAAGATGAGCCTTATACACGAGCTTAAAACCTTTGAATGGTTTTAGGATAAGCTCGTGTCCGAGAAAACTTAATTTCTCGTTTGGAGGGTAAGTTATCGTTGCGTTAAACTTCCATTTCTCTGAAGTTCGGGTCACAGACTGTTATTTGACTATGAGCCATTGTGCATGAGCTTAAAAACTTGAAATGTTTTTTATATAAGCTCATGCCCGAGAAAAAATAATTTCTCGTTTGTGAGGATAATTTTATCATCGGCGATAAACTTTCCTTTCTTTGATGAATGGATCACAGACTGTGATTTGTCTATAAGCCTTGTATAATTTAACTGCGAGTCCCCTGAGACACTTGTTTCTTAGATATCAGCTTCTTCAGCAACCAAACTCTGAGAGTGTCCTTAATTGAATGGTATACAATGATTATACCACTTCGTTCTTTTGGAACATCCTCTTTGGTACCTGCATTCTCATTAGGAATTTGCATGCTTTGATATGGGTTAGCGATATCTATCTTAGAAGCAAGTGGGGGTTCATAGTTTTCTTTTCTTGTGCTAGAGGTGACCTGAGGAGATGATTCACTTGTCTTAGCTGGCAAACGTTTCCTTTTATAGAAAACCTTAAGTTCAGGCTTAAGTGATGTATCATCCTTTTCAATTTCCTCCATAAGTAGACTTAGTAGAATCAGAGACTATCCTAGTTAAAGGGCACTCGTTTCCTACAAGAGTGAAAGTTCTACCAGTGGGGCGCCACATTTTACCATTGGGTTTGATTTTAGCAACCCACTGGGATTTAAGTATAGCACGGGAGTTCACCTCATTAAGTAATTTCTTGACACAAGAATCATGATTGGCTTTCAAGACACATTTCCTACATGTTTTACAAGTAGCATATTTAATGTCCGAGTAAGATCTAGAATTCCTAGATGATTGATTGATGCTCCTAGGATATGACATGCTACGGTTAGCAGTGTTGGATAAACTAGAAGACATCTGACTAGGTTTTAAATTCCTATCTCTTACTTGTGTCTTTTGAATAGTTTCCCTTAGACCAAACTTGTGGTGAACGTCATTTGAACTAGTTCGAGACGTGTTCTTTGGACTATGTCTAGGGAGACTAGAGGCAATCATGTGATTAGGTCTTGCAAAAGTTGATTTAGTCACATTAGGCCTAGTTGGTGGAGTGACTGTTCTAGAAATATGAACCATATCAACTTGGGAGGCAAACCGCGGTCTCGAGGATTGTGGTCGCTCGGATCTAAATGCAGTCGGTTTTCTAACAGACTGAATTTGAGGCGGTTTCCCCAAGATTTATGGTTTTTCAAGCTTAGTGTCCACACTAGTTCCTTTAGTTTTCCTCAACTCGTTTTTCAGAGCCGCTATTGCAAAAACCTTTTCTTGAACTTGAGCCTTTAAAGTCTCATTCTCTTTGAGCAATTCATCTTGGGATGCCAACTTAGATTCAAGCAACTTAATTTGTTTCGAAAGATTATCCTTTTCAGATTTAGAATCCAGAACTGTTTGATCCAATTTTCGTTCAAGAAAAACGTTTGACTTTTCAAGTTTTTCAAAATATGTTTCAAATTTGTTCGTTTTCTTGGAAAATTCAAGTTTGGCATCCTCAAGATCTTTAGATTGCTAAGCTATGATCGTTTCGAGCTCTTTAATCCTAGAAGCAGAATTGGTTAAAGAAGCAGTCGTAAAAGGATTAGCAGGATTGTTAATTTGCGCATTCATTTTAGAAAAAAGATGAAGAATATAATTTGTACCTGACATGCTACTTGGTACCTGTTTTCCTCCTGATTCTATTCCCTTGTGACCTCTTCTTGTATCGTGTTGCAATTCTCCCGCTTGATATGTCGAATCCAATGACTCCATTGAATGTCGATGAAAATTTCTCGGATCCTTGTCTGGTATTCTCTTTTTTCTTGGCTCAATAAATACTTGATCGGCTCAAACGTTGATAAGACAAACCGAAGTCAAATTCAAACTCGGCTCACGCCAAAAAGAAAGCCCGTAAACTAATGAATCCAACCTTCGGTTAATATAGTGAGCGGCCCGACGATTTATATCTAAAACATACCGAAAAACTCGACCCCTTAAAATTTATTCCATCCGAGCCCAATGAATTGCCAAAAAAACACGTGAATAACTTTAAAACTTGGCCAAAAACGTTGTTTATATCCAATATATAACGTCTCACTTTTTATATATCCAAAACGTGGCCCAATACTCTAAAACGTGGTGAAGATAAAAATGACGTGGCCTAAAAAAACTCTCAAAATTGCCAAAATGTGGCAGTCATAATAGAAGGAGAAAAAAACGTGTATCTCACTTGGGATATATATAAACTAATATTACCCTAATCTCACTCTTGTAACCTCCGCCCCTCACTACTTCTTAACCTCACCCTCTCAAACACTCCGCCTCCAAATCTGTTCACACATACATCCTCAACAGTCAACAGAAAAAAATAAACTGCTCTTGTTTACTCCGCCTTCTATCTAAATTTCAACCACCAAACTCTGATAGATGATTCCTTCGTCTCTTTCTAACCACATCCAAATCGAAGCTTAATCAAAACCAAACAGAAATCATCATCTCATCATCTCCACCGAATCTTCGAAAACCGAGGAGGTCTCGAGTAGGTTTGTTATGAATGATTTGTTATTTGATTTGTTTAATTAACGAAAGAAACAATTAGATTATAACAATAATTGTTATAAATCTTGTTTTTGTGTGGTCATCGAATCAGGGAAACGAATATAACAAACATTGTTATGATTCGTAATACAAAGATTTTCACTAAGTATCAAAGTTCGTTGTTCCAAGTCTTTTCGAATTGATTACCGATTCAGAGTGCGACTCAATTGTCTTTTGGTGAACAAGAGGATGGTTTGGTTTGATTATCTAATTCTAAACTTAAAAGCAAATGATTGTCGTTGAGTAAAGTAGAAGTTTTAAGGAAAATTAAACTAAAAGTTATTTAGAAAAAGACTTAACATATAAAACTTGTAAAACTTTAAAACTTAACAATCTTAATCAATCGGAATATAACAAGTCCTTTCTATCGGAATGCACCAAAATTAGAACCATCGGAATAATTAAATGCAAATCTATCGGAATAATAAAGGTTAAAGTCCATCGGAATGTTTCAGATCAGAATAATCTAAACACCTCTGTCGCAATGTTGTCTGTCGGAAAGTCTAAATCGGAATACAAGGATCGGAATGTAGTAAACTAAAATTGGGCAGAGTTTCGATTCAAGTTAACCTTAAGTCCCGTCGGAATATGCGATCGCAATGAGCGATCGCAATCCCAGATCGGAATAAGGGGTTAAAAACCAAACTATCGTAAAGTAGAACCACAATGGGTTATTGCGATAGACAAAAGCAGCCGTCGGAATGTCTGAATCTCCAATATTGCGATGGAATGCAATAGTAATCCAAAATTGGTGGCAAGATGAAAACTCAATAAGCACGTATTATAAGCTTCCTTACCCAAATCTTAAACAGCTCAATAAGCTTAATTTGACAACTTTCGAAACATAAAATCATAGACTTTATAAAAGAAACTTTTGAAAAGATTAAACCTTTTGAGAATCCGAAAAGCAATAAGCTAAAACATGAAATAAGACAATAATCATAAAGAGCTTATAGCCTAAACCGTATGAAGCTTGGGAGCAC
Organism: Glebionis coronaria; assembly: GCA_025667525.1. Classification (NCBI taxonomy): domain Eukaryota; kingdom Viridiplantae; phylum Streptophyta; class Magnoliopsida; order Asterales; family Asteraceae; genus Glebionis; species Glebionis coronaria. The sequence goes on along the minus strand of CM046881.1, from coordinate 328,053,933 downwards.
AAAAAGATGAACCTTTTTTAAACACTAGAACATCAAACTCAAAAACGAATAAAGAACTATTCGGATCAAATTTGAAGTTTCGGATCAATGAATAAGCAAAATCAAGAAAGGTAGGTAAAAAGAGATTAAAGAACTAATACTTAAACTTGAACTAGATTAATGAAATCAAAGTACAAAAGCTTAAACTCGAAATATTAAAAGAAAGAAAAGATGAAAAACTTAGTGAGAGAAAGTTTGGAACTTTCTCTCTCTAAAAACAAGAAAGAAAAGATGAAAAACTAAAAACTAGCTAACCACCCTCCTAATGTGATTAGGAGGGTCTTTATAGGCTAAGTGGGAAGTGTGGTGTGCTTTCTTCTTTCTTTTCTTCTCGACTCGATTTAATTCTTTGTCTTTTCTCGACGTCGTCTCGGGATTTGAACTTGTCTTAATAATTTTCTTCTATAATTTAGACTTAAGTTCTTCGACTTCATTAAACTTCCATCTTTAGACTTTTTCTTCGATAAATCTTCAGAATAGGTCTTGGACATCCGTTCTTTAAGCACTCTTGATCTCTTGACTTCGTCTTTTCTTGTTTTCTTCGATAAAAGCCCGTGAAAGCCCGTGTTTTCTTCCTTTTTCATCTTTTGGTCCTAAATCACAATAAAAACACAAACCACGCATAATTCCGACTTTTACGACATAAAATACACGTTCTGGTCTTGTTATTATTGGGAATAAGTGGTAAAAGGATAAGTGTTTTCACACTTATTAAATCCCCTACACTTGACCATTGCAATGCCCTCATGCAATGCATTAATTTTAAAGCACGGTTTATATTTTCCATCATAAATAACCCATCTTGGCCTTTATTAAATACTAAACATTAAGAAAAATAAAAAGATAGAAATATATACAAAAGTAAGGAAATCAAAAACTTACACTAGGTTTTGGCTGCCATGAACGTTTATCATCCTCAAGTTTCACGTTCCCCATACCAAGCTTAAAAACGAGATCATTGTTATTATAAGTTAGCAAACTAACACGAACTCATGTGGGCCAATTATTTACCTAGACTCCCTTATTCCTAGGTGTATCTCTTATATTTTATTTTTGTCTTGAATGATCACGAGGATGCATTGTTAACTTATTTCGATAGTTATTTGGGCTGAAAATAAAGTGGGACGATTTAATCAATAGTTAGCTAAAGGACAAAATCTTTTAAAACTGCTTCTCGGGATCTCGTAAAGTTCATATCTTGGCATAACTCGCTTCACGATTTGAGACCTTTCTCGGACCGATATTTGGCAGCGAATTCATACTTCAAATCTTGAGAGACGTTCTTGAAATTATGGTCTTCTCTTCATAATAGGAATTTTTTCACTTGAAGTTTTTGAGAGATTCTTCATATTTGGACCACGAATTCTTCATTTTTCTCCAATCTTTATTTTGGACTTTGATATACAACGATCCGACTCCTTTTAGAACTTGGATCTATTTATCCTCATACCTTGTTAGGGCCTTTTTGGATAGACTTCTCCATGATCTTTTGGGGAGTAATTGCTTTTCGTCATGTGTCTCGATCCTTCATATTGATTTTCGATAAATGATTCTTCACATCACTTTTGGATCTTTAGCAACAAAATGTAGCCCGCATGCCTTGTTAGGGCCTTTTCGGTCTCGCCAATCTTCGCATCCCGCTTCAATAAGTTATACCTTGGCTATGAACTCTAATTAATACCGAGCAACTTTTAAACGATCTTGTGCTAGAAGCTAAGTAACTTTTCAAATCGTACAACCTTATTTATTGCAGATAAATTTATTAACAAGCGATGAGAGAATAGGCTCATAATTAACTCACATAAATTCACGAAAGAATACCAAACTTATAATTGACTCTATCATCTCTCGTCCTCCACAATTTAAAATCTCAAGGAATGAGACTCGTGGATGCTTAGCCAATTAAATCAAAGTTTTGGGTTTTCGAGTCATCTATAGGATCTTGCAAACTCTTAGACTTTTTCAAGTTTAGAATTCGCATTTTAAAGTTCCCTTGATAAACGACTCTCTAGGATCAATTATAGGAACTTGCGAAAAGTTCTTTCTTAACCCGTGAGAGATAAGACTTTCGCATTTTAAAGTCCCCTATATAAAAGTGATAGGTGTGTAAACACCCATCCTTTTACCACTTAATTCGGGCTCAAACGAGACCAAAACACGTATTTAATATCATTTGTTTGGAATTATGCGTGGTTTTTGTGTTTATTGTGTTTTCAGAGACAACCGGATGAATATCGAAGAAAACATGGGATTGCACGGGTTTTACTGAAGAAAAAAGACTCAAGATAAAGTCTATTGTCCAAGAGATGCAAAAGATTTGAAGTCACTGGGCCTATTCGAAGATTTATCGAAGAAAAGGACCAAAGATGGAAGATTTATATAAGTCGAAGAAACTCAAGTCTATTAAACGAAGAAATTAAAGGACGAGTTGAATTTAATCGACGACAAACCCCGAATCAGAATCGAAAACGGAAACTTTTCTGAAAAGACGAAAATGCAAGAAGAACGGGAGAAAGCCCACTCACCAACTAAAGGACAAGCCTATATAAAGAGTTCCCTCACACACATTTTAGAGTTAGCTTTCATTTTTCTTTTCCCCACTTTTCTCTCCCTGTTTCGTTTCATCACCATCACCACTAGGGTGATTGGTGATTTTTAATCTTTAATTTTCTCATCTTGTAATTTTAATCTTTGGTTTATCTTGTCAAAACATTAATCATTCAATACAAAGCTTTTGTTTAATCTTTCCATTTAATCTTGTTCATCTTCATCTTTATCTTCAAGTTCTTAAGTTTTTATTTTTCTTGATTTGATCTTCAAAAGTTGATGGGATTTGTGTTTTTATTGGTGGGATTCGTTGCTTATGGTGTCTAAATGATTTGTGTTTAATTTGGTAAAACCTTTTTAAGTATTTGGTTTGATTTTGGATTAAACATTGCCTCCGTGTTCTTCGTTGTCTGCTAATGTTCTGAGTTTCCAGAACTTCCGAATCAAATAAAAAGTTCCGAATGAAGCCTTCATTCGGAGACTTCCGAAACAAGCATTAAGTTCCGAATCAGTGACTTCCGAACCAGTAAGTTCCGAATCAAGCAAAATCTTCCGAATCAGACTGAAAGTTCCGAACCAAAGACCTTCATTCGGAAGTCTCAAACTTCCGAACCATTGACTTCCGAACCAGCAAGTTCCGAATCAAGGGGTTTCATTCGGAAGTCCAAAACTTCCGAATGAATGAACAGTGACTTCCGAACCAGTAACTTCCGAATGAGTAAACAGTAACTTCCGAATGAGCTAACTTCCGAATCAAGGGTAAAAGTTCCGAATCAATTTTCTTTTAATGTTACTGTTTGTCTGTTTTACTGTTTCTTTATGTTTATTACACAATTAATATTTTAACTGTAATTTGAACTTTAATTTCAATTTTAATTTTAATCTTTATTCTAATCTTAAGTTTAATACAAGTCTTTGTTAGTTATAATTAAAGTAATTGTCTTTGATTTAAATTTTCATTTCCACTTTTTATTAGATTAGAAAACCAAAACCCTTTTATTTAGTAACCAAAAACAATTCATTCCACTTAAGGCCGAGATCAATTCGAGAGGATATCGAGAGAGTAAAATTGAACCCTAGCAAAATCAGTGTATCAAATGGCGCCGCTGCCGGCTCTTCTCGTTAAGATCAAAAGTTTTTTGTGAGAACTTGGATTTTGGGATCCGTTCCCCGTGAACGTTACTTTTTCAAAAAATTTTCAAAAACAACTAAAAAAATATAAAATTTTCAAAAATCCTAAAAATTAAAAAACAATAAAAACCAAAAATATTTTTGCTTTGTTTTTCTTTGTTCGTTCTTTTGCAGGTGTATGCGCACTCGATCCACGTCTTATCAAGAGCCCGAGCCTCTCGATAACTTAGACATGGCTGGTGTACAAAACAACAATAACATACCACCTCCGAACAACAATAATAACAACAACCCACCTTTCAACAACATGAACAATAACAACAACAATGAGCACCTTCCGGATAATCGCCCGATGATTGAATTGCTGCAAGCTCATGTCGATGGCAATACGGATCCAATTGTTATACCACCAATTGCCGCCAACAATTTCGAGCTAAAGTCAGGCTTTATCCAGATGGTCTCAGCTCAACCATTCTTGGGACGAACCATTGATGATCCACACGACCACATCAAGAGATTTCTACAACTCACCAACACGGTCAAGTTCAATGGAGTTCCACAAGAAGTGATAAGGTTACAACTTTTTCCCTTTTCTTTAGAGGGACAAGCCCGGCATTGGCTTGCTAAGGAACCGCCACAGAGTATTCTCTCGTGGACGGATTTGGAAACAAAGTTTATCAACTACTTTTTTCCACCCTCTCGTACTACCGCTTTGCGGAATGAAATCATAAATTTCGAACAAAAGTACGATGAGTCATTCAGTGAATCTTGGGATCGTTTCAAAGATCTTTTAAGAAAATGCCCACAACATGGTTTTACCAAAGTACATCAAATCAATACTTTTTACAATGGTTTAAGCATGAGTGACCAAGATTCACTGAATAGTGCCTCAGGGGGTAATTTATTGGCTAAAACTTCCAATGCTGCTTGGGATATCATTGAGAACAAATCTCGTGTGCAAACCAAGAGTGTTAGGACCAATGTTGCTAGTGCTAGCACTAATGACAGCGACAAGCGACTTGACAAAATCACCACGCTTCTTGAATCGCTTGTCACTCACACCGTCAGCAACAACAACAACAACAACGCCAAAAACGCACAAGTGAACGCTGTCAGCCAACCTTGTGAGATATGCGGTGGTCCCCACTCTTACACAACTTGTACCGCCACCCAAGATTACCCTGCTGAGAATGTGAATGCGGCATATGGCACCTACCAACAACCTGCTTATCAAGCTAGACCTCAAGGTGACTGTAACTTGCTTAGCTATCGATCCAACAATTACCTTTCACCACCTGGTTTCCCTCCTGCCAACCCAAACCAACAACAAAACCTTAATCGCCCAAATCAACAACAACAACAACCTCGACAACCATACATCCCACCTCACAAGCAGCAACAACCACCTCAACGAAACAACCAAGTTTACCAACAACCTGCTTACCAACCACCTGCATACAATGCTCCTCCCAACCAACCCACCGCTCTTCACCAAGAAGTGGAAACTTATATGAGGACTAACGATGCGATAGTGGGAAATCTTCAGAGAGAGGTGCTCAACCTGAAAGCAGACTTGGTCAAGCAAGGAAATGATTTGAGAGCTGATATGAGAAATACGTTGGATACCCAAACAAATGACCTGAGGAATATGATAGCTAGTTTCTTCCAAGGTAATCAACCCTCTTCTTCGGGTACTCTTCCGAGTAACACCGTTGCGAACCCAAGAGGGGAGATGAAAGCAATCACTACTCGAAGTGGTAAAGGTACCAAGGAACCCGAGCTTCCTATACCTCCACCGGTGGTTGTGACTAAGGAGAACGAGTCGCCTGCTCCTATTCCTCCTTCCTCAATTTCTCCACCTCTTCTTTCTACCCCTCCTCCACCCGTGGTTGTGAGTGATCCTATTCCTCTAAAGCCTTCCTCTTCTTCCAATATACCTTATCCTTCAAGGTTGAGGAAAGAGAAGCAAAAGAGCAAGGATGATATTCAAGTTTCGAACTTCCTAAAAATGTTCAAAAAACTGAATTTCAACATCTCCTTCGCTGAGGCTCTCGCTCACATGCCCAAGTATGCCAAAATGTTTAAAGATCTTCTGAGCGACAAGGAAAAGCTCCTCGATCTCGCCAACACCGAACTTAATGAGAACTTCTCGGCAGTGCTCTTAAGGAAATTGCCAATCAAGCTTGGTGATCCGGGTCGTTTTCTTATCCCTTGCAATTTCCCGGGAGTAGAGAATTGCATGGCCCTAGCCGATCTAGGTGCCAGTATTAATCTCATGCCTCTAAGTGTTTGGAAGCAATTATCTCTCCCAGAGCTAGTCCCCACCAAAATGACTTTGGAATTGGCTAACCGTACGGTTGCTTATCCAGTGGGGATAGCCGAAGACGTCATTGTAGGAGTCGACAAATTCACCTTCCCTGCCGATTTTTTTGTCGTCGACTACGAGATGGACCCCCGTGTGCCACTCATTGTTGGTCGTCCATTCTTGAGGACCGGTCGCACTCTCATTGATGTTGAAGCCGGTGAGCTTATCATGAGAGTGGGTGACGATAAAGTAGTCTTCAACATGGGAAAGTTGTCTAAACAGCCTTATTCTTACGAGAATGTTAATTGTATTGACGTTCTTGATGAGGCTTGTGAAGAACACTTCAAGGATGCTTGTAAAAACATTCCTACCTCTCTTCCGAATGTTGAGACCGTTTCCTCTATCGACTCATCACTATCTCTATTTGGAGAAAGTGATTTCCTTTGGAAAGATTTGGAAGCCACCTTGGAAGATGTGAAGCAAGACAATGACGATTCTACTGCCACTTGGGATGACGATCTCAGTTTCATTGCAAACCTCCTCAGAGAAGACAATCCTTCCCCTCCATCTCCCACTGTTATTGCTATCGAGACTCCGACTTCGAATACGCCTCCCGTCGACAATCCTCCGGATTTGGAACTTAAGGAGTTGCCACCCCATCTTGAGTATGTATTCCTCGAAGAAGAGAAGAAGTCGCCAGTCATCATTGCTAAGGATTTGAAGGATGAAGAGAAAGCCCGACTTGTCGCCGTGTTGAAAGATCATAAAAAGGCTATCGCTTGGAAGATTTCCGATATTCGTGGAATTGATCCTCACTTCTGCACACACAAAATTCTCATGGAAGACGACTTCAAGCCCACTATTCAAAGCCAACGAAGGGTGAATCCAAAAATACATGACGTCATCAAAACTGAGGTTATCAAACTTCTTGATGCGGGTATGATTTACCCTATTTCGGATTCCCCGTAGGTTAGTCCAATCCATTGTGTGCCCAAGAAGGGCGGAATAACCGTTGTTCCCAATGAACACAACGAGTTGATTCCCACTCGTCTCGTTACTGGGTGGAGAGTTTGTATAGACTACCGCAAACTTAATGATGCCACGAGAAAGGATCATTTCCCTCTACCTTTTATGGACCAAATGCTTGAACGTTTAGCCGGTAATGAATATTACTGCTTTCTCGATGGTTTCTCGGGTTATTTTCAAATACCCATCGATCCCCAAGATCAAGAGAAGACTACATTCACTTGTCCCTATGGCACTTTCACTTACAAAAGAATGCCTTTTGGCTTATGTAATGCGCCCGGGACTTTCCAAAGGTGCATGTTAGCTATCTTCCATGACATGGTTGAACAAACCATGGAAGTCTTCATGGATGATTTCTCGGTCTTCGGGGATTCGTTCTCTTCTTGCCTTGCCAATTTAGAACGTATGCTAAAGCGGTGCGAAGACACTCGCCTTGTTCTAAATTGGGAAAAATGCCATTTTATGGTAAAAGAAGGCGTCGTGCTTGGACATAAGATCTCGAAAGCCGGTCTTGAAGTTGACCGTGCTAAAGTCGATGTTATCGCAAAGTTGCCTCCACCTTCAACTGTGAAGGGTGTGAGAAGTTTCTTGGGTCATGCGGGCTTCTACCGTCGATTTATCAAAGATTTTTCTCAAATCGCTCGCCCGATGACCCACCTCTTGGAAAAAGATACTCCTTTTATCTTCTCCAAAGAGTGCCTTGAAGCCTTCAACTCGCTTAAGGATAAGCTAACTAAGGCACCCGTCTTGGTTACCCCTAATTGGGAGCTTCCCTTTGAGTTGATGTGCGATGCTAGCGATTTTGCTATTGGAGCGGTTCTTGGACAAAGAGTGAACAAACACTTCCAACCGATCCATTACGCTAGCAAGACAATGACGGGGGCACAATTGCATTATACGACAACCGAAAAAGAGCTTTTAGCTGTTGTCTATGCTTTTGAGAAATTCCGCCCCTATCTTGTCCTTTCTACCACCATTGTGTACACCGATCATTCCGCGCTGAAGTACTTGTTGACAAAGCAAGATTCCAAACCAAGACTTCTTCGCTGGGTTTTGCTGCTCCAGGAATTTAAAATCGAAATCCGCGATAAAAAAGGAGCAGAAAACCTAGCCGCGGATCATCTTAGCAGACTTGAGGATCCTTACCAAGGGGATCATCCGACCAAAGAAATCAATGATTCTTTTCCCTTGGAGACCTTAATGTCTATAAACTCGAAGCCGAATGAAACCCCATGGTTTGCGGACTTTGCAAACTACTTGGCGGGTGGAATTCTCAAGGAAGGGTTGACGTCCCAACAAAAGAAGAAGTTCTTCACCGACATCAAGACTTACTTTTGGGACGACCCTTACCTATTCAAACAATGTGCCGACCTGATTATTCGCCGATGTGTTGATGGACCGGCAGCGTCTGAAATCCTTGATGCTTGCCACAAAGGACCCACCGGTGGTCACTTTGGTCCCAACTACACCGCTAAAAAGGTGTTTGATTCCGGATTTTATTGGCCCTCCATATACCGTGACGCTCACGATATGGTCAAACGATGTGATGTTTGCCAAAAGCAAGGCAAAATCAAACATAAAGACGAGATGCCTCAGAATTTCATTCAAGAGTGTGAAATTTTTGATGTTTGGGGTATCGACTTTATGGGGCCATTCCCTTCGTCTAAAGGAAACAAATACATCCTTGTAGCCGTTGACTACGTTTCAAAGTGGGTTGAAGCCAAAGCTTTGCCTACTAATGACGCAAGGGTGGTTTGTAACTTTTTGAAAGCTCTTTTCGCTAGATTCGGTGTGCCTCGCGCCATTATTAGTGATCGTGGGACTCATTTCTGCAATGACCAATTTGCTCGAGTCATGGCTAAGTACGGTGTAAATCATCGTCTTTCCACAGCCTACCACCCACAAACTAATGGCCAGGCTGAAATATCCAACCGAGGGCTGAAGCGAATTCTTGAAAGGACTGTGGGAGAGCATCGTGCCTCATGGGCTGATAAACTTGATGATGCTTTGTGGGCTTTTCGTACTGCTTACAAGACCCCGATCGGCTGTACGCCTTATCGTCTTGTGTACGGGAAAGCGTGCCACCTCCCCATTGAGTTGGAGCACAAGGCTTATTGGGCCTTGAAGTGGGCTAATTTTGATATAAACAAAGTCGGTGACCTACGCAAGATCCAACTCAATGAGCTGAATGAACTCCGTAATGAGGCTTATGAAAATTCTTTGATCTATAAGGAAAGAACTAAGCTCATTCACGATTCTAAGATTAAAAACAGAGAGTTCCATGTTGGAGACAAAGTCTTACTTTTTAACTCTCGGTTGAAAATCTTCTCGGGAAAGCTCAAATCTCGTTGGTCCGGCCCATTCACCATTGCCCAAATTTTTCCATATGGTACTCTCGAGCTCGCTCAACCTAATGGACCAAATTTTAAGGTGAATGGCCAACGAGTGAAGTTGTACTTTGGTGAGGACACCTCTAAGAGAGGTGATTCCATCCCTCACCACGTTCCCCATGAACTAATTTTGGGTCGAGTCAGGCTCATGACTCGGTTATCAAAAACAAGCGCTCCTCGGGAGGCAGCCCGAGTATCTATCCTTTTATATTTTAATCCCCTAAGTGTAGGGGGGACTTCTATATGTGTTTGTCTTTGTATGGTGTGATTACAGGGATAAGTGCACTCTTGGAAACTTTGAAGAACCGTGCTCCCGTGTTTATCCGAAATCCGGTTCTATCTCTCAACTATCGTGATTCAATTTTCTTCATACTCACATGTGAAATTGATCACTTTAGTCGTCTCTTCCTTAACTTGAGTTAACCAACGTGCACAATGTCATAAGTGTAGGGGAACCTTTCCCACATGCTTAAACATTGAGGACAATGTTTATCTTAAGTGTAGGGGGGACTTCTATCGAAGTTTTAAGTGGACTTTTCCATGAAAATGCCTTCAAATTAACCAGAAAATCATATTTTTCAACATTTTTCAAATTTTTTATTAACTTTGGCCAATTAGTTGTAATTTTTAAATTTTTATCGTTGCTTTCATATGTATATATTCCACAATAAAGTCAAAAATATTAATAAAGTGGTGTAGCTAGTTTAGAAGTCTTTGACATATTAGGCCCGTTGCGTTTATTTTGACTCAACCCGAATAGACTTATCCAAGTTTATTCTAGCTAGTATCCTTAACCATGTAGACCTTAATTGGTTTATTAGGCTAAGTGTCCACGAGTCTCATTACTTGAGATTTTAAATTGTGGAGGACGAGAAATGATAGAGTCAATTATAAGTCGGTATTCTTGCGCAAGCTCACTTGGTGTAATTATTTGCCTATTCTCCCATCACTTGCTAATAATTTATCTGCAATAAGTAAGGTCTTACGATTTGAAAAGTTACTTAGCTTCTAGCCCAAGATCGTTTAAAAGTTGCTCGGTAATGATAAGAGTTCATAGCCAAGGCATAACTTATGAAGCGGGGCGCGAAGATTGGCGAGTCCGAAAAGGCCCTAACAAGGCATGAGGATTCAATTTTATTGCTGAAGATCCAAAGTGATGTGAAAAGCATTATTCCTAAAATCAATATGAAGGATCAAGACTCACGACGAAAAGCAATCAACTCCCATAAAGATCATGGAGAAGTCTATCCGAAAAGACCCTAACAAGGTATGAGGATAAATAGATCCAAGTCCGAAAAGGAGGCGGATCGTTGTATCTCAAAATCCCAATTAGAGATTGAAGAAATAATCATGAAGTCGTGGTCAACAAAGTTGGAGTACCCCTCAAAAGTCTCCAAGTGAAGAAACTCTATTATGATGAGAAGACCATTATCTCAAGAGCGTCTCTCGAAGATATGAAGTATGAAGTACATGCCAAATATCGGCCCGAGAAAGGTCTCAAATCGTGAACCAAGTTATGCCAAGATATGAACTTTTTGATATCCCGAGAAGCAGTTTTAAGAGATTTTGTCCTTTAGCTAACTATTGATCAGATCGTCCTACTTTGCTTTCAGCCCTAATAAACTATCGAAATAAGTCCAAAAATGCATCTTCATGATCATTCTAAGACAAAAATAAAATATAAGAGATACACCTAGGAATAAGGGAGTTTAAGCATTTAATTAAGCCATGTGTGTAAGTGTTTGAATTGCTAACTTATAATAACAAAGATCTCGTTTTTAAGCTTAGTTTGGGGAACGTGAAACTTGAGGGTGATAAATCTTCGCAGCACCAAAGCCCTAATGTAAGTCATCGATTTCTTTGCAAGTTATTTCCATGTAGCTATTTTCAAGAGAAAAATGGTTTTCTATCCCTTTGTTATCTTTGAAGTTTCATTTCTTTAATTTTTAGTAGAATTTAAATAAGGCCAAGGTTGATTAATTATGAGAAAAGTGTAAACTTGCTTTATCACTAAGCATTGCATGAGGGCATGGCAATGGTTAAGTGTAGGGGATTTGATAGGTGTGTAAACACCCATCCTTTTACCACTTAATTCGGGCTAAAACGAGACCAAAACACGTATTTAATATCATTTGTTTGGAATTATGCGTGGTTTTTGTGTTTATTGTGTTTTCAGAGACAACCGGATGAATATCGAAGAAAACATGGGATTGCACGGGTTTTACTGAAGAAAAAAGACTCAAGATAAAGTCTATTGTCCAAGAGATGCAAAAGATTTGAAGTCACTGGGCCTATTCGAAGATTTATCGAAGAAAAGGACCAAAGATGGAAGATTTATATAAGTCGAAGAAACTCAAGTCTATTAAACGAAGAAATTAAAGGACGAGTTGAATTTAATCGACGACAAACCCCGAATCAGAATCGAAAACGGAAACTTTTCTGAAAAGACGAAAATGCAAGAAGAACGGGAGAAAGCCCACTCACCAACTAAAGGACAAGCCTATATAAAGAGTTCCCTCACACACATTTTAGAGTTAGCTTTCATTTTTCTTTTCCCCACTTTTCTCTCCCTGTTTCGTTTCATCACCATCACCACTAGGGTGATTGGTGATTTTTAATCTTTAATTTTCTCATCTTGTAATTTTAATCTTTGGTTTATCTTGTCAAAACATTAATCATTCAATACAAAGCTTTTGTTTAATCTTTCCATTTAATCTTGTTCATCTTCATCTTTATCTTCAAGTTCTTAAGTTTTTATTTTTCTTGATTTGATCTTCAAAAGTTGATGGGATTTGTGTTTTTATTGGTGGGATTCGTTGCTTATGGTGTCTAAATGATTTGTGTTTAATTTGGTAAAACCTTTTTAAGTATTTGGTTTGATTTTGGATTAAACATTGCCTCCGTGTTCTTCGTTGTCTGCTACTGTTCTGAGTTTCCAGAACTTCCGAATCAAATAAAAAGTTCCGAATGAAGCCTTCATTCGGAGAATTCCGAACCAAGCATTAAGTTCCGAATCAGTGACTTCCGAACCAGTAAGTTCCGAATCAAGCAAAATCTTCCGAATCAGACTGAAAGTTCCGAACCAAACACCTTCATTCGGAAGTCTCAAACTTCCGAACCAGTGACTTCCGAACCAGCAAGTTCCGAATCAAGGGGTTTCATTCGGAAGTCCAAAACTTCCGAATTAATGAACAGTGACTTCCGAACCAGTAACTTCCGAATGAGTAAACAGTAACTTCCGAATGAGCTAACTTCCGAATCAAGGGTAAAAGTTCCGAATCAATTTTCTTTTAATGTTACTGTTTGTCTGTTTTACTGTTTCTTTATGTTTATTACACAATTAATATTTTAACTGTAATTTGAACTTTAATTTCAATTTTAATTTTAATCTTTATTCTAATCTTAAGTTTAATACAAGTCTTTGTTAGTTATAATTAAAGTAATTGTCTTTGATTTAAATTTTCATTTCCACTTTTTATTAGATTAGAAAACCAAAACCCTTTTATTTAGTAACCAAAAACAATTCATTCCACTTAAGGCCGAGATCAATTCGAGAGGATATCGAGAGAGTAAAAATGAACCCTAGCAAAATCAGTGTATCAAAAAGCCTAGCAAAACTTGACTTAAACACGTTAAGGATACTAGCTAGAGTAAACTTGGATAAGTAAACTCGGGTTGAGTCAAAAGATTCACAATGTTTCAAAAATTAAAACCACTTTATAAAAATTTTATTCTAGCAAAGAAAGTAAATAACGATAACAAAGGAAAATACTACTAAACTACTAGGCCAAAACAGATTAAAAATTTTGAAAAATGTCGAAAAATCAGATTTTCCGGTTAAAATGAGGGCAAATTCATGGAAAAGACCACTTACTTTGTTAGAAGTCCCCCTACACTTGATATAAACATTGTCCTTAATGTTTAAGCATGTGGGAGTAAACTCCCCTACACTTAGGACATTGTGCATTTTGTTTAAATCTTGCTAAGGAAAGGACAACTAAAGTGATTTCAATGTGAACATATAAGATATGAAATATTGAATCACGACAGTTTTAGGATAGAACCAGGAAGATGGGAACACGGGATCACGGTTCGTCAAAAGTCATCGAGGTGCACTTTGAAGCTTGAATCCCTGTAGAGAATAAGAAACAAGACAACAAACACATACGGGGCTCCCCCTACACTTATTATGAAAGCTGTAAAGGATAGATCACGGGTTGCCTCCCGAGAAGCACTTGTTTTTGATAACCGAGTCACGAGCCTGACTCGACCCAAAACTAGTTCATGGGGAACGTGGTGAGGGATGGAATCATTTCGTGAGAGATGTCCTCACCAAAGTACAACTTCACACGCTGGCCATTCACCTTAAAATTGGGCCCATTTGGCCGAGAAAGCTCAATGGTGCCATATGGAAAGACTTTGGCGACGGTGAATGGACCAGACCAGCGGCTCTTCAACTTGCTCGAGAAGATCTTCAACCGAGAGTTAAAAAGTAAGACTTGATCACCAACGTGGAACTCTCGGTTCTTAATTCTTGCATCGTGGATGATTTTGGTCTTCTCTTTGTAGATCAATGAGTTCTCGTAAGCTTCATTCCTCAGTTCATTTAGCTCGTTGAGTTGAATCTTCCGAAGATCACCGGCTTTGTTGATGTCAAAGTTAGCCCACTTCAAGGCCCAGTATGCCTTGTGTTCCAGCTCGATAGGGAGGTGGCATGTTTTCCCGTACACAAGATGATAAGGTGTACAACCAATCGGAGTTTTATACGCGGTACGGAAAGCCCACAAAGCATCGTCTAACTTATCGGCCCATGCGGTACGATGCTCTCCGACAGTACGTTCCAGAATTCGCTTCAATCCACGGTTGGAAATCTCGGCTTTACCATTGGTTTGAGGATGATAAGCGGTGGAAAGACGGTGATTGACACCATACTTAGCCATGACTCTAGCAAATTGATCATTGCAAAAATGAGTCCCGCGGTCACCGATGATAGCACGAGGAACACCGAATCGAGCAAATAATTGCTTCAGAAAGTTCACAACCACCCTCGCATCGTTCGTAGGAAGAGCCTTAGCTTCAACCCATTTAGAAACGTAGTCAACGGATACGAGGATGTACTTGTTCCCTTTGGATGATGGAAATGGCCACATAAAGTCGATGCCCCATACATCAAAGATTTCACATTCTTGTATGAAATTTTGAGGCATCTCGTCTTTATGTGTGATCTTGCCTTGACTTTGGAAAGCATCACAATGTTTAACCATTTCGTGAGCGTCACGATAAATGGTTGGCCAATAAAATCCCGAGTCAAACACTTTCTTCGCGGTGTAGTTGGGACCAAAGTGACCACCGGTGGGTCCTTTATGACAGGCATCAAGGATTTGTAAAGTTGCCGGCCCATCAACACATCGACGAATGACAAGATCCGCACATTGTTTGAAGAGATAAAGGTCATCCCAGAAGTAAGTCTTAACATCTTTAAAGAACTTCTTCTTTTGTTAGGATGTTAACCCTCCGATGAGAATTCCACCCGCTAAGTAGTTTGCAATGTCCGCAAACCACGGGGTGTCATCAAGATTGGAGTGAATAGACATTAAGGCCTCAAGGGGAAAAGAGTCATTGATCTCTTGATTCGGATGATCCCCATGATAAGGATCCTCAAGTCTACTTAGATGATCCGCTGCTAGGTTTTCGGCTCCCTTTTTGTCACGAATTTCAATTTTGAATTCTTGAAGGAGCAAAACCCAACGAAGAAGTCTTGGTTTAGAATCTTGCTTAGTCAACAAGTACTTCAACGCGGAGTGGTCGGTATACACGATGGTGGTGGAAAGGACAAGATAGGGGCGGAACTTTTCAAAGGCATACACTACAGCTAAAAGCTCTTTTTCGGTAGTGGTATAATGCAATTGAGCCCCCGTCATTGTCTTGCTAGCGTAATGGATTGGTTGGAAGTGTTTATTCACTCTTTGGCCCAAAACCGCTCCAATAGCAAAGTCGCTAGCATCACACATCAACTCAAAAGGTAGCTCCCAATTAGGGGTAACCAAGACAGGTGCCTTAGTTAGCTTATCCTTAAGAAGATTGAAGGATTCAAGACACTCTTTGGAAAAGATGAAAGGAGTATCTTTTTCCAAGAGGTGGGTCATCGGGCGAGCGATTTTAGAGAAATCCTGAATGAATCAATGGTAGAAGCCCGCATGACCAAGGAAACTTCTCACACCCTTCACGGTTGAAGGTGGAGGTAATTTGGCTATGACATCCACTTTAGCACGGTCTACTTCAAGACCGGCTTTTGGGATTTTATGTCCAAGCACAATGCCTTCTTTTACCATGAAATGGCATTTTTCCCAATTCAGAACAAGGCGAGTGTCTTCACACCGCTTAAGCATACGTTCCAAATTGCCAAGGCAATTAAAGAAAGAATCACCATAGACCGAGAAATCATCCATGAAGACTTCCATAGTTTCTTCAACCATGTCATGGAAGATAGCCATCATACACCTTTGGAAAGTCCCAGGAGCATTGCATAAGCCGAAAGGCATTCTTTTGTAAGCAAATGTTCCATAAGGACAAGTGAATGTGGTTTTCTCTTGGTCTTGGGGATCGATGGGTATTTGAAAATAACCCAAGAAACCGTCTAAGAAGCAGTAATAGTCATTACCCGCTAGACGTTCAAGCATTTGGTCCATGAAAGGAAGGGGAAAATGATCCTTTCTCGTAGCATCATTGAGTTTGTGATAGTCTATACAAACTCTCCACCGTGTAACGAGACGAGTAGGAATAAACTCGTTGTTTTCGTTGGGTACAACGGTGATTCTGCCTTTCTTAGGCACACAATGGACGGGACTAACCCATGGTGAATCCGAGATAGGATAGATCATGCCTGCATCAAGAAGTTTGATAACCTCTTTTTTGATAACGTCATGGATCTTGGGATTCACCCTTCTTTGGCTTTGAATAGTGGGTTTAAAGTCGTCCTCCATGAGAATTTTATGTGTACAAAAGTGAGGATCAATTCCACGAATATCGGAGATTTTCCAAGCAATCGCTTTCTTATAATTCTTCAACACGGCGATAATTCGAGATTTGTCTTCTTCTTTCAGGTTCTTTGCGATGATGACCGGTAACTTCTTGTTATCTTCAAGGAAAACGTACTCGAGATGAGAGGGAAGATCCTTAAGCTCTAAATCCGGAGGATTTTCGATGGACGGCGTAGTCAAATTCGGATCATCGGTAGAGATAGCCTTAGGAGACTGTGGAGAAATATGGTCCTCATTGAGAAGTTTCTCAATGGTACGAATGTCTTCATCCCAATTGGAGGGAGAATCATCATATTGCAAGTCCACATCTCCCAAAGTTGCTTCAAATTCTTTCAAGATGAAATCACTTTCTCCAAATGGAGTTAGTGATGGAGCAATAGAGGCAACAGTCTCAACAGTGGGTAGATAAGAAGAACCACTTTTACAAGCGTCTTTGAAGTGTTCTTCACAAGCCTCATCAAGAACGTCAATGAAATTAACGCTCTCATTTTCAGAAGGCTGCTTAGAAAGTTTACCCATGTTGAAGACGATTTTATCGTCACCAACTCTCATGATTAATTCGCCAGCGGCTACATCAATGAGAGTGCGACCGGTCCTCAGGAATGGACGTCCAACGATTAATGGAACACGGGGGTCCATCTCGTAGTCAACGACAACAAAATCCGCCGGAAAGGTGAATTTGTCGACACCGACGAAGACGTCTTCGGCTATCCCCACTGGATAAGCAACCGTACGGTTAGCTAATTCCAAAGTCATGCGGGTGGGGACTAGCTCAGGTAGAGACAATTGTTTCTAAACGCTTTGAGGCATTAGGTTGATACTAGCACCTAGATCGGCTAGGGCCATACAATTCTCTACCCCAGGGAAGTTGCAAGGAATCAAGAAACGACCCGGATCACCAAGTTTTGTTGGTAATTTCCTTAAGAGCACTGCAGAGCAATTCTCATTAAGCGATATCAAGGAGTTTCTCCTTATCACTAAGCAGATCTTTAAACATTTTGGCGTACTTCGGCATGTGAGCGAGAGCCTCAGCAAAGGAGATATTTAAATTCAGTTGTTTAAACATTTTTAGAAAGTTAGAAACCTGAATATCATCCTTGTTTTCAACTTCTCTTTCCTCAACCTTGAAGGATAACGTATATTGGGTTGAGATGAAGGCTTCGGAATGGAATTCTCACTCACATCCTTGGGTGGTGGAGGGGTGGAAGTAGAAGGTGGTGGATTTGGAGAAGGAGACTCGTTTTCCTTAGTCACAATCACCGGTGTAGGTGTAGGAATCTCGGGTTCCTTTAAACCTTTGCCACTGCGAGTGGTGATTGCTTTCATCTCCCCTCTGGGATTAGCAACGGTGTTACTCGGAAGAGTACCCAGACCAGAGGCTTGATTACTTGGGAAAAAACTAGCCATCATGTCCCTTAAGTTATTCGTTTGATTGTTCATCGAGTTTCTCATGTCGGCTTGAAGAGCATTCCCTTGTTTCGCCATGTCATTCCTTAGCTCAGCTCGAATATCGTTTCCTTGTTTTGCCATGTCACCTTTCAAGTTAATGAATTGGCTTTGCAGATTCGTCACCATCTCTCTATTGGTCCTCATGTAATTTTCGAGGTCTTGGTTCAATGCCGTGGGTTGGTTGAGAGGTGGGGCTTGGTAAGCTGAATTATTTCCTTGAGGTGGATATGGGTTTCTTTGGGATTGATATTGATTTGTAGCTCGAGGTTGGCTTTGATTGTTGCGGTTGAAATTGTTTTGGTTTTGGTTTTGAGGAGAAAAACCTGGTGGAGATAGATAATTGTTGGAACGATAACTTAGCATGTTACGGTCTCCTTGAGGACGTGCTTGGTAGCCTCCTGTAGCAAAGTTACCATTAGCGGCATACACATTTTCCGTATTGTCAAGAGTAGAAGGACAATCGATGTACGAATGAGAACCCCCACAAATCTCACAAGAAGGTGCAATAGCTTTGGCTTGTTGAAATTGGTTTGTAGCCATGGTTAAGAAGTTTTTGTTCATCTCAACTGTTTGGCGAGTAAGTTCGGTGAGCTCTGGGTTAGATGATGTAGAAGAAACATTGTCCCTTTGATTATTTCTTGAAGATGCAGATGAATCCCAATTTTTGTGGTGAGTGGTCATGTTCTCTATCAGCTCTCTACACTCCTCAGGTCGTCTCTTCATGAATGTACCACCGGCGGCAGCATTAATCGTATCACGATCACGAAATGTTAGACCATTATAGAAAGTATCAATCAAAGTAACGGGGAGCGTGTTATGGTTCGGACAACGGTCGATCAAGACATTATAGCGTTCCCAAGCATCGAAAAGCGACTCATCAGGTTCTTGTGTGAATCCACTGATTTGGTTGCGAAGACTAGTGACCATGGATGGTGGAAAATAGCGCGACAAAAATTTTTGAGTCATGTCATCCCATGTTTGAATTGAGTTTTTGGGAAGACGATCAAACCATTTTTCGGCATTATGGGATAAAGTGTGTGGAAAGAGGTGAAGGAGAAGAAAATCCATGGAAGCACCGGGTAGTTTCATGCTTTGAGTGACGGTAATGAACTTGCTAGATGTTTGTTGGCATCATCATCCGGTAATCCGCTAAACGGGCAAGCGTTTTAAACTTGCTGGATCATGTGATGCTTCAACGAAAATTCAGGAGCCGCGATTTGCATCGGCGCAATCGGTCCTCCGCGTCCGTTCATGGTGGGTTGACACAGTTCCTCCATTGTTCGTAAATCAGGTAGGGGAACATTGTTGTTGTTGTTATTGTTATTCAAATTGGGTAGAGGTGGGTTGTTATTGTTGTTATGCACACCAGCCATATCTAAATCTTCACGAGTCTCGGGCTCTGAATAATTTAAAGATCTAGTACGCATACACCTGCAGAAGAAAAAGATACCAAAGAAACAGAGAATATATATAATCTTTTTGGTGCAAAACCTTTGGAAAAGAAATGCTTTTTATGATTTTTAATGTTTTTGTATTTTTGAAATTTTTATAGTTTTTATGGATTTTTGAAAATTTTTAGCAAGGAAAATAACGTTCCTAAAAGAACGGATATACAAAATCCAATGCGTCTCTCACTAAAAACCGTTAATCGTAACAAAAAGAGCCAGCAGCGGCGCCATTTAATACAAAGATTTTCACTAAGTATCAAAGTTCGTTGTTCCAAGTCTTTTCGAATTGATTAACGATTAAGAGTGCTACTCAATTGTCTTTTGGTGAACAAGAGGATGGTTTGGTTTGATTATCTAATTCTAAACTTAAAAGCAAATGATTGTCGTTGAGTAAAGTAGAAGTTTTAAGAAAATTAAACTAAAAGTTATTTAGAAAAAGACTTAAAATATAAAACTTGTAAAACTTTAAAACTTAACAATCTTAATCAATCGGAATATAATAAGTCCTTTCTATCGGAATGCACCAAAATTAGAACCATCGGAATAATTAAATGCAAAGCTATCGGAATAATAAAGGTGAAAGTCCATCGGAATGTTTCAGATCGGAATAATCTAAACACCTTTGTCGCAATGTTGTCTGTCGGAAAGTCTAAATCGGAATACAAGGATCGGAATGTAGTAAACTAAAATTGGGCAGAGTTTCGATTCAAGTTAACCTTAAGTCCCGTCGGAATATGCGATCACAATGAGCGATCGCAATCCCAGATCGGAATAAGGGGTTAAAAACCAAACTATCGCAAAGTAGAACCACAATGGGTTATTGCGATAGACAAAAGCAGCCGTCGGAATGTCTGAATCCCCAATATTGCGATGGAATGCAATAGTAATCCGAAATTGGTGGCAAGCTGAAAACTCAATAAGCACGTATAATAAGCTTCCTTACCCAAACCTTAAACAGCTCAATAAGCTTAATTTGACAACTTTCAAAACATAAAATCATAGACTTTATAAAAGAAACTTTTGAAAAGATTAAACCTTTTGAGAATCCGAAAAGCAATAAGCTAAAACATGAAATAAGCCAATAAGCATAAAGAGCTTATAGCCTAAACCGTATGAAGCTTGGGATCACAAAAAGATGAACCTTTTTTAAACACTAGAACATCAAACTCAAAAACGAATGAAGAACTATTCGGGTCAAATTTGAAGTTTCGGATCAATGAATAAGCAAAATCAAGAAAGGTAGGTAAAAAGAGATTAAAGAACTAATACTTAAACTTGAACTAGATTAATGAAATCAAAATACAAAAGCTTAAACTTGAAAGATTAAAAGAAAGAAAAGATGAAAAACTTAGTGAGAGAAAGTTTGGAACTTTCTCTCTCTAAAAACAAGAAAGAAAAGATGAAAAACTAAGAACTAGCTAACCACCCTCCTAATGTGATTAGGAGGGTATTTATACGCTAAGTGGGAAGTGTGGTGTGCTTTCTTCTTTCTTTTCTTCTCGACTCGATTTAATTCTTTATCTTTTCTCGACGTCGTCTCGGGATTTGAACTTGTCTTAATAATTTTCTTCTATAATTTAGACTTGAGTTCTTCGACTTCATTAAACTTCCGTCTTTAGACTTTTTCTTCGATAAATCTTCAGAATAGGTCTTGGACATCCGTTCTTTAAGCACTCTTGATCTCTTGACTTCGTCTTTTCTCGTTTTCTTCGATAAAAGCCCGTGAAAGCCCGTGTTTTCTTCCTTTTTCATCTTTTGGTCCTAAAACACAATAAAAACACAAACCACACATAATTCCGACTTTTACGACATAAAATACACGTTCTGGTCTTGTTATTATTGGAAATGGTAAAAGGATAAGTGTTTTCACACTTATTAATTCGTTCTTGATTTTTCGAATATTAACAAGGTAAAAGACCTTTATATATATCAATGATGATAGTTAATTTCGTGTATATGATCTTAATTGATTTCGGCTTGCATGTTCAATCACAAAAAATAATGAATCTGAGATTTGAGTGTGTGATGGTTCGAGTCTGAGTGTTGTAGGTATAGGTGTGTTGATTGAGACAAAATCGTTGGGAGTCTTGATTCTTTGACAGATTAATGTTTTGGGTGAGTTGAGTCTAAAATTGTTTGTGAATCGAGTGTGGTTGTTTTGTTTGAGTAAGATTTGAGTTCGAGTCTTGTTGGTTTGGTAATGAGTGGAGTCAGTCTCGAGTCTTTGTGGTCTTTTGTGTCGAGAGAGTCCGAGTGATGGTGTTGAAGTTGTTAGACGAGGCAGGTTTGTGACGAGAGTTTGTAGAGTAAAGATTGTTTTGAGTTAGACTTTGTGTCTGTGTCGTGTGTTGTGGTCAAGAGTCGAACCGAGTGAAGTTATAGTCTTTTTTGGTTGATTGTGAGTAATGTTTTTGTTTAAGTATCCACTGGAATGTCCAAAGACCATCGGAATGTCAAGATTGTCAAAATCCATCGCAATGTCAACAAATAAAACCATCGGAATACGTATCGGAATCAACCATCGGAATATCATATAACCATCGGAATATCATAAAACCATCGGAATACGAGCTGTCGGAAAGTGGTATCCGAATAAGTATCGGAATCAGACAAAACTTGAAACTGTCGGAAAGCAAAACCCTTTTCTGACAGAAACAAAACAATAAAAGAGATACCGAATGAGACAAAAGTGATAAAATAACTATAAATAAAACTGATACTTTTTATACTTTTGAAACAAAAAAAAAACTCAAATCGAGACAATAAAAAACACAAATCGAGACAAAAGATGATACTTTTGAATAACTTTTGAAACAAAAACTCCCAAATCGAGACATGAGTTGATAAAAAAATATAAAAACCTGATACTTTAGAGAGTTTTGAGACAAATGGTTAAGATGTGAGATTATGATACGTGACAAATGGTTAAGATAAAATTTAAAAGAAAGAAAAAAATTATACCAAATCAATAGATCAAAATTTATACCAAATTCGAAACCAAAAGAAGAAGATTTTGACCACCAAATCAATAGATCAAAACACGCAAATCCTAAGATTCAACCATAGCTCTAATACCAATTGTAGAATCATAGTTTCTTAGGATTGTGAAAGTGTTTGATTTATCTAAAGAAAGGAAGAAGATAAAGAACTATAGAGAGAAAGTTAGAGAGAGAAAGGAGAGAAAGAGAAGAAAGATGAATAAATGACTAATTTCTCAACCCCTCCTAACATGCTAGGAGGAGGTATATATAGTGTAACACCCCATTTTGATAAATGGAATGTCACGCGTAATTATGGCGTGTCATCAAAGCATACAAGGATAAATGCCTAAACATTACATGACCACAGGGAAAACCGGAATCAAACATCGGTTCCCAAACATAAGCCCAAAACATAAATAAAGTAAATGAACAAAAAGGAAGACTAGACAAGCATAAATATGAAGGCAAGAGGAGAAGGAATCTAAGGTAGCTCCCATCCTATGCGTGTCCTCCAAATGCTCCAGTCAGTCCTTGAGTACCTGCCGTTTTGGGACATGGAAAGGAAAGTAACGGCTGAGCAAAACGCTCAGTTCATGGATATAGACATAGTATAAATGACTAAAACATAATAAAGACTTAATAGCAGCGGAAATGTATAAGTCCTGGAAAACCTGGAACATGTTCATAACTGGTTTAATAGTTTGAAAAGCCTTATGTTTATCATTTGAAAACTGTTTAACATATTTTACCATTAGCCAATATAGGTCATGAAAATCCATCGTGCATGAATACTTGGAGGGGTGACCTCATCATGCAAATTAGAGGGGCTGCCTCTAATTTAATATACTGGCTTTGGGTAGGAGGGATCAGCTCCTTGTGAAGGATGCAAGGCACACACCACATTCACCATGAAATCCTGACTGAAAACATGTAACTAGGATGCACCCATACGCCCCACATGATAAATATAAATAAATGGCCAAAAGCTGAAGGGACGCCACGAGCAATTACTCCGCCGTGGTGAAGTCATAACATCAGTGCCTCTAATGTTATGGTTATGGTACCTCCATAACTAGGTGAAACTAGTCATGCATGTATATGGCTATAGGTAATCATAATTAAACATAAGCAATCAAACACGTAACTTATACTAAGGGAAAACAGTTGGCTGCATACGTGGAAATCCTAATAAGGAAAGAATGTCCATACTGAAAGGACGGGAATCCGTACCTTATGTCCAGTGAACGAAGAAGATGAACTGAGAGGAGTCCTACTTCCGTATCACTAGTGCTACATAAATACATACATGAATAAGTATCTGCTTACTAAATACGTAGCTGGTTTTATGTCATGTCTTAGCTTATTTTATGTGTTCTTACCATGTTTTACTGTTTTAAAGCCTTAAACCGTGTTTATCTTATATTCTGTTTAATCTGATTAAGTATTTCTGGTATTTCATGTGTTATTATACTTACTGTGTGATAATAAGTAACTTTCCAAAAATAGCAGGTTTCCTAAAATAGAAAGTTTCCAAAAATAGAAAGTTTCCAAAAATAGAAAGTTTCCAAAAATAGAAAGTTTCCAAAAATAGAAAGTTTCCAAAAATAGAAAGTTTCCAAAAATAGAAAGTTTCCATAAATAGATTTGCTGCCTTAATTAAATAAGTTTCCATAAATAGATTAGCTGCCTGGATAAATAAGTTTCTAAAAATAGCTGGTTTCCATAAATATATTAGCTGCCTTATTTAATTAAGTTTCTAAAAAATAGAAAGTTTCCATAATTAGAAATAAGCTGGTTAAATAAGCTAAGTATATAAGCCTAAGTGTATTTCATGATTATTTTCTAAGTATAGTGTATAGTTTAATAATTATTTCATGTAATTAAATTAAACTATAGGTTATAATATTTAATTAAAGTATAACATGTTTTTAATTAAATAAGTTAAATACTTAGGTTAAAATATGTATTATTATATATTAATATATAACCTAAGTCATGTTAATTAATTACTTATATCCATGGTTTTAAAATAATTAATTAATTATAAGTCTTAAATATATAAATACTTAGGTTAAAATAATTTCATGATCATTAATAATTAAATAACCTAAGTCATGTTATTAAATTAATCACATCATTTTATTAATTTAATTTTAACATAAGTTCATAAACATAAAAAAACTAACATACACCATGAACCGGATCTTGACTATAAACCATGAACCGGACATGAAATCGACACCGTACCCCGAACCACTTCGGGGTTCCCTTTGGTTTGCTGCTTCCGTGGGACCCACACCACCAACCCGGGACCTTGAGGTCTCGGTGGTGGTCCATGTGCCAAGCCGAGACCCCTTAGGGGTTCGGTTTAGGCGTCGGCTAGACAAACACCCCTAAAAACCCTTGTTTTGATCTACCCCATAATCATAAACATGTTAGATCTATGTTTTTAATTAGGTTTTTAAAACATCATGTTCTTATTTAATTTTTAAATCTAAAACAAAAGAAAAAGGATTAAAAAGGTATACCGAATACATGGATCGATCAAGGATGAACAAACACGAGCACTTGCACCAAAAACCAAGATCAAAATCAAACAAACACCCCTCCATGGTGTTTTATGGGTGGCGGCCAAAAGAGGAACCAAGAAAGAAGGAAGAAAACTTTTAGGGTTTTTGATAAAATCTTCTGTAAAAAAAATGAGTAGTGTTTTTCCCCTTAACCCCCTTTTAGTAAAAATTGATGGGCTAAGCCCATCCTCCCCCTTAATTTCGTGGTAATGGGGCCCACAAGGGGTAACCCGAATGTTTTCCGTGTCTAATTAATAAGTGTGTTCCCGTGTTCGTGTTTTACGTGTTTGTTCGTGTTTATTTGTGTTCGCGTTTGTGTGTTCTCGTTAAATAATTACCGTGACCTAATATATTTATTTACGCTCGTAATAAATATATATATACTTAATAATAGTTCGTGATTTAATTACGTTCGTGATTTCATGATCGCATGTTCGTGATTAATTATTGTTAAATAATTATTGCGTGTTCGTGCGTAGTAAATACTTATCGTGTACTAACACGTACGTAATACGTAATATCCTAACACGTAAACGTAATCGTACTATAAAGGAAAGTTTTAATCTTGTACGTACGATCTTAAGGGTACTATTCATGGTAAAAGCATGCGGGTTTTACAACTCTTCCCCCCTAAAAAGAATAATTCGTCCCCGAATTATGATAACGTAACTGAAAGAGAAGCATACCCGAATCAAACTGAAAGGGTATGTAAGATTAATGAACGCGCGGGTTTCCTGGCAGAAGGAAGGCGGAACGTGATATGTCTTGAAAGGACATGGAACGTGACGTGACTGAAAGGACATATCTAGTTGATAAGAGAAAAACGGATAAAAGTTCGGATGAACTTGTCCATTTCCAAGTGGCCTCCCTCTTGGAACGGTTCCTTCAGAAGATCTTGACACTAAAGATAAATCTTGGTCCTCCTGACCTTGACTTGGAATCCGAAGAAATTCTTGGTTATCAACTGAAGGTAGATCCCCTAAATTCGATCGAGGAAAATAAGAGTTAACGTGCAAGGGTAACTGAAACGTTACGATGCAAGACAATACGACTTAACTGTTAACTAGAAACGATGCGCGAGACATAAAGAAATGTAGTACGTGAAAAATTTTGAACGTGATACGTGAAAAATTTTGAACGTGCTACGTGGAGGTATAGCGAGTGTAGTGTGAGTAAACATATCGTGATCCATGATACGTGTAACATATCTTGATCATGATATGAGGAACGTGGAATGAACATGACATGTGAAACATATCGTGAACATAGAATATAATGGCGGTAACGCCAAACGCTACAGGGTGAGACATAGAATATGACGAGAAACGTCTAACTGAGGATAGGGAGTTATACTAAACTTGGGTCTGGTCTCTCAAGTTCTTGCAAAACTTCCCAGAACGAAAATGAACGTAAAATCGTAAGCCCAGATACGATCATGAACGTGAATAGTGTCATGAACGCGAGCGTGAAAGCAAGTCGTGGAATCAGAATGAAGACGTGAAGTAATTTAGGAGTACAATTGCGAATCTTTGTCTGACCCGATAGCTGAGGGATTACCAAGTGGTCCGATGAGCCTTGGCTGGAACATGTCTGATCAATCTGTTAGTTCTGCTAATACTTGCGGATGTAAGGATTCTGCAGACTTGATCAAACTGTTTGCAATAACCCAGATAACATCATGCTTCTTCTGAGTTTGTGTTAATCTGGTAACCAAAATCCGTGGAGATCTTGTCACATTTCAATTCACAATTTCAGATGATGAAAACATCCCAGTTTGTTGGTGTCCTTCTTAACATGTTGGTGTGTCAGGTACCTAGATATGAACGTAACTGTATCTTGCTTCTTAGAACTCGATACATAGGTGTTTGCGAAACTATGAGTCTCTGAATCTAGACTTCTCCTAGCGTAGGATTTTCTAGAACACCTAATCTATGATTAACCGTACAAACCCATGTGATTCAGCGTGTCACTGTGATCAAACAGAATTGATATTGGAAAAAAATTTCCAGGGTAAAATTTCTCTTGTCATAGAATTTGCAACATAGTGCAGATATGGTCTTCCTGTTCTTCTCTAAACTTAGAGGAAATCAGGTTATCCTCAATGAAAACACTGATGAATTTGCTATGAGTTCATGGAAACTCATTCTTATAATGTCGTTGGAGCATTGATGAGACTAATTCAAAATCATAAATCTAGCATGACCGAGTCGTGTACGAATAGCAGTCATGGACATGTCCTGCTTTTTCACTCGTCACTGTTGGCAGCATGATCATGAGTTCGATCATGGAAAAGTGATTAACACTATACGGTTGATTGGACATGTCGTCAATACGTGGAGGAGAATAACGGTCATGAATGGTGATTTGTTTAAGTCAACGGTAGTCGACACATAATCTCATGGTACCATCCTTCTCCTTGTAGATTCTTCTGGAATGTATAGGAAGACTTTGGAATAATCAACTGGCTATGCGTAAAAGACTTAAGTGGTCGTGTCTTACTGACAGCTAGAAAGTTTTAGCGACCAAGGCTAACAACGCACATGCTTGTAACCATAGATAATTTGTACAGATTTTCCCGATGGAAAATCAAGCCGAATGTATTCAGGAGCCTGAACATTACTGTACATAATTATGAATCGTAGCATGGTGTGCTGTTCATAGTACATAATTAGGATAAAATTCATCTCGTGTCTGTCCGAGGAACCCCATAATTAAGCTGAAGGAAAACCTTCGTATACGTGGGAATACGAAAGGCGTCCTTCATGGTTATGAATATATGAACCATGGTGAAAGAAATGAAAGTGACATCGGCAACGTGACAGTTCTCACTGATGCGCTGATAATGGTATAGAAATTCTTGTGGCCTGATTAATACATGGCACAACAAAATAGATATACCCTTGGAGGGTACCCTGAATTTCTTAGAAATGTTCCATAGTTGGACGTGAGTCATGTGTCTTGACTCGTTTCTTGGAACTATAAGCATGACATATGTCTTGACTGGTGTCTTGACATGTGTCTTCAGAAAGTATACGTGAGACATGTGTCTAGACTGATGTCTTGACATGTGTCTCGAGACGTAAAACAATAGAACTACAATATAAGGTTATTATGCCAGAATTGGCGGATCGGTTGGACTACTAATCCTTGTATTTCTGATCACGTCCGTGGCCAGAGTTTCGGTTGCGATTTCTAGGATAGTTGCTGTCATAGTAGTGGTTACTATCGTCCTGTCTGTCAGTTCCATGATGGTCATTCTCATGACCGTGATTCATGTAACTATTCAGCTGAGTGGCCGGCTGGTACCAGTTTGCACTCATATGGCTGAAATGACAGCCGAATGACGTGTGACATGTAACTAAGAATTAGGGACAATGATTGATAGGAATCGTCTGACGATGAAGCATCTTCTCGTCCAATTGCTTTGCTCCGACGCCTTTGTCTTCGTCTTGTAGGATCTCCAGGTTGTGAACAGCATCCGCATCTCGTAGCGTCTCCGAACGTCAGCAGCATCAACCTTTAGTAACATCTCCAAGTTATGAGTGGCATCAGCAATTTGTAGAGTATCAGCAAGTGGAAGTACGCACGTGGGATAAGGTACATGGAGTACACGTTGAATGCACATGAAATGATCGGTATGGGGTCGATCATTTATCATGATCTAAAGAAAGTATATCATTTAAACGGTTAGGAAAACCATCATGATAACCTGGTAATGCCAGTATATACCTCATTCTGGTTGCATAGAGAAACGCTAAAGTGTGGTTACACAAAATTCAACGATGATTTGCCTGACAGCATGATCAATGAAAACCAGTGATGAGATGGCATTTATACATGATCTCATCGTTCTTTTCGGACTTTAAATGCATTAAAATGTCATAAAATACCATATATATGCTTGTGTTTGTTTACTTGTGTGTTTTAGGTATGGATATCGTGAAAAAGACAAAAGATCACAAGATACAAGGAAAAACGGACACGAGAAACGAAGCCGTACAAAGAACCGGGCCCTAATCATGGAATTTTCATCAAATACCCTTGAAGACTTGAAGACAAAACAAGATTGATCCTCATTCTATGAAGAAATGACACTTAAAACCCTTGTATATTGATAATTACAAGTTTGGTCCCTTAAGTTTGTCAAAATTGCAAAAAGGTCCTTCAACTTTGAAGAAATGGCAAAAATAGTCCTTCAACAATTTCAAATTGCCAATTATGGTCCCTCATAAAGTGAAAGACATAATGAAGACCTTGGAAGATCAACAATGTCCAAAAACAGCCCTTGAAATATTCAAACATGTCAAAAATACACCTTTGAAACATTTTGGAAATGTTTTGTGCCAAAATTGTAAAGATGTGAAAGTTAAAAGCAAAGGGAAATCGTTTTAGGGCTGGAAAACTTCAAGTGGCAAAAATATCAAAAGGGAAGGACCATATGTGCACAAGTGGAAAGATTTAAAACGAAATGGCGCCTAACACATGTAACTCCCCCAAAATCGGATCAAATGGGGTTTACTGTTCACTTTTTACTCCCCAGAACTTACCTTCATTAAACCTGGGTAAATTTTCAATTAAACCCACACACACTCTATTCACACATGCCAAAACCTATCCCACTCCTAAAAACCTGCATCCCACGTTTGTGGTCCAAACCCCCAATTCCCCAATCCACCAATCACATCATTCCTTAGCCTCCAAGGCTTGATACGTGTCCCATATCAACGTCCAAGATCATTAGCTTCCTCCCAACGCAAAATCCAATGGCCAAGATCAAGAAAGGACAAAATGCACTCAAAACCGTTCAAGGGTATTTTAGAGATTTCTAGTGATTAGGGTTTATGTTTTTATGCTTCTAGGATGTTCTATAGGCTCTATAAAAGGAGACCCAAGCTGTGGTGATCCCTTTGTTCCAGTTTTAAGCATAGAATTCTTGTAATCCCTTTTTATAAAAATAAAAGTTGTGTGTTTTGAGAAATTCAAAAAAAAAAAAATAAATAAATAAATAAATAAATAAATAAATAAATAAATAAATAAATAAATAAATAAAAAAATAAAGAAGCAAAAAAGGTGTTGCCTAGACTCGAACCCTGGTCTCCACACTCACACACATAACAAGTTACCATTGCGCCCTGGGGACTTTGATTGAGAGTTTTGGCTTCCATATTTATTTAACCTGTTTTGATTTCTAGCTTATTTACATAAGCCGTAGCACTTTTCATTTTTCCTAGCTTATTCTTTAAGCTTATTTTACTTTTCTTATTTTTCCTAGGTAAGTAATAGGTTTATAGATTTTTTAAAATTGGTTTCACTTTTTTCTCTTTATTTTAATATTTTATAGGATTTAATTAATAGACGTTTTTTAATAAATCATTAAAAAAATACCAAAAAGACTTTTAATTTTCAGGAAAAATAGTTTTTAGGTTTTATTTAATATATTTGAGGTTTACATCAAGTTTTGGTTTCAAAAACATTTAATTTTAATTTTATAATATTTTAAGGTTTTTTATAAACTTTAAAGATTTTTATAAAATTATTAAAAAAGGTTTAGGAGCTATAATTTGTGTTTTTCTCTTAATTATATTATTTAGGATTTTTATAAATTTTTTATTTCAAATTTTAGAAACTATTTATTTTAAGTAATATTTTAATATTATTTTAATAATTAATTTTCAAAATTTTATTTTTCCTTCTTTTTCATTTTTCTTAAATTCTTTAGCATTAATTAGGATCATTTCCATTTTTAGAATAATTTTTAAGCTTTTAGATTTATTTTTATAATTATTTTAAGTTTAATTAGGTTTTAATCTTTTTTAATCATTTTTAGAGTTTTAAAAATAGTTTTAATAGGTTTTAATTTTTAGAAAAATACTTTTTAGTCTTCTAATAATATAAGTTAAGTGATTATTCAATAAAATCATATTTTAGACATTTGAATTAGTTAAATTTAATTTTAGGGCTTTAATTAGCATTTAAAATTAATTATTTAATTAATAAAAGGTTTTAAAATATCTTTGTTGGATTTTTATCTTTGTTTATATTATTTAAGACTTGTTTTTAGCCTTTTTGATATTTTGTTTTTGGTTTTAATAATTTTTAATTTTTGTGGTTTTTCTACGGTTTTACGTTTTCATCGTAGTTTAATTTTCACGAAACCGTCATTCCATCTCATCAATATTAATCTCAAAGAAATACAAGTTAATTCACAACACCATACCTCCTTGGGAAACGAATCTTTCATCTCTTTTAAGTGATTGGGTCATTACTTGTGGTTTTCCTAAATCACTCGTCGATACTTACCGCTCATATTTAGTTGCTTGTTTTTCCTAAAGCAAGTTATCTAAATTTTACTACAATCATTTTTGGCGCCGCTGCCGGGGAGGTGTGTTGTGCTTTAATTTGGAAAATTTTGTTTTTGATATTATCCATAAATAGTATTTGTGTTAAGTGGAACTCCCTTAACACGTATTATCGGTTTTCTTGGTTTTTCTTTGTGAATATTATTAATATATTGTATTAAGTATCACAATCAAAATACAATATCTCCAAAAGTGTGAAAACACAACCTTGATTCGGGATTTCATCACTCGATCATTGTATTCGAATCTCAAACAAAAAGAAAAGGCAAAAATAGATAAATACTTTCGTGAAGCTCGATTTTGAAAGATACGAACTATAAGGTGGGTATAAGGCGGGTATTATAAAATATACCCTAAGGAAAAAGGCTCTTAAGTGCTTCGCGCCGCCTCGTTTCCCCGCTTGCTTGTGAGTATTTTGAGATTGAAGGCTAATCGAGGGTTTTGCCGCCCAAAGTATTAATACGTATACTATATTTGCTTGGTTTTCTTTGTGATTAAACCCTCGTGAACAATTTGGTTTTCACCAAAGTTCTAAAGTCATTCGAAGGCGTTCACTCCACGTGATCGTTTTCATTCCTTTGAGGCTTCTTTAATCAAGAGTTTGATTCGAGGAGAGATTTTGTAGATTGTTGTCTACGAAGATACACCAAAATCCAAAAAAATTAAATATCATCAAAAACACAAAAAAAAAAGTGAAAATCCACAAAACGACCAAAAAGAATCTTCTTTGCTCACCTCCCATTCTTCGTGTAGTTTATGATCACTCGTAACCAAGCTAAACGAGCTCGTAAACGTCTTCAAAAGCAAGCAAGTCAAGGATCGTTGATTGTTGAAGAACCTCCAATTGTTGAACCTATTATAGAACAAGAAGTCGTAATGGCTAATCGTACTATGATGGAGTTGCTACAAGCACCCACCGAGGGTTTTGGAGAGGCCATTGTTATTCCCGCCATCCTTGCGGAGAATTTCGAGATTAAGACGGGTTTAATGTCGATGCTACAAGCAAACAAATTTCGAGGTCATGAGAAAGACAACCCGCATTACCATATTAGGAATTTCAACCGTCTCACCGCCACTAGCAAATTTAAGGATGTTCCGCATGACGCCATTAAGATGATGTTGTTTCCATATTCGTTGGATGGACCCGCTAAAATTTGGCTCGAGAAAGAACCGCCAAATTCGATTTTGACATGGGCCGATCTCGTTTCTAAGTTTGTGAACAAGTTTTTTCCACCATCTAAAACAACACACTTAAAAAATGAGATTTCACGATTTGTGCAACGTAACAATGAAAGTTTTTCAATGGCATGGGAACGATTTAAGGAGATGTTACATGAATGTCCTCATCATGATTTTTCGGAATTGCATCAAATTGATACCTTTTATAATGGGCTTAATGATCATGAACGAGATTATTTGAATGCCGCCGCGGGTGGTAATTTTTTGTGCAAGACGACAAATGAGGCTTTACAAATCATTGAAAATCGATCTAAGGTTTATAGCCCTCGTAACACACCGAGTGTTGCCAATATGGGTTCGTCATCGTCATCACAATCGTCTCGTAGCATTAACGCCTTACATGATGAAGCTAATGAGGAAAATCGGTTTTTTGATAGATTTGCTAATCTAATGTCCCATTGGAAGGCTCAAGAAGCTTCCAATTCCGCTTCGGTTAAAGCGGTTGCTAAGAGTTGTTTATCGTGTGGAGGAGCTCATGATTTATCTGAGTGCATTACCGCGGATGGTAACACTTCGAGTGCTTATGTAGCAACGGGAACTTACAACCAAAACGGCCAAGGTTCCCGCCAAAATCAAGCTCCACCAAACCAAAATGCTAACAATTATCGAAACAACAACCAAGGTAATTACCAAGGCAACACACGCAATTACAACAAAGGGAATTATCAAAGTGGGAATGGACAAATCTCTAATCAAAACCAAAACCGTGATTTTCAAAACACTACACAAGGTTTTCAAAATGCTCACACGAAAAATTTGCAAGGAGAATTTTTGGATTATGCTAAAGCAAATGATGCTAAATTTGATAATATGCAACGTGAGATGATTAGCTTAAGGTCCGAGTTGAAAAACGAGCTTAAAAATGAACTTGCTAATGAACTTAAAACTCATGCAAACAAAATGGAAGGAAATGTCCAACGTCTTCAACAAAACCAACAAAAGATGGAATTAGGACAACATGAGATTAAGCAAGAGTTATTGAAAGCGGATGCTAGGCAATCAAAATTTGAGGACCGAATGGCTAAGATGTTTGAAGCTATCATGTGTAAGCCCTCTTCTTCGGGTGGTCTTCCTAGTGATACCATTGCAAACCCGAAGGGAGAAATGAAGGTTATTACTACACGAAGTGGTAAAACTTTCAAGGAACCGATCTCTCGTCCAAGTACTTCTACGGAGAAGGAAATCGAGAAAGAACCCGAGGTGATGGTCGAAAAGGAGCACATTACAATCCCACGAAGTACCGCTCAAACCACACCTACGGTTACACGAATACCAATTATGGAACCCGGGATTCCAAGGCCGTTGCCTAATGACCAACCCACACCACCTTTACCCTACCCTTCGAGACGAAACAAAGAGAAAATGCAAGAACGTAACAAACAACAAATCGAGCTTTTTATTAAGATGTTTCAACAAGTGCATTTTGATGTGAGTTTAGCCGACGCGTTGTTATACATGCCTTGTTTCGCTTCCACTTTTAAAAGTATGATGAGCGATAAGGAAAAGCTTTCAAAGCTTGCTAATTGTTCTTCGGTTTATCTTAACCGCATACCGGAAAAAGTTGGTGATCCCGGAAAGTTTCTCATTCCTTGTGACATACAAGATATGAAAGAATGCCTCGCCTTGGCCGATCTTGGTGCGAGCATTAATTTGATGCCATTTTCCATTTGGAAATCGCTTTCGCTTCCGGCTCTTATTCCTTCGAACATGTCCATCGAGATGGCCGATCATTCTACGATTATGGCATGTGGAATAGCCGAAGATGTTTTCGTGAAAGTGGGGAAGTTCTACTATCCCGTTGATTTTATAGTAGTCGACATCCCCGCGGATCCTCAAGTTCCTCTAATTTTAGGTCGTTCATTTTTAGATACTTCGAGATCGCTTATCGATGTTCATGCGAGAACTATCACTTTGAGATTCAACGAAGAGGAACTTGTTATAAACGCTACTCAAAACTCGAAACCTTCTCATGTTTATGCAATCGCTACCATCAATCACATTGACATCGTTGATGTGGTTTGCAATGAGTTTTCACAAGAAGTGTTAGGTTTTTCCGATAGCTCGTCAAGTGGCAATCCCACTATTTTGGATCCGATTCTTGCTAATTCCACACCAAATCTCACTCCATTCCAAGGAGGCGATTTCACTTCAAATGAAATCGACAATGAAGATGAGGTGTTGATTAGTGATGATACTTCTATTCCACCATTTCTTCCGCCGATGGGAGTTATGAGTGTTGAACCTAAATCTTCAATCGAGGAACCGCCTATCCTTGAATTGAAAGATCTTCCTTCTCACCTTGAATATGCATTCTTGGAAGGTGATGACAAGTTGCCGGTTATTATTGCAAAAGATCTTGCTAATGATGAAAAAACCGAGCTCTTGAAAGTTCTTAAGGCTCACAAAGGGGCAATTGCGTGGAAAATTTCCGACATTAAGGGTATTGACCCAAAATTTTGTACTCACAAGATTTTAATGGAGGAGGACTACAAACCCGCAATTCAAAGTCAAAGAAGGGTGAATCCCAAAATTCACGATGTCATTAAAAAGGAGGTCCTTAAACTCCTTGACGCGGGAATGATTTATCCTATATCCGATAGCCCATGGGTGAGCCCAATCCATTGTGTCCCTAAAAAGGGAGGAATGACCGTTGTGCCTAATGAAAACAACGAGTTAATTCCCACTCGTGTTGTGACCGGTTGGAGGGTGTGTATTGACTACCGAAAGTTAAATGACGCCACTCGTAAAGACCACTTTCCTTTGCCCTTCATGGATCAAATGTTGGAGCGACTTGCGGGAAATGAATTCTATTGCTTTTTAGATGGTTTTTCCGGTTACTTTCAAATCCCTATCGACCCTCGTGATCAAGAGAAGACTACGTTTACGTGTCCTTATGGAACGTTCGCTTATCGTAGGATGCCTTTCGGACTTTGTAATGCACCCGGTACGTTTCAACGGTGTATGATGGCGATTTTTCACGACATGATCGAGAAGTCGATGGAAGTGTTTATGGATGACTTCTCGGTGTTTGGTAATTCGTTCACGTCATGTTTATCTAATCTCGAACAAATGTTAAAACGTTGTGAAGAAACCAATCTTGTGCTTAATTGGGAGAAATGTCATTTCATGTGTAAACAAGGAATCGTCTTAGGACATAAGGTGTCGAAGGCGGGGATTGAGGTCGATAAAGCTAAAGTAGACGTCATCGCCAAGTTACCTCATCCCAAAACCGTTAAGGGAGTTCGTAGTTTCCTAGGCCACGCGGGCTTTTATCGTCGTTTCATCAAGGACTTTTCGAAGATTTCTCGTCCTATGACACACCTTCTCGAGAAGGATGCTCCTTTTAACTTTAATGAGGATTGTGTTAAGGCTTTCGAGACTCTAAAAAGGAAACTTACCGAAGCTCCCATTCTTGTTGCTCCTAATTGGGAATTACCCTTTGAAATCATGTGCGATGCAAGTGATTATGCTATAGGGGCCGTCTTAGGGCAACGTTACGACAAGCATTTCCGTCCTATCCACTATGCTAGTAAGACGATGACCGAGGCTCAATTAAAGTACACCACAACGGAAAAGGAATTCCTTGCCGTGGTCTATGCTTTTGAGAAATTCCGACCTTATCTCGTCTTAACTAAAAGCATCGTGTATACCGACCATTCGGCTATCAAGTATCTCTTAGCTAAGCAAGATGCTAAGCCAAGATTGCTTCGTTGGATGCTCCTCCTCCAAGAATTTGATGTCACCGTGCTTGACAAAAAAGGAGCCGAGAATCTAGCGGCCGATCATCTCTCTCGTCTAGAAGATCCTCACAAAGATGTTTTCGAGAACAAGGAAATTACCGAAACATTTCCTCTCGAGACTCTCGGTGTAGTGAATTCTAAATACACCACCCCATGGTTTGCCGACATTGCAAATTACCATGCGGGCAATTTCATAATCAAGGGTATGACGACACAACAAAAACGAAAATTCTTTCGTGACGTCAAGTTCTATTTTTGGGACGACCCTTATCTCTTTCGGATTTGTGCGGATCAACTCATTCGACGTTGTGTGTTTGGTACCGAAGCTTCTAATATCCTTAGAGCTTGTCACGAGGGACCCACGGGTGGTCACCACGGTGCTAATCTCACGGCTAAGAAAGTGTTCGATGCCGGTTTCTTTTGGCCTTCTATCTATCGTGATGCACACGCACTTGTGAAGTCGTGTGATTCGTGCCAACGTCAAGGAAAATCGTCTCAACGTGATGAAATGCCGCAAAATATAATTCAAGTGTGTGAGATTTTCGACATATGGGGAATAGACTTTATGGGGCCGTTCCCATCGTCTCATGGCAACAAATATATCCTCGTCGCGGTGGACTACCTTTCTAAATGGGTAGAAGCTAAGGCTTTGCCTACTAATGATGCTCGTGTGGTAGTGAAGTTTTTGAAGCAACTATTCTCTCGGTTCGGAACCCCTCGTGCTATTATAAGCGATCGTGGAACCCATTTTTGTAATGACCAATTCGAAAAGGTTCTAAAGAAATATGGAGTTACACATCGTCTTTCTACGGCTTATCACCCGCAAACGAGTGGGCAAGTCGAGGTTTCGAACCGAGCTTTGAAGAGGATTTTAGAAAGGTCGATTGGAGAAAACCGTGCTTCATGGTCCGACAAACTCGATGACGCTTTATGGGCCTTTAGGACCGCTTATAAGACACCTATCGGTTGCACTCCTTATAAGTTAGTCTATGGGAAGAATTGTCATTTGCCCATTGAATTGGAGCATAAGGCATATTGGGCCCTTAAGCATGCTAATTTTGACTTGAAGACCGCGGGAGATCACCGGAAAATACAATTGAATGAATTGGATGAATTAAGGGATAATGCTTATGAAAATTCATTAATTTTTAAAGAAAAGACTAAAAAGTTTCATGATTCAAAGATTAAAAACCGGGTTTTTAACGTTGGTGATCAAGTGTTGCTTTTTAACTCACGTCTTAAGATATTTTCCGGGAAATTGAAATCTCGTTGGTCGGGTCCGTTCACCATTACACAAGTGTTTCCATATGGGACCATTGAGCTAGCTCAAGATGATGGCCCCAATTTCAAGGTGAATGGACATAGGCTTAAGCACTACTTTGGTGGGGAAATTCCTTCAATGGTTGCCCCCGACCAAGACACCTTCCCCAATGATAATTAGCATTGAGGGGATCGAGTCGAGCTCATGACTCGGTAATCAAAAACGAGGTGCCTCGTGGGGGAGATCCCATGCTTATCTTTATGCTTTATGTTCACTAATAAGGGGACTTGTACCTTTCCAACTCGTTGTCTCGTGGTTGTTTGTGATTGTGTTATCTAGATCATCATCATCGTCTACGATTGAAGACTCTCGTGTTCGTTTACGTGAGCCTCCATCGTTCGTTTGAAGAAGTTTTTCACGATTCCATGACATATCCTTTATTGTTCTAACAATTATCTTTTAGCATAATTAATAAACGGCTTTAGATATATTGTTGATCACCCTTTCCATGCTAGATCCTAAGCATTCGATTCTTCGTCTCTAGTATGGGGGTGCTCCACCTTCAGACTCGAAACATTGAGGACAATGTTTACTTTTAGTATGGGGGGGTGAATAGGTACTTGCTTTGCTACGCCCTCACGTTTTCCAATTTTCAATGTTTTGTTTTGCTAATAAGGCTAAAAATGGCCAAATTTTAAAATTTTTCTTAGTTTTCATAAGTGTTTTTAAGACACGAATGTATATTTTCCGATGGGTAGAATAAGAGTTAATTTTTGACTTGATGGGCATTTGGAGCCATTTACATTCCTTAACCCGCTCAATTCAAGTTTTGCTAGACTTTTATATAGGGAGCTTTAAAACGCGAAAGTCTTAATTCATTCGGGTTAAGAACAAGAACTTTTCGCAAGTTCCTATAATTGATTCTAGAAAGTCACTTATCAAGGGAACTTTAAAACGCATTCTCTAAACTTGAAAAAGTCCAAGAAAGTGCAAGATCCTATAGGTGGCTTGAAAACCCAAAACTTTGATTTGATATAGTCTTAATGAAAGCTAATCCAAATTTGGCTCAATTTTGACTTGCACGGCAAAGTATTCACGAGTCTCTTTAATTAGAGG
This sequence comes from Glebionis coronaria, assembly GCA_025667525.1. Classification (NCBI taxonomy): domain Eukaryota; kingdom Viridiplantae; phylum Streptophyta; class Magnoliopsida; order Asterales; family Asteraceae; genus Glebionis; species Glebionis coronaria. The sequence goes on along the minus strand of CM046881.1, from coordinate 328,015,292 downwards.
TCTTTATATAGTGAAGAACGAGAAATGATAGAGTTAGACAAGTGATCATGCTAAACGTAGAACATGAAAGTGTTCTTTCAAAAACTCATATGTTTTTAATTGTGGCTTTTTCTTCCCATAAGATCAATGCATTAGGAATAAAACATAATTGCAATAAGTAAGGTCGTACGATTTGAAAGGTTACTTAGCCTCTAGCGCAAGATCGTTTAAAAGTTGCTCGGGGTTGAATAGAGTTCATAGCCAAGGCATAACTTATTGAAGCGGGACGCGAAGATTGGCGATCATCCAAAAAGGCCCTAACAAGGCATGAGGAGCTCTATTTTTGCTAAAGATCCAAAGATGATGTGAAGTATCATTGTTCCAAAATCAATATGAAGGATCGAGACACACGACGAGAAGCTATTACTCCCCTAAAGAATGGAGAAAGTCTATCCAAAAAGACCCTAACAAGGTATGAGGATAAATATATCCAAGTCCGAAAAGGAGGCGGATCGTTGTATATCAAAATCCAAAGTAAAGATTGAAGAAAAATGATGAAGTCGTGGTCCTATATGAAGAATCTCTCAAAAACGTCAAGTGAAGAAATTCCAAATATATGAAGAGAAGACCATAATTTCAAGAACGTCTTCCCAAGATTTGAAGTATGAAGTACATGCCAAATATCGGTCCGAGAAAGGTCTCAAATCGTGAAACGAGTTATGCCAAGATATGAACTTAAGGAGATACACGAGAAGCCGTTTTAAAAGATTTTGTCCTTCGGCTAACTATTGATCAAATCGTGCTACTTTGCTTTCGGACTAATAACTACTCAAATAAGTCAATATGAATCACTTGTGATCCATGACAAATAGATAAAAAATGCTAGTAACCCATTTCCTTTTATAATAACTAGGATTGCGGGGAGAAAAAGTATTACACAATTTGGACGTATGAGTAGTGTTAGCATTGTGACTTGTACCAACAATGATCTTGTTTTTGCACTTAGCATGGAATGTATGACAATCAAGGATGACGAAGTTTACTCTAAGGGACATTAACTTGTTTCTATTCTTTGACCCTAAAAGTCACATTTTGGTGATGAAAATCATACATTATGTCTTTACACATCATCGTAGTATGTTGCAAGTCTTTCACTTTTCAATGAAGGTTAATAAAATTGAACTTTGGTAATGCTTAGATACTTTATTCTAGCATTGCGTGAGGGCACGGCAATGGCTCAGTATGGGGGAGTGATGAGATGGCATTTATACATGATCTCATCGTTCTTTTCGGACTTTAAATGCATTAAAATGTCATAAAATACCATATATATGCTTGTGTTTGTTTACTTGTGTGTTTTAGGTATGGATATCGTGAAAAAGACAAAAGATCACAAGATACAAGGAAAAACGGACACGAGAAACGAAGCCGTACAAAGAACCGGGCCCTAATCATGGAATTTTCATCAAATACCCTTGAAGACTTGAAGACAAAACAAGATTGATCCTCATTCTATGAAGAAATGACACTTAAAACCCTTGTATATTGATAATTACAAGTTTGGTCCCTTAAGTTTGTCAAAATTGCAAAAAGGTCCTTCAACTTTGAAGAAATGGCAAAAATAGTCCTTCAACAATTTCAAATTGCCAATTATGGTCCCTCATAAAGTGAAAGACATAATGAAGACCTTGGAAGATCAACAATGTCCAAAAACAGCCCTTGAAATATTCAAACATGTCAAAAATACACCTTTGAAACATTTTGGAAATGTTTTGTGCCAAAATTGTAAAGATGTGAAAGTTAAAAGCAAAGGGAAATCGTTTTAGGGCTGGAAAACTTCAAGTGGCAAAAATATCAAAAGGGAAGGACCATATGTGCACAAGTGGAAAGATTTAAAACGAAATGGCGCCTAACACATGTAACTCCCCCAAAATCGGATCAAATGGGGTTTACTGTTCACTTTTTACTCCCCAGAACTTACCTTCATTAAACCTGGGTAAATTTTCAATTAAACCCACACACACTCTATTCACACATGCCAAAACCTATCCCACTCCTAAAAACCTGCATCCCACGTTTGTGGTCCAAACCCCCAATTCCCCAATCCACCAATCACATCATTCCTTAGCCTCCAAGGCTTGATACGTGTCCCATATCAACGTCCAAGATCATTAGCTTCCTCCCAACGCAAAATCCAATGGCCAAGATCAAGAAAGGACAAAATGCACTCAAAACCGTTCAAGGGTATTTTAGAGATTTCTAGTGATTAGGGTTTATGTTTTTATGCTTCTAGGATGTTCTATAGGCTCTATAAAAGGAGACCCAAGCTGTGGTGATCCCTTTGTTCCAGTTTTAAGCATAGAATTCTTGTAATCCCTTTTTATAAAAATAAAAGTTGTGTGTTTTGAGAAATTCAAAAAAAAAAAAAAATAAATAAATAAATAAAAAAAAAAATAAAAAAAAAAATAAATAAAAATAAAAAAAATAAAAAAAAAAAATAAAGAAGCAAAAAAGGTGTTGCCTAGACTCGAACCCTGGTCTCCACACTCACACACATAACAAGTTACCATTGCGCCCTGGGGACTTTGATTGAGAGTTTTGGCTTCCATATTTATTTAACCTGTTTTGATTTCTAGCTTATTTACATAAGCCGTAGCACTTTTCATTTTTCCTAGCTTATTCTTTAAGCTTATTTTACTTTTCTTATTTTTCCTAGGTAAGTAATAGGTTTATAGATTTTTTAAAATTGGTTTCACTTTTTTCTCTTTATTTTAATATTTTATAGGATTTAATTAATAGACGTTTTTTAATAAATCATTAAAAAATACCAAAAAGACTTTTAATTTTCAGGAAAAATAGTTTTTAGGTTTTATTTAATATATTTGAGGTTTACATCAAGTTTTGGTTTCAAAAACATTTATTTTTAATTTTATAATATTTTAAGGTTTTTTATAAACTTTAAAGATTTTTATAAAATTATTAAAAAAGGTTTAGGAGCTATAATTTGTGTTTTTCTCTTAATTATATTATTTAGGATTTTTATAAATTTTTTATTTCAAATTTTAGAAACTATTTATTTTAAGTAATATTTTAATATTATTTTAATAATTAATTTTCAAAATTTTATTTTTCCTTCTTTTTCATTTTTCGTAAATTCTTTAGCATTAATTAGGATCATTTCCATTTTTAGAATAATTTTTAAGCTTTTATATTTATTTTTATAATTATTTTAAGTTTAATTAGGTTTTAATCTTTTTAATCATTTTTAGAGTTTTAAAAATAGTTTTAATAGGTTTTAATTTTTAGAAAAATACTTTTTAGTCTTCTAATAATATAAGTTAAGTGATTATTCAATAAAATCATATTTTAGACATTTGAATTAGTTAAATTTAATTTTAGGGCTTTAATTAGCATTTAAAATTAATTATTTAATTAATAAAAGGTTTTAAAATATCTTTGTTGGATTTTTATCTTTGTTTATATTATTTAAGACTTGTTTTTAGCCTTTTTGATATTTTGTTTTTGGTTTTAATAATTTTTAATTTTTGTGGTTTTTCTACGGTTTTACGTTTTCATCGTAGTTTAATTTTCACGAAACCGTCATTCCATCTCATCAATATTAATCTCAAAGAAATACAAGTTAATTCACAACACCATACCTCCTTGGGAAACGAATCTTTCATCTCTTTTAAGTGATTGGGTCATTACTTGTGGTTTTCCTAAATCACTCGTCGATACTTACCGCTCATATTTAGTTGCTTGTTTTTCCTAAAGCAAGTTATCTAAATTTTACTACAATCAACCAACCATGACTATCATGAAAGCAGAATTCAATGAAATCCAACAATGTCTTGCGGGACAACGTAAATAACAAAAGAGGCGTAAAACATAATCAACATGAAGACAGAATTATCATGAAGAAACATGAAACCATCTATCACGAAGAAATGTATAACATAATCAGCATGAAACTGAAGTTAACCATGACAGTATGAAACATACTTGAAATAAAACATAATAACTTATGAGGGGACATGAAAAAAATTTATGCCAATTTAAATTATGAGAAAAATTTTATGCATGCAAAACAGTGCATGAATGCGTATTGTAGTTTATAAAACCTTTATATGTGCGAGGGGACGCCTATGGGTCGGTCCCAAAACAAAAGACATGGCGAGGGGACGCCTATGGGTCGGTCCCAAAATTAAAAATTTCGATAAAAGCACATGCGACTAAATAGGGCCAGTCCTGTACCAACCATTACTTAGTCATAACCCCTGCAACAATGATACATGAAATATAAATAAATGAAAATCATCTGTCAAAACTTATCAGAAAAAAATTTTATGTGACTAATTATGAACTACTGGGGTTCAGTCCACATAGCCACAGTTCACGAGGAACATTATGCATGAAACAATGACACATAACTAAATATGAATGACGGTTGTCCATCCATATTAGTAAAACAATATCGATGAAAACATCAAGGTTAAAACCTCAAGGTGTTGAAAACATCATGGTTAAAAACAACAATGCGCTAAAAACATCAATACGTGGAATAACAAACGATGGCTTAGGAAGCTCCTGGTGACTACCCACTAGTCACAGGTCGAGTTTTAGAGCCTACAGGTCGAAGTCTTGGCTCTGATACCATAATTGTGACACCCCATTTTGATAAATGGAATGTCACGCGTAATTATGGCGTGTCATCAAAGCATACAAGGATAAATGCCTAAACATTACATGACCATAGGGAAAACCGGAATCAAACATCGGTTCCCAAACATAAGCCCAAAACATAAATAAAGTAAATGAACAAAAAGGAAGACTAGACAAGCATAAATATGAAGGCAAGAGGAGAAGGAATCTAAGGTAGCTCCCATCCTATGCGTGTCCTCCAAATGCTCCAGTCAGTCCTTGAGTACCTGCCGTTTTGGGACATGGAAAGGAAAGTAACGGCTGAGCAAAACGCTCAGTGCACGGATATAGACATAGTATAAATGACTAAAACATAATAAAGACTTAATAGCAGCGGAAATGTATAAGTCCTGGAAAACCTGGAACATGTTCATAAAACTGGTTTAATAGTTTGAAAAGCCTTATGTTTATCATATGAAAACTGTTTAACATATTTTACCATTAGCCAATATAGGTCATGAAAATCTACCGTGCATGAATACTTGGAGGGGTGACCTCATCATGCAAATTAGAGGGGCTGCCTCTAATTTAATTTACTGGCTTTGGGTAGGAGGGATCAGCTTCTTGTGAAGGATGCAAGGCACACACCACATTCACCATGAAATCCTGACTGAAAACATGTAACTAGGATGCACCCATACGCCCCACATGATAAATATAAATAAATGGCCAAAAGCTGAAGGGACGCCACGAGCAATCACTCCGCTGTGGTGAAGTCATAACATCAGTGCCTCTAATGTTATGGTTATGGTACCTCCATAACTAGGTGAAACTGGTTATGCATGTATATGGCTATAGGTAATCATAGTTAAACATAAGCAATCAAACACGTAACTTATACTACGGGAAAACAGTTGGATGCATACGGGGAAATCCTAATAAGGAAAGAATGTCCATATTGAAAGGACGGGAATCCGTACCTTATGTCCAGTGAACGAAGAAGATGAAATGAGAGGAATCCTACTTCCGTATCACTAGTGCTACATAAATACATACATGAATAAGTATCTACTTACTAAATACGTAGCTGGTTTTATGTCATGTCTTAGCTTATTTTATGTGTTCTTACCATGTTTTACTGTTTTAAAGCCTTAAACCGTGTTTATCTTATATTCTGTTTCTGATTAAGTATTTCTGGTATATCATGTGTTATTATACTTACTGTGTGATAATAAGTAACTTTCCAAAAATAGCAGGTTTCCTAAAATAGAAAGTTTCCAAAAATAGAAAGTTTCCAAAAAATAGAAAGTTTCCAAAAATAGAAAGTTTCCAAAAATAGAAAGTTTCCAAAAATAGAAAGTTTCCATAAATAGATTTGCTGCCTTAATTAAATAAGTTTCCATAAATAGATTAGCTGCCTGAATAAATAAGTTTCTAAAAATAGCTGGTTTTCATAAATAGATTAGCTGCCTTATTTAATTAAGTTTCTAAAAAATAGAAAGTTTCCATAATTAGAAATAAGCTGGTTAAATAAGCTAAGTATATAAGCCTAAGTGTTTTTCATGATTATTTTCTAAGTATAGTGTATAGTTTAATAATTATTTCATGTAATTAAATTAAACTATAGATTATAATATTTAATTAAAGTATAACATGTTTTTAATTAAATAAGTTAAATACGTAGGTTAAAATATGTATTATTATATATTAATAATATAACCTAAGTCATGTTAATTAATTACTTATATCCATGGTTTTAAAATTATTAATTAATTATAAGTCTTAAATATATAAATACTTAGGTTAAAATAATTTCATGATCATTAATAATAAAATAACCTAAGTCATGTTATTAAATTAATCACATCATTTTATTAATTTAATATTAACATAAGTTCATAAACATAAAAAAACTAACATACACCATGAACCGGATCTTGACTATAAACCATGAACCGGACATGAAATCGACACCGTACCCCGAACCACTTCGGGGTTCCCTTTGGTGTGCTGCTGCCGTGGGACCCACACCACCAACCCGGGACCTTGAGGTCTCAGTGGTGGTCCATGTGCCAAGCCGAGACCCCTTAGGGGTTCGGTTTAGGCGTCGGCTAGACAAACACCCCTAAAAACCCTTGTTTTGATCTACCCCATAATCATAAACATGTTAGATCTATGTTTTTAATTAGGTTTTTAAAAACATCATGTTCTTATTTAATTTTTAAATCCAAAACAAAAGAAAAAGGATTAAAAAGGTATACCGAATACATGGATCGATCAAGGATGAACAAACACGAGCACTTGCACCAAAAACCAAGATCAAAATCAAACAAACACCCCTCCATGGTGTTTTATGGGTGGCGGCCAAAAGAGGAACCAAGAAAGAAGGAAGAAAACTTTTACGGTTTTTGATAAAATCTTCTGTAAAAAAAAATGAGTAGTGTTTTTCCCCTTAACCCCCTTTTAGTAAAAATTGATGGGCTAAGCCCATCCTCCCCCTTAATTTCGTGGTAATGGGGCCCACAAGGGGTAACCCGAATGTTTTCCGTGTCTAATTAATAAGTGTGTTCCCGTGTTCGTGTTTTACGTGTTTGTTCGTGTTTATTTGTGTTCGCGTTTGTGTGTTCTCGTTAAATAATTACCGTGACCTAATATATTTATTTACGCTCGTAATAAATATATATATACTTAATAATAGTTCGTGATTTAATTACGTTCGTGATTTCATGATCGCATGTTCGTGATTAATTATTGTTAAATAATTACTGCGTGTTCGTGCGTAGTAAATACTTATCGTGTACTAACACGTACGTAATACGTAATATCCTAACACGTAAACGTAATCGTACTATAAAATGAAAGTTTTAATCTAGTACGTACGATCTTAAGGGTACTATTTATGGTAAAAGCATGCGGGTTCTACATATAGCCCACCCTACATGTGGGCTATATGTGTTATATGTTTCTATATTGGATCACGAGCCCAATACTTGAATATATCGTTGGGGTGACCGATCCTTTCTAAATACGTAGAAACGTATTTCCAACAATCTCCCCCTAAGGGAGGTCACTCCAAGTTACAATGTCCTAAATATTCTATAGCTCGTGATCTATGCTAACAATGATGTGACTGAGACTTTCTTTGGAAAAACATATTTCCAACACTTCGTACCCTAAAAGGTAAGACTGTTGTGGATAACGCAGCCACCGTCTCAACATTGTCCTCTAGTGCAATAAAAAAGAACCTTATCGCCGTCACACCACTTAACAAGGGCCCTAGGACTAAACCATCTCAAATATTGGTCACTAAAGATAAGGCAAAATCAAAACCAGCTTCTAATATTCCTGTTTTGCCTTCTATAGGAGTAAGCACCACTAGTAAGTCTCAAAGATCTAAGGTTAAAATAAACAAGAAGAATGATAGGATCTTGCCCCCATCTAGTAGTCAAGTGAAGAGGAAAGTAGAAGCCCACCCTAGAAATGTTATTTCTGTTTTGAATAAAAAGAATCATGTAGCTAAAACTAAAGGCTTTGCGGTTGTGCAGCGTTCTAATCCTATTGTGAATTCTAATTTGAAATGTTGGAATTGCGATGAATGTATGTTTTCTAGTCGTCATGATTCTTGCCTTATTGACCATGTGAATGAGATGAATGCCCAGAAAAATGGTTTAGAATAGAAACTGACTGGGAAAGTGTTAACCCAAGTTATTTGGATGTGGCGCCCCACTGGTAGAACTTTCACTATAGTAGGAAATGTGTGCCCTTTAACTAGGATCACTCCCACTAAAGCGAAGAAAGCGTGCCCAATAAATAGGATCACTCCCACTAAAGCGAAGAAAGTGTGCCCTTCAACTAGGAGTACCAAGGCTACCAAAACACAAGCGTGTCCTTTAACTAGGAACACCAACACTACTGTAGGAACCACGTGCCCTTTAAATAGGTCTACTCCCACTGTAGTGCCCGCTAATACTCCAAATCCTAAGAAAGTTGGAACAGTAAAACCTGTTATTGGTAAAACTCACATTAGAAAACACTAGAAATATAAGGATAACACAAAAGTTCTCAATTCTGATAATTTTATATATGTATCTGCTAACACTCTGGAACCAATGGTTTCTAATGCATTGTCTATTGTTGTTACTAAAAACAGGTGGTCCAAATTGTTCTCTGGTATTTGGAATCTGGTTGCTCCAAGCATATGACCGGAGATCGCTCTCAGCTCAGAAATTTCGTCAGCAAGTTTCTTGGTACGGTTCGATTTGGAAATGATCATATTGCAAAGATAATGGGTTATGGTGAATATCATATTGGGAATGTTATAATTTCAAGAGTGTATTATGTGGAAGGTCTCGGTCACAACTTATTTTATGTGGGACAATTTTGAGATGCAAACCTAGAAGTCACTTTTCGAGAGCATACCTGCTTCATTCGTAATTTAGAAGGGGTTGATTTATTGAAAGGTGCTCGAGGGAATAATCACACTTTGCATCTACAAGAATTGATGGCCGCTTCTCCCGTATGTCTTCTCTCCAAAGCTTCAAAAACTAAGTCATGGTTATGGCATCGACGGTTTTCTCATCTTAACTTTGACGCTATTAATCATTTGGCGAAAAATGAACTTGTTCGTGGTCTTCCAAAACTTAGATTTCACAAGGACCATTTGTGTTCCGCGTGTACAATGGGGAAAAGCACTAAGAAATCATACAAACCCAAGACTAAAGACACCAACCAAGAGAACCTTTCTTTGTTGCATATGGATCTTTGTGGGTCAATACGTGTTGAAAGTCTCAGTGGTAAAAAGTACATCCTCGTCATTGTCGATGATTACTCTCGGTTTACATGGGTGAAATTTCTTACAACAAAAAATGAGGCACCTAAATTCATCATCGGATTTCTCAAGATGATTCAAGTGCGTCTCAACACTACTGTCCGACGCATTCGTACAGATAATGGAACCGAATTTGTGAATCAAATCTTGCGTGATTATTATGAAGAAGTCGGCATATGTCATGAAATATCCGTTGCTCGCACTCCACAACAAAACGGTGTCGTTGAAAGGAGAAATAGCACACTTATGGAAGCTGCTCGAACAATGTTAATTTACGCAAATGCTCCATTATTTTTATGGGCAGAAGCAGTATCTACAGCAGTTTTCACCCAAAACTGGTCACTAATTCGAAAACGCCATGGTAAAACACCTTATGAGCTTCTCCATGGAAAACTACCAGATTTATCATATCTTCGTGTATTTGGTTCTCTTTGCTATCCAAATAATGATGGTGGCAATTTGGGAAAACTTCAACCAAAGGCTGATATTGGTATTTTCATTGGTTATGCACCCACAAAGAAGGCATACCGAATATACAATCGTAATTCTCGTAAGATCCTTGAAACTATGAATGTTGATTTTGTTGAGCTGACATCAATGGCTTCTGAGCAAAGCAGCTCTGAACCCGTACTTCATGAAATGGGACCCAGTAACATTAGTTCTGGTCTTTTCCCAAATAACCCCACTTCATCATCATTTACACCACCTTCTAGGAATGAATGGGATACGCTGTTTCAACCGTTCTTTGATGAATTCTTTACTCCTCCAAGTATTGTTGCTCCAAAACCTTAGGTAATAGCTCTGGTTACCAAAGTGGTCGCTCCAGCAACTGAAGCACAATCAGATACGTCTATACCTACAATTGGTCAAGATATACCTTCAATGAGTAATTCTCAACCAACACCCGAATCAACTACCCATGTCATGCCTGTTGATGATGAAGAGGATGATGATGATCACGATTTGGAATTCGCTCAAATGCGTGAACTTCCATTCTTTGGTGTACCAATTCCCGACCATAATCAAGTCGGGTCGTCCACCTTAGAGGAAGCTCCTACTACGGTCTACTCTAATCCACGGATTCGTGAACATGACAGCAAGTGGACAAAGGATCATCTTATAGATTCTATTATTGGTGACCCCAATTGTCCGGTATCCACACGATGTCAGTTACAAGAAAGTGCAATGTTTTGTCATTTTGATGCTTTCTCAGTGAAGTTGAAACTAAGACGTGGTAACAAGCATTTACCCAATCTTGTTGGATAGAAGCCATGCAAGAAGAACTTAATGAATTTGTATGTCTTGAAGTATGGAACTTGTCCCATGCCTGGATCAAGTGCAGTTACTCACTTTGAAATGGGTTTACAAGGTGAAACTCGACAAGTTAGGCGGAATATTGAAGAACAAAGCTCGACTAGTAGCTCGTGGATACAAGCAAATATTAGGCATCGACTTTATGGAATCCTTTGCACATGTTGCCCGTTTGGAAGCTATTAGACTATTCCTTGCTTATGTAGCCCACATGAATATGATCGTCTATCATATGGATGTGAAGACGGCATTTCTCAATGGTGAAATCAAGGAAGAGGTCTATGTTCAACAACCGGATGGTTTTGTGAATTCTAAATATCCCAATCACGTGTACAAGCTTAAGAAGGCTCTTTATGGGTTGAAGCAAGCTCCACGCGCATGGTATGATCTTTTGTCATAATTCCTCATTACGCAAGGCTTCGCTAAAGGCAAGGTGGATCCCACCCTGTTCATTCAGAAACGAGGTAAAGATATGATTATGGTACAAATATATGTTGATGATATTATATTTGTTGCCTCGACCCAAACCTTATCCGATGTGTTTGGGACACTCATGTCTTTCAAGTTTAAGATGTCAATGATGGGTAAGGTATCATTCTTCTTAGGACTTCAGATATCTCAGAGTCCCAGAGGCATCTTTATCAATCAATCCAAGTATGCCCTTGAATCTCTTAAGAAATATAAGATGGAATCTTGCCACCCCGTGGATACTCCAATGGTGGAACGAACTAAGCTTAATGTAGATCCACATGGAGTTTCCGTTGATGCGACACTTTATCGTGGAATGATCGTCACCCTTCTATATATCACAGCCAGTCAGCCTGATTTTCAGTTTGCTATATGTATGTGTGCTCGGTATCAAACTAGACCTACTGAGTTACACTTAGCTACTGTTAAATGGATTTTTCGATATCTTAAAGGAACCATTAATCAGGGAATTTGGTATTCGAAGGACTCTTCGATTGCACTACTTGCATATGGAGATGCGGATCACGCGGGTTGTCAAGATACAAGGCGTAGCACGAGTGGAATTTTGCAACTACTAGGAGATCGACTAATCAGTTGGGCATCTAAAACGCAGAAAAGCGCTGCAATTTCAAGTACGGAAGCAGAATACATAGCTATGTCCGGTTGCTGGGGTGCTCAAATTCTTTGGATGAGATCGCAATTAACCGGCTATGGTCTAGGTTTCAACAAAATTCCGATGTACTGTGACAACAAAAGTGCAATTGCCTTATGCTGCAAAAACGTTCAATTCTCCCGGTCGAAGCATATTGACATTCGCTACCACTTTATCAAGGAGCAAATGGAAAATGGAGTGATCGAGCTTTACTTTGTCCTATCTGAGTATTAATTGGCGGATATTTTCACGAAGGCTTTAGATCGCGCTCGAATGGAATTTTTGGCCGACAAGCTAGGCTTGAGAACTTTCTCGCCTGAGACTCTAAAGGAACTGGCAGATGTAGCGAAAGAATAGTGGTGGTAAACTATTCTCCGTATCTTGGTGATCATCTGTATATATTGTTTATATTTTTATCCACAAAAGCAAAATACAAAAATATAAAACCATATAAAGACCATAAAAATTGAAAAATTTAGAAAAATCCAAAAATATTTTTACTTTATTTTTCAAAGGCATGTCTTTTGGTACGATAATATTTATGGCCTTAGAAATATCGATTAATAATGAGACGGCGCCATAAATAGAGTTTGTACAAAAGTTGTAAATATTTCTTAAAACATGCATATATGGCTTGTAGTTAATTCTGACTGCAACTCGTTTTTCATATTAAAGTCAAGTATTTCTTATGAAAGCTTTGGATCACAACGGGAATTAATTTTCTCGGGCATGGTTTACTTTGTAACCATGTAAGGGATTGTGTTTACGTTATAACACAATCTTACACGGATATATGTACGCATCAGTGCATTTATTTGTTAAAACAAGAGAAATCTTGTTTTTATGAAGTTATCATCTCCACAATCCGCAGCAATTTACAATTGATATCTACATACTCGACGATGCGACTACTCAAACGGTGACTACAACTCTTTTGATAGAACACGGGTCAACAATTGAGGGGGTCAATTGTCAAACGTTTAGAATCTTCGATGCCGAAAGTGCCAAGTTCACTAATTGGTGTCAAGACAACGATATCAATCTTACACATGGTGTCAATAGATAACTTCAGACCTGACGAGGCGACCAACATTCATGAACAAGAACCACGTGATTCTATCATATGATGTTCTCCATCATTCAGGTCCAACCTCGTAAATTGCTAATCTTTTGAATACATTATCCTATATGATCTTCGCATGTGATAAATACCTTACACTTGTGTTTAAAAGGTATTTCATTTACGTTTCAAGTACACCCTCATTAATTTGAGGGGGAGCTTGTGTAAATCATGAAGATAATTAGATTTTCATTTTTCTTCCCAAATTTTCTTAAAATGATATTAAATCAATTAATATTAAAAACATCGATTGGGTTAATATTTTTAATATAGGGGAGAAAATGTGATTTAATATGGGAAATGATTAATCATAAATGGTTTGACTTAACGTGATAGCTCATCCCGACATGTGCGAAACATTTTCAGATATCGTGGCATATGTTAAGGGGGAGCAAAATGTATTTGGATATCAAAATGGATTTCATGGTGACATACACTTACCCAAAACATCTCTATTCACGACGGTGAAGATTGTGGTGACATAAGGATGGTAGGATAGGTTAAAGTCCAATGATTCTTCCAGAGCCGGAGGAATCTTCCCAAGGACATTCCATAGCTAGAAATAGTAGTCCTTAGGAAAGATGGAGAAAGATTGTGAACATAGCTGAATGCCGACCAAGTACTTAAGTTAGGACTAGAACAATCACAACAAGGTGCTAGTTATGACGTATTGGTAAGCATTAAAGGGGTTGAAGAATGAAAAAGAATTGTAAAGATACAGGATGAAAACAGAGAAGCCCTCCTTACAACTTTAGGCAGAAACCGGGTCAACTCATTAACTATTGAGATCATTTTTAATGATGCTCGATATTGAAGATAGACATCATGGACCCAGTGATGCAATGCATAACCCATCCCAGCTAACTCAGATATCTCTCAAAAGATATTTGTTTTAATCACACAGAGATCAACACGTTATCTATCGATTTATTCACTCCGAGTAAATTGGTATTGAAAAGGTGGCACTCCTCTCCAGCCTTCGATCACTAAAAATCCAAAATGCACGATCTAGTCTAGAGCCACTTGAGATCATCAAATATCTCATTAGGACACACTTCCATATTTCCTTGCTTCTTCACACACTGTGAAAAGTAAGAAAGATATTACGAGTCCTACACAAAATCTTCATGATCTTGCCTGAACATCCGAGTTATACGTAAGTATATACGATGAAGATAGAAATCCTTCTTGAGCGAACATTAAAAAGCTCATGGTAGGTGACTTGTGAGATTCTTTATGAATCAAACTTGTGATAACTGGAAAGCAACCGTTATTTGATTCTTAATTGAATTTAAACACGTTCCAGGCTTCTACGCAATATCTCAGTGATCTTGCCAGAACACTCAGAGTGACATCCTAGTGTTCACAGTGATGAGTGGAAATCCTTCTAGTGTTAACCTCAAACAGCACTTGGTAGGTAATTTTCAAGGTTTAATATGAATCAAGCTCGTGACAACTGGAAAGCAACGATGGTGCGATTCTTTAATGAATCAAACTTGTTCCAGGAATCAGAATTGACGGTTTCAATCATGCAGATAATTTTATCCAAATGATTCAATCTTTACGTTCGTAGTCAGCTTTGGACGGTCGAGTAAAGAGAATGGTTTTACCCACGAAATCTTATAAGGAGATTTTTAATTAAATCTACCTTCCACAAGTACGATATTTAATATCGTCCAATGGTCTTCGCCGACCGGAGGTAAAATGCTACTGAATTAGAATGAAATGTTCAAAGCCATTTCGTTTGTGTCTACTTATGTTGTGGCATTTGAAGACGGTGGCGTTGCGGGGTCCGAGATGAAGTCGTCCCCACATGCTTATATTTTCTACCTCAACAAATTCAAGAAAGCCTAAAAGTCAAGTCTTCCGCTGCATCGAACTCTAAAGCTTTCAAGAATTACAAAGGTATAAGTATGTGGGACATGCTGTCACGAGGAGGCCAATATCACAAGTGATGGATGCATAAGATCAAGGCAATAGATTAATGCTCAAGATTGACATCAAAGATCACATCAGCATATTCACCAGAAAAGAAAAAAAAGAAAGACGAAGACTACGAGCTCAAGACAAGCATAGTATGCTAGGTTTATTTTATTTTTGTAACTTGGGTAACGCCCTTGTTTGGAGTAATCTCCCTTAGGGGGAGATTGTTGGAAATACGATTTACGTATTAGAAAGGATCAGTCACTCCAACAATAGTCTAAGTAGTAGCTCGTATTTTAGTTATCATAATATTAAACAAACAAGGCCAAGCCAAGCCTACAACTTGTGTAGGCCGGCGGTCCATTGTAAGCCCAAGCCCATCTCATGGGCTTAGGTATATAAAACCTCTCCTTAGTTGGAGAGGGTGAGTAACATATTTTACACATAGTTACAGTGTGTTTTCTATATACTTTCTCTCTCTAAGTGTGTGTGTTCTCACCATCTCTCTATCTCTTTCTCTCTCTAGATTAAGCATAGATTTAAAATATCCTACACATATTCTTCATTTGTAAAAAACAGAATACATGATTACATTAGATCTGGGAAATGTTCTAATAATGATGGTTTACAAGATGATAACATCTCTACACTACTGCCATGGTATCTTCAGTGGTACAGTGTACCACCATCGTTGACAATTCAAGTTGGTATACACAAATTAATGTCCATAAGAACACCCTCTTTGGTGCCCCTGTTACATTTATGGTTTCTCGATACCCACATCAACGCAATTAATAAAATCGACACCTTTTTGCTCTCTTCTTCCAAGTGAAGATAGATGATCCTAATCTGGTGTAATATTGAATCCGTAGCCGGGTATTCTACCAGACTATCATATATCAAGCGGGTTTTACCAAAGGCTGATACACACTTGGTTGTTACATATCTTAAGTGGGACCTGGTAGAAGCAATAATATTCCACCGGGCAATGACAGCCACAGACACCAACACATCAAAAGTGAGTGAACTTATTGTATCTCTTTTAAGTTTTTTATTCTCTATACTGGTACATGGTTTCTTTTTAATTTACTACCATACCTTTTTTACATCTATATGCTTGGGAATGGACAGCATGCATTTCTTCCTCCATTTATTGTGTTGAAACTACCCATGGACCAATTTAACGAAAATGATTTATATGTTTTCTTATTAATTTTCTGTTCGTTTCATTCAACACCTACTAACAACTTGACTTCATGTTGCAGTAAAATCAGTGTATATCTACAGTATGTGAGGGATTGTAGAACATTATGTTGTGCCAGCATAGTGATTCACTACAGTACCTCAACCGATGTCTTATTCGGAGTTCGCATTATTGGCTATGCAGTTTTTACCCCTTACGACGCATGTCGTGGTAATGTTGTTGCTGTAATTGGTAATGGTGGTGTAAAAACTACTTGACTGTTTATAAATAGTGTTTTACTTCTCCTATCAAAGCACAACTTAAACCTTATGATTGTTGATAAACAACCTTTTTTGGTTCATGTGTGCAAGCACTATATTGAAAAAACATGTAAGGAAAACCTGTTTATAATAGACATCAAGCAGCTTCAACGAATGATTAACAAAATTACCAGACCAAGTTTCTTTTAATGATGCGTTTAAAGGTATTAAAAGGTCACTCTCTTTATCGTTACATGATATAAATCTGTTGAACATATTACTATTGGCGGACAAAAACATATACCTAAGTTTTGTACATGCTATGTGTAGGTTGCGAAACTCTCAATTTGAGGGAGACGTGACAGGCATGGAGATGATGATACACTGAACAACGCTGATTAGATAGAAATGGAAGAAGCCACTTCTCATGGATTTGCGGTTTGTTTTTTAAGCTTATTTTTAAAGGCATTGTCGGATGTATGTACGGTGTACCTTTACTATTCCGAGACTATAGTTTCTGGTAAGTGATGACGATAGTTCCTGATCTAAATGTTGTATTACAAGTGATGTGATGATTTCTTTTCTGGAAGAACAATTACTCAATTGTTATTGTATGAACAACGATTTGGAAACATCTGATTTAAAATGGCATTTAATTCTTACAATAACCAATGTACCCTTTGAAAACTTTAATTTTTTCGTTAAACAGTAATTACTCACTTCAATATTTAATATACACTCCGTACACTAGGCTTAGTCTTAACAGGTGGGTAGGAGGAGAGAGTCTTGTCGAATGATTTAATAATCAACTATTATGACATCTGAATTTTTATGATAGAACATGTTAATGCCACTTCATTAGAATAAGAATAAGAAAATCGAGGATTATAATAAGGAAGGGAAGGTTTACAGCTCTTTACACTCAAACTGAATAATATACATTAATCAATGTAAAAAGGAGAAGTGAATAAGTGATTAACTGATAATTATTAGAAAATCCCTTGGATTTGACACGCAAAGAAACAAGATGAGAGTAGGACAAATCTGTTGTTGCATAAGCGTAACTGAGGCCCACGTCCTTGCTAACCTTGTTGATCCATTGGCATGAAAAAATTTGGCATCGGGGCTAGCGTATAAACGAGACGAGACAACTCGCGAGTTATTCGAGATCGACTCGTAACCTAGTTGAAATCTAATCGATCTAAACGAGTCGAGCTTGCGCTCAAGCTACTCGAGTATATTTTCGAGTCGAGTTCAAGCTTCATAGTACTCGGCTCGTGAAGCTCGCGAGCCTTATCGAGCCTTAATTAAATTATACTATTACCCTTTTATATACATAAATCGAGTCGAGTCGAGCTTCATATACCAAGTATTTGTCGAGTTCGAGTATGAAATTTAGAAATAATTGAGCTCGAGTCAAGCTTCGACCTCAAGTATTATATGACGAGTCGAGCTCAAGCTCGAAATATAAAGCTCAGTCGAGCTCGCGCCGAGTTTTGAGCTCGAGTTTTAGTATTCGAATGGAGCTCGAGCTTGGCAGTTTTTAGCTCGACTCGGTTCATTTACACCCCCTAAGCTACACCTTGTCTTAAACACTAGATTGCTATTCGCCTTTTTCAATGTAGAAAGAAACAAGATTCGTTCTAAAAAGACACTTCTGACACTTTTGTCCTCTTGGCATTTTCAACATTAACAAGACGCATACTTGAAGTGAAATATTCATTTGCTGATTTCACATGCTCTCTTAAGAGACGTTGCGTAGAAAGGGCCTTAAATACAACAGCTAAACTTTGGCCAATGGCCATCCAAACTAATATAAAGTTTTGACAAACAGTATTTACATAGGTGAAACCCGAAAGCCATGACATTGTATTTAGTAAACCACAAGATTATTCACTTTGGTAGCTCAACGTGTATAAAAAAATATAAAATCTGTATCTTCCGCACAAACCGTTAAGTGTTACAAAAAACAAAACATAAGCGAGCATAAATCATCTGTCTATAGAGGGCACATGTATATACTTTCGACGATTTTTCTTTCTTAAATCACGTTTGAAAAAATCAGATATGATTCATATCTCGAGTCATATATTATTTTTTAAAATCATATATGATAATTATATGTGATTTTAGAAAATCATATACGATTTTATGAACTAAAATCATAAACGTAAAACAAAAACCCTTAATTTTCTTTAATAACACAAATCCTAATATAAGTCATTGATTCTCTTTGTTATTGTTTGGTACTTCATATGTCGTGCTGAAATCTATCTTCATATGTTAATAAGTCTTATAAATTCTAGAAAGAAAAAACATAAGATATGATGGCATCTCCCTACCCACGCCATCACTTTTGTTCATCGTTGTGGGTCTAACATAGTAGTAGTTTGTCATTTGATTGTGTATATCAGTAGTTGCTAATTACTTAATCACTCTAATTGTGCACTTTATCATGGATTTTGATTAAAATAATCGAGTAGAAATTATATCAACCTGGCTTCCAAGAATGGTTTATTCGATTCATTGACACTAACTATTGTGAAAGACATACCTACGTGTAGATCTTACGATTCATTCACACTAATTTGAAAATTAGTAGAACACACAAAACTGTATATGGTCCATAACAATGGAAAACTACAAAGCTTTAAGTGCACATTCGAGCTAGACCGACTGGTATGTTGGGCTTATGACCACAAATAAACGTTATTTATGCGTAAACTATAACTAAAATATACATAATGTTAAATTACAAATCCAAGAAATTAAAATCGCACAAACCATAGACCCTCCAGAACAAGAAAAAAAAACCGACCACGCCCGTTAGGCGGGTTACAACCATTTTTCTTAATTACAAAAATCATTTATTTATGTCGCAAAACCAAATTAATATTTTACAAATAAAAATCCACCATTACAAAGGATAAGAAATAGCAAATATTTTGTCTCCCGTCAAAAATCAAAAAATCATCTCCATTAAAGAACACATACACGAATACAATATTTTTTAACACATACATAAATGTCCTCATGTAAAAAATCCACAACGAATTTGGTATTTTTTGTCTTTTTCTAGCTCCACAACTCGATCGCTAACTTGGTCTATTTCTAATCGACTACCGATTACCCTCGGTCACCGCATTAGGACGACCGAATGAAACAATTTGTCGACCGATTGCAAAAAGCTCCCAATGCGACCAACCTAAGTGTATCTTTTATGTTTGAAAATAAATTTAATATGTGTGATGCGCATTTATGGGTAAGTTATGTTATACAGATATTATCTATATCTAAACAAATATCTACCAACTGTAACATTTTCATACCGTAAAATAAATTTATGCACAAGTTCTTTTGGCAACTTTCGACCCACGTGAATGCCATTTACTTTGTTAGCTAACTTTATTTACCCGAGTCGTTAGAGATGAATCAGGTATTGAATCAAAATGGTATAGTAAAGTCACCTCTATAATTACCTAAACCACTACAAATGCTCGACAAGTAGAAGATTGAAAGACATAAATGAAGTCAGTAAATCTTACTTTCACAAGTCTTAAACCATTTTCAGTCATATGTTTGTTAACTAAACTAAAGGTGGTACGATTTGACCCATTGATGTATGATGAAAATAAACTATATAACAAACTCAAATCCTCCCTTGGAACAGGGTATGGGGGACGATTATGAACTGTAATCTAATAAACTAAAAACAAATTAAAAACAAATATTTAACAAAAGAACAATAAAAAGTCATACATGTCTATCGAACATGTGGGATGCAAATTATATTATTTGGACTTTTAAAAATTTTGAAAGTATTGAATTTTATTTACGTTCGGATTAATTTTTTTTAAATGTATCTATTTTACATAAATTTAATGTTACTTAAGCATAAACCATAACTATAATATACTAAAGGTTAAATTACAAGTTCAATAAAGGAAAAACGCACAAACCATAAACCCTTCAGAACAACAAAAAAGCGTCCTCGCCCGTTGGGTGGGTTACGATGCTAGTATATATATATATATATATATATATATATATATATATATATATATATATATATATATATATATATATATATATATATATATATATATATATATATATATATATATATATATATATATATATATATATATATATATATATATATATATATATATATATATATATATATATATATATAGAGGGGGTTAATGTGAGAGATTTTTTAAAGTTATAAAAATGAAAACTAATTTAAACCGTTAGATCATTCAAATAGTATTAGATTAGACTAATATTAAATGAGAGGTATTTATTTTAACTGAACAAAATTTCAAGGGTATTTTAGAGAATGCTATCACATTTTTTGAATTAATTTTTGGCACTTTCTTTTTAATGACATTTTTTTACGTAACAGTCGCTAACCATTTTTGTTACATTGGGTAGGGATGATGCATTCATCTACTTTGGCTACAAACCACATTCGTTATTACTCCTATATACTGTAACATTAAAATATATATTTTATTTTTAATTTGTTATGTTGTACCACAACAACAAATTCCACAAAGGAAGGAGAATTTTAAGGGGAGATGCATCTGACTTTGTAGGTGCATCTGAAATGTGTGGCTGTGGTTTCTTCTCATTCTTCTCATTTTACTTAATCTTCTTATTTGATCCTAACTCTATATATGTATATATATATATATATGTATATATATATGTATATATATATATATATATATATATATATATATATATATATATATATATATATATATATATATATATATATATATATATATATATATATATATATATATATATATATATATATATATATATATATATATATATATATATATATATATATATATATATATATATATATATATATATATATATATATATATATATATATATATATATATATATATATATATATATATATATATATATATATATATATATATATATATATATATATATATATATATATATATATATATATATATATATATATATATATATATATATATATATATATATATATATATATGAGAGAGATCAAATAAAAAGACTTTTTTTTGTGAGAATGATAAGAAAGATTTTCAGCCATTGATTAAAATTAATAGATGAGATTAAACACAATCCTAACTAACTAACCAACTAACTAACCATTTAAATGTGATTTTTAAAAAGTTTTTCAAAAATTCTGAAAACATTCCAGTAGATCAGGTATGTTGGTTGAAAAAACTTTTGTGAAAAAAGATTTTTTAATTCGAAGTTTTTTATGTTTTTTAATGCACAAAAACGATAATTTTTAGGCTTTTTCTATCTTTTGTGCATGAAGAATTCATTTTTATACCCAACTTCTTTTGACTTTTTGCTTTAAAAGTTGATGCCACATCAAACTAAAACAACTTCAAAATTTTGTGCATGAAAAAAATTTTGTACACCAAATTTCACCTTTTTGTGCATCAAATTTCGTTTCTTATGCATTAAAAAAACGTAAAAAACTTAAAATTAAGAAAACTTTCTTCACAATTTTTATGCACCAACATATCCGATATTATAGAATTTTCTAAAATTTTCGAGAACTTTTTTAAAATCATGTTTAGATGGTTAGTTAGTTAGTTAGTTAGAAATATGGATTGATCTCATCCATTGATTTTAAATCAATGGCTGAAAATCCTTTTTATCCTTATCACAAAAAAAGTCTTTTTATTTTAACTCTCCCCTATACGTATATATATATCAAATCAAAACCCTTATATAGGAAGGATGGTGAAACAATGTCTTAAATACAAAATTCTATAATAATGACACATGTAATTCATTAAAGGGTTTCCATAAAATGCTTTAAAAAGAAAATAGGAATTACAAATGATGCCTTAAATACAAAATTCTATAAAAATATACAAGGAAGGATGGTGAAACATTGCATTAAATATAAAATTCTATAAAAATGACACATATAATTCATTAAAGGTTTCCATAAAATACTTCAAAAAGAAAATAGTAATTACAAATGATGCCTTAAATACAAAATTCTAAAAATGACACATGTAATTCATTAAAAGGTTTCCATAAAATGCTTCAAAAAGAAAATAGGAATTACAAATGATGCCTTAAATTTAAAATTCTATAAGAAAATATATAAGAAGTATGGTGAAACAATGCCTTAAATACAACATTCTATAAAAATGACACATGTAATTGATTAAAGGGTTTCTATAAAATGTTTCAAAAAGAAAATAGGAATTGTAAATGATGCCTTAAATACAAAATTCTATAAATATAAAAATTATATAGCAAGATGGTGAAACAATGCCTTAAATACAAGATTCTAAAAATGACACATGTAATTCATTAAAGGGTTTCCATAAAATGATTCAAAAAGAAAATATGTATTACAAATGATGCCTTAAATACAAAATTCTATAAAAATATATAAGGAAGGATGGTGAAACAATGCCTTAAATACAAAATTCTATAAAAATGACACATGTAATTCATTAAAGGGTTTCCATAAAATGCTTCAAAAAGAAAATAGGAATTACAAATGATGCCTTAAATACAAGATTCTAAAAATGACACATGTAATTCATTAAAAGGTTTCCATAAAATTCTTCAAAAAGAAAATAGGAATTACAAATGATGCCTTAAATACAAAATTCTATAAAAATATAAGGAAGATGGTGAAACAATGCCTTAAATACAAAATTATATAAAAATGACACATGTAACTCATTAAAGGATTTCCATAAAATGATTCAAAAAGAAAATAGGAATTACAAATGATGCCTCAAATACAAAATTTTATCAAAACGACACGTGTAATTCATTAAAGGGTTTCTATAAAATGCTTCAAAAAGAAAATAGGAATTACAAATGATTCACAATAGTTTGACTAACTAAAATGGAAATATTTTTAGATATTCGGACTGTCAAGTTTTGGACTGGGCTATATACTGTTGCTATATTATACACGTGACAAAAAATAATATCAGGAATGAGCTTTTTGGGCTTACTTTTGTTAGAATACACTTTACCACAAAACTTACCAAACAAAATAATTTCTAAAAAATATTTAACTATAATGTTTTTGCTAAAAAAAACTTAACAATAATATTAACTTCAAAAAAAAATTAATGTAAAAACGTTATTTATAACATTAACATATACAAAATTTATTACCTCATCAAATTAAAAAACTATATAAAATATTTATACAATATTATTAAAATTCTAAAATTTTTTAATATAACAAACTTATTCATAACGTTAACATATGTAAATTTAATTAACTCACAATATTCTTAAATAAATAAAATAACTTAAACTATGTTATTTTTCTCTATTTAATGCTACATTATTAAAATATTAATCTCATAACTAACACTACATATACTAAACTTCTAATACAAAAACACATACCTTCAATTTTCATTAAAAAATATATACTTAAAGCTAGCCCGTCCATCGGACGGGTCTAAAAGCTAGTGTATATATATATATATATATATATATATATATATATATATATATATATATATATATATATATATATATATATATATATATATATATATATATATATATATATATATATATATATATATATATATATATATATATATATATTGTGACAATCCGTCAATTTATGATTTATATTTTATTTTCAATATTTAATTGAAAACATTATTTTAATGTTATAATATGAACGCACTTATTTTTGGGAAGAAATTTGGATTTACGTCTTGAAGTAGCATCGACTACGTCTAAACCGGAGGATTCTACGTTACGTGCTTACGTTTACATACACCGTTTTGGTGACAGTCCGACATTTCAGAAAATAAATTTATCCGTAAATATTATTTTGAGATTTTTAATTTGTGTTGGTTCATAAACTCACAAATTTACGAGAAGAGATTAGGACTTACGATTATAATTTAACGTCCTTTACGACTAAACCGGAAACCTTAGGATTACGTATTTACGTTTTCGAACTCCGTTTTTTATGAGACAATTTTTATTAGATTCGTTTTGTGCCGTTGATTCATAATTTATAAAAACGTTTTTCGGAAAACTACCCGAGGGCACGCAAATCGAGGAAACTAGAATCGAGGAGTACCCGTAAATAAATGAGGATGAGACAAACCCACTTTTGCCCCACCCCCACTCATGGATGGCTAAAATAAGCCACAACACCATGATGTGTCAAGCTTAAGAAGTAAGCTAAGACACATGTCTTAGCCACTTCACCAAACTAAAATCAATACTAAAACCACTCACACCCAAACCATTTGTTCATTTATCTTACATGCAAAACCACCAATCTCTCTCAAAAATCTCTCTAATTTCGTCCCAAAATCACCAACAACAACCCTCATTTGATCTAGTTTGACCATAAAATCATGTGTTATTCATACATATGATGATGCCCCTTTGAAGCCTTGAAGATTGGAGGTGATTTAACATCCAAGGAGAAGATTTGGTGATGTTCAAGGGCTGATTTCTACATGAAGTTTACAAGTATTGGTGGCCATGAATATTGGTGTTGATCTATCACAAGTTCTTCCATCAAAATCCAAGCCTTGATCATAAACTACACAACCTTGGTGGTATAAAGATTGTACTTTCCATCCTCTTGTTATTTTGATTATGTAATCATGTATTTTCTTTCTTATTGTATATGTATATGATGAATATATGATGATAAAAATGTTGTGTGGGGATCAAGTGTTGATAAATATGATTAAAGAGATGAAAAACCATAGGTAACAAGGTTAAAATCTTGCTAAATATGATGGCTGTATAAAAACAGTAAGTAAACAAATGTTAAACTGATAAAATGGTGAAGTGGAATCAATATAAAGTAAGTATTAGGTGTTATACACATGTGAGAGTTGGCCATACAATGGAATCATAAAAATGAGTGAGATATGATCAAAACAAGATGAGTGTATCAATCTGAATAGTCTGTTTTGTAGGGACTGTTAAGGATAGTTAGACATGAAATGAGCAGTATCTATAACTAACTTAATTGTATCACATAATATGAAGTTTTTGCCATCCAAAAATGAGCTTCTATCTCCTTATAAAACTCAAGATATGATAAAAATGGTGAAAATGAAACTAATAATCAGATT
This sequence comes from Glebionis coronaria, assembly GCA_025667525.1. Classification (NCBI taxonomy): domain Eukaryota; kingdom Viridiplantae; phylum Streptophyta; class Magnoliopsida; order Asterales; family Asteraceae; genus Glebionis; species Glebionis coronaria. The sequence continues at coordinate 327,989,781 of CM046881.1, read as the reverse complement.
TTGAAGAATTAATGTTTAATAGTATTATATAAGCACTCAAACTAATATAGTATAAAATGTGAATTAAAACCCACTAACTTATAAATTTCATTTATATAAATATGTATAAGGTTAAATAAATGGACACTTTATAAAAATGGTAGTTGAATAAGATTTATAAGTTATAAAAACTATAAACATGATTTTTACGACTTTTTCGGCTATTACCGTAAAATTAACGTTATTCGCCAATTAAAACATAGACGATCAAACCCGTCTAATGTAAAGTTTTTAAAAGTCATATACTGATGTATAAGTACCTAATACAAGTAAAAACCGATAAAACCCGAACTATATAACATACGGACATTAACGAGCTAAGTTAGCATATTTGGACTAATAATTTAACTAAATAAGTTAAACACTTATAAAAATTACTTATTGGGCTTAACCCATTTGGGCCCAACATGTAAAGTATAAATACTGATAATACAAGTATAAAATGGATTAATACAAGTTAATGAACTTATAATAGGCTTATTGGACCTAAAACATTTAAATAGGTAAAACTAGTAAACTAGTAAAAAGTTACCAATACATAAACACTAAAATGAGTAAATAAGAATATATAAACCCACTTGATCATCATCATATGTACAAAATCATCATATGTATATTTCTTATTTTTATAAAGTCATTGGAAAAAAGTTTAAGACGAGTATTATTTGTCTCGGTTTCCGTGATTGAAGCACGTACCGTACGTCCGAATTGCCGATAACCCGCCTTCCCACATCCACGTGAGTTCATAGCCTCGCGCTCTTTTAAATGTTTTTATGAAATGTTTTATAAACCCGCGAGGGAGATAACATGTTAGTTTTGATAAAATAGGACACCATTTGTCCCGATTGTTTGTTTATTGATTGGACCCGAATGATTGTATGACCCGATGAATGATTATATGACCCGATGTATGAAATAAAATGGATTATTAAAGTTAGGTTATGTCACTAAAAGTCCCATTAGCATGAATTGTGAACTACCGGGATTTGGTAGACGCTTATGCATATAATAGTACTATTTGGGGACGATCACCCCAGTTCGCGCCTTGACGGTTGATCCCCGTCGTGCCACATTGATTGGTAAGCGAAATTATGTATGAGAAGATTTACACAAGCGTGATTATTGTGACGACACGCTAATTTAGATGGGCAAATTGAGTTTCGGATTAGCTACCCGTTGTTTGTTATAGTAAGGTAACAATGTTATGCGACTTATAATAATCCAATTAACGAAATACTGCTATACGCACCGAATTACGATATATTGCCTGACTAGCAATACAGGGTCTTATTATTGATTTTATGTTCGTGTTTTGGTTTTACATAACCATATTCATATAACGGTTTTTATTTAACGTTATAAAACGTATTGTATGATGTTTTTAACGACAATGGTTCGTATAATGATTTTGAAGGCGAAAGCCTATATTATGATTTTTGATAAGGATTTGCATAAAATGACTTTGGCTATTTTATGGCCTATTACAAAGATTTGTACAAAATGATTTTCGGTAATAATTTTATACCGATGTTATATTGATAGATTTCATTAAACTCTATGAATTCACTTGGAGTTTTCGCTGACCTTTTCTTTTAACATGTTTTATCTCAGGTACTTGAAGGTAATTCTCGGGAAGACGACAAGAATTTATGGCCCGCACTTAAATAACAATTTCCATTCAAATGCTTTGTAAAATTTGTATGAAATAATATGACTTGGGACCTATGTAAAATTTATATTTATGAATGGAAATGTTTTATTATTAAACGACGCGATTTTTAAGCGTTGTCTATGATGTGAGTAATGTGCTATCCCGTAACACCAACTAGTCTTCCGCTGTATTGAGTTGTATAAATTTGGGGGTGTTACAGTTTGGTACCAGAGCTCTCGTTATAGAGAACGAAAGATTTTTAAAACCAAGGTTTTGAATAAAACATTTCAAAATCTTTTAACTATAAACATTTTTCTAAATATGTCTAAAAATCTTTTGACTATAACGGTGCCGAAGAATTCCCAGTTACCGACAAGGACAGACTGAGAAGTGTTATTTTAATATACATATAACTTGGATTATATATATATATATATATATATATATATATATATATATATATATATATATATATATATATATATATATATATATATATATATATATATATATATATATATATATATATATATATATATATATATATATATATATATATATATGATGTAATTTTATTACATGATTGTTTGATGATTATTTTGATATTTATACGAGGTATTTATACGACGTAGATTGTCACAAGGAACCCTAAATCCCCTAGTAAATTAATCGAAGCTATTCGTAGGAATTATAGCTATCCTAGATCTAAACCAAGTTGTGGATATCTATGATCCCAACAAAATGGTTGATATTCGTAGAAATGTAGATATTAGATGATTGTGATATTGAAGAAGAATTGGCGAAATTAAATATGATATCGATGTCATGACGATCTTTCCTTATAGAGTGGAGTTTGACAAAACGTTACCACCTGGATAGATGTCATCTGATTCGTTGTCACCCAATTCATAAATTGAAATCGAAAGGGTGAATGTTGCACTTGAGGCTGTCAATGGAACCATTACCCAAAAGCCTCATGCCACTAGTACCTTTCCGAGAAGTCTAATTGAATGGTTGAGTCATTTCACACTAGTGACTCATTTGATAACTATTGATGAAGGAGCTATAGGATTGAAAATTTAGTGTTGTTCATATTGAACTTTTATTGCCTTATTAAGGTCTAAAAATAAGGTTGAAAGTATTAGAGAATGAGGTAGGATATCGCATTGAGTATAAGATTGATTGAAACTTGAATAAAGTAAAATTTAACTTGTATGGAATATAAGATTGTTAAGAAGAAGTCGTTAAGTCCTGTGATTGAATTATAAGGTTTTAATTGATTGTTGATTCGTGTTAAGTGTTGTTCCTCGGCCATTGTCCACTAACGAGGATGCCCAGTGTCCAAGAAATAAATTAAAGAAATCTTCTTCTGAATTGGGACTGATGGATCTTCTGGGATAGGTGGAACACCTAATGACTCTTGTAGATTAGTATTCATTGTGGTATCTTTTAAAAATCCCTAACTTAACTGAGATATCAGTTGGTAGGATGAGTTTTTGGAATTGTATGACATAGTGACACGTAATGTGTTACGGTATAATTTTAATTTATTTGCGATTAATGAAAAGACTACCTCTGATTGCTAAATCCTACATGTATCGATGTTATCTATCTTTATTGCTTCATCCTAATGTTAGAATTAGTGATGAAACCATTGAACAAGTACTCATCTTGATTTAAGTTACGTTGTGGATTATTCTTTTTTAGTGCCATTGAGGTCATGAACCTCATGATTATTTGGCTAATCTCATTTCTTGATATATTGTAGTTAGTTCTTGGTGAACAAATTTTCATCACTCTTTTGCAGATCACTCATTGTTTTTATAAGATAAAACAGTATTCCTTGAGAAATGTTTTTTTTGAATTTTCATCGCCGTAAGGATGATCTAAAGTGAGATTTATAAGTAATCGTTATCGAAATGAAGTTGTTTATGAAACACCTTGGAAAACTTAATTGTTTTCATAAAAAAGAAAACATTTGTAAATTTATTTTTGATTCTTATTTAAGAATTAAGCATGAATATGTTTCTATTATAAACATGATGATAAAATTTTGACGAACTGAGTATTGCATCGTTAATCTTGAAATTGTATATAGTTGCGCGCCTACATACAATTTGGAAGTGACCATGTGATAGTTGTAGAAATACGTCTTTTAGGAAAAAGAGCGTAAATAGGGCAAGCGTGCACGACGATTTAGGAAAACCGTGTGTGTATGACCCAATGAAGTGAGTTCGTTCTCGAGGAGGCACGTGTGTTGTGTAATGAATGATGATTTTGTTTGTGATATTATTAACAAGAAAAGAAAAGAGGATAGAAAGGAAAGAAAAGACGGTTACGAAGACGGATCGAGCTAAGACGAAAACGCGTTCACGTAAAACCGTGAAACTACAAAATTTAAAATTTTAACCTAAAAATTCCTAAAAATTACTAAAAATCCACAATAAAATATTATGAGTTTACAAAAAATCAAAACTTGCTAAAACCTTTTAATTAATTAGATAATGACTTTTTAATGCTAATTAAAGCCCTAAAAATCACAATTAATTATTAAAAAGCCCTAAACAAGATTTTAAAGTTTGTAAACCTCAAAAATGACCTAATTAAGCTAAAAAGTATTTTTTTTAAAATTTTAAAACCTAATAAAACTATTTTTAAACACTTAAAAACTATTAAAATCTATTAAAACTTAAATTAATTCTAAAAAATAAATGAAAAGTCCTAAAAAGATTTGGAAAGTTACAAAGTTCCTAATTTAATGTCTACAATCTAGGAAAAATGAAAAAAGTAGAAAAAACCAACTTTCTATTTTTAGTAATAAAATAATATTAAAATAATCAAAAAAAATAAAAAGTTTATAAATAAATTCCAAAAAATTACCAAAAATCCTAAATAATGTAACTAAGACAAAAATGCAAATTAAAGTTCCTAAAACCTTTTTAATAATTTTATGTTAAATTTCCAAGTTGGTAGAAAACCCTAAAATCAAATAAAATTAAAAATTATACTTTTTGAAAACTTTATTGAATGTAAACCTCAAAAACATAAATCAAAACCTAAAAACTATTTTTTGGATTTTTAAAATACTTTTTGCTATTTTTAAACTACTTTCTAAAAATTAAACTAAAAATAATCCTAATAAATAAATTAAAAATGGGAAAAATAAACTTTTTGGACAGAAAAGTCCTAAAACCTAATACAATCCTAGGAAAATTGCTAAACAGTAAAAATCTCAAAGCAATAAGCTTAAAACAGCTTAATTATAAGCTGTTAGCTAAATAAGCTAAAAACCAAACAACCCTTAAATAGAATTTGAAATCAAAGCTATCAGTCAAAGTCCCTAGGGCGCAGATGGTTAACACGTTTGGTTGTGGGAGGAGTGGTGCAGGTTCGAGTCCTGGCCACGTCCTTTTTGGTAAAACTTTTTTTTCTTTTTTTTTAACTTTAAACTCAAACCAGTATACCCTTAACTCACAAAAACACAAACACAATTCAAATTTAACAAGATTTAAACACTACAAATCCAAAAAATGTGCCCAATTTTGCTCTTGTTTCTAATGAACACAAGTGATATTTCTTCACTTGTGAATAAATGATCAAGATGTCTTGATCTTGAGTTTGTGGTGTTTCTGTTGGACAAATGGGGCACCCTTATACTCCTTTGAGCATAAGGAGTCAAGACAAGCACAAAAAACACAATTACTAGCACTCAAATGCACACAAGATGGCAAAGAATGTTGCTGATATGGCTATATGCTAACTGATGAACATTTGACCAAGTTATATGCACAAAAAGGAGTTTCAAAAGCTTAAATCATGCACACAAACTAATCAGCTAGCAAGAAATTGATATACAAACCTCAGATGGCCTATAATCTAACAGCTTAACAAACTTTGATGCACAAACCTTCTAGAAAAAACAACCAGAATAGAGGTTTTACTGTTTTTATGCTATTTTCAACTTTTTAGCATGCAAATGAGTTTAAAACTCCATCAACCTGAAACACAAGCACCTATAACTCCCTATTACCACCCAAGAAATGTTTCTAAACAGGTTTTAACACAAAATTTAATCACAAATCTTTGCTAACCCCTTATCCCAAACACCCTTTTAAACTGAAATTCAATCTTTTTACAAACCAAATCCCATCAAATCTATACCAAACTGATTTTAAATAATCCTAACATGCATATTATACCAAATAAGCTCACATCAAACCACAAGAACACTCATAAACAACTTTTCACAAAATTCATGCAACTCACAAAATTTCTGAAAATGAAAACTAAAAATGAAGGGACAAGGTGGTTCCCTTGTTGGACCTACATCCAGGCCCAACAATGGTTGCTTAACCATCTCCAATAGGCCCAGGCCTATGCTGATCCTTGATCAAAACTCAAGCTTCAATACCTGCTAAGAGAAAATTAAAACTCAAGCAAAATACACTTTCTGATTTTTTTGAAAAACTTATAAACCTTTTTCACAAACTGAAAAACCTTAAACAAATCACACTTTTAAAAACAAGTCCAAATTCAGAAAGACAAGAGTGTTACTCCACTTTCACTTCATAACATCTTGGTTTTCTGAAATTTCAAACCCTTTTCAAAACCTTTTTGAAATTTAAACACACAAAGTGTTACACAATTTAGAAACGGAACTCAGTTTTTAGCTTTCAACACAACACACAACTTTTAACAAACATAAAAAGGAATTACACTTGATTTAACAAACACCAAACTTTTATTTCATTAAAAAGGGATTACAAATGAGAAAGCTTAAAAACTGGAACAGCCCTACTCACATGTTGAGAGGTGCTTAAATAGAGCTAGAAGAACTATCTAGAATGCCAAAAACCCTAGTTGCTGAAATGCCAAAGTTGCCCTTTGAAAAGTCTTGGAATTTTGGTCAAATTCGGATTCATGTGAATGCCAGTTGTTGTTGTGATGTTTGAATGCATCTGAGACGTTAAAAACTCCTTGGAGGCCAAGTAGATCATGTGAGCTGTTGATTTGGTCGGGTGTTGGGTTTGGGGACGAAAGTGATGGGCAGGGGAGGGGTCCACAACCACATGGGTGTGTTGTGGATGGAATCTGGGTTGGGGGATGGGTTTAGTGTGGGGTGAATAGTAAATCTGGAAAGGTTGGGGTAAAAACCCTTTGTTTTAGGTAAATTAGTTTTTAGGGTTTATGAGATTAAGAACATGGGATTAGGGTGTTTTAATTTGTTTTTGGGTGGGGTTAGTTTAAAAATCGTGTTTGGGTGGGAAATAAAAAGGAGTTGACTGGTTGACCCTTTTTAATAAGCTGGTGGGTTGTGGGTTGGGTTAATGGACGGGTTGGGTATGGGTAGGGTAAGGATTTGGGTGGGTTATGGTGAGGTGTCAAGATGTGAATGGATGGTTAAGTTTGGCTGTCTGGCAGAATTGCCCCCCAAGGTTTCCTCTTTCTTTCATGTTGTAATAAAAGCCATCAGCGCCCATTTTCCCTTTGACAACTTTGGACAGCTTGTCATTTTTGGCACAAGTTGTTTCTAAACTTTGTATCAAGGACCTTTAATGCATATTCCTCATTTTCCAAGGGCTTTTCTTGTAATGTCTTCAAACTTTAGGGACCCTATTCATAATTTTGAATATTTGAGGGGTATAAAGTGTTAATCTTCAAAAGTTGAGGGACCAAACTTGTCAATCTTCAATTCTTCAAGGGCATTTTTGGAAATTCAAAACTTGGGCCCGGTTCATTGTGCGGCTTCATTTCCCGTGTTCGTTTTTGAATGATTCTTGTGATCTTTTGCCATTTCCTCAATATCCGTACCTAAAAATACACAAGTAACAAACACGAGCATATATTTGGCAGTTTTAATGATATTTTATGCATTTTAAGCCCGATTTGGACGATGAGACCATGTATAAAAGCAGTCTCATCACTTCCCCATACTAAACCATTGCCGTGCCCTCACGCAATGCTAGAATAAAGTATCGTAGCACCTCCAAAATTCATTTTTATTCACTTTATTGGAATGATAAACTAGCTACACTACTACTATTACTACTACTTGTGTTTTAGACATAATGTATGATTTTCATCGCAAAATGGGACGTTTAGGTTTATAGAATAAGAACATGTGAATGCTTCGTTAGAAATAATTTCATCGTCCTCGATTTTCACCCTAATTCCATGCCAAGCGTGCAACGAGATCATTGTCATTATAAGTTAGTAATGCTAACACTACTCATATGCCCTAATCACGTACTTATCCTCCCATTATTCCTAAGTTGTATCTCTTATATTTTATTATGTCTTAATGATCACGAGGATACATCATTTGACTTATGCGACAATAGAGATTTAGGTCTAAAAATAGAGTCCTAACGGTGTAACTAAGACCATCAAATCAATAACCCCTCCTAATAGACAACGATGTCAAAAAATTAAGTTGACAAGAAGAATCGATAAACACGGTTTTATAACGGTTTTGAACATGAGACTTATTACCAAGACTTTTATACGCCCCCTAACGGAAGGACCTTATTATCTTTGGTTTACCTCCATCTTTTATTCAACTTCGCCATGAAGCTTTTATTATGACTTCGGTCTTGCCTTGCCTTTTATTATCCGCCTCATCGGTGGTTTTATTAGCCAAAGACGTATATCCTCACGCTAAAGCGAATTTTGGATCTTTAAAGCTTCGAAGATTAAGGCTTGATTCACTTTCAATTTTGCATAGATTTTTCGGCCTTGTGGGGCTTCAAATTGTTTGCTAGATTTAGGTGAGCACTTGAAATCTTATTATTAGGTGAAGCTTTCGATTATTCGGGTTGCCAATACTTCAAAACCGTGACGCTGGCGATACCTTAATGTCTTCCCAATTTAATTACACGGAAGCTACTAGAAAAGACTAGAAACCCAACAATCCTAACTAAACCGCTAAGTCAATATTTATTAAGCAAAAATATTTACATGCGAAAGGAGAATAAGCAAACAACGAGAACACATGAGTTTTTGAAAGAATACGAGTACTCTACGTTTAGCATAGTAACTTATAATTAACTCTATCATTTCTCGTCCTCATTTAAGAGACTTAGCCTAATGTGTAGTTAAGGAATCAAAGCTAAGTGCTCAACACGCACGGTCGAGTCAAAAATTACTCTTATTCTCGCCATCGGAAAATCTACATTCGTGTCTTCAAACACTTATAAAACATGAGAAAAATTTTAAAATTTGGCCATTTTTAGCCTTATTTTGCAACAAAACGATAAACAAAACGATAAACTTTGGAAAGCGTGAAGGTTTGGCAAGGCAAGTATCTATTCACCCCCCCATACTAAAGTTAAACATTGTCCTCAATGTTTCGAGTCTAGGGGTGCAAACACCCCCATACTAGAGACGCAGTCGAATGCTTAATCTAGCATGGAAAGGGTGTAACCAATAAATTAATAGCCGTTTATGAAGTGTGCTTAAAACCTAAGGTTAGAACATAAAAGGATATATCATATGGATATTGGGAAAGGTCTCCAAAGCAAACGATCGAGTGCTTCCCATAAAACGAACACGAGAGGCTCCAATCGTGAAGATCATGATCTAAAAACCACAATTCACAAACAACCACGGAACAAAGGTTGGAAGGGCACAAATCCCCTCACATTAAACTACATTAGAAAGCAATAATATGTACATGGATAAGCATGGGACTCCCCCACGAGGCACCTTGTTTTTGATAACCGAGTCAAAAGCTCGACTCGAATCCCCATAAATGTGATCATTTAGGGATAATCATGGTATGGTCAATTTTTAGTGGGGCTTACATGATAAACAAGGCCCAAAAACAACCGGTATAAAGGACTAAGTCCTTAAATGGTGCAAAATACCGGGATCGAAGATGGCGTTCTCGTTTTCATTGGAAAAGCAAATCAACGTCACTTCATCAAGAGTCAACAAAAACTCAAAGAGTTTCAAGAAAATAGGAGAGAAGAAATAGAAGGGTGGGACAATGGGTAAGTCTCTAAAAACATGAGCTACTCGAGGTAGACTCGCACCAATCAAATGAAAAGATTTTCCATTTATTGCATCGGTGGAAGACCGAGATTTCCCTTTATAAGCAATTCCAGGATCAAATATCTCGTCCTCGGTGGAGAAAGGGGAGGGAACATAAGGGGATTCCCCCACACTAAGTCCACACAAAGCATCGTCAAAAGGAGAAGACAAGCTTGTAGCACTCAATACACGTGGTGATGATGAAGTTAAAATTGTAGAAAAATCTTTTAAATCCAATTTAAAATCCTTTCCTTTTTCATCTTTAAAACTCTCCTTGTGAAAACCCGATTTAATTATGTCAAAAATATTTGGTGTATCTAAAGCAATGTTAGTTACACTAAAAATTCTCACATTTTGAAATCTTTTTGGTTTAGGTGGTGGTAAGTTTTCAAATCTTTTGTCAACAAAGAAAACTTCCCCATCGGGATCAACGTATTCATCATCCGAAGATTCACTCGAGATTGGAATCGTAGGCTTAACACTCTTAACCTCCACCGGCGGAGGGGATGGAACTTCATTTTTCTCAACAACTCCTAAAACTCTATTTGAAATCTTTTTGCAAATGTTTTTGATGGGATTGACATTGTACAAAGATGTGATAGAATACACATAAGAAAGAGTGGAGTTTTGGGTTGCATTAATGACGAGTTCTTCCTCATTGAAACGAAGAGTGATTTTTTTGAATGCACATCGATAAGTGCTCTCGAGGTATCCAAAAAAGATCGACCTAAAATTAACGGAACTTTAGGATCGATGGGAATATCAACAACAATAAAGTCTACAGGATAGTAGAACTTTCCAACTTTCACAAAGACGTCCTCGGAAACTCCGCAAGCTAGAATCGTAGAATGATCGGCCATTTCGATTGACATTCTTGAAGGAGTGAGATTGGGAAGATTGAGCGATTTAAAAATCTCAAGAGGCATCAAACTAATACTAGCACCAAGATCAGCCAAGGCGTAGCATTCTTCCATGTCTTGGATAGCACATGGGATCAAAAACTTTCCAAGATCACCGACTTTTTGAGGTATGCGGCTTAGAAAAACCAATGAACAACTTGACGATTTTTGCAATTTTTCTTTGTTATTCAACATACTTTTGAAGTTCGCGGCAAATCGAGGCATCATGACTAAGGCGTCGGCAAAACTTATATTGAAATGCAAGTCACGAAACATTTTCATAAAGAGTTCAAATTGATAATTATTTCGTTCTTGTGCCTTTTCCTTGTCTCGTTTTGAAGGGTAGGGTAACGGTGGTGTGGGTTGGGGCAAAGTAGGCATAGGCATCGGCCTTGGAATCTCAGGTTCCATGATTGGTGTAGGTTCAACCGTAGGTGTGGTTTGAGCGGTACTTCGTGGGCTTGTAATTTGCTCATTTTCAACCACAACCTCGGGTTCTTTCTCTTTTTCCTTCTCCATAGAAGTACTTGGACGAGAAATGGGTTCTTTGAAAGTTTTACCACTACGAGTAGTAATAACCTTCAATTCTCCTTTCGGGTTCACAATGGTGTCACTAGGAAGACCACCCGAAGAAGAGGGCTTACACATGATAGCTTCAAACATTTTAGCCATACGGTCTTCAAACTTAGATTGCCTAGCATCCGCTTTTAACAATTCTTGCTTAATCTCATGTTGACCTTGCTCCATTTTTTGTTGATTTTGTTGGAGTCGTGTGACATTTCCTTCCATTTTATTAGCATGAGTTTTAAGTTCATTAGCAAGTTCGTTTTTAAGCTCGTTTTTCAATTCGGACCTTAAGCTAAACATTTCACGTTGCATATTATCAAACTTAGCATCATTAGCCTTTGCATAATTATAAAATTCTCCTTGAAGATTTTTGGTGTGATCCTTTTGAAAACCTTGAGTAGAAGTTTGAAAATCACGGTTTTGGTTTTGGTTTGAAATTTGCCCATTTCCACTTTGATAATTACCCTTGTTGTAATTCCTTTGATTTCCTTGGTAATTTCCACCTTGGTTGTTGTTTCGATAATTAATAGCATTTTGATTTGGTGGAGCTTGATATTGGCGGGAACCTTGACCGATTTGGTTATAAGTTCCCGTGGCTACATAAGCACTCGAAGTGTTACCATCCACGGTAATGCACTCGGAAAGATCATGAGCTCCACCACACGACAAACAACTCTTAGAAACCGCTTTTAACCGAAGCGGAATTCGAAGCTTCTTGAGCTTTCCAATGGGACATAAGAGTCGAAAACCTATCGAAAAACCGATTCTCCTCATTTGCTTCATCTTGCAAGGCATTGATACTACGAGACGATGATGAGCCCATTTTGGCAAAACTCGGTGTGTTACGAGGGCTATAAACCTTAGACCTATTCTCAATTATGACCAAAGCTTCTTCAATCGTTTTACACAAAAAATTACCACCCGCGGCGGCATTCAAATAATCTCTTTCATGATCGTTAAGTCCATTGTAAAACGTGTCTATTTGGTGCAAATCGGAAAAACCGTGATGAGGACATTCATGTAACATCTCCTTAAACCTATTCCAAGCCGTTGAAAAACTTTCATTTGATTCTTGTGAAAATTTAGAAATCTCATTTTTCAAATGCGTAGTCTTAGAGGGCGGAAAAAATTGGTTCACAAACTTAGAAACGAGATCCTTCCACGTCAATATAGAATTGGGTGGCTCTTTCTCTAACCAAATTTTAGCGGGCCCCGCTAAGGAATACGGAAAAAGCATCATCTTAATCGAGTGATTCGAGACATCCTTAAATTTGCACGTGGCGGTAAGACGATTGAATTGGCGGATATGGTTGTGTGGATTGTCCTTCTCATCACCACGGAATTTGTTGTTTTGGATCATTGACAACAAACCCGTTTTCACCTCGAAATTCTCCGCAAGGATAACGGGAATCACAATAGCCTCTCCATAACCATTGGTGGGTGCTTGAAGTAACTCCATCATAGTTCGATTCGCCATGGTTGGTGCTTCTCTTACAATGGGTTCGTCAATAGGAGACTCCTCACTAGAATGAGTTGGAGTGGGAGTTTTGTTCTTTCGTCTACGTGCACGTTTTGCTTGATTACGAGTTAGCATAAACGTCACGTACAACGAGGAGACGAGCAAAGAAGATTCTTTTTGGTGTTTTGTATTTTTCAATTTTTTTGTGGTTTTTGATGGTATTAACTTTTTTGGAGATTGGTGAATGTATTAAGTAGACAAAAATCTACAAATCTCCTCCTTAATCAAATCTCTCGATTAAAGAAGCCTCAAGGAATGAAAACGATCACGTGAAGTGAACGCCTTCGATGACTTTAGAACGATGGTGGAACACCAAATCGTTCAAGAGGGTTTAATCAATAGAAACCAAGAAAATATATATGATATGTAATAATACTTTGGGCGGCAAAACCCTCGATTCACTCTCAAAATCAAATACGCACAAGAAAGCGGAGGAAACGAGGCGGCGCGAAGCACTTAAGAGCCTTTTTCCTTTAGGTCGTGAAATACAACCGCCTTATACCCACCTTATAGTTTGTATTATCAAGATTAAGCTTCACCAAAGTATTTATCTATTTTTGCCTTTTTCTTTGGTTTGAGATTCGAATACAATGATTGGGTAATGACCTCCCAAGTCAAGGTTGTGATTTCTCACGTATTTGGAGTACTTGTGAATTTATTGTTCTACGTATACAATATAGTAATAATATTCACACAAAAACCGAAAAAACGATAATACGTATTAGTAGAGTGCTACTAATACAAATACTATTTTGGCTAATATAAAAAACAACAATGTTCAATCAAAACACAACACGCCTCCCCGGCAGCGGCGCCAAAATTGATGTATGTAGAAATACGTCTTTTAGGAAAAAGAGCGTAAATAGGACAAGCGTGCACGACGATTTAGGAAAACCGTGTGTGTATGACCCAATGAAGTGAGTTCGTTCTCGAGGAGGCACGTGTGTTGTGTAATGAATGATGATTTTGTTTGTGATATTATTAACAAGAAAAGAAAAGAGGATAGAAAGGAAAGAAAAGACGGTTACGAAGACGGATCGAGCTAAGACGAAAACGCGTTCACGTAAAACCGTGAAACTACAAAATTTAAAATTTTAACCTAAAAATTCCTAAAAATTACTAAAAATCCACAATAAAATATTATGAGTTTACAAAAAATCAAAACTTGCTAAAACCTTTTAATTAATTAGATAATGACTTTTTAATGCTAATTAAAGCCCTAAAAATCACAATTAATTATTAAAAAGCCCTAAACAAGATTTTAAAGTTTGTAAACCTCAAAAATGACCTAATTAAGCTAAAAAGTATTTTTTTTTTAAATTTTAAAACCTAATAAAACTATTTTTAAACACTTAAAAACTATTAAAATCTATTAAAACTTAAATTAATTCTAAAAAATAAATGAAAAGTCCTAAAAAGATTTGGAAAGTTACAAAGTTCCTAATTTAATGTCTACAATCTAGGAAAAATGAAAAAAGTAGAAAAAACCAACTTTCTATTTTTAGTAATAAAATAATATTAAAATAATCAAAAAAATAAAAAGTTTATAAATAAATTCCAAAAAATTACCAAAAATCCTAAATAATGTAACTAAGACAAAAATGCAAATTAAAGTTCCTAAAACCTTTTTAATAATTTTATATTAAATTTCCAAGTTGGTAGAAAACCCTAAAATCAAATAAAATTAAAAATTATACTTTTTGAAAACTTTATTGAATGTAAACCTCAAAAACATAAATCAAAACCTAAAAACTATTTTTTTGGATTTTTAAAATACTTTTTGCTATTTTTAAACTACTTTCTAAAAATTAAACTAAAAATAATCCTAATAAATAAATTACAAACGGGAAAAATAAACTTTTTGGACAGAAAAGTCCTAAAACCTAATACAATCCTAGGAAAATTGCTAAACAGTAAAAATCTCAAAGCAATAAGCTTAAAACAGCTTAATTATAAGCTGTTAGCTAAATAAGCTAAAAACCAAACAACCCTTAAATAGAATTTGAAATCAAAGCTATCAGTCAAAGTCCCTAGGGCGCAGATGGTTAACACGTTTGGTTGTGGGAGGAGTGGCGCAGGTTCGAGTCCTGGCCACGTCCTTTTTGGTAAAACTTATTTTTCTTTTTTTTTTTAACTTTAAACTCAAACCAGTATACCCTTAACTCACAAAAACACAAACACAATTCAAATTTAACAAGATTTAAACACTACAAATCCAAAAACGTGCCCAGCTTTGCTCTTGTTTCTGATGAACACAAGTGATATTTCTTCACTTGTGAATAAATGATCAAGAGGTCTTGATCTTGAGTTTGTGGTGTTTCTGTTGGACAAATGGGGCACCCTTATACTCCTTTGAGTATAAGGAGTCAAGACAAGCACAAAAAATACAATTACTAGCACTCAAATGCACACAAGATGGCAAAGAATGTTGCTGATATGGCTATATGCTAACTGATGAACATTTGACCAAGTTATATGCACAAAAAGGAGTTTCAAAAGCTTATGTTGGGCCAATGAAAGTTTTAACTATGGCCCTGTCTAGATTTGTTTAAATTAGACTAAGTGTTGAAAGGTCGCTGAGAGGACCAGCGACAGAGACTAGACCAGTGGAAGGCAAAGCCTCAGCTGGCACACCAGGATCATTCAAGTCAAAGACAACGTCAGAGAAGTCGAAGACAATCTGAAGTCAGACTCACCAGCGATTATGGATAGCTGGGATGTCAAAGGAATGCACTGGTGTTCAAGGATCTCTGAGTTGACAACACTCAGAGATCACTTAAGAACCCTAGAGACTTGGATTAAGAAAAGCTTATCCAACCCTTTATAGTTTAGGCGGGAGAATCTTACAAGTGTTTTGAGCGGGACAAAACAAGAGATTCAAGTCAATGCCTAGTACGACCTAGTGGGACAAAGGTGAACAGTTGGCAGAACTGTTCACCTAAAGTAGTTAAAGGCATGTCTCGATTTGGACATGCATTTAATACGTTGTACTCTTCCATTCAGAAGATGACACGTATCAACTACCCCCACTAAGGATACAACCTCATACCACTATAAATAGGGGATGAGAAAGAAGTTAAGATTCAACCCTTGTGCTTGGAATCTTTATCTAAGTTCTTTCTCCCACTAGAACCACTGAGGCCTCAGCTGTCCATCAGCGACTCGTTGGTTCTCTTGTAAACTTGAGTCTCGAATCAAGTTTACTTGTTCTAGGGTTCATTTCTTGTTGTTATTCAACAGGTGTATTCATAACACTTTGTAATACTTTGTTGATAATAGTTATAAAGGATTACTCGTTTGAAAAGTATATCTATTGTATGTTATTGTTTTCGTGTCTTAGTTTCAACAATAGTTGTATTTTGGGACTTTCAATTGGTATCAGAGCGGTTTGATTTATAGAACTTTTCTAAAAACCGTTCTAGTTTTTAAAATCAAGATCCAAATATGACTGAAACTATGCCACCCATCCCACCACCGTTTGGTCAATCTAACCAAGCAAATACTTCAACAAACGCTCCAGCCACCACATCTACTACCATGCCTACACCTGTTGTAAGCACTGGTGTAAATGAGGATGATCTTCCACAACTTCTTGATAATCGTGGAGGGTCACATGTGTCTAATGTTCCAGCGTTTGATGAAGAAGATTTCTCAAGTTGGAAAAGTGAATTTCTTATATACTTAGATGGCCTAGAACCCTTCTTGTTTGAAATCTTAGAAAATGGTCCTTATGTACCACTGGCTATTTCCTCTACACCAGAGAGACCCATTAAGAAACCTGTTAAGCAATGGTCTCCCGCTGATAGACGTCTGGCTAACCAGGACAAGAGACTTAAAAGTATAATAGTCTCTTGCCTACCCAAGAACATTATGAAGTCCATCATCAAGTGCAATACCGCACAAGAAATGTGGACTGAGTTGGTTCTAGGGTATGAAGGACCAGAAGAGACTAAAGAGACCAAAATCCAAGCATTAAGACTTAAGTTTAACGCTTTCAAAGCCTTGGAAACTGAAACTGTTTCTCAAACTTACACTAGACTCAAGATCTTGCTGAATGATTTAGGTAACAATGGTGTTGTACTACCCAAGGCTGAGGTTAATGCCACATTTGTAAACAGCTTGCCTAGGAAATGGCTTAGTCTTAACCAAACCCTGAGAGCAAACAATGCCATAAAAAATGATACTCTTGCTCAACTATTTGGTAGATACAATTATGAAGAAGGACTGATTGACTCTATTTACAAATCAGAGACTGATAGGTTTACTTCTCCTATATCTGGGTCAAAAGCTCTTGTTGCTAACCACTCTTTTCAGGATAGTGACTCTGACGTGGAAGAAGACACAAGAAGTAGTCAAGAATTCCTTGATGAATTACATGCTGAATTCCATGACAGAGCCCTCTTAGCTGACCAGAAGAGATACTACAAAAGATCTGGTAGAGTTGGTGCTGCCAAGATTGACAAATCCAAATTGTCATGTTACACTTGTGGAAAGACTGGTCATTTCCAAAAGGACTGCTGGTCAAACAAGACATCTTCTCCCAGTTTTCCATCATCCAGCAAAACCCCCAGCAAAAAGAAGTTTTCTTCCTCACCTTTCAAGCAATCCTCTCTTAGTGACTCTGAGGGTAAAAAGGACTACAAGGTAAAATACAAGGCCTTGAAAGCTGAGCTGATTAAACTCAATCAGAAAGCTGATGATGCTGCCAAGAAGAAGGATAACAAAAAGACTGAAAAAGGTCTAATAGCTGCTTCTTTTGACTGGGATGATGAACCCCTCACCTCTGAGGATGAAGGAACCACCACCGTCAGAGCCTTCATGGCTGTTGCTGATGAAGAACCAGCGGTTGGTAAAAGTGAAGCTAGATCAGGTCAATGGGTTGACATCACAATGAAAAAGGTACAAAGATTACTTTCCATGCCTGAGGGTCCTGACAGAGACCATGTCAGTGATTACACTTTAGTTGACCTCCATTTTGTTGAATAACAAAGAAAAAATATGTTAAATAAGTTTCAAAATCTCAAAAATGAGTTGAGTCTTTGTCAATCTGAATTAGCTAATCTCAAACCTTTTGTGAACATCACTAATCAACTTCAAAATGAGGTCAGCAAGTTGTCCATTGAAAATGAATCTTTAGCTGATGAAAACTCTGAGTTGAGAAAAACCATTGAAAAATGGAACCTTGCCCAGTCCACTGTGGAAGAAATAGTTGCTGAAACCATTCCATGAAATGTGGTTCAAGCCATAGGGGGTAAGGGTAGGTTCAAAAACCACATTCCAGTGCCCAGTGTTAAATTTGTCCCATCAGAAGTCACTTCTCCTCTCTCCACCTCTGTGGTTGAGAAGGACTCTGACAAAGAATCTGACGCATCAGCTACTCCCAAACTTGCTGGTGCTAACCCATCAGATTCCTTGCTTGGCCCAAAACCAGTTCTCAAAACCTCTGGGAACCTCACTTCCAAAGTTGCTGATAAAGCACACAAGAAGGTTTATGTGGCCAAGAACAATGACATACCCACTTCTTCCCCCGAAGAGTTATCACCCACCAAGAAACTTCTCCTCACCCTGATGGAAGAGGTAAAAGGGTTGAAAGAAAAAATCAACCCCAAGGATAACAGTCCTTCTGTTAACTCCCTTGGTGAAAGCTCCAGCAGCTCAAAGGGGAGAACGCTATTCAGGCCTTGCAAACACTGTGGGTTCAAAAATCATTCCTCAGATGATTGTTCCAAGAGACCCAAGTGTATCACATGTGAGTCCACTGAACACTCTTCTAGAGAGCATGAGGAGATCATCGTTGTTAAAAGAACTCGAACACAGCTTAGATCTAAAACCCCTCACAGGCCCTCTAGAAGACCTGAGCAATCAAAATCCAGAGAAAGTTCTCAGGGATAGAGGCCTAATCCTCCCTGCAAATATTGTGGCTTTTATGACCACCACTCTGATGAGTGTGAACATTACCCTGGTTGTGACATCTGTGGCAGCATGCGACATGAAACCAGGGATTGCAACCAAAGAGGGGGAGAAAGGCCCAGAAGACCCAATGTCGCCAGTCAGCGACAGCATGGACCCACTGGAAAGTGGGTTCATCATAGAAACTAATCTGGTTTGTTATATCTATGCAGGCATACCTAAAGAAATCTGTTTGGTATTTGGATAGCGGGTGCTCCAGACACATGACAGGAATTAAACAATATCTGCATAGATATAAGAAGGAGCCTGGTCCAAAAGTAGTCTTTGGGGATGACTCCTCAGGGGCCACTGAAGGATATGGCTTAGTGGATTGCAATGGATTAACCTTCACAAGGGTCGCTTATGTAAATGGTTTGAAGCACAACCTAATCAGCATCAGTCAACTCTGCGATGCTGGGTTCAAGGTTCTGTTCTCTAAGACCCAAGGAACTATCTTCAATCAGAACGATGATGTCGTTCTAATTGCACCCAGAAGAAGGGATGTTTATGTCATTGACATGACATCATCCCCTGAAGGAGAGAACACCTGTCTCTTTGCCAAAGCATCTGATAGCGAAAACTGGCTCTGGCATAAGAGACTCTCCCATCTCAACTTCAAAAACATCAACAAACTGGCAAAGAATGACTTGGTAGCTGGACTTCCCTCTCTGACCTTCAGCAAGGACAGACCCTGCTCAGCCTACGAGAAAGGGAAGCATCACAGGGCTTCATTCAAAACAAAACAATCATTCTCCATTAACAAGTGCCTTCATCTTCTTCACATGGACTTGTTTGGACCAGTTAAACCTCAATCCCTCAATCACAACAAATATACCTTGGTCATTGTAGATGAATTCTCCAGATACACATGGGTATTCTTTCTTAAGAAAAAGAGTGATGCTGCTGAAAGAATCATATCCTTCATCAGAGAAATAGAAAACCTCAATGATTGTAGGGTAAAGGCTATCAGAAGCGACAATGGCACATAATTCAAAAACCATGCCATGGAAGCCTTTTGTGATGAAAAGGGTATATCACAGAACTTCTCAAACCCAGGAACCCCTGAACAAAACGGTGTCGCTGAAAGAAGAAACAGAACACTCATTGAAGCTGCCAGAACGATGCTCAGCGAATCTAGACTTCCTAAACAATTCTGGGGTGAGGCTGTGTACACAGAATGCTACACACAAAACATATCCATTATTATGAAGAGACATGGCAAGACCGCTTATGAAGTGTATAGGAAGAGAGCCCCTGATGTAAGCTACTTCCATGTCTTTGGTTGCCCTGTTTTCATTCACAATTACAAAGATCACCTGGGTAAATTTGATGAAAAATCAGATGATGGATTCTTCCTTGGATACTCTCCCACCTCTATATCTTTCAGAGTATTCAATATTCGCAGGCAAGAACTAGAAGAGTCCATTCATGTCACCTTTAATGAAGCTGACGCTGTCATAACACACACCAACTCAGAGGATTGTGACATTGACTTCAACGAAGTTAAATCTTATCCCAAAGATGATTTCTCAAATCCCAAGGAATCATCTCAAAGTCGTCACAAGGATCTCCCATATGTTCAAGCTTTTGATCCTCACTCCATCTCTGACATCACTCCAGAGACTGTTGGTGTTGAATCTCTTACTCAAATCTCTGAAGAAAATGATGATCCTGTCACTTTAGATATTCAATCAGATGAAGAGATCATGGACGAAGAGATTACATGTGATGAACCTCCATCACTCCCTGAACTTGAAGTGACTCCTGATCCCATAGAGACTCTTGCTCCACAATCCAAATGGAGTAGGAACCAAGATATTCTTCTAGTTAATATTCTTGGAGAACCCTCTGAGGGAGTCACCACCAGAGGAAAATTAAAAACTCTGGAAACCGCCTCTGCAAATGAATGCCTGTTTGCAAATTTTCTCTCTGAGGATGAACCTAAGAACGTGGCTGCTGCTCTGCTTGATGAAGGCTGGGTTGTTGCCATGCAAGATGAACTCAATCAGATCAAGAGAAACAAGGTGTGGACTCTGGTTAAAGCTCCAGCTGATAAGCAAGTGGTTGGAACAAAATGGGTCTACATAAATAAAAGGGATGAAGCTGGTATGATTGTAAAAAACAAGGCTAGGCTCGTGGTGCTGGGATATAACCAATCTGAAGGAATTGATTATGATGAAACCTTCGCACCAGTGGCCAGATTGGAAGCCATCAGAATCTTCCTAGCCTTTGCAGCTTATATGGGTTTCATGGTTTATCAGATGGATGTGAAGAGTGCCTTTCTTAATGGGAAACTTGCAGAGGAAGTATATGTCAGTCAACCCCCAGGGTTTGAAAATAGTGACTACCCAAATCATGTCTGCAGACTTCACAAAGCACTCTATGGGCTGAAACAAGCGCCCAGAGCCTGGTATGAAACTCTCTCAAAATTCCTTCTTGAAAATAAATTTGTCAGAGGTACCATTGACCAAACCTTGTTCACCTATAGGTCCAAGGGTGACGTCATTTTAGTACAGATTTATGTGGATGACATAATGTTTGGTTCAACCAATGTTATCTTGAGCAAACAATTTGCCAAACTAATGACCAAAAAGTATGAAATGAGCATGATGGGGGAACTAACCTTTTTCTTGGGTTTTCAAATCAAACAAAATTCCAAAGGAATTTCTATTTGTCAAGAAAAATATGTTAGAGATTTGCTCAAGAAGTATGATATGTCTGATTGTGCATCAGTGAAATGCCCCATGCTTCCTCCCAACAACTTGGGAGCTGATGACTCAGGGGTCTCTGTTAATGAGACCTTATATAGAGGCATGATTGGGTCACTGATGTATCTCACAGCAAGTAGACCAGACATACAATTCTCCACCTGTCTCTGTGCAAGGTACCAAGCTAACCCCAAGGAATCCCACCTTGTAGCTGTCAAAAGAATTTTCAGGTACTTAAAAGGATCTCCCTCATTAGGTCTCTGGTACCCTAATGGTTCAGGCTTCGACCTTAAAGCCTACTCCGACTCAGATTACGCAGGGTGCTGCCTTGACAGAAAGAGCACCTCTGGTAGCTGTCAAATCCTTGGAGGAAAGTTAGTATGCTGGAGTGCAAAGAAGCAAAACTTTGTGGCTATGTCATCAGCTGAGGCTGAATATGTTGCGGCCGCTGGTTGCTATGCTCAAGTTCTCTGGATGAAAAGTCAGCTGGCTGACTATGGAATTAATTATGAGCAGGTTCCCATATTCTGTGACAACACCAGTACCATAGCCATCTCCAATAATCCAGTACTTCATTCCAGAACCAAGCATATTGACATCAGGTATCACTTTATCAGAGACCATATTCTAAAAGGTGATATTGAGCTACATTTCATACCCACTGAGTACCAGCTTGCTGACATTTTCACTAAGCCGCTGGCTGAGCCAAGTTTTACTAGGCTTGTCGCTGAGCTGGGAATGCTCAATATTGGCAAATAAATCTGATGATGACCGCTGTCTCTGGGCATTTAAGGGAATTAAATGTAACGAGGTAGTTACATTTCAATGGGAATGTGTATATTCTGATATTAACTTCAAATGATTGTCTCTTAATGCTACCAACTTTCCCGCTTTCCAAGGGGACAAGTATCCCATGAAAGGTCAAGGGGACCTACGTTTTTCTGAAAAGCTTAACTTTTGCATTTAATGCTCAAATTTTGGAAAACAGCTCAACCTTTCAAAACCCTTGACCCATAATCAGTTTGTCATTTTAAAAAATTTCCAACACACACAGTCCTTTCATCTTCTTTAATCCTCTTACCACCTTCAATCTCTCAACAATGGCGTCTACTTCACCAAACCAAACCTTCGTCGTACAAGCCGCCACAAACGTTGATTTCGAGGTCTCTGATGGAAAGATTGCACTCAACAACTGTGTAGCCCTTCTTGAACACAACAATACCCTCTACCATCCACTTTTCAACTTCCTCAAGAACTCCACCATCCACGAAGCTATCACCAAGGAACCCTCCACCTGCTACTCCCAATACCTTCGTGAGTTCTGGTATAGCGCTGAAGTTGACCAAACCTCTTCACACATTACATTCAACCTTTCCACCCATCCTCAACCTCTCACCTTTGATTTCCCAACCTTTGCTAAAGCCATTGGACTTCCTTACAACAATAACATGTCAGCTTTGCCCACCAGTGCCACTGTGAGAAAAGCTCTGGCCACCCTTCAACCTCATGATGATCATGAACAACCTTTCACCGCTGCTGGCTTCCAAAGCAAATCTCTCATCAAGGTGAATTACTTCTCTCCCACATGGAGAACGCTGATGATGTACATCGTAAAGTGTCTGGGAGGAAACACTGGATCACATGACCAACTCAATGGCTCCCAGCTAGCCATTGCATACAGCTTAATCTAGGGTTTGGATATTGGAATCGCTCACATACTGTACACCGATCTCATCGCCAAGTTGGAAAACAAAGGAAAGAAGACTCGTGGGGCCACCATCTGCTACACCAGATATCTCTCTCTTGTCTTAGAAGATATTCTTGGTGAATCCTACACCAATGATGCCTTACACTCCTTTCCCTCTCATCACATCACCGCAGCTTCTCTGAAGACTCCCATAGAAAATGAAGTTCTCCTTACCAGGCATATGATGAGAGTTGCTGGACTACTTGCTGAGGATGATGAGCCCTTGATCCCTCAACTTGAGGTGAATGCTGAAAGCACGATTGATAAGTCTCTGTCCAAGAACTCTGTGCAATCTACTTCTCAGCCCAAGGTGCTTAAGGAAAAGAAGAAAAAGAGGAAAGACATCCCCCTTTCCTCTGAAACCCCTTCTGTTAATCCTTCAAAGAAGACAAAGACAAAGAAGAACCCATCCCCTTCTCTGGTGGATGTGGTAGAAGAGCCCATTGCTGACAAACAACCAGTGTCTAGTGTCTCCATGTCAGCGAAGACGACTAAGATCCCTCTCTACGCTGATATCACTCAGGTATTAGTCTGACCTTTATTTTTCCTCTCAGAGGTCCACATACATTCACTCTCATTATCTTTTGGAGAGAGTGATGTATTTTAGAGTTTTCCTCAACTCTTAGCGTGTCTGTGTCAGCACCTAGATCTTTTAGGACTCTCTGTACACTCTGTCTTCACTAGGAAATGATTCACTTGTGCTCCTAACGCACCCCGATGATCCTTCAACCTCTGGACTGTGCTCTTGGCAAACAACAACCTGAGCACATATAAGTCCCGACCCAGAGTCTCTGCACTTCTCACTGACTCTGGGTCCCCATCATTAATAAAAGAGTCCCAAAGAATTTATTCTTTTGGAAAGACTGAATCATCACCCTCAGTCTTTCTAGGGGCAGCGATAAAAGGCGACCATCACCCTCATATTAATTCACAATCAAAAGAGTCCCAGGGAGTAATCCCTCAGGGGGAGCTGGATAATCACACCCAGCTATCCCAGGGGCAGAGAAAGGCGACCATTCCCATATCATTTTTCACACTAAAAGAGTCCCAAGGAGAAATCCTTCAGGGGGAGCTGGATAATCACACCCAGCTATCCTAGGGGCAGCGAACGGCGACCATTCACCTCATAACCTTCACATAAAAATAGTCCCAAGGAGTAATCCTTACGGGGGAGCTGGATAATCACACCCAGCTATCCTAGGGGCAGCGAATGGCGATCCTTCAACATATCTGTTTCACATTAAAAGAGTCCCAAGGAGAAATCCTTAGGGGGGGCTGGATAATCACACCCAGCTTTCCTAGGGGCAGCGAATGGTGATCCTTCAACACATCTATCTCACATTAAAAGAGTCCCAAGGAGAAATCCTTAGGGGGGGCTGGATAATCACACCCAGCTTTCCTAGGGGCAGCGACTGGCGATCTATAACTGCATTATTATTTCACAACTGGTCAACTAATAACTCTTATCACAGGCTCACAATCTTCATCAGGAGCAACTTAACAATGATGATTACTCGATTGCTGATGATGAAACCGCTGAAGTTGCCACCATTGATATTGATGCCCTCTCAGACATTGAATCACTACCTGATGATGAAGTCTTTGTTGTAGAGGAAGGCACCTTCACCTCTGACTTTGAGGAAATGAGCACTGATGATTACAATCTATCTTCCATTGAGCTGAAGAATGCCTCTGTTCCATCACTACCAAATGTTCAGGAATTGGCTGCCAGAAGGCTATGGGAACAGAGATCTTGCTCACCTACACCCATTCCATTCCCTACCTTGCCAAACGTTTTGGAACTAGGGGCCAAGCAACACTTGGAGTATTTACAATCCCGCAAGTCAGCACAAGTTCCCAGAATGAAAAATGTACAGGAATTGGCTGCTAAGGGCTTATGGCAAAAGAGAGGGGATATCAGCACCACAAAGCCCAAAACCACCAATGATGATCTCCTCTCTGAAATCCAAACCCTCACTCATGCTGCTGAGGAGCTCACCACCAATCTAGAGACTTCACTAACTTCATCGGTGGAATCTTCTATGACAGCTATGCTTCCACAACTACTGAACGATGCTCTGAAGGCACACCTCCCTACTCTACTCAACCAGAGTCTTCAGCAGTATATACCCTCTGTTCTCACCTCAGCGGTGCAGGCAAATGTTGCAGCTATAGCTCAGGCTGCTGAACCCTCAAGACGTCTTCTTCAGGAACTTCTCCAAGGTGAACTTAAGGAAATTTGCATATTTGTTCACAATGAGTTCCTTCGTTTCAATAAGGCAGGTTCAGGCACAGCACCTGCTGGGGCTATGCCTGAGGGGGAGAATTCTGCCTCCTCCTTTGAAGAAGATGAATCCACAGCTGAAATTCCAACACCCAAACCACTGAGATCTTTCAAATCCGCTGCTGAAACTGCGAAAGATAAGGGAAAAGGAATTGCTGTTGAGCAACCAGAGATAACCTTACACTCCCTTCAAGCTGAAGGTGGATCCACAGCAAGACCCTCCAAAAACTCTGAACTCAACAAATTTAAGAGCGCTGATGAACCACCACTCACCCCAGAGCAAGCAAAAGCCCAGATCATTGAACATCAAAGACTGGCAAATATCAGGGCCGCTGAACTGAGAAGCAAAGAAGCCTTGGACAAGCTCTCTCCCACTGCTAAGAAAGCTCAGCTTGTCAAGCTCAAGGAACTGGAGGACAAGAGGAACAACCTCTTAAAGGAATATCAAAGACTTGTCAACCAGAGAGCTGAACCTGGTCGTATCACCAAGTATACATGTTTCACTGACAAAGACAAAAAGGTGGTGATGACTATTTACAGGGAAAATGACATACAGAACTACAAAGTCTCCAGTGACTTTAAACTCAGAGATCTGAGCCTCTCTGAGTGGTTGGAGTTGCTGGCTCTTGCCCAAAAGAAGACTGGGCCTGGTGCTGCCCAAATGATGAAAAACATACAAGCTAAACTTAATTGGGTAAGAGACACAGCAAAGAAACTGAAGGCACCCCTGCCTCCTCAGCTTTCTTCTCAACCACCTCCTCAGCTGCAAAGAAAAAGGAAAACCCCAATGGGGCCTCTGATAGAAAGGCTGGTCACTGAAGATGTAGTAGTCGATGGGATGCAAAGGAACTTGGTCCTTCCCAAAGAAATCACCAAACCCATAGAAGGCCAAGTGTACACAGAACCTGAGGCAGGTATGGTCTTCATAAATGGCAACTGTGATTATGCTTTTCAGTGGTTGAATGAGCTACCTCTGGCTTCAACCATTCAGCTAATCAGACTCAAGCAGGGCATCCTAAGGAATTGCAAAGAAGCTGATGAGTTCGATTTTGAAATTGAACTTGTCATTAACTCTAGGAGTGACAAAGTCGAAGCCCAGAGAATCTGTGATCAAGGCCTTGATCGCTGAAGAACCTATTTATTTTTGTTTATGTTTTCACCCTAGGGTGCTATTGTAATAGACTAGGTTCATTCTGTTTAATAAAACTTTGAGGTATGTTTGTTAAATTATGTGTAAGAAGAAGCTGTGTACTCACTTACAATAATTTTAGACTTAGTATAATTTATAAACAAATAGGGGGAGATTGTTGGGCCAATGAAAGTTTTAACTATGGCCCTGTCTAGATTTGTTTAAATTAGACTAAGTGTTGAAAGGTCGCTGAGAGGACCAGCGACAGAGACTAGACCAGTGGAAGGCAAAGCCTCAGCTGGCACACCAGGATCATTCAAGTCAAAGACAACGTCAGAGAAGTCGAAGACAATCTGAAGTCAGACTCACCAGCGATTATGGATAGCTGGGATGTCAAAGGAATGCACTGGTGTTCAAGGATCTCTGAGTTGACAACACTCAGAGATCACTTAAGAACCCTAGAGACTTGGATTAAGCAAAGCTTATCCAACCCTTTATAGTTTAGGCGGGAGAATCTTACAAGTGTTTTGAGCGGGACAAAACAAGAGATTCAAGTCAATGCCTAGTACGACCTAGTGGGACAAAGGTGAACAGTTGGCAGAACTGTTCACCTAAAGTAGTTAAAGGCATGTCTCGATTTGGACATGCATTTAATACGTTGTACTCTTCCATTCAGAAGATGACACGTATCAACTACCCCCACTAAGGATACAACCTCGTACCACTATAAATAGGGGATGAGAAAGAAGTTAAGATTCAACCCTTGTGCTTGGAATCTTTATCTAAGTTCTTTCTCCCACTAGAACCACTGAGGCCTCAGCTGTCCATCAGCGACTCGTTGGTTCTCTTGTAAACTTGAGTCTCGAATCAAGTTTACTTGTTCTAGGGTTCATTTCTTGTTGTTATTCAACAGGTGTATTCATAACACTTTGTAATACTTTGTTGATAATAGTTAATAAAGGATTACTCGTTTGAAAAGTATATCTATTGTGTGTTATTGTTTTCGTGTCTTAGTTTCAACAATAGTTGTATTTTGGGACTTTCAGCTTAAATCATGCACACAAACTAATCAGCTAGCAAGAAATTGATATACAAACCTCAGATGGCCTATAATCTAACAGCTTAACAAACTTTGATGCACAAACCTTCAAGAAAAAACAAGCAGAATAGAGGTTTTACTGTTTTTATGCTATTTTCAACTTTTTAGCATGCAAATGAGTTTAAAACTCCATCAACCTGAAACACAAGCACCTATAACTCCCTATTACCACCCAAGAAATGTTTCTAAATAGGTTTTAACAGAAAATTTAATCACAAATCTTTGCTAATCCCTTATCCCAAATACCCTTTTAAACTGAAATTCAATCTTTTTACAAACCAAATCCCATCAAATCTATACCAAACTGATTTTAAACAATCCTAACATGCATATTATACCAAATAAGCTCACATCAAACCACAAGAACACTCATAAACAACTTTTCACAAAATTCATGCAACTCACAAAATTTCTGAAAATGAAAACTAAAAATGAAGGGACAAGGTGGTTACCTTGTTGGACCTACATCCAGGCCCAATAATGGTTGCTTAACCATCTACAATAGGCCCGGGCCTATGCTGATCCTTGATCAAAACTCAAGCTTCAATACTTGCTAAGAGAAAATGAAAACTCAAGCAAAATACACTTTCTGATTTTTTTGAAAAACTTATAAACCTTTTTCATAAACTGAAAAACCTTAAACAAATCACACTTTTAAAAACAAGTCCAAATTCAGAAAGACAAGAGTGTTACTCCACTTTCACTTCATAACATCTTGGTTTTCTGAAATTTCAAACCCTTTTCAAAACCTTTTTGAAATTTAAACACACAAAGTGTTACACAATTTAGAAATGGAACTCAGTTTTTAGCTTTCAACACAACACACAACTTTTAACAAACATAAAAAGGAATTACACTTGATTTAACAAACACCAAACTTTTATTTCATTAAAAAGGGATTACAAATGAGAAAGCTTAAAAACTGGAACAGCCCTACTCACATGTTGAGAGGTGCTTAAATAGAGCTAGAAGAACTATCTAGAATGCCAAAAACCCTAGTTGCTGAAATGCCAAAGTTGCCCTTTGAAAAGTCTTGGAATTTTGGTCAAATTCGGATTCATGTGAATGCCAGTTGTTGTTGTGATGTTTGAATGCATCTGAGACGTTAAAAACTCCTTGGAGGCCAAGTAGATCACGTGAGCTGTTGATTTGGTCGGGTGTTGGGTTTGGGGACGAAAGTGATGGGCAGGGGAGGGGTCCACAACCACATGGGTGTGTTGTGGATGGTGTTGAGTCCTCTTGATCGTTGGGCTCAATGGTTATGAACCATATATCTAGGTTTGATCATCATTCATATGATAACATAGCGGAAAAGAACAATGATCATGACAAGGTGTTTAGGAACAAAGAACACATGAATTAAAACAATTAGGGATGTTCATTATATTAATAACAAACATCCACTAGACGTGTATACATTGAATCCCACGTCTAGTGCGACACACACTTTAGGTTTACATTGTGATTGAATAATATGATCTAAAAACCTACGTCTATGTTTTCTTTATATACTAGAAAACATAGCTTACAAAGAAAGCTAAAGTAATAAAAAGACTCCAACGGCTTGTTCTTTTGCAACTTGTACTTTTTAGCCCTTGTCTTCTTATTTTGTTGTGTTTTGACTTATCAACTTAATAATTGGACCCAACAATCTTCCCCTAGTTGATGATGTCAAAACACTCTTCTTAAGCATGAATCCTTTGTATTTAGTACATGATCTCCAAGAAGCTTCCCCTTAAGTATAGCACATATTCTTCCCCTTTTTGACACATCAATAGGGAATATGTGAAAGTATGCAATCTTGAAGATTCTCCAAAAGTAGCTCTATGTAATGATCCTGAAGAAAAATAAATAAAGTAGTCTTGATGCAGAAGTAGAATACCACAAACCTATGTTCCATGTCTTGTTTATCCATGTGATGAAGAACTTATACCAAATTGAAAAAAATATAAGTAGACCTCGATCCCTTGTCAATATTCTCATCCTTTGTGAGACACTGAGCACGATAATGTAACTCCTCAAGTGTTTATGACAAGTCTTCATCACCATCCATGTAAGCACGAACAAGTTACCATTAAAGTCAGTGCTGAGGACCACGACTTTAAGATATGATAGAACACAAACTTACGAAAATTTCCTTCAATCATCAAACTTCCCATAAGAATTCTTCCCCTTAAGCTAACACCTCTTCATGATGAATTTAATGGAATAACATCTTCATACCATATGTAAAAGTACTTGGATGGATAACTCTTTCACAAGGCTATCCCGATTACATAGTTTAAAATATCCATCAAATTCCCACGAATAATTGCTAACTCACTTTAAAATCATTAATCCTTTTAAAAATATCCGAGCCATAAATATCATAATGATATTCTGAATTAAACGGAGATTCCATGTACCTTATGTGTGTCTTTCCCTTCTTTTTGTGTGCTTAAAACGTACCCATTTTCTCAAACAGCAGCTATCCATGTGTTGTCCAATATCTCTTCTGTCCAATATCTTGGTCAGATGTATTGTCCGATATCTGACAATACGTATCAGCGTTGAAGCTCATATATCGGACGACACTGTCAACCTATCAGCGTTGACTTATTCCTTGTCAGCGTCGAAACCCTTCCTGTCAGCGCCCAAGTAACAAACGTCAGCGCCAACCTTCAACCTTGTCAGCGTCCATTTTTATTTTTGTCAGCGCCTCTTTCTTGTCAGCGTTGCATTAAAACACTGACAACTTCTTACGTGATATATGTGTAGCATAGACTACATAAAAATAACCTTTGGAGCCCACGTCACTTTTGGCAACAATAGTATATACGAATCGTGTGAACACATACTATCACAAGGTAACAACCAATCATGATCCTTAAACCGTGTGAATGCATTCTTGTCATCCTTGCTTGATCGTGTGAACACATAAATATCTTCCACCAATAGAAAACAAGCAATCGTGTGAACCCTCCATCTTCAACCAATAGGACTTGAAGGCTCACGCTTATACAGTGGAAGAGCATGTAGACGATCAAAAGTGAATATTAGGGTTTACTTTTTGGCCGTGTGAATGCAATGTATAACCAATTAGGATTAAGAGACCGTGTGAACACTCTTCATATGTATATATCAACGTTGTAGCACAAGTGAGCCACAATCTGCTTGTAACAGCATTAACCAAACGGATCGTTCCATAACAGCGATCTAGGGTTTTGAACTTTTAAGCATTGAAACCCTAATTAGGGTTTGTAAATTAGCCATAGATCGTGAATCTTCACACGTTTTAACAGCCACGAACATCAATTCTTCCTGCTTTTTATGTAGATCTAGGGTTTGAAGAACCCTAGTTCATGATTTCATGTGAAAGCAGAAAAACTGAAAATCTGCCATCAGCCAACTTCGACGCTTAATAACTTTTGACTGGGGACAAAACTCGACAATCCCTCCGGTGGATGTTTAGATCTATGTATGTAGAACACACATCTAAAATTTCGTGACGATCCAACGGTTAGATCAAAAGTTATGACCTTCTGAATACTGCTGCGCACACAAAAACGTCCAGAAAAATTCAATACGAATTTTTCTTCTTCACCATACACGAACACCTCGTCGTACCTAGATATCAAGAGCCTTAGGCTCTGATACCAATTGTGGTGTCCTATGATCGTTGGGCTCAATGGTTATGAACCATATATCTAGGTTTGATCATCATTCATATGATAACATAGCGGAAAAGAACAATGATCATGACAAGGTGTTTAGGAACAAAGAACACATGAATTAAAACAATTAGGGATGTTCATTATATTAATAACAAACATCCACTAGACGTGTATACATTGAATCCCACGTCTAGTGCGACACACACTTTAGGTTTACATTGTGATTGAATAATATGATCTAAAAACCTACGTCTATGTTTTCTTTATATACTAGAAAACATAGCTTACAAAGAAAGCTAAAGTAATAAAAAGACTCCAACGGCTTGTTCTTTTGCAACTTGTACTTTTTAGCCCTTGTCTTCTTATTTTGTTGTGTTTTGACTTATCAACTTAATAATTGGACCCAACAGATGGAATCTGGGTTGGGGGATGGGTTTAGTGTGGGGTGAATAGTAAATCTGGAAAGGTTGGGGTAAAAACCCTTTGTTTTGGGTAAATTAGTTTTTAGGGTTTATGAGATTAAGAACATGGGATTAGGGTGTTTTAATCTGTTTTTAGGTGGGGTTAGTTTAAAAATCGTGTTTGGGTGGGAAATAAAAAGGAGTTGACTGGTTGACCCTTTTTAATAAGCTGGTGGGTTGTGGGTTGGGTTAATGGACGGGTTAGGTATGGGTAGGGTAAGGATTTGGGTGGGTTATGGTGAGGTGTCAAGATGTGAATGGATGGTTAAGTTTGGCTGTCTGGCAGAATTGCCCCCCAAGGTTTCCTCTTTCTTTCATGTTGTAATAAAAGCCATCAGCGCCCATTTTCCCTTTGACAACTTTGGACAGCTTGTCATTTTTGGCACAAGTTGTTTCTAAACTTTGTATCAAGGACCTTTAATGCATATTCCTCATTTTCCAAGTGCTTTTCTTGTAATGTCTTCAAACTTTAGGGACCCTATTCATAATTTTGAATATTTGAGGGGTATAAAGTGTTAATCTTCAAAAGTTGAGGGACCAAACTTGTCAATCTTCAATTCTTCAAGGGCATTTTTGGAAATTCAAAACTTGGGCCCGGTTCATTATGCGGCTTCGTTTCCCGTGTTCGTTTTTGAATGATTCTTGTGATATTTTGCCATTTCCTCAATATCCGTACCTAAAAATACACAAGTAACAAGCACGAGCATATATTTGGCAGTTTTAATGATATTTTATGCATTTTAAGCCCGATTTGGACGATGAGACCATGTATAAAAGCAGTCTCATCACCATGCAAGGCTGACTAGTAGTCACCATGAAATTATTAATAAACACTAAATTTTCTTTGAAGATTGTGAAAGATTAAATTTTATGAGATCTGCAAGAAGTGAAAAATAGGGACATAGTGTTAGGGACACCTACATATGTGCCTGTAGCATCTATTCTTCTGAGTCGAATTTACTCATCTGTGGAAATTGTCTTAGTTGATAATTGACAATTCTTTCTTGTCCAGTTCTCCCGTAGTGAAATTCTTAGGAAAAGTATCTGATTACCGAGTGTTGATACCCGACTGGATGTATAGACGTTCCTATCATTTATTTTGATTAGATTTCATTTGAATGACCTGGGCAACGACGAGGAGCTTTCGAATGCGTACTCAAATTATGAAAACATGGGATATATTCATATTCATTAAATGTTTTCGTCTGTATCTGATTTGAAATTCTCTCGCGTAGATTATGCGTTGACCTTACTCTTTTAAGGTTAGTTATGTCTCCAGATATCCTTGAACTTGTGAAGGATTATGAGTTATTATTAGTCTTTTGAGAAATTCACATCTTATCGACGACAATGAAACTGGAAAGTTAATAGTGCCAGTAGAATGGATTGATTGATTATGACATAACGACATTGTCTTAATTGATGGGAAATCGAGTAGAATTCCCCTAAATGATAAGATGTTGATTATCAAAAGTGATCTAAATAATTCTTGATGGATGACCATATCCTGCATTAGACTTGAAATTATACCGTGAATGGTTGTGAATTAGTCATAGATATTATAATCTAGAAAGAACCTAATATGAATTTATTAAAAGATGTTTCTGTTATCTGAAACTTTAAGAGGTATTGCTGGTGAATTACCTAGACTTTCGCCATTAAGGCAAGTTGAAATTGGTATTGATTATATTCCCGGTGCTGCACCTGTGGCTTGTGCATTGTACGTCAGCACCATCCGAATTAAAAGACTTACCGTACAACTGAGAGAGTTGTCGGAGAAAGCTTTTATTCTACCGACCTCGTCATTA
Organism: Glebionis coronaria; assembly: GCA_025667525.1. NCBI lineage: Eukaryota > Viridiplantae > Streptophyta > Magnoliopsida > Asterales > Asteraceae > Glebionis > Glebionis coronaria. The sequence goes on along the minus strand of CM046881.1, from coordinate 327,956,237 downwards.
TGAAGAGCTATGGTGTTATCATTCCTTATATTTATTTGTTGAATTACCGTGAACTAGGTAAATTGATGATCAAAATCTATATCCACTACCCAAGATGATAGATTTGTTCGATCATTTACAAGGTTCTAGCATATATTCGAAGATTTGATCCATGATATGGTTATCATCAACTTCACATCCGCGAAAAAGATTATCTATTCCAATCACTATATCCAGAACTTGTAATGAACATTATGAGTTTCACGTGATGTCGTTTGGATTGACTAATACACATGTAGCATTCATAAATTTTGTGAATCACGTGTGTAGGATGTAATTTGATAAATTCATGCTCGTGATCATTAAGGACTATTTGTTTGTTTATAAGAATAAGAATGAGTTAATAATTATTTATAGATTGCCTTGAATTGACCGAACAGTGAAAACCTATACCTTGAGTAATTAACATATGATTTAAGGCTTAATCCTTTACATTATTTGATGGTGTGATTAAAGACTTTGGGTTTTACCAAAAAGAAAGTGTAAAAATGTTTTGACAAATGTTTTATCAAAAGAACTTTTGAGGGATTATTCCCTTATACCCAGAACATTTAACTAAACTCATGTTTAGGGGTAAATGTTTGTGTATACTTCTAGACATCTTAAGAAGAATTGAGGAAACTATATAACTTATGACTTGAAATTTGAAATAACAATTTTTGCTTTTCAACTAAGAAAATTTTGACCAAAGTATAAACAAAGATTTTCGAAAAATTACGAATCTTATTAATTATTTTCGATAAATCAGCAAAAATCGTGTTGATTAAATTCAAATTTATTTTGAAATTTTTTATATAATTGGTCGAACTAAGAAATTTAAAATTTTTACGTTTACGTTTCATAAAAAGTTAATATTTATAGTTAATTTACTTTTAATAATTATCGATGTTTTAGACGTCGGATTGAGTAAAACGGATAAAAATAATAGTTGAGACGAAACTAAAACTTAGAAGATGTGAAGAAAGAATTTCTGAGTGAATTTTGGACATGATAATTATTCCATCTAGGAAAGTGAACGTAATTACTGACATATTATGTAAAAATAAAGAATCAATTAGGATATGTTCCTTAGTAATGATTGTGCAAAATAAATTGCCGAACAATTTAGAAATAATTGATGCTTGTAAAAAGGATAATATAGATAATGAAAGGGGTTCGCGGCTAATGTGAACCATTAGAATTGAGAAGCCGATGGCGTTGAATGTATAACAGGCCACTTGAGGTTGCCTTAAAATGGAGATTTTGAGATATAGTTATCTTGGAAATATTGTAAGTATAAGTATTCTATTCCTGTCATTTCTGATTTAATGTATCATTATCAAAAGAAGTTGTACTAATGGAAAATTATGAAGGCAGACATCGCCTCATACATTAGTAAACGTCTAACTTTTACAAAGGTCATCATCTGAATTTGATTCGATTTGGGCCATCGTCGACAGACTGACCAAATCTGATAATATCATTCCTATTAATGATAGATTCTTGATGAAGAAATTGACTCTTTTGTATTTAAAAGAGTTGTGTAAATATGGTGTGCCTGTATCGATCATCTCTATCAAGATCCTCGCTTCGCATCGAATTTCTAGAGATTTGCTCAGAAGTCATTGAGAACGAATCTTGATGAGAGTACTGTGTACGACTCCAATCGAAGGGACGAGGTAAAGTAGCGATACAAAATACTAGAAGCACTGTTTTATGCTTGAATGATTGACCTTTGGTAATAAACCGTATAATCGATTTCCTTTGTAGAGATCATCATTGATAATTATCGTATTAGGATCGAGATCGAATCTTGTTAGGATCTATATATGAGAGCATCTGTAAACAGGAGTTGGGATGAAGACACCCGACATACACCCATTGTGAGTTGGACATGTCTTTTAGGTTTAAGGTTTCCTATGATGGCGAACCTAACCTTACAAAATACTCGACCCGTGAGACCTGAAATGATTATTGAAATTAGGATCTGATTATTGACTGTCGGTAGTGGGCAGGAGGTTATGTGAATATGAAATGTAGATCTTGAAGTGCAGGATGGGTAGCGAAGTTATGCTAAAAAATTTCGCTATAGACAGATGAATTGAAGATCTGAAAGATCATGGGAATTAAGTCCCCGTTGTATGGGACCATTGAGATGATGTAAAAGTTGATTTGAAAGGCATATAAGTTGGATCTACCCTATGACTTCAAGGGCTGCGTGAATTATGTTTCGTAAATCAAACTTGATAAAATGTCTATCAAGTGAAAATCTAACTATTCCTTAATGAAGTTTAGATCGACAAAAAGTTGCATTCGTCAAAAACTCGTGAAAATCATGGATAGAGAAATTAAGTCAACATTAAGCCTGATCTTATTCCCGTAGTTATGTTTGATGAAACTCGTGTATTGTAATGGATTACACTTGTGAGAAAAGACCGAATGTGGAGGAAATACCCACATGGCTTTAACTCTATAAGAAGCAAGTAGTAAGATAAGATGATCTTTGAGGACAAAGATCATGTTTAGGGGTAAATGCTGTGACAATCCGTCAATTTATGGTTTATATTTTATTCTCAATATTTAATTGAAAACATTATTTTAATGTTATAATATGAACTCACTTATTTTTGGGAAGAAATTTGGATTTACGTCTTGAAGTAGCATCGACTACGTCTAAACCGGAGGATTCTACGTTACGTGCTTACGTTTACATACACCGTTTTGGTGACAGTCTGACATTTCAGAAAATAAATTTATCCGTAAATATTATTTTGAGATTTTAAATTTGTGTTGGTTCATAAACTCACAAATTTACGAGAAGAGATTAGGACTTACGATTATAATTTAACGTCCTTTACGACTAAACCGGAAACCTTAAGATTACGTATTTACGTTTTAAAACTCCGTTTTTGATGAGACAACTTTTATTAGATTCGTTTTGTGCCGTTGATTCTTAATTTATAAAAACGTTTTTCGGAAAATGACCCGAGGGCACGCAAATCGAGGAAACTAGAATCGAGGAGTACCTGTAAATAAATGGGGATGAGACAAAACCACTTTTTCCCTACCCCCACTCATGGATGGCTAAAATAAGCCACAACACCATGATGTGTCAAGCTTAAGAAGTAAGCTAAGACACATGTCTTAGCCACTTCACCAAACTAGCATCAATACTAAAACCACTCACACCCAAACCATTTGTTCATTTATCTTACATGCAAAACCACCAATCTCTCTCAAAACTCTCTCTAATTTCGTCCCAAAATCACCAACAACAACCCTCATTTGATCTAGTTTGACCATAAAATCATGTGTTATTCATACATATGATGATGCCCCTTTGAAGCCTTGAAGATTGGAGGTGATTTTAACATCCAAGGAGAAGATTTGGTGATGTTCAAGGGCTGATTTCTACATGAAGTTTACAAGTATTAGTGGCCATGAATATTGGTGTTGATCTATCATAAGTTCTTCCATCAAAATCCAAGCCTTGATCATAAACTACACAACCTTGGTGGTATAAAGATTGTTCTTTCCATCCTCTTGTTATTTTGATTATGTAATCATGTATTTTATTTCTTATTGTATATGTATATGATGAATATATGATGATAAAAATGTTGTGTGGGGATCAAGTGTTGATAAATATGATTAAAGAGATGAAAAACCATAGGTAACAAGGTTAAAATCTTACTAAATATGATGGTTGTATAAAAAAAGTAAGTAACCAAATGTTAAACTAATAAAATGGTGAAGTGGAATCAATATACAGTAAGTATTAGGTGTTATACACATGTGAGAGTTGGCCATACAATGGAATCATAAAAATGAGTGAGATATGATCAAAACAAGATGAGTGTACCAATCTGAATAGTCTGTTTTGTAGGGACTGTTAAGGAAAGTTAGACATGGAATGAGCAGTAGCTATAACTAACTTAATTGTAGCACATAATATGAAGTTTATGCCATCCAAAAATGAGCTTCTATCTCCTTATAGAACTCAAGATATGATAAAAATGGTGAAGATGAAACTAATAATCAGATTTTGAAGAATTAATGTTTAATAGTATTATATAAGCACTCAAACTAATATAGTATAAAATGTGAATTAAAACCCAATAACTTATAAATTTCATTTATATAAATATGTATAAGGTTAAATAAATGGACACTTTATAAAAATGGTAGTTAAATAAGATTTATAAGTTATAAAAACTATAAACATGATTTTTACGACTTTTTCGGCTATTACCGTAAAATTAACGTTTTTCGCCTATTAAAACATAGACGATCAAACCCGTCTAATGTAAAGTTTTTAAAAGTCATATACTGATGTATAAGTACCTAATACAAGTAAAAACCGATAAAACCCAAACTATATGACATACGGACATTAACGAGCTAAGTTAGCATATTTGGACTAATAATTTAACTAAATAAGTTAAACATTTATAAAAATTACTTATTGGGATTAAACCATTTGGGCCCAACATGTAAAGTATAAATACTGATAATACAAGTATAAAATGGATTAAAACAAGTTAATGAACTTATAATAGGCTTATTGGACCTAAAACATGTAAATAGGTAAAACTAGTAAACTAGTAAAAAGTTACCAATACATAAACACTAAAATGAGTAAATAAGAATATATAAACCCACTTGATCATCATCATACGTACAAAATCATCATATGTATATTTCTTATTTTTATAAAGTCATTGAAAAAAGTCTAAGACGAGTATTATTTTTCTAGGTTTCCGTGATTGAAGCACGTACCGTACGTCCGAATTGCCGATAACCCGCCTTCCCACATCCACGTGAGTTCATCGCCTCGCGCTCTTTTAAATGTTTTTATGAAATGTTTTATAAACCCGCGAGGGAGATAACATGTTAGTTTTGATAAAATAGGACACCATTTGTCCCGATTGTTTGTTTATTGATTGGACCCGAATGATTGTATGACCCGATGAATGATTATATGACCCGATGTATGAAATAAAATGGATTATTAAAGTTAGGTTATGTCACTAAAAGTCCCATTAGCATGAATTGTGAACTACCGGGATTTGGTAGACGCTTATGCATATAATAGTACTATTTGGGGACGATCACCCTAGTTCGCGCCTTGACGGTTGATCCCCGTCGTGCCACATTGATTGGTAAGCGAATTTATGTATGAGAAGATTTACACAAGCGTGATTATTGTGACGACACGCTAATTTAGATGGGCAAATTGAGTTTCGGGTTAGCTACCTGTTGTTTGTTATAGTAAGGTAACAATGTCATGCGACTTATAATAATCCAATTAACGAAATACTGCTATACGCACCGAATTACGATATATTGCCTGACTAGCAATACAGGGTCTTATTATTGATTTTATGTTCGTGTTTTGGTTTTACATAACCATATTCATATAACGGTTTTTATTTAACGTTATAAAACGTATTGTATGATGTTTTTAACGACAATGGTTCGTATAATGATTTTGAAGGCGAAAGCCTATATTATGATTTTTGATAAGGATTTGCATAAAATGACTTTGGCTATTTTATGGCCTATTACAAAGATTTGTACAAAATGATTTTCGGTAATAATTTTATACCGATGTTATATTGATGGATTTCATTAAACTCAATAAATTCACTCGGCGTTTTCGCTGACCTTTTCTTTTAACATGTTTTATCTCAGGTACTTGAAGGTAATTCTCGGGAAGACGACAAGAATTTATGGCCCGCACTTAAATAACAATTTCCATTCAAATGCTTTTTAAAATTTGTATGAAATAATATGACTTGGGACCTATGTAAAACTAGAACAATACCCGTGCGTTGCCCGGGTATACCGATTTAATAAAATAAAAACTGCACACACATCAAAAAGTATTTATAACCTTTTTACTAACTTAAAAAACTACACATCTAAAAACCATATAAAACTTATTTACAACTTTAAAACTAAAAACATATATACAAACTGCACACATATAGAAAAGTACGGATATGAATCTTATTGTAAAAGTGCATAATAACGTACGAAAGTACTAAAAGAAGTTTGAAACAATGACAAAAAACACACATAGTACACTTCATGGGAAACAAACAAATACGAATTCTGCAAGACTACGCATGAATAGAAAAAAACTTCATATTCAAGAATCTTCCATGTCATCTTTCTTCAAGAATCTGCGCTCATATCTTCTTCAACCGTAACAGATTCTTTTACCTCAACATGTATCATATTATCTGTCTTCACATACGCTTCATTAGTATCAACTTCTTTGATATCCAGCTCCATCGTAACAACTTCGGTATTATCAAGTTCTTTCATATCAGCTTCTTTTAGAGGTTCACTACGTACATATGACACATCATTATATACATCAGAGGCTGCACTATCTTTCTGAGTGTAAATTGGATTGTCCTCAATTGTCATTTTAGCACGAGCAGGAAAGGCCTCAAATGTATCAATCGTAGTTGTAGTTGTTTCACATTTGATAACATTTTCACATCCATCTTTATATGGTTCCAAAATAGCTGCAGGAACTTCATGTGCTGTTGAAAGGGGAACATCAGCTACAGTTTTAGGAATTGAAGTAGTAGTTGATCCAGAAAGGGGACCCCACTGAATCTCATCCATCATTCTCTCATCTTCATCACTTATGTTTGAGTTAAGCGACACAACTTTCGAATTAGATGTCATCTCAATTTTTGCCTTCAATACATCAGTAGTATCACCATAAAACTTAGTAGCCGTATACCTACGAACATACGTAGGTGCCAGGTTATACTTATCAATCTTGATACGGAGAACTATACTTCGAGCAATGAGTTTGTCAATAAAGAAATCATCTAACCAATAAGGGACATCAGCACCCTAATTAAAAGGATGGCATTTGTTTAGTGATAATAAGATCTAAATTTAGTAACGTAAGTGAAAAAAATAATTGATGAACCAACCTCGGTTATACTCTTAGTAATCAACTCTTCCACCGTATATCCTAGTAGTTGAGTGGCAATTGTATTGAAAAGTACAGAACTGATTTCGTCGTCTCGTGTACCTATGGTAATTACTAACTTGTACCTATAGTGAGAAGCGCATGAGTATGAAGTACATATAACGGTTGTTCAAACAGATATATATAACTTAGGTTTGACGCGGATTTGAAACATTCTGTTTACATTCTTTGTAGTAATAATGAACATTTGCCCAATCGACTTTGTGAAAGCACGTGGGACATTGTATGAATTTCCAGTCATTATGCAAGTCAATTCCAACCACCATTGAACTAATAATGAATTATGTTCCCTGATAACATGCAACGAATAATAGTAAAACAAACAAATTTATCTAAAAATAAACTTTGTAACAAACAGTCGGTTTATATATTTCATTTGAATTACCACAGTAACACCATTTTCTAGATGCTGATAGAAATCTGTGATACTTGTTATATTAATATCCTCTTTTTTAGAACATTGGACGAAAGGACACCGGATGTAGGAACATTTGATGTAAATTCAACCGGTTGAATTGGCCTATTAGATCACAAGATAAATGGTAATAATAAGTGATTGTTATGATAGAACACTAATTTGTATCATAATTACGTGAATAGACATTAAGATATCACCTTTGTTGATATGCACGGCAATTAGGTATCGGAAGGTTCAAGTAGAAATGTGTTGCAACTGTGGTAGTCAATTGCAAAGAACCTAAAAAAGGTTAAAACGTGTTACAATATAATTCACTTATATTGTAATTAATGTGTAAATAAGTGAAACATAAGTAGACACATATTTACATGTGGGTGAGTATACTGATCTAAAATGGGTAGTAGATAAAAATATATAGATGTTGAATGGCATAGGTATTAAATGAGAGTACCTCCATAATGACGAACCCTACAAGATGTCAGTATAACGCTGATATTTGTATCCTTTTGAGACCGGATCATGTCATCTGTGTACTTTAAAGCCAACTTCCCCCATAATGAAATCCTTAGTTTCAAATCTCTGTATGTGTGTGACAATTTAAGAATGTATAGTTAAATTCACAAGAGATGCATAAGTACATAATATGCGTTGCATTGAAAAATAGACCTCGTATCAGCAACTACAATTTTACGAATGTGGGGTTGAGAAGTTTTTCTTCCTCCCTCATTTTCTCCAATAGGACCCTATTCGCAAAGAAATCCAATGACATCTATATTATGTCAAAATAAGGGACAGTGTTTGAAAAATGAAAATATGTATGTAAGTATGATAGATAATTAAAAAATGACCACCTGTGAGATATGTATCATTTCCAGCACGGGTAGCAAGCATGTTGAACGGGATAAATTCAAACACGTATCTATCAAATAGTTCTAGCGGGAAAGATGAACGGTTTACAGAAGTAACAGGAAGAAACTCGACAAAGAACTTGCGATCTAAAGGCCTATACAACATATTATAGTCCCGCACAATGAACCTATGGATATTATGAACTTGACCCTCCAAAATCATGTTCTTATACTTGTTAATAAGCTTCTGTGGAACCCTTACATGAATTGAATTACGCTGTAGTGGAGAGAAATATTGATCAGACATTATACAAAGACAATAAAAAAATGTAATTTTCTTACTCGTTCATCCACTATGATGATGTCCAAGGAGATGACTTGATTGTGTTTGGGGTTGTAGGTAGTCCATACTCGTGAAACCATAACATTGACAGTCCATTTATCAGTGACATTAGGACGCAAGTCACTGATATAACGATAGCGGTTGCTCATGGCTGCTGCACGTTAGCTACAAAAAACAAAACAACATTGTTAAATAGGATCAGATTTTAACAAACAAAGTTTAGACACGCAACTAACATACCTATAGGCAAATTATAGTAAACCTCTTTATAAACAACATTTTTTGTCATATTGTTATCACATAATCCCCCATTATCAATATAGAACCGAAGACCAGAACGCGAAGTTACTCGCGATGCGACAACATAAAGTTGACCATGTGTAAAAACCGGTTTCTCAAGGTATGCACAAACATGATTAAAGGTTTGACCCTGGCTTTTGTTAATTGTCATGCCAAAGCAAACTTTAATAGGAAATTGCCTTCGTCGGAACTGAAAAGGCCATGATGTATCAGTTGGAGTCATATCAATCCGATGGATGAATGCTTTTTCATGTATATGACTCCCTGTTATTATTTCAGCCTCAAGAACCGTACGGTTGATCTGCGTTATGATTAAGCGAGTACCATTACACATACCCCTACGTAAATTAGTATTACGTAGCAATATCACTGGCGCTCCAATATTCAGTTGAAGTTTATGGTTTGGGATACCCGAGAATCTCAATGTGTTTAGAAATTCAGGACGGTACATGATTTGCATTTCTTCCAAGTTTCCAGTACTGGGGTCTATGTCATCTGCGCTAAGCATTTCATGCATCTCACCTGGTATCTTCTCAAGAACATGTGAATTAATCTTATCGACAATTTCATTTGTTGGGCACAAGATGCATCGCTCTTTTAGGTAATCGATATCATTTAGTTTATTTAAGATATCTGGGAATGCATTTTGCACAATAGCATCTATTGGGTCATCAGATACCGGTATCAAAAGATCATCCGGAATTAGCCTCATCTTCTTCATCAAGTGCTACTGCTGGAAATCTTCCATCCCCTATATCCAAAAGCCATTGATTGAAATTCATAATCTGATTCATATCGGAAGGATCAATTGTTGGATCACGTAGTTGCATGTTTGTAGACAAAATAAAAACCCTGCATTGATCCCATATGGCTGCAGACTTGTTTACCGCAGAAGAAACGATTTCGCTCCTTCGTGCCCTTGGAATAACGGGAAGTATTTGCCTAAAGTCTCCACCAAGAACAACGACCTTACCATCAAATATTTGATTTATCGCCATGTTTTCTTTGCAAACATCTTTTAATGTTCGGTCGACAGCTTCAAAAGCATGTCGATGTTGTAACGGCGCCTCGTCCCAAATTATTAATTCGGCCTGTCTGATTAATTCTGCAAGATCAGAAGTGACATCAATTGCACAACATGAATCACTGTCAAGATCAATAGGGATACGAAATCTTGAGTGTGATGTTCGACCACCTGGAAGTAGTAATGAGGCAATTCCGGATGATGCAACTGACAAAACTATTTTACCTTGGGAACGTATTGAAGCTATAATTGTATTCCACAAGTATGTTTTTCTTGTACCTCCGCTACCATATACGGAAAAAAGGCCTCCATTTTTTGCGTTCACAGCTTGCATAATGTTTTCATACACATCTTTTAGTTGTGGATTCAATCCAGCATATAAATTACTAAAACGGTCCAACTCCACACTTGGATCGTACCTTCTTTCTTCAGCAATAATCCTATTTGTTCCCACATTCAATATGGTATGACTGATCTGAGGGAGGTTTGGGAAATCTCTCAAGGATCTGTTGTTAGCATTTAGAATCATCTCAACTTCCATTAAAGTGTAATTTTGAATCTCTTCATCTGTAAAAACCACCTGGTCATTCTGCAACAACTGTCGTTGCTTGTATGGAATATCCTCAGACAGAAAACGAATAACTTCCCTAAAGAGTTGTGCATGATCAGAGACAGTACAAAATAGTAATATGGTTACAAAAGATCTCGAAGTTGATCTCCTAACTGCCATTGGGATGCATGTGTTATTGCTTGAACCCACTCAACATCATCCCCTAACAGCCTATATGCCTTACATGTCGCTCTGTATGTTGGATACTCTATACCATCTACCGTGCGAATTTCTTCCCAACTTCTGCAACCACGTATTACATTTAGTAACATACGAAGATAGTACTTTTCCCCCATTGACGGAGTGATGTAATATATACGACCAATTGCCATCCCATTCTTACGTGGCCTCCATTCTTTATCACTATCATGCCATGTAAACTTAGTTGGATAATTTGCATAAGTTAGACTGCGTCCTTCAGGATATATTATATTTGATTGCATCCATCCTTCAAACTTAGACATTGCAGAGGTAGCTCTATCAACGACAGTTTGAGCATCGTCACCATCTCTAAAGTAAACTCCGTTACAACCTTTTTCATGAAAAGGAAGTCTTTCAACGGCAATAGAACGATAATGCATTTCGAAACCATATATTTTCCAGCATGCTTCAGACGCTGAAATGTATCGACAATTGAGATATTCTTCAATTTCGTTATCATGGTGCACTATAGAAGCATATGATGTTCTTGAAGTTGGTGATGGTCTGCTATTTTGACCTTCTATTACTATAGTTGCACGATCAGGACCTTTGTTTAGATAGGCAAAAAGGTATTTGACCAACGATCCTTGGTTACACCATTCGACATTTATATGGCAATCGTACTTGACAATCAAATCAAGGTTATGCGGAACGACGAAAGTGTTATCAAGCATAATATTTCTTCTACCAACTTTTGCTTTTCTTCCATTGTTAGTTCTCTTATAATGGGGCCAACCATCACTGCTAATATAAGTTTCCCGACAATATGGCTTTGGATATCCTTTTTGACATCCACGCTCTCTTGACATACATGAATTTAAAGGGTTAAGATCTCCGCATGGTCCATGCATCATATGAGTACGAACCGCCTCAAATCCAATCAGATCATCTACTTCAGAAGGTAACTCTGCTGATATGACATGATCAATCTGATCGGGAGAAGAGATCTTGTCATCTTCGTGCAAAAATATGAGAGCATGGCAATGCGGCAATCCACGTTTCTGAAACTCGATAGTGTAAATAACTGCATTTTTAGAAACCAAGATTAAAGTACTAAACATCAAAACTCTGTTAAACAAAAGAAGAGAAAATGTATGTGAAAATCACGCACCAGCTTTAACTCGACCAAAATGATTACCTTTCCTTATATCCTTCATAAGCTCGTCGAGTTTGATTTTAAAAACCTTTGAGATGACATCTGGTCTATCACATGATGGTTCGCCTGGGATGGCATTTTCAACATGACGTTGAATTTCAGGCAAATTTGGGTTGCACGTGATGGTTATAAAAAGGTCAGGAGGTCCAGTCCACCGACATATTGCCATTGCGTCCTGATATTGTTGAACCATATGTCTAGGTCCTCCTGTAAATGTTGACGGAAAGATAAGTTTTCGACCAAGATGTTCTAAATCTGTTTCTCCATTAGAAACACGATCATGTAAACCGTTATACAACTCACACCGAATCGTGTTCTGATTTCTTTTATACCAGTCTAGATCGTGGTCGAGAATAGCAGTATACGCATCAACAACATATGTATGAAATAGTCGGCCAGCTTTAAGCAATGTCTTTCCTTCGTGAACCCTGTGGTGCAAACGAAAAGAATAATATTCCCTCAAACTTAGATATTTCCTCTTTGTTGAAGGAGGTACATTGAGAGGTATGTGTAATTGGAACCCATCCTCTCCGTACGGGAATAGTATGGATATTGCAAGGCCATAAAGCTTGGGTGCAACTCAGAAATCCGCTTCACAGGATATTGACCTTTCACGCCACCCCTTTCTTCAACGATTACATCACGCGAATCGGTAGGGTTACCATCTCCTGGTACTAATGCAGCAACTTCAGAAGCAGTCAGTAGGTTGTATTCCCTTGCATTTCTTTGTCGTGTAGCAATTAGACGAATACTAACGGGTTGCATTGATGCAGCAGTAAATCTGTCCCTTACCATTCTAAATGCCTGTACTAATGGGTTGTTTTGGTTAAGCATCGTTATAAGTTCTTGAACCAAAATCTGAAGCATGACATCTTCACGACTTGTGGTTAGCTTTCTGTTTAATGCATAGAAACGGTTTTCAACTTCATTTACGGTGTCAAATATGTACAACTAGGCAAACCTAGGACGACCGTCCTCATGTGTTGGCAAGAGAGTTCCAATTTTGTGATGGTTTTGGCCATTGAGCTGAAACGTGTAAGGTGCACCGCCATTATTTATCTCTTTGTTTATCTTTCCACCTGTCGACGTGAAGGAAAACATCGAGCATAAAAGCTTAATATGTTTCCTAAATAGTTTAGAACGTTCACCACCATTGTATTCCATTAATTCTTGTAGCAGTAGTGGAGGTTCTTGAAGAAAAGGAAGTTGAAATTTTCCTTCACTACAATATATCGAGAACTTCGGGACACGTGGAGAACATGATTTAGTTGTTCGCTCCTCATACCACAACATTGCTGTGCAGTGCGGACATTGGTGCACAACGTCGCCACAATCCCAGTATTCGAACATCCGGCCTATAAAGATTAAAAAAGATTATGTGTAATGAGTAAAACAAATTTAACTTCACATAATTGAAATGAAACTAACAATAGGATTCAGTGTCTTACGATGTTGTCTTGCGTTTCGATACACGTTGATATTTGTTCGGTTGTTGGCAGAATAAATCCTTCTTGATCGCGTTGAACGTGTTACTGATGTTATAGATGTGTTATTCACCCTGTCACATCAACTGTATTGGTTTGTCGTGCATTTTCACTCGAATTATTTGTGTCGTTGGTAGAAGAAGATCCTCTTATGTGATGTAAAGGTGACGTTGAGATTAAAGAGTTGTTAAAACTTCCAGTAACATGAACAGGATTACCCAAATGAAATGGGTTGCCATTGCTATCAATAATAGTCGTCGAAGCAATAACAGTTTGTGGAGTTGGTATGGAAGTTGCACGAACATGGTTATCATCAAACGTAAAACCTACAATGACAACGTTACAAAAATGATAAATATTCGAACATGTGCATATTACTAATGGAATTGGATAAAATTAATTTGTATAAAGTTATTGCAGAACTTGTATATTAACAAATGAAAAAAGAATGAAAGTGGATGGTAAAAGCATTTGGAAAAGTAAATAGTTTTCTCACCTGATGTAACACCGTCGTTATCTACTATGTTTGAGCGATGATGTATTGGAGCAACATTTTCGACATCATGATTTATGTGTTGTCTAACATTGCGCAATGCAGTTGGAGAATCTACACGAGATGGAGGCCTGCCACGACGTCGTGGTTGTGCAACTGCTGTATCATTGTTTAAATTTGAAGGTTGTGTGTGTAAGCGTGGACGACCTCGACCTCTCCTAACTTGAGGTGTTTGATAAGAATTAAAGTTTGATGACACGGCTTCAGGAGGAGGTAATGTATCACGAATTTGGATTGATACAGGAATGATATGTGTAATATCAGATAATGGTTGCACACTTATTGTTGACAAAGTTGTATCAATAACAATCCTCGATGTAATAACAGTTTGTGTAGTTGCTCGTGAAGATGCCCCATCATGGTAAGCGTTGTCAGTAAAACCTAGAATGACAATGTTAGGTGTATAAAACTTGTATATTAACAATAACAAAAGCATGAAAGTGGCTGCATTTGGAAAACTTAAATAAAGTAAAAAAAATAAATATGTGTTACTCACCTGATGTGACACCGTCGCTAGCTTGTATGTTTGAGCGGTGAGGAATAGGAGAAACATTTTCGATGTCATTATTTAACTGTTATCTAACGTTGCGAGAAACGGTTGAAGAATCAACACGAGATGGAGTTCTGCCACAACGTTGTGGTTGTGCAAATGCAGTATCATTGTTAAAATTTGAAGGCCGTGTGCCTAACCGTGGCCGACCTCGACCTCTTCTAACTTGAGGTGTTTGAGACAAATTCATGTTTGATACAACGGCATGATGAGGAGGCACTGTATCACGAATTTGTCCCGAAATAGGAATGCTATTTGTAATATCATTTAATGGTTGCACATTAAAATGTGAAGGTTGGGTACATAACCGCGGCCGACCTCGACCTCTCCTAACTCGAGGTGTTTCATAAGAATTCAAGTTTGATGCCACGACATGAGGAGAAGGCGATGTATCACGAATTTGGTCCAAGATAGGAATGGTATTTGTAACATCAGTTAATGGTTGTACATTAGGTGTTGACGAAGTTGTATAACAATTCGACAAAAAGCTAGTATGTACATTCATGTTTGCATTTGGATCATAGTTTTCATCTAGTCGACTCCAAATTTCTATAATGACATAATGTTATTGATGTTGTTTTATACGAAAAAATTAAGCACTCAATATAACTAATTCATCAACTAAACTGGAATATAAAAACTAACCTCAAAGCAATCAGAAGAACAAAATGGTTGCGTATGTTTATGAATCTTGCTGCTTGAGAAACGTAAAAGTAGTCAGTTATCTATATATGTTACATAGATAATGTAATGTAAATATAATATGCAACTATATGTGAGATTAATTTAGTTAAAAAATAGAAATCATCACCTTGAAAATCTTGTTGAATTAAATGAAAATTATCTCAGATATGTATACATGAATGACAAGATGAGAGAAAGTAAGCAAAATATTTGGCGCACAAAATTAAAGTAGGAAATTTAAATTTTGAAATATCATCACAAACTATGATAAGATACTTAAAAAGGATGGTTTAAACTGAGAGTGAGACTTTTAAGTGATAATGTTAACCAATCAAATTTGTAATTATCTCTTAACCTAAACTATTGGGGTAGAATCTGACTGATATTTTAACCTGGATTATATGTTAATTAGTTGCAACAAAAGTTGATAATAGGATAAGCACAAAAAAGTATACAATAGATAAGTAGATGGTGACTTGACATACTTAACTAACTTGCACAAGTTGTGTGCTTTCTACTTTGTTGCTGGCGCCAAAGTTCTTACCCAAACCATGAGCTACTTGATATGGAAACCCAGTTTTTTTTGAGTTACCTGAGTAACTAACTTGCTAGTCGTAACTGATTGACCACTAATACTCGTGAGCCTTAAGTTTGTGTTACATGGAATGCGTCAAAACCGAAAGTACGTATCACGTGTTGTGTGAAATGGGGTCTTAGAAATGAAGTATAGATGGAATTTTAGCTAATAAGCTAAGGATTTCTTTTTCGTACATATGATTGTTTTGTTAGCTAATCAAGAAATTAATCACCATGAAAATGGCTTTGGACCAACCTGGGTATAATAACATGTACATATTTTTCCTGTGAAATTGTTCTCTTGTGAACACTTGCTTTTCTATTACGTTACTACATCAGAAAAATGGGTGATATTTATATCAGAAATATACATAGAAATGAACACAAAATTCTTAATACCAATAAGAAATTAGAGAATACAAACTTTATTATGATTCTACCGATAAGAAATTGGAGAATACAAACTTTATTATGATTCTACCAATAAGAAATTGGAGAATAACAGAAAATGGAGAATAACATAAAGTAAATCCTAAAAGAAACTTATTGGTTAAATACCAATAAGAAGATAACAATGAAAAATGCTAAATGTTTTGAAAAAGACATAGCCGAAGACAATCATATAATCATTCTTCATCGTCGTCAACTTCATTTTCATCATCAACTTCATTTTCATCATCAAATTGGTTGTCTTCCCACGGGTACTCAGCCTCGTCTTCATCTTCATTAAGTAGCTTAGACAACCTATTTCTGGCATTGATTTTGATATGATGTTTGTTAGTTCTCTTGATCGGTGCCATTGGAACCATATCATCATCAGTATCCTAAATGAGAAAATAATAATTTGTTAGTTCACATGTGTGAAAAGTCAATAAAATAATAAAGTTCAAATTTTAATGATAAAAGTTCTATGAACATGTTACATGTTCTTCATCAAGTGGTTGATTCGGAAAAGTAGAGGGCAAAAGTACACGTTTTTCTGTTAGTGCAACATTGTTAGGTGTTTTTGCATCTCCTTCGTCTTGGACATCGTCATCATCAATGACAATGACATTGTCCCAGTTCTTTGCTTTTTTTGCATCTCCTTCGTCTCGAACATCGACATCATCAAGGACAATGACATTGTCCCATTTCCAGTTCTTAAGATTCTCTTCACGTTTGCGTTTACGCAATGAAATTTTGTTTTCATCGTCTTGAAGATTAAACATGATGGGATTGTGTGCCATGATTGCTACTATAATTGCTGTTTAAGATTGATAAAATGAGATTGAAAGTGAGAGTACTGTGAATGTGTGAGTGCAGTCACACTCTTTATATAGACTAGAAATGTATAAAATAGGCGCCAAACTAAAAAGTCAGTTGCTAAAAAAAATGGCTCAAACTTTTGAAAATAATGGTTTGGATAGGCATAACTTTTGAAAATAGTGATATCCCTTAAAAGAATGAGTGCAAGTTGTGTTGAAAGGGATATACATCATCTTTGGATAGCAACATGTGACCCAATTTTAAATATTTTCACATGAAGCTAATCAAGTAAACAAAATCATAGCATCTTTTCAAACATTATGGGTCGTTCATATTTATTGTTGACATTAGGTGTTGCTCAAGTATTGTTGACAAAACCTCTAAATAAGTTGCATGTGACAATGTGTAATCACTGATTACCCAATTTTGAATATTTTCAAATGA